>CM066333.1:14109599-14709599 GCA_033807585.1 Hydrophis major | reverse complement strand
ACCTTGAAGGTATGGTAGCGTCCACTAGATCCTGCAGGCTTTTCTGGCTCGTAAGCAGGGTGCAGTCGATCGAGGCGGGAACGGAGTTTTCGCCCCATGAGAAGTTCTGCGGGAGTTCTGCCGGTTACGTTGTGCGGAGTGATGTATTGTAGAAGTAAAATGCGGTTTATTTTTTCATCAATATTATCATAGTCCACTTTTTGCAAAGTCTTTTTTACAAATTGGACCATGCGTTCCGCTCGGCCGTTGGTAGCAGGATGCACAGGCGAGGTGAGTGCATGGCGGATGCCATTATCAGCAAGGTACTGTTCAAACATTAGCTCTGTAAACTGTGGTCCGTTGTCGGACAGCAAGACGTCCGGCAATCCATGAGTTGCAAAGAATCTATTGAGGACTTTAATGACTGCTTCGGAGGTTGTATTGGTCATTTGATGAATTTCTAACCAATTAGAGTATGCATCGACAGTCAACAGCAATGTATGTCCTTTAATTGGCCCTGTGAAATCCAGATGGATTCTGGATCAGGGTCCGCGTGGCGTCTTCCATTCGGTCGGTGCAGCTTTTGGCGGTGCGTTGCTGATTTGTTGGCACTTAGTGCAGGCCTTGACCCATTGCTCGATGTGTCGGTCCATGCCTGGCCACCAAGCGTAGCTCCGTGCGAGTGCTTTCATCCGCACGATCCCGGGATGTCCTTCGTGCAAAATTTGTAACAGCGTCTTTTGGAGTCGTTCTGGAATGACAACTCTATCGCCCCAGATGACACAGCCTTTTTGCGAAAAAAGTTCAGTCTGCCTTGTTTTAAATGGCGCGAAGTCATCTGGGACCTGGTCCAATGGCCATCCACGTTCTACCCAGCCTAGGACTCGAGCTAGGGTGTGGTCTGGTCTGGTCTCTCTCGCAATATCTCGAGTGGTCATAGGGGGCGAGTTGAGCGTCTCGATTTGTAACGCCGATACTGTTGGTGCCGGATCGTCGAGAGTCTCTGGTAGCGGTGCTCTGCTGAGTGCGTCGGTGTGGGGAATGGCTTTCCCCGGGCGATGTAACAATCGATAATTATAAGCAGCTAGGAACTCTGACCATCGAGTCATTCTTGGGGACAATATATAGGGGGTTGGTTTGTCCCCAGCGATTATCCCCAGTAAAGGTTTGTGATCAGTTACATTGGTAAATGTCCTTCCATATACATACTCATGGAATTTTTTTACGGCTGACACAATTGCAAGAGCTTCCTTATCTATTTGTCCATAGTTACGTTCTGCATGGGAAAGAGTCTTCGAAAAGTATGCAACGGGGGCCTCGTTTCCATTAGGCAGCACATGGCTCAGAATGGCGCCCACCCCAAACGGTGAGGCATCACAAGTTATAATCAATGGTAATGTTTCATTATATTGCATAAGTACAGAATCAGATGTAAGTAAATCTTTTACATTTCGAAACGCTTTTTCCACTCGGTAACCCCAAACCCACAATGCTTTCTTATCTAATAACCGGTGTAACGGTTCAGCCACAGTCGCCTTATGCAGTAAAAACACATTATAGAAATTGATAAGGCCTAAAAATGCCTGGAGATCTGTTTTGTTACGGGGTCTGGAAGCATTTTTTATCACCCTTAATTTACTCTCAGTAGGGTGAATACCCTGACTATCAATGCAATAACCTAGAAATTCAACACTGTCGGTATACAGATGACATTTATCCCTTTTTACTTTCAATCCCGCTTCTTGGAATTTTTTAAGGACACATTTTAAACGATTCTGCAGAATTTTTTTACTAGGAGCTGCAATTAACATGTCATCAAAATACGGAACCACGCCCTTGATTCCCTGCAATAATCGTTCCATTAAACTTTGGAATATTCCCGGGGCTACACTTACCCCGAATTGCAATCGGGTACATTTAAAAGCACCTCTGTGTGTTACTATCATTTGAGCTTGGGCTGTTTTATCGTCCACGGGCAATTGTTGATAGGCTTGAGCTAAATCTAATTTAGCAAAAACCTTTCCGCCTCCCAGGGAATGAAGGAGGTGCTGCACCACCGGCACTGGATACGCGTTCTGCTGGAGGGCGTGGTTTAGAGTGGCCCGATAGTCCCCACAGATTCGGATTGACCCATCTGGCTTAATAGGGGTTACAATAGGAGTTTCCCATGGAGAATGATCAATGGGTTGCAGTACCCCTTGTTTAATTAGTTTGTCAAGTTGTTCATCTATCTTGGCCTTAAGGGCGAACGGAACTCGACGGGGCTTTAAACGGATTGGGGCGACCTTAGGGTCGAGGCTAAACGAAATTGGGGTCCCCTTATACTCGCCCAGACGATCTGCGAAGACATTGCTGAATTCAGAAATAAGGTCCTCCATCCCACTCGCAATTACCGACTCGGTTCACGCCGGCTACTTCGATGCCGAGCGGCGCAAACCATTGGAGGCCCAACAAACTAGGCCTGTCCCTATCGATGATCGTTAGAGGTAAGTATGCCGTATGCTTTTTAAACGAGACGCGGACTCAACAAGACCCAACCACAGGGATCCGATTCCCTTTGTAGTCTTTAAGGATGAGACGTTGCATTCGAAGGTCTTGGCGTTGGATGGTAGGAATGAGTTGCTTTAATATCTTCCACGACACCATCGAGAGAGACGATCCCGAATCGACCTCCATGTGGCAAGGTTGGTTCTCTATGGCTACTGTAACTCGAATCTTCTTAGCGTCCATGGCTGAGGCGTGACCTATAGTGATAGTATGGTGAGCCTCTTCTTTCTGCAACGCTCGATATCTGTAGGAGTGGTTTGCTGGGTCTCGCCTTACAGGACGGTTTCCTGCCGATTGGCGAAAGTTGGTTCCCTTTGAGGCCTGACTTGGTCCCGGTAAACTGCGACAGACTCGACTGATGTGGCCTCGTTTTCCGCACTCATGGCAGAGTGCGTCGCGGAATTTGCATACGGCCCTGGCATGGTTTGCTCCACAGCCAGCGCAAGGGCGTAAGGGCTTAGGGCGAGGATCCCGGTCGGACCGCATTCAATGGACCCCTTCTTCGTCACTGTCTGACGACGAAGAGAGGTCCTCGTGGTGCTTCGTAACGAGCTGCTCTTCTGACTTAGATAAAAGGTCGCCTGTCGGTGGGGTCGTTGGGTTTCGGCTTCGCCGTAGTTGTGCCGCGGATTTTTTGGTCGCCTCAGCAGCAGTGGCTTCGGCGATGGCGTCAGCAAGGCCAATGTCGCCTTTCGCCATCAGCTTCCTTTGCACGCCTAGCGCATCTAATCCCAGAATTAACCGGTCTCTCAGTGCTTCATCTAAGTCTGCGAACCCGCAGAGGCCTCCTAAATGTCGGAGGTCTGCCACGAAGTCAGCCACACTCTCTCCTTTTTGCTGGCTTCTTTGATAGAACTCGTGGCGTCTCACGAGTGAAGGTACGGTTGGCGCGTAATGGTCTCTCAGGAGAGGTTCGAGGTCGTCCCAGCTTATTGCTTTCACTTCTCGAGGTTTCACGAGTGCTTTCGCCATTTTAAAGACAGCCGGGCCGCAGTACGTCAGGAACAGCGCCCGCTTCTTGGCTGGTGTGGCGTCTTTTGTTTCGAGGAACATTTGGAAGCGATCCATGTAGGATTCCCAATCCTCTTGGTTCGGATCTAACGGAGCGGGTGGTACGATGCCGCTGGACATGGTTTCCGTTGGTGGCGTCGTCTTAACACGTGCTCTGTTTTTCTTCCAAGTTCCTTAAGATCAGATGTCTCCAAATCCCACCCTCGTCACCAGTAATATAGTTTGAGGCATGGGTTAAATGAATGGAGACAGTCTTAGTTGGTGAACTTTCAGCTCTTTATTACATTGTGACTTAAAACTTTAATAACAACAACTCTGCCTTAGATAGGCAACCTTAATGCGAAATAACCAATAGAGAGCTGTAAGACGCTAGCTCCAGAACCAATAAGAGTCCTTCATTAAGGGCCAATCGGATTCTCTGAGCCCAACCAATCCGATTGAGCCGCTTAACAACCAATCAGAAGTGCAGGGCCAGAACCCTGCATTTTACCCAAAGCTCGCTTTTATTTTAACTATTTACATACATAACAGTAGTCTCAACTTGTTGAGAGTTTTTATGCCTCCATTGAGGAAAGTTAACATATACTGTAAGTTAATAAATGCAGAGGACAAAGAACTACCTTCATTAGCAGAAGAGAGACCAAGCCAGTTTCATTGTTTATTTTTCATACAGTCTTAGATAAACATGTGGAAGATCAAGATCATTTTAATAGCAAACATGCCATTAGCTTATACTGTAAACTTGTTGATTCAAATTTGGTTTATGGTTTAAAATTTAGCTTACTGGGTAAAAATCTGCTGCAGAGTAAATTGGAATTACAGGAACTATTCTGAACATCTGACTATTAATTTGTGAGTGCCTAATATTAAAGCAACCAGCATCACAATTCCTCTACTATGAATTTGGACATTGTGTGCCAAATAACAGAGCGAACACATAGCTACTGAACAGGAGAAGGAAGTGAAATACAAAGTTTGCAGAAGCGAAGAATGTAAAAAACAAGCAGCTATATAAATAATGGTCCAAACAAACCACCCCTCAAGAATCCAATGAGGTCTGGACAAGCCCGGTAGCCTTCAAAAATTATTGAATTCTAGATGTCAGCTGAAATTGAAAACAGAATAGCTGAATCACTAGGAAAAGTGAATCATTCTCCATGGTATCTGCACTGTTAGCAATACTAGTAGAAGATAATATTTATAGCTCAGGATTGAACTGCTGGTTTCTTGATGCTCTTTTGAGCTTGGTGATTACCTTACAGGTGTTTCATTACCAAACTAGGTAACATCATCAGTGTTAGCAATACCATCAGGAGTGTCCAACCATCTCAATTTTAAAACTACTGGACTTCAACTCCCAGAATTCTGGAAGTTGAAGCCCGTCAGTCTTAAATTTGGCAGGTTGGACACCTCTGCTCTAGACTCTAGAACAGTGGTGACTAACCTTTTTGGGCTCCTGTGCCAAAAATTGTATACACGTTTGCATGCTTGCACTCGTGTACCAGCACCCAGAAGGAAATGCGTGTCTCCCCATGTCCCCTACTCATGTGTACGCAATCCCCACCCCTCCACCCCCTCCACCCCCTTACCTGCACTGCATCTCACAGCTGATTTTCGGCCTCCCAGAGGCTTGAGGAAAGCTTCTGCAGGCTTTTCAGGATGAAAACTAGGCCCGTTCCGTCACTTCCTGTTTTTCCGGAAATACCAGATGTGAAGAAACGGGCCTAGTTTTTGGCCTGCAAAGCCTGCAGAAGCCTTTCTCAAGCCTCTGGGAGGCCGAAAAAAGCCTCAAACCCGCTGAAAATCAGCTGTGAGGTGCGCACATGTGCAGTGAGGTAAGTTTGCCTGCAGCTCGCATGCCGGCACAAATGGCTGTGCATGCCACCTGTGGCATGGGTGCCATAGGTTCGCCATCACAGCCCTAGAACAATACCATCAACATATTGGCCAGGGAATTCTGGGAACGGAAATCCATATATCCTAAAGTTGCTTTTAAAAAACCCTTAGGGAAAGGCTAAATGTTTGGAGTAAAGAGAGATACAGTATGTCTATGGAGATTCTCAGTCATCCAGGTCATAATTTTCCCAAAGATGCTTTTTCAAAAGGTAACTGGACTTTCTTTGTTTTTTTACCTTGAAGACATTTCACTTCTTGGATGACAAGCAAAATGTCTTCAAGGGAAAAAAAAAAGAAGTCCAATAGCTTTTTGTAAAAGCACCTTTGGGATTAATTAATTAATTAATTAATTAATTAATTAATTCTTTATTGGCCAAGTGTAATTAGACATACAAGGAATTTGTCTTGATACATATGCTTTTAGTGTACATAAAAAGAAAAGATACATTCATCAAGAGTCAAGAATCATAAGGTGCAACACTTAATATCATCATATTGTACAAATAGACAATCAAGTCATACTAGGAAACAGTCAACATAAATTGTAAGAATACAAACAACAAAGTTGCAGTCATACAGTCACAAGTGGGAGGAAATGGGTGATAGGAACAATGAGAAGATTAATAGTAATAGTAATGCAGACTTGGTAAATAGTTGGACAGCGTTGAGGGAATTATTTCTTGAGCAAAGTGGTCCCATTTACAACTATCTGTTAACCACCAATTTGCTGAAAGAGCATTTCAAGGCAAAAAGAGATGTTCTGATAAGGCTAATCAAATCTCTTGAGAGAAAGAAAGATTTATATATTTCTATGTTCTCCTTCAGTTCCATTGAGGAAATGCCTTGAAAGAAGCCCTCCCCCCCCAAAAAAAAAGTTTTAATGTACAATCAAGAAACCATAAAGAGTTTAGACATGATCCTAACTAATCATTCACATACTCTGGAAGTCATCCTCCGCAGTTTTCAGTTTGGAGGAGGGGGTTTGTATTTCAATCATGTCTCAAGAAAAATCACCAGATGGTACAGGTAATCCTTAATTTACGACTCAATTGAGTCCAAAATTTCAGTCGCTAAGCGAGATAGTTGTTCAGTGAGATTTGCCCCATTTTATGACCTTACTTTCTGAATAACAGAATTGGAAGGGACCTTGGAGATCTTCTAGTCCAACCCCCTGATCAAACAAGAAATCCTATACCATTTCAGACAAACGGTTGTCCGATATCTTCTTTAAAACTTCCAGTGTTGGAGCATTTACAACTTTTGGAGGCAAGTAGTTCCACTGGCTAATTGTTTTAACTGTTAGGAAATGTCTCCTTGATTTTAGGTTGCTTCTCTCCTGGATTAGTTTCCACCCACTGCTTCTTGTCCTGCCTTCAGGTGCTTTGGAGAATAGCTTGACCCCTTGTTCTTTCTGGCAACCCTTCAGATATTGGAACACTGCAGTCCTGTCACCTCTAGTCCTTCTTTTCATTAAACGAGACTTTATAGGTTTTAGCCTCCAGTCCCCCAAATCACCTTTGTACTTACCCCAGTTGTTAAGAGATTCACTGCAGTTGCTAAGTTAGTAACAGGGTTGTTAAGTGTTAATCTGGCTTCCCCATTGTTTTAGCTTGTCAGAAGGTCTCAAAAGGATCACATGACCTCAGGAAACAACAATCATCATAAATGGTTGCCAAGAGAATTTTGATCACATGACTACGGGGATGCTACGACAGTTGGAAGTGTGAAAAACAGTCATAAGTCTATATATATAGATATATACATATATATATATATGTCTGGCATTCAGCTTTGTTCGGGTATTTTCCCACGTCATAATAGTGGTGCTTTTAAAGTTGTAGCAACGTTTCAGCAGAATCTCATCTGCCATCATCAGGCTTCTGTATGGTGTTTGTCTGTGAGTCAGACTTTTACAGTGGTTTCAGATTTAAATTTGGGGCAGCCTATTGCTGTGTCAGAATGGTTTTTTCTTCCTCCTGATTGGTTGAGAGTCTTGGTCTGTGTTTATTGGTCTTGGAGTTTGCTGTGTTCTGCTACTAGTATCTTCTGTCTGTTTTTTTTGGGGGGGGGGCTCTTTTTGTTTCTTGATTGGCTGGCAACATTGTGTTACTTTATTGGAGGCCTTTAGTGCAGCTTGGCTTCGGGTAAATGGACGGCTATCATTCGTTAGGAAGCTGGGTTTCATCTGGGTGCCTGGTTGGGGTGTGTTTGAGCTGGAGGTATCAGGGGGGATCTGTTTGTGCCCAGGTGTTTGCCTGGCTTGTGGTGTGGAGATTTTTTTGTTTGTGAGTGCAGGCTTCCAAATGATTGACAATCTGGTGGAATCATCTCTTCTGTTCATGCTTTCTGGTCTTTTTTCAATCTCTATGGCTTCTCTGATGATTCTGTGGCTGGGATTTTCTATGGTGGCTAGGGTTTTGGTGCCATTGAAGTTGATGTTATGACCTGTGGCTTCCATGTGTTGGACGAGTGAGGAAGTGTGTTCCAGCTTTTTGACTGCATTTTTGAGTTCATCCAGGCGGGTGCTTATTCTTCTATTGGTCTGTCCAATGTATGTGGCCGGGCATGATGCACAGGGGACTATTTTTCTGTCTGTTTTGAAGGCAGTCTTGATGTGGTGTCTGTATAGAATCTTACTAATTTTGTCTGTAGTGCCTCTTACGTAGGGCAGGACAGCTGTTCCATAGGTCTGTTCATCTTCTGGGTCTCTATTATGTCTCAGTGTGTTTTTGTGGATCAAGTTGGTGATTTTGCTTTTGTGGAAGCCGTTGGCTGTCAATATTTTAGTCAGGGTGCATAGTTCAGTCTTAATGTGTGTCTTGTCTGCCAGGTGTTTGGTTCTAGTAATTAGTGTTTTAGCCACGGAGTTTATCTGTGCTGGGTGGTGGTGGGATTGGGCGTTGAGGTAGTGGTTGGTGTGTGTTTTCTTCTGGTATATGTTGTGTCCTAGTGTGTCATCTGTTTTTACAACTAGGAATGGTAGTTGTTTGTTTGTTTCTGTTTCCATGGTGAACTTGATTTTGGGGTGTGCGCTGTTTAGGTGTGTTAGGAAGTTGTTTAGGTTTTCTTGTCCATGGGGCCAAATCACGAATGTGTCATCGATATATCTTAACCATAGTTTGGGTTTGAGTATGGCATGAGCCAGGGCTCTGGATTCGAATTCTTCCATGAACAGGTTTGCAATGACAGGTGACAGTGGTGATCCCATGGGGGCTCCTTCAATTTGTTTGTATCTTTGTCCTTTGTATATGAAATATGTATTGGTTAAGCAGTGTTCTGTTAGTTCCATGAGGTGTTTAGCTGGTTGATATTTATTTTTGATGATTTCGAGGGTCTCTTTTATTGAGACTTGAGTGAATAGTGAAACCACGTCAAAACTTACAAGCAGATCTTCTTGCTCCACGTGTAGATCTTTGATCATTTCCAAGAAGTGGTATGAGTTTTGTACATGAGAAGCTGCTGTTTCAGCATGGGGCTGTAGCTCTTTTGCTAGGTGTTTAGCCAGGTTTTGTAGTGGTGCTCCTCTGGAGCTGACTATGGGTCTGAGAGGTATGCCTTCTTTGTGTATTTTTGGGAGGCCGTATAGTTTGGGGCATCTGGAAGATTTCTCTCTGGGTATGATCGTGTGTTGGATCTCTTTGCTTATGTGGCTGGTTATAATTTTCTTCTTGGTTAATTTTTCCAGATATGTGGTTGGGTCTGTGTTTATGGGTTTGTATGTGGAGTCTTGGAGTAGGTCTGTCAATTTAGTTTCATAGTCTTTTCTGTCCATTACTACAGTGGCATTCCCTTTGTCTGCTGGGAGGATGATTATGCTGCTGTCTCTTTTCAGGGTTTGTAGCGCTTTAATTTCATTTTGCTGTAAGTTGCTTTTGGGTGTTTTGCTTGTGCATAGAATGTTGGTAACTTGGTGTCTTATTTTATCAGCTTCATCTGTATTTAATTTAGTTAGGCTGGATTCTACTGCACATATAATGGATTCTGTGGGGATTTTTTGGGGTGCTATAGCATAATTGAATCCTTTGGTTAGGACTTCTGTTTCTGTTTTGGTGAGTTCTCTGTTGGAAACATTGTACACTAATTGTTTCAGATGTTGTTGTGAGTTGTTGGGGGTTTTCTTGTCATGTTCTAATTTCTTTAATTTTTTCAAGAGCTTTTCCTGTTTGTAAATGTTTGCAGATTCAGCTCTCCAAGTTGTAAGTTGTTTTATCTTGTCCCAAAGTAGAGGGTGGATTTTGCTGCTCAATTCCAGGTGTAGTGCTAGCAAATCTTTGTTTAACTGATCTAATTGGAATCTCTTACCGTGGAGCTCGTTCCTTAGTAGAGCCATTTCAGTTCTTTTCAGGATACGGTTAGTGGCTGCTGTGCTTTGATGAAATGTTAATTTGAAGCAGGTTGGTGTAGTATTGTTGTCTCTGCAGCTGCGTAGGAATTGGAGGTCACATAGTATTACTGCTCTTTTAATTTCCAGTTTCTCGTAGGTTTTGATCTGGTTGTTTATTCCCTCCCCGTAGAGGTTTGATATTTGTTTTCTTAAGTTTTCACGGGTACTTACATGTCTGGCATTCAGCTTTGTTCGGGTAACTTTGTTCGGGTTCTATACAGACACCACATCAAGACTGCCTTCAAAACAGACAGAAAAATAGCAGCCATCCTCAGGAACCCCAAAGACAAAATTGACCTGGAAACCCAAGGCATATATGAAGTCCCCTGTGCATCATGCCCGGCCACATACATTGGACAGACCAATAGAAGAATAAGCACCCGCCTGGATGAACACAAAAATGCAGTCAAAAAGCTGGAACACACTTCCTCACTCGTCCAACACATGGAAGCCACAGGTCATAACATCAACTTCAATGGCACCAAAACCCTAGCCACCATAGAAAATCCCAGCCACAGAATCATCAGAGAAGCCATAGAGATTGAAAAAAGACCAGAAAGCATGAACAGAAGAGATGATTTCACCAGGCTGTCAATCATTTGGAAGCCTGCACTCACAAACAAAAAAATCTCCACACCACAAGCCAGGCAAACACCTGGGCACAAACAGATCCCCCCTGATACCTCCAGCTCAAACACACCCCAACCAGGCACCCAGATGAAACCCAGCTTCCTAACGAATGATAGCCGTCCATTTACCCGAAGCCAAGCTGCACTAAAGGCCTCCAATAAAGTAACACAATGTTGCCAGCCAATCAAAATACAAAAAGAGCCCCCCCCCAAAAAAAAAAAACAGACAGAAGATATTAGTAGCAGAACACAGCAAACTCCAAGACCAATAAACACAGACCAAGACTCTCAACCAATCAGGAGGAAGAAAAAACCATTCTGACACAGCAATAGGCTGCCCCAAATTTAAATCTGAAACCACTGTAAAAGTCTGACTCACAGACAAACACCATACAAAAGCCTGATGATGGCAGATGAGATTCTGCTGAAACGTTGCTACAACTTTAAAAGCACCACGTGGGAAAATACCTGAACAAAGCTGAATGCCAGACATATATATATATATATGTGTGTGTGTGTGTGTGTGTGTGTGTGTGTGTGTGTGTGTGTGTGTGTTTATTTTTTATAACAAACATACAAAACAATAAAAAATAAAACTATCTTTCAGTTATACAGTGTGTCAGTTTGGTATATATATGCTATGCACAATATCTATAATCTTTTCCTCTTAACATTACGTTCATATTATATTAATTAAGTTTTCATATCATAATATATCATTATTGTACTATCATTAAAATTTTAATTTCAATTCCAAGCTATCTTTAAGAGGAAATCTTAGTTTTTACTAAATTTTGTTCATGACATAATTTATTCAGAAATAATCAGTTATAATATATCATTACTGTTAGGTTATATTTCAATTTCTTACTTTTCTATCTAACCATTGGTAAAATAAATCCCAATAATACTCCTTTTCTTCTTGATCTCTAATTGCTAGTGTTAATCTACCCATTTCTGCACATTCCATTATTTTCTTAATCATTTCCTCCTCCATTGGAATTTTCTCATTTTTCCAATTTTGAGCAAATACAATTTTGGCTGCAGTTAAAACATGAATAATCAGATACATTATTTCTTTATTCACTTTTTCCAGTGCTGTTGTAACTTTGAACGGTCACTAAATGAACAATTGTAAGTCAAGGACAATCTGTACCACCTTCTGGCATAATTAACATATCATGGAGCTTAGAACAATTATCTCAACCATATCATATTTACATAGATCGTAGTACCAACATAACCATTTCTGCCTCTTGGCTCATTGGTCATTTGGAAGACTCCTTAAAGCTAAACGAAGGATATTCACAATATAGTTAAGATGCCCAGAAGACTTAATGGTGCCCTTTACTCAATTGGCACACTGCATAGTTAGCAAAAAGTGGCCGCTGGAGAAATGAGATGCCAAGTTGTTATTGATTCACTTTCAAATAGTATAAACGGCAAAGATAATTACCAAAATTTCTGTCCAAATAAAAGCCCAGCACTTCATCAATATCAGATTGCCTTAATCACTTAAATGTATATGTGTGTCCCATTTGCCTTAAATTTATAAATATTATACCTTGAACACTGAATCCTCTGTTAGAGAATGTCTTCATGGGCCTGCCCAGATGTTGAGCTTTAAACACTGATCTTTCCTACTAAGAGTAATTCAAACAAACATCCCTCTTACTTCAGGCCTTCACACATAAACAAAGCCGTGCCACACGCAGTCTCTGAGCAGTCCAGGGAAATGTGCAAACCAAAGATGGAAAAAAGGATTTTATCTAGTAGGGCAATAGACAGAAGACAAGGGAGTATCTTCTGACCTTGCTGATGGTGCAAACTAGGGATGTGTAAGATATACTCCAGCATAACATGGAATGGTTTTAAAAGGTAAGGATGCTAAAACTTATAAAGAATGATTGCATCCACTGGGTATGTCTAGTCTAGTAAAAAGAAGGATAAGGGGCGACCCATATCTCAGGGCCACCACAAAGAAGAGGGAATCAAGCTATTCTCCAAAGCACCTGAAGAACCAATGGGTGGAAGAACCAATGGGTGGAAACTAATCAAGGAGAGAAGCAACCTAGAACTAAGGAGAAATTTCTTGACTGTTAAAACAATTAATCAGTGGAACAACTTGCCTCCAAAAGTTGTAAATGCTTCAACGCTGAAAGTTTTTTAAAAAGATGTTAGATAACTATTTCTCTGAAGTGGTATAGGGTATCCTGCCTAAGCAGGGAGTTGGATTAGAAGACCTCCAAGGTACCTTCCAACTTTGTTATTCTGCATTTCAAAAAAAAAAAGGAGGGTGCTATGTTTAGACTCTCTGCAGAAAGGGAGTCACACATAAAAAAGACATCACGTTGACCACAAACATGCAGATGAAGCCTTCTTATTTTTTTAAAAAAAAACTGTGTCAAGATGGGAGTCCCAATCATTCAGTTGAGGCAAGCAAGTCTTCAATTGAAGGTGGTTATTAACTTATTACCATCCTGACTTTTCGATTTTCCCTGGAGAATCTATGTCTATGTTTATGGGGGTATGGGACCTATGGGGATTCTTTTATCCCATTATCCAGCTAGTCTTTTCTCAGGTGGCTATTTTCTGTGAGATTGCAGTTAATATGCAGGATATAATATATTGATTTCCCTACAACTTAACACCTGAGAACCTTGTAGTCAAGGATAGCCAGGTGTGATCATTACAAAATATAACAACTGTTGCGACTGTTCAAAGTTCAACAGACATCCCCAAAAATGTTCTTGCAACCTGTTTCCAAAGTTCCAATGGCAGCACACACAAACCCACACACACTGTGCTCCCAAGTCCACATTTGGAGCACTTGACAACTGACTCACCTTGATAGCCAGTTGGAGTGTTGCACATTTGCATGACTATATTCTATATAAATGTCTTTTTGGGCTGATTTCACCCTTGTTCTTCTCTAAACCAGAGCTTTTGAAATGGTTTGTTTCATTTGGTACCGATAGTGCTCAACTTACGACCACAACTGAGCCCAAAATTTTGTTGCTAAGTGAGTTTTGCCCCAGTTGTTAAGTGAATCACTGCAGTTGCTAAACTAGTAACCTGGTTGTAAGCAAATCGGGCATTCCCCATTGACTTTGCTTGTCAGAAGGTCATAAAAGGGGATCATGGACACATTGGAATATTATGAGGCGCACCCGGAAAAACAAATGGCTTTGATATTCTTAGATGCCCAAAAGGCATTTGACAATGTGAACTGGAGATTTATGTTATCATTATTGGAACAGATGGGCTTTGCTAGAAAAAAAAAGGGGGATCATGTGACCTTGGAACACATCAACAGTCATAAGTATGAACCAGTTTCCAAGTGTCTGAATTTTGATCCCTTGACCATGGGGATGCTACAAAGGTTGTAACTGTGAAAAACGGTCATAAGTCACTTTTTTTCAATGCCATTGTAACTTTGAATGGTCACTAAATGAACTGTTGTAAGTCAAGAACGACCTGTATTCTTTCCTTTGTTTTTTTAACGGAATGTTTCTTTCAATAACTTTTATCACTCATCCAGGCTCATAAATGTGAACACCCAAATGATTTTTACCTCAGACTGAATGGAGAAAGGAAGGGAAAGCAATGGGACAGCCATATTGATTCTCTGGCCATATTTCTTATTTAGACCAACAGATATAAGTTTTGTTTGTTGTTTAATTTATTTTTGAAGAAAAAAAATTGCATGGACGAGGAAGAGAACAAGAAATACGGGATTTCCATACATATATGTGTGTGTGGTTTTTTTTTTGTGTGTGTGTGTGTGGACACGTGTGTGCACAGGTTCTGTGATGTTTCCTTTCTCTTTTTTCTTTCTTTTTCTTTTTTAATTATTTCCATACCCTATGGCTTTTCTGGTGTAATCGTAGCAAAATGAAAAGACATTTCTTTCACCCCTGATCTATCATAACATCCCAACCAACCCATGGCTAGCTGGCCATGAAATTGTATGCATCATTTAAGACTTTGATGCTGAACTGACTTCATCGTTCACAATGTCTTGGCAAGATGGCAACCCCTGCTGTCCAAATTGGAATTCCAATTTAAAAGATCTCTTTCAAAGGAGATTGTCTTTTTTCACTTTGACAACGTTCATCCAGGTTTTTTGTTTTTTGTTTAAAGCGGGGGAAAGACAGCAATTCAAAACACAGTGTGGATTATTCTCATAATTTAAACAGCCCAAAGACGAGCAGAGGTGGATGCAAGCATTTCATATTGACTCATCAGTACCTACATTACAATAACATGGTTAAAATCAGTCTCAAATATTATTATTCTCATAATGTCAGTCAAGGATCCCATTCCAGAGTTCCACTCGAGCTCTATGGAACTCACCTTTGTTTTCCTTCTAATCAGGGCTGGGCTGCTGGGGGTTCGCAGGGGTTCGGAAGAACCCCTAGCTAAGATTCAAATCCCACTCCTGGCTGGCCCCGCCCACCCCATCCCGCTCCTCCCAGGAGTCCCCACACGGCCCGTTTTGGATGCAAGTAAGTGCAAGGCTCAGGGAAGGGGAAAAACAGGCCTCCCGGAAGTTCAGGGAGGCCAGAAATGGGCCCATTTCCAGCTTCCAGAGCACCTCGGGAGCTCGGGGAGCCCATTTTCACCTTCCCGGAGGCTCAAAGAAAACCTCCAGAGCCCGAAGAGGGCAAATATGCCCCCCCCCCGCCGTGATGAAGGAGGTCGACTAGGCCACAACCACCATAGCCACGACCACAACCACCCAGCAAGCGGACAGAGAACCTTTGCTAAAATTTTGGAAGCCCACCCCTGCTTCTAATCACAGATTCCAGCATCATTACCTTTGTGGGTAATGCATGAAAAAAAATTCCTCCACGGTGCCTGTGCTTATTTCTCCTCGGGGCAGCCAAAAAAGCTCAATTTCTCGTGCCAACACTGGTATTTAAAAAAGAAATGCAAGATAGTCCTCAGATAATGATTATTGGTTTAGCGATCATTCAAAGCTACAACAGAGCTAGAAAAAGTGACTTACGACTGGTTTTTTTTTTTTAAAAAATTATTAGTTTATAACACAAAAATGCACAAGAAAATAGTAGGAAAATAAGGGAGGAAAAAGAAAAAGGAAAAGTGTGGGGCAAAGGGAAAAAAGAAAGAAAAGGTGTTGACTTCTGATTTCCTTTGGTGCAGTAGAATATGATAATAGCATCAAACCTCAATTTTTACTTTTATATGATAATATAAATTAGCCATTTCTATAACAATAATTTATTTATTTATTTGCCTTTTAATGACCCCATAATCCCTTGCATCAGTGTGGAGTCGACGCAACTAAATGGAGTTGAGTGTTTACTGGCCGGATGCCCTTCCTGTTGCCAATGCGGAGTTCTCAGCAGATATATTCTCATAGTGCCCAGAGAGAGAAATACTTTCCTCTACCTAGGATTGAACTCACAGCCTCCTAATTGTGAGGCAAGAGCTCCACCTCTAGGCTACCGCACCACTCAACAACAAACTTATTAATCAGTAAAATCCAAAATCAACTTTTAATTTTTTTTCTACCCCAAGCACTTGCAGTTACTTTGATTTTTAAAAAATGTATATTTGCATCAGAAATTTTTATTGGGGAAAAAAGAACTTTTGGGAGAAGTTTTCATGGGCAGAGGGTAGCTCCCGCTATTTAGCAAAATGATGTATAATTTTATGACTAGTAGTCACCATTTTCTTGCCTTCTCGGATGCCTCAATTCGGTCCTAAAGGAAGACCTCACTAGAAAACTCTTCCCTGAGGTTTTTAGAAAGGCAAATTTTCCTGACAGTAAGATCTGAAAAACAGAGGGATACTTTCCCAGTGGAAATTGCAAACTCCCCATCTCTGCAAGTTTTTAACGAAAGGGTTCCACAGTGACTTCTCAACGTGTCACCATAATTGAGCCAAAACCTTCAGTTGCTAAGCGAGACAGTTGTTAAGTGAGTTTGGTCCCATTTTATGACCTTTTGTGCCTCAGTTGTTAAGTGAACAAGGGAAATTGTCAAGTTAGTAACATGGTTGTATAGTGAATCTGGCTTCCCCGTTGACTTTGCTTGTCAGAAGGTCACAAAAAGTGATCGCGTGATTCTGGGACATGTCACCGGTCATAAGTATGAACCAGGTGCCAACCTCTGAATTTTGATCATGTGACCCTGGGTATGCTGTAATCTATATATATAAAAGCGAAATACCACTCAGGCATCATCACAAAATCTCCAGAACAGTAAAGACTACAAACTTGAAATTTGGCTTCTAGGTGCTCACTAAGGAAGGATTTTTGGAAATGACCATCAGAGCGTTAGTATTTCCTATATTATTATTAACACGCTCTGATGCTAAGGAGTTCTACTCCCCCTCTCCACGTGAAAAGAAATCTGCTCCAAATGCAAAACACAAGCAGAGGAGAGAAGTTTCAGTTTTAGTTTCACAACAGTAACCAACTTTCGTACAGAACAGTTGAGCTAAGCCATGCCCAGGCACCTTGCTGTCTCCTTCTTGCTCACACAGCAAATACTGTTTCACTTTCCAAACAGCCCTCAACTCTCTCATACACTGACAGGACGCTAACCAGATGAATACCAATTGATCCTGGTAGACAGAGGCATAATTTTCTTTTCCTTCTTTTCCTCCCAAAAAACTAAGCCCGACTACATAGTTTCGTAGCAAAGGATGGGTATCGAGCTCGTGGTCCTATAAAAAATAGGATAATGTGTCCTCACTACACGTTACTCTGTGTGCAGTTTGACATGCAGCTAAATCCACCTATCATCCAATAAAACAGACCGTGTGTATAGATCTGAATGCTGAAAGAACAGGACATGGTGAAACTGGGGAAAATAGGGATACATACAATCATAAGACTTTTTTTTCAGTGCCATTGTAATTTTGGTCACTAAACAAACGGTTATAAGCTAAGGGACTACCCTGTATTTTCTCTGGGATATTGCAAACAATTGGAATTAATGATCCTTGCGGTCCCTTCTAACCCTACAATTCTTCTTCAGTAGGGATCACTGTGGGAAAGTTCTACCTTTGAGGAGACGTCAGATCTCTCCCCACCCCCCTTCCTTTTCAAAAATTGGAAAAACCATCTCTACATATTTTTTCTCCACATATTTAGAGAATAGACTGACTCTCTGCTTGAAACAACATAGGGTCAGCTGCTTGAGTACAGAGTTGGACTAAAAGAGTCTAAAGTCCCTTCCAACTCTTTAGCCAAGGTTTTTCCTATTGATAAAGGAGAATATTTGGAGCTCAGGGTTGACACGAGGTTGTTGTTTCAGATATATAGTCATCCAATCTCTTCTTAAATATCTCCAGTCATGGAGCAATCGCAACTTCTCAAGGCAAATCATTCCACCGATTTAATTGTTCTCTCTCTCTGATTTCTAAGTTAGTTCCCTTGATTACTTTCCATCTATTGCTTCTTTTTCAGGTGCTTTAGAGAATAGACTGACTCTCTGCTTCTTTGTGGCAGCCCCTTAGATGTTGGGGGACGGCTATCTGTCAGCCCTAGTCCTTCTCTTCATTAGACTAAACCAGCCCAGTCCTTGCCACTTTCTAGAGTCTCAACGTCTTTTTTACATCATGGTGACCCAAACGGGATGCGGTATTCCAAGTGTGGTCTTACCAAGGCTGTTTTATTTCAAACCAACAAATATTGGATTTTACCTTAATTTTGCTTCAGTCATCATTGTCCTCTAATACCGCTTGTGTAAAACTGACTACAATGTCTGTAGAAATACAGACCTTACTATTTTTTGTTGGATTCCTGTCATTGCCTTATTTCCTAACCTGTTCAGTTTTTCATCTCTACATTGCCTTGAGCTCGGCCAACCCCAAAGCAGATTTGCCAGGAACCACAGTGGCCTCTAGCGGCCAAGAGCCCCAAAATGCCAGCTGGGTTCAAAGGAGGTGCACAAAAGCTGTATTGCTTGATATACAGAGCAGTTGCTTCTGTACTTCATTACATAGAATCATTCTGATTGAAGTGGTGGAAAGCATGCCTGATTTATTATCATTTTAGGCTCAACGATGGCTAAATAATTGCAGAAAACACTATCAATCACCAGTGTGCAAGTTAGCCTCCTCTAATTTTATATTTTTTGAAGCAATAGATATGGCAAAAACGATTTGCCCTTTGATTTTTTCCCCCCAGACTTTCCAGCACAGTAAGAAAAAAAGCAAGCATCTTAAAATAAAGCTACCATATACTGTGATCATGAAAATAAGGTCTGAAAAAGACATGATAAAACAAAAATTATATCTTCTTGAAAAATTGCAAATGCGTTTTGAGAAAGGTAGGCCAAAAGAAACATATATTTTAAAGCAAGCTTTTTTAAAAATAAAAAAATTCAAATCCAACAAAAAAATTCAAAATCCAACTTGATAAATCTACAAAAATGGAAGAAAGCTAAAATGCATATATTCTTATTAGTCTTTGTAGCACTACTATGTAAACATTAGCAGATGGTCTGCATATTTTTGTAGATTTGGTCTTTTTCATTACAATATATGCATATTGTTTACCACTATTTTATGCTTATTTGATGGTGTTTATATTTACAAAGTATCTTTATTTTTTATTCTCAAGCTGCAAGCCAAACAGGTACTTTTCATAGAAAAATAGAAAAGGAGAAATCTCAATGAATTTCTCCAATAAAAAAATATAATTTCTCAGAGAATTTCTCAGTGGTAGGATTAACATTTGCAACAATACCAGCAGACTCTCTTTTTCTATCTATATATTACAAAAATGCTTACAGTGTTTATCTGTTTTCTGTTTGTAGTTTAGGCCAAATGGTACATTATACCACAACAGTTTTCGAATCAGGGTACCTCAAGTCTGCTAACTTAAAGAATGGAACGCATAAAAATCCAGGATTTATTACTCCGGCAAAACTGAAATGTCCACAATCTTCACATCAGGATTATTCACAAGCTAGTAGCCACTGCAGTGTCCTCATAATCACGTGGCCATGATTTCCAATGCTTCCCGCCAGCTTCCCACAAGCAACATCAATGGAGAAGCCTGCAGGAAGTCAGAAGTTGCTTCCATTACCATTCCTTTTTCTCTGCCCATGGTCATTCTGTTTAGGTAAGTAAATATTGTCTCATTATTAAGTGAAAGAAAGTGGGGACAAAACAACAGGAAATGGTCATGTAAACCAGGCCAGTTTAACAAACAATATTATACTAGGAAAACACTTGGAAACACTAGGAAAATCAACAGGTGAGGAAAGCCACCCCTTCCCAGAAGAATGAAATGTTTTAGGAGATATTAAAAAGGCAGAATATTATACTGTATTTCCCTAAAGGAAAAATAGAGAAACATGCTCTTGTAGACAGAAAGCAGCTCTTAAGTCTTTCCTAATAGCCCCCAGCAGATATTTTGTGCCCATTAAGAAAAACTGAGCCAGCCTATCTACAAAACAAAAGATCTTCAGCTCCAAGATGATGGGATTAAGACATGATCTCTCAGGACATAATATGATTAACCCTCTATCATCTAGCAGCAGAGCTCACCATATCACACACTCTCTTGGGGACATTACATAATCCTTCAGGCTTCAACCAAACTTAGCTCAGACAATTTACAGAGCTAGCCATGACCCCTATAACAGTAGAATACATGTTCTTGCACAGGAACAGTACGCTCAAGTTCAAAGCCCAAGAGAAGGTATAAAAGCCCCTCACTCTCAACTCCATATGGTCGGCTACCCAGAATCACACATGCTTGGTGGTTCTGCTTCATCATTAAACCATCTTTCCAATCAGCCTCCATGTTTCTAGTGTCTTTCTCCTGGCTTGGAACTGAAGCAGATGGATAATTCTTCCAACAGAAGTATAACAAAACAAGGCCCTGTGAGGAAGTGAAATAACAGTCAAGTTACCCTTATTGAAGAAGCAACTTGCTTTATTGCTAAACATGGGGAAAAAACCCCAAGGGGTTTCTTTGAAGTTAAGATGGTAGCCATGGTGAACATCACCCACAGGTTTCCCATAAGTCAAGATTGTATGCAGGTAGTCCTCCAACTTATGATGTTGCATAATGACTATTCTGTCCTCACTACACGTTAGTCTGTGTGCAATTTGACATGCAGCTAAATCCACCTATCCTCCAGTAAAACAGACTGTGTGTATAGATCTGAATGCTGAAAGAACAGGACATGGTGAAACTGGGGAAAATAGGGATACATACAATGAGAACCAACTACAAGATAGACAGTATTAAGTTACTGCTGAACATAACAATAAATACAAACAATTTAAATCTCACTAGCGATACTCTGTGGAATGTGGATTTGTCCTTGAATGACCATGTGCCACATATTAAGATGGATGTGTGCTTCTGCCTTCTCCAAATGTTAAAGGAAATGGAGTCTGGCTTCCCAGCATGCACTTGTTTTGAAAGTGCGGGATGATGGGTAAAAGGGTTGGATCAGCTTCAAAACGATATAAATGGTGTTTGTCCCTCTGGCCACTAGATGGAGCTAGACAGCAACAACAGTATATAAAGATTATATGCTGGGGCATGACAATGACAATTCAGAGTTACAATAGACACCCAAAAGTTACCTATGACCTGGTTCCAAAACTCCAATGGCCATCCCCTTCTCCATAGTCTCATGACCCACATTTTGGTTGCTTGGCAACCAGCCCTCATATATAGCCATTTGCAGCATCCCTCAGTCACATGACCTCATTTTATGCTTTTGTCAAAAGCCGGTGCTGACTTCAGGTTTTCAGGTAAAACACCCCATGGTGAAGAACGGGTTTACTTTACAATGTTCACTTAATGACCATCACAAAATAAATCATAAAATTGAGTCCGATCATGTGATGACCTACTTTACGACTGTCATGATTTATGACAATAATGAACAGGCTGCATTGCTGTCAAAAGTCAAGGACTACCTGTAGAAGTGTGCTTGGTTTTCTTGGCAGCAGCATAGAAGTGCTTTGGCATTGACCTCTTCCAGTATGATTTTGACTTCTCAGTATGGCCTCCAGTGGTCTTTGGTATTCTCCCATCCAAAACAAACCTAGCCCAAGCCTGCTTAGCTTCTGAGCCTTAGTCAAAAATCAGCTGTCTGCTGCCACCTGCTGGTAAAAGAAAGAATAGCGCGAAAACAAAGAGGTCCTATCAGGATAGATGAGTTCCTGTTTGATCAGGATTAGGAATCCAAAATATAGGGTGTGGAAACAATAAAATATAGAAATAGAATAACAGAATTGGAAGGGACCTTGGAGGTCTTCTAGTCCAACCCCCTGCTTAGGCAGGAAACCCTACACCACTTCAGAGAAATGGTTATCCAACATTTAAAAAAAAAAAAAAAAACTTGGAGTGTTGGAGCATTCACAATTTCTGGAGGCAGCTTGTTCCACTGATTAATTGTTCTCATTGTCAGAAAATTTCTCCTTAGTTCTAGGTTGCTTCTCGCCTTGAATAGTATCCACCCATCGCTTCTTGTCTTGCTTTGAGGTGCTTTGGAGCATAGCTTGACTTCCTCGAGATATTGGAACACTGCTATCACATGACCCCTAGTCCTTTTCTTCAGACTAGACATACACAGTTCTTGCAACCATTCTTCATATGTTTTATCCTCCAGTCCCCTAATCCTCTTTGCTGCTCTTCTCTGTACTCTTTCTAGAGTCTCAACATCTTTTTTACTCCGTGGCAACCAAAACTGGATGCAGTATTCCAAGGGTGGCCTTACCAAGGCATGACAAAAAGGCACTGACACTTCACATGATCTTGATATGGGGAAAACAATGCAGTCTCTAGGCCAGAGGTGGCAACTTTACAACCTGTGGACCTCAAATCCCAGAATTCCTGAGCCAGCATGGCTTAAGAATTCTGGGGGTTGAAGTCCATAAAGGTTGCCATAATTGCCCATTCCTGGTCTAGGCTAAAACACAGGCAGCCCTGGACTTTCAGCAGTTCATTTAGTGACCATTCAAAGTTACAAGGGCACTGGAAAAAAGTGACTTATGATCGTTTTTCACGCTTACGACCATTGCAGCCTTCTCCCTCCCCCCTCCATGGTCACGTGATTTACATTCAGATGCTTGACAATTGACTCAGATTTATGACGGTTGCAGTGTCTTGGGGTCACGTGATCCCCTTTTGCAACCCTCTGACAAGAGGTCAATGGGGCAACCCGATTCAGTTAACAACCGTGTGATTAATTGAAGAACCACAGCGATTCACTTAAAGAAATAGGATGAGAAAAATCAAAATGGGGGCTAAAATTCACTTAACAACATAAATCCTAGTCTCAGTTGTGGTCATAAGTTGAGAACTACCTGTATTGAATTCAGCAGGTTCTGACCAGTTCTAGAGAACCAGTAGCAGAAATTTTGAGTAGTTCGGAAAACTGGCAAATCCCACCTCTGACTGGCCCCGCCCCATCTAGTCTCCACCTCCTGAGTCTCAGCTGATTGGCTGGGTCTTCTTTTGTTGCCCTGCATAGGAGAACAGAGCTGGAAAGCAGGTTAGTGGAGTGGGGAAGGAATGGAGATTTTACAGTATCCTTCCCCTGCCACGACCACCAAATCATGCCCACCAAGCTACAGCCACCAAGCACGCCCATCAAGCCATGCCCACAGAACAGGTAGTAAAAAAAATTAAATCCCACCACTGCTTGAATTCCTGTAATTACACAGTACTTTTGCTCAACTTCGAGAAGGTCCATTTAACCTTTTCCGTTGCATAGAAATGAAGTATATCTCAAAGGGAGGTTTATTAAATTAGCCTAATACCTTAATGCATGATCAATGACAATGTGTTTATTTTTTTTTCCCCTGGAGGGTCCAAAGTGACTTTTCATTAGGCATTCTGATAGGCTTAGGAATGAGCAGCTATCCATTTGAGCGTCATTTCTAGCTTTGTATGCTTATGGAAGAAAAACAACTCCTTAGCAGTCCATAGCTGGGTCAGTGATTTGAGGGTGATCCGAAAGGCTTTGGCATCAGTGTTGGAAGAAACTGCACTTTATAACGCTCGTCAATATGGATTGCTTGGCTTTTAAAACTAATCGCTATTAGGTAGTCCTGGTTCTATGTTATAGCAGGGTCTTTCGAAGGTTTCATCTCCTGGCCTTACATAAACACATATTAACATTTGCTAGGTTCTACGGGTCATCCTCGGTTCACAGCCACAATTTAGCTCAGAATTTCTGTTGCTAAGTGAGACATTGGTTAAAGAGAGCTTTGCCTGTTTGCATTAACCGAGGGATATGATCAGAGGTAAGCTTCAAAGATTTCGACAAACAGTTCTCTGCCTGGATGCTGGGTGGGCATGGCCATGTGGTAGGTGTGGCCTAGTCAGCCTCCTGCACCACGGCGGGGAGGGTGTTTTTGCCTTCCCCAGGCTCTGGAGGCTTTTCTTAAGCCTCCGGAAGGGTGAAAACTTGCCTCCCCGAGCTCCAGAGGCCCTCCAAAGGCCAGAAACAGGCCCATTTCCAGCCTTCTGGAGTCTCTGGGCGGCCTATTTTCATCCTCCTTGAGCCTCCATGCAGGCCCTGTACTTACATGGCATCCAAAACGGGCCTCATGGGGACTCCTGGGAGGGATGAGGTGGGATTTACTGGTTTGCTGAACTGGTAATTAAAAATGATAAAATTAGCTACCGATTCATGTGAACTGGGGCGAACCGGTAGCAGCCCGCCTCTGGGTATGATCAAGATCACCTGAGGTACCATTCTACAAAGTAAGACCACACCTGCATCCCACAGTCCCAGTTAAGACCCACAGAATACTGCATATAGTTTTGGTCGCCACACTATATAAAAAAAGATGTTGAGACTCTAGAAAGAGTGCAGAGAAGAGCAACCAAGATGATGAGGGGACTGGAGGCTAAAACATATGAAGAATGGTTACAGGAACTGGGCTTGGCTAGTGTAGTTTACAAATAAAAGATAATCAGAGTTGGAAGGGACCTTGTAGGTCATCTAGTCCAATTCCCCACCCGAGTGGGAGACCCTACACCATTTCTGACAAATGGCAGTCCAATCTCTTCTTGAAAGTCTCAACTGATGGCGTTCCCACAACTTTCGAGGGCAACTTCTCTTCCATTGGTTAATTGTTCTCACTGTCAGAAAGTTTCTCCTTATTTCCAGGTTAAATCTCTCCTTGTTCAGTTTCCATCCATTATTCATTGTCTGGCCTACAGGCACTTTAGAAAATAGCTTGACTCCTTCCTCCCTGTGGCAGTCCCTCAAATATTGGAAGACTGCTATCATGTCTCCCCTGGTCCTTCTCATCACTAGACTAGCTATGCCCAATTCCTGCAACCGTTCTTCATATGTTTTAGTCTCCAGTCCCCTGGAGTGAAGAGAAGGACCAGGGGAGACATGATAGCAGTCTTTCAGTATTTGAGGGGCTGCCACAGAGAGGAAGGGGTCAGGCTATTTGTTTTATCTATATTTATATTTTGTATTTCTTAACTGCCTATCTCTGTCAGAGAGGAGCTCTGACAAGTGTGCAATATAATCTGAATAACAGAATTGGAAGGGACCATGGAGGTCTTCTAGTCCAAACCCCTGCTCAGGCAGGAGGCCTTTTATTATCTCAGACAAATGGTTGTCCAATCTCTTCTTTAAAAGCTCCAGTGACAGAGCACTTTAAATATTCATCAATAAAATTAACATTAAAATCAGAATTAATTGAAGATTTAAAAGTTATAAAGTTATTAAAATATCATTATGAGTTCAGAGAAAGCATATACCATACCACTTGTCTATCACACTTTTTTCAAGCATCATTTCTTCTAACCACCTCAAACCTGAAGTTGTTATTATACCTGGTTTGGAAACGTATTTCCAGCCTTTGCATGATAAGATTCCACAAACCACAATGCACAATTTATGTGGTTATTTAGAATGTCCATTTTTCAAATGCAATGAGGCAAAATTCACCTGTCTTTCTTAGCAACAGAAATTTTGGGGCTCTATTGTGGTCATAAGTTGAGGACTACTGATACATTATACAGGCAGTCCTCAACTTATGACCACAATTGAACCCAAAATTTATATTGCTAAGTAAAACATTTATTGAGTGAGTTTTGCCCCATTTTACAACTTGTCTCGCCACATTTGCTAAGTGAATCACTGCAGTTCTTCAATTAGTAACATGGTTGTTGAGTGAATCAGGCTTCCCCATTGACTTCGCTCATCAGATGGTCCCAAAAGGGGGTCACACAACTCCAGGATGCTGCAACCATTATAAATGCGAGTCAGTTGTTAAGCATCGGAATGTAAATGCTGGAAGTGTCATCAAACACTGGGAACATACTAGCATATGTGGTGGACTTGTATAGAAGCTAAAAGATATTGGACAGAAATATACACATGGCTGGAAAAAAGGATAAAGCAACACATAGACTTGAAACCTGAAATATTTTTATTAGGAATGGTACCTGAAGGTTACAGTAAAGAAAAAAACATGTTTAATCAAACATGTATTAACAGTAGCTACAATTGTATTTGCTCAGAATTAGAAAAGCGATAAGATACCGATAGAGGGAAAAGTAATTGAGAAAATATTTGAATGTGCAGAAATAACAGATTAACATTGGTAATCAAAGAAAAAGAAGAAATGGAATATTACATGGTATGGGATTTATTTTATCAATGGTTAGAAAATAAAATCAATTAAAATGGACTAGATTAATATATAAAGCAATAAGATTGTTAAAAAATAGATATATTAGGTAATACTTATAAGAAAATGTGACTATTGTTATATTGGTAAGAAAAGAATTAATTATAATTGTAAACACACAAAATATGTACCTAGTTGACACATGGTTGAAATGGAATGGAATTATTGTATATATAAAATTTAAAAAAAAAAATGGGGGAGGAGAATGTAAATCACATGACCATGGGGATGCTGCGATGGTCATAAGTGTGAAAACATGGACATGAATCCCTTTTTTTCGGTGCCATTGTAACTTTGAATGGTCACTAAATGAGCTGTTGTAAGTCGAGGGCTGTAAGTTGGGGTTGGACTAGATGACCTATAAGGTCCCTTCCAATTCTGATTATCTGTTATCTGTAAGACTTATGAACTTCAGATCCCAGAATTCCTCAGGCTACCTGTGTTGGAGAGAATGCCATCCAGATCTTTATTTGAGTCCTTCATTCTCTGAGTTCTCCCACCAGACCAGTGGTGGGGTTAAAAATTTTTTACTACCGGTTCTGTGGGTGTGGCTGGGTAGGCGGGGCAAGGGAAGGATACTGCAAAATCCCATTCCCTTCCCACCCCACTAACCTGCTTTCCAGCTCCGTTCTCCTGTGCAGGGCAACCAAAGAAGAATCAACCAATCAGCTGGGACTCAATGGGAGGCAGGGAAGAGATGGGGGCGGGGCCAGTCAGAGGTGGGATTTGCCAGTTCTCCGAATGACTCAAAATGTCCGCTAGTGGTTCTCCAGAACTGGCCAGAACCTGCTGAATACCACCTCTGCACCAGACCTTTGCCCGATAAAACATCGGTGGCTGCTCTCGGGAACGAAGAGCTGCCTGAAATCAGAAGTGAAGCAGTTAAAAGGGGGAAAGAGGCATGTTTACTAAAGTTGATAGCCCCAGAGAGGCTCGGTTTTCCATCGCTCCCTCTCTCCATCTTCTCTAAACCACACCGAATTGATGGAATGGCCCGGACTTGATCTTCAGGGCAATATGTCTGATGGCATTGCTGGATTGATAAATTGATTCAAAACTATTACCATGGTGAAAAAAGCAATAAGGTCATAAAAATTGCATCAGCTGGCTAAGTAAATCCAGGCATTTCATGACAAGTAATGCAGAAGAATCGCAAGAGGAGCCAGGCATGAGGCTGAATGAGTGAGCGAGAAATGACTTTGGAGGGCTCATCTTTGTCAATCTATTCTTCCTGCCGGCGATTCATGCCTTCGCATAGGGCCACTTCATTATGGGGAAATAACTGTACACTTCTAGCATATTCCTGGCCGTCCCTGGCTGCCCCTGGAGGACCCTTAGCTGCTTAATACCTCATCATGGGCTCCATTGAACACTTTAATCTGCACTTGTGTGATCAATAGAATACTGGTGTAAATTAAAAGGACCGTTCCGTGTAATCAAGACGGTTAATGCTCATTTTGAAAACCATTATTTGTGGAAGGCGTTTAGAGAGGAAATTACCACACGGCAAGGCCCGAGACCGATGCAACTCGGCGCTGATTTGAAAGCAAGCTCCCTTTCTTAGGCATCTCCCGGCCACCCCAACCCCCACCCCCCATTATTCTCCTTTTCATTTCTGTGATTTTTATACGGGCGTGGGGTGGAATGGTCATTAGAAATTATAGAGGAGGAGCGGGAGGGAAGGGAAGGGACCGAGAAGGCCCGAAAGAATAGATCTGCCTCTTTGCCATGCCTTTGTGCCGGCAAGAAAATGAAATTTCCCACTGTTCTATTTCGGTGGCAAATTCAATTACTGTGGGGACTTGTTCAAAGGGGTATAACTTCCAAGAGGCAGAAATTGAAAACCTGGCAGCTAATGAAATGGCAAATGACTAGTAAGTTCAGACAAGGGCTGTCTGTTAGAGCAAATGACTGTCGAAAAATCACCCTCCCCTTTTGGTATCAAACCCAGTTTCTTTCTCTCACGCCCAACATCCTTACGCCCTCCCCCATCCATATGTTGATCATTATTTAGGCCAGGTGCTACTTCCATCATTCTTTGTTTTACTGTAGGACAGGGGTGTCAAACTCAAGGCGAATGAGCCAGATCCAGCCCTTGGGTTGCTTAGATCTGGCCCATGGGGCCACTCTGGAAACAGTGAGGGACCAGCTTGTGATGCCTCTGCCAGTGAAAACGGAGCTCGGGAGGGCCGCACATGGCCCTCCTGAGCTCTGTTTTCACTCGCAGAGGGTTGCAGGAAGCCATTGTAGTGTTTGAAAACTGCCCATTTTCAGCTCTAATACTTACCTTCTACTGCAGCCCCAGTGAGTAAAACAGGTGCACATAAATCCGCTGAGCTGCAAGACACGGAAATAAAGGACAGACTAGGGCAGGTATAGGTGGGCAGGGCCAAATGATCACTAGAACTACTGGTTCACCCGAACTGATCCAAACCGGTAGAATCCCACCCCTGGACAAAACTGACTTAACAACTGTCTTTCTCATTCTTAAAGATCCATCTCATCCTGGGCAGCCTTTTTTTGTTTTGAACTATTACCATCTGGCAGATGGTACAGTACAATAAAAACAAGGACAAATAGGCTGAAAAACAGCTTCTATCCCAGGGCAGTAGCTCTTTTGAATTCTGCTGTATCGTGCAATATTAATGCAGTATCGGGTTTTCAATTCAATTGTATAGAATGTGAAGGATGTGTTTTTTTCTGTTTTATTTTTTTAATGTGTAATGTACACTAAAGATGGCATTTAATTTCATTGTACAAGGTACAATGACAATAAAGTAAACTAATCCTCTTAGGCTCTTCCCAGCCACCCCTGCTTAATCCCACCTCCATTTTGGCACAATTTTGGCTCAAATGTGATTGTAAGTTGAGGACTACCTTATCTGAAGACTTGGGCATGGTTCTTGCAGTGCCATCATGCTAATGTTGCTCAGGAATAGCCCTACAAATAGAATAAATCATACGAATTAGCAGTGCATATAAAGCTTCCCCAAACAGAAAATTTGCATAGATAAAATGTTCTCTTGCAATGGACTCAGAAGTCTCAGGGTGGTTATGTGTTCTGACCTCGGCTTCCCCAAAAAGCACTAAGCAGACTAATTGTCCTGGCAAAAGCCCTTTTATTAAACAAAGGTGAATATCTTGCATTCATTTTCAGCCAAAGGCCTGGCAAACAGTCTTTCAAGGGTGTAATTAGGAGCACAGACCTTATCTAGCTTGGAGAGCTGCCAAGTAAATATTTTCAAACACAGTGCTGACAAGGAAGGGCTCAGCACAGAGTCTCTGAGATGCACAGACAGATCTTAACATTGCTGCAATGAACTAATTGTTTCCTGCAAAAGCCCCCTCCCTTTTTGCTCCTCTTTTAATCCCTATGGGAGGGGCCATTCACTGTCCACCCGTGGCCTTACTCCCACATCGACACTTAGTTCGTAATTGAACAGCTCCAGCTGTTCCCCTGCCTCACTGCTGTCCAACTCTGAAGGCAGCTGATGACAGCCAGACTGCCCGGGCCCCATCTCTGCCTCTGACACAGAGCCCTTGTCCGAGCCTTCCTCAGCCTCCACGACTGGCCCATGTTCCTCACTGTCCAACTCTGCTGCCAGCTCTGCTATCCGCCAGCAGGCCGCAACTCTGCTGCTAGCGAAGCCCCCACCCACCCACCCACCCACCCACCCAGCTCTGGGGATAAAAGTCAGGGAGCAGAGACGAATAGATGTGGACAGACTTATTAGCCTGTGTTGAGAGAGAAACTTTTTGCCAGAACTGCTGGTGTTCCTAATAAAGGAATCTTTGGGTTAACTTCAGAGAGTTTGCCATGTTTTGGGAGCTGAGTCAGAACAATAACATAACAACATAATATAAAACATAACTCATACAACATAGCAGACATCTTGAAGAACAGAATCTTGGATTACACTTTAGTATGGCTATTTTTTTTCACCTCTAAATGTTTGTTTTAGTGCTTCCCTTCCCATTAACTGGTCCATTCTAAACTACAAGAAATAAATAAACAAATCCTAAACTCAGAAAGGACAAGTATTTTGGAAACGCCAAGTGACCAGAGATCTCTCTCTTAGGTAGGCTTCTTGTTGTGTATAATTAATAAAGTGTGAGCTTGGAGTAAGTGCAAGGTTCTGGCCCTGCACTTCTGATTGGCTGTTAAGCGGCCGGACCGGATTGGCCCGCTCCGGGGAATCCGATTGGCCCTTAACAGAGAGTTCTTATTGGTTATAAAAGCTAGCGTTCCTAGCTTGTTATTGGTTAAACATTACAAGGTTTGCCTATATAAGGCGGGTTCTACTGATGTTAAATGAGCAAGTCACGATGTAAATAAAAAGCTGAAGTTCACCGTTCAGAAACTTGTCTCCATTCTTTCTCGCCCATGCTCAAACCGAACACTGGCGACGAAGGTGGGATGTGGAGACATCTGAACCAACGAAACTTCGAAGAACACTGAGCACGTGACAGACGACGCCAACAATGGAACAATGTCCGGCGGCATCGTACCACCCGCTCCGTTCGATCCATCACAAGAAGACTGGGAGTCTTACATGGATCGTTTCCAAATGTTCCTAGAGACGAACAACTTAAAGGACGCCACAGCCGGGAAGAAACGGGCCGTGTTCCTGACGCATTGCGGTCCAACTGTATTTAAGATGGCTAAGGCACTAGCCAAACCCCGAGAAGTGAAGGCCATGGATTGGGACGACCTCGAACCTATCCTGCGAGACCACTACGCCCTGACCATGCCTATGCTCGTGAGACGCCACGAGTTTTATCAAAGAAGCCAGCGAAAGGGAGAGAGCGTAGCCAACTTCATAGCAGACCTCCGAAATTTGGGAGGCCTCTGTGGATTCACCGATCTAGAAGAAGCACTAAGAGATCGCATAGTTCTGGGATTAGATGCACCAGGCGTCCAAAGCAAGCTGATGGCGAAAGGCAACATCAGCCTTGCCTACGCCATTGCTGATGCTACCGCAGCGGAAGCAACCAAGAAGTCGGCTGCACAACTACGCCGAAACCGCGCTCCGGTACCACCACCGGCCAGAGAAATCTCACCTAGTTCAGAAAGGCAGCTTGCAACAATGCACCACGAGGACCTCTCTTCATTGTCAGACAGCGACGAAGAAGGGGTCCATCGACTGCGGTCCAACCGGGACCCTCGGCTGAAGCCCTTATGCCCTTGCGCTGGCTGTGGAGCCAACCATGCCAGATCCGAATGCAGATTCCGTGACACACTGCCATGAGTGCGGGAAACGAGGCCACATCGGACGGGTCTGCCGCAGCTTGCCAGGACCCAGCCAGGCCTCAAAAGGGGCTAACTATCGCCAATCGACAGGAAACCATCCTGTAAGGCGAGAGCCAGTAAACCACTCCTACAGAAATCGAGCTTTGCAGAGAGAAGAGGCTCACCATACTATCACTATCGGTCACGCCTCAGCCTTGGACACTAAGAAAATCCGAGTCATGGTAGCCATCGAGAACCAGCCTTGCCACATGGAGGTCGACTCGGGATCGTCCCTCTCATTGGTGTCATGGAAGACACTCAAGCAACTCATCCCCACAATTCAATGCCAAGATCTCCGTTTCCAACGCCTCATCCTCAAGGACTACCAAGGGAATCGAATCCCCGTCGTCGGGTCCTGCCGAGTCCGAGTCTCTTTCAAGAAGCACACAGCATACTTACTTTTAACGGTCATCGATAGAGATAGGCCTAGCCTACTAGGCCTCCAATGGTTCGCGCCACTCGGCATTGAAGTGGCCGGCGTGAACCGAGTCGGTGACTGTGACTGGGAGGGAGACCTTATCTCTGAGTTCAGGGACGTCTTCGCGGAAAGCTTGGGCGAGTATAAGGGGACCCCGATCTCATTCAGCTTAGATCCCAAAATAGCTCCCATTCGCCTAAAGCCCCGTCAAGTTCCGTTTGCCTTAAAATAGAAAATCGATGAACAACTCGACAAACTGATAGCTCAGGGGGTGTTGGAGCCCATCAATCACTCCCCCTGGGAAACCCCTATTGTAACACCCATTAAGCCAGACGGGTCAATCCGAATTTGTGGGGACTACCGGGCCACTTTGAACCACGCCCTGCAGCAGAACGCATATCCAGTTCTGGTGGTGCAGCACCTCCTCCATTCCCTGGGGGGCGGGAAAGTTTTTGCTAAATTGGATTTAGCTCAGGCATATCAGCAATTACCAGTAGATGAAAAAACGGCACAGGCCCAAACTATTGTGACGCACCGAGGTGCCTTTAAATGTACCCGGCTGCAATTCGGAGTAATGTAGCCCCGGGGATTTTTCAGAGCCTTATGGAAAGGTTATTGCAAGGGATTAAGGGCGTGGTCCCCTATTTTGACGATGTATTAATTGCAGCCCCTACAAAAAAAATCTTACAGGACCGGTTAAAATTAGTCCTAAAAAAATTCCAAGAGGCCGGTCTTAAGGTTAAAAAAAACAAATGTAAATTGTGTACTGACAATGTTGTGTTTTTAGGGTACCTGATTGATAGCCAGGGCATTCACCCTTCTGAAAGTAAATTAAAAGTGATCAAAAACGCTCCCAGGCCAAAAAACAAGACCAATCTCCAGGCATTCCTAGGCCTCATCAATTTTTATAATGTATTTTTACTGCACAAAGCAACTGTCGCTGAACCGTTACACCGATTGTTAGATAAAAAAGCAATTTGGTTATGGGGTTACCGTGAAGAATAGGCGTTCCGAAATGTTAAAAAACTGCTCACTTCTGACTCTGTACTCATGCAGTATAACGAGACTTTGCCATTAGTTATAACCTGTGATGCATCGCCTTTTAGGGTGGGCGCCATTTTGAGCCATGTACTGCCTAATGGGACCAAAGCCCCTGTTGCATATTTTTCAAAGACTCTGTCAAAAACGCAGCGGAACTATGGACAAATTGATAAAGAAGCCCTCGCAATTGTCTCAGCTGTGAAAAGATTTCACGAATACGTGTATGGTAGGGTTTTTACTTTTGTGACTGACCACAAGCCTTTATTGGGGATAATAGCCAGAGATAAGCCAACTCCCTACATATTATCCCCTAGGATGACCCGATGGTCAGAATTCTTAGCTGCTTATAACTGTCGGCTGCAATACCACCCGGGGAAGGCCATTCCCCACGCTGACGCATTGAGCCGAGCACCGCTTCCAGAGACTCTCGACGAGCCGGCACCAACGGTAACCACGTTGCAAATCGAAGCGCTCAACTCGCCGCCACTGACCGCCCGAGATATCGCGAGAGAAACCAAACACGACCACACCCTAGCACGAGTCCTAGGCTGGGTAGAATGCGGATGGCCATTGGACCAGTTATCAGATGACTTCACACCATTCAAATCTCAACAGACCGAACTCTTCTCCCAGAAAGGCTGTGTCATCTGGGGTGATAGAGTCGTTATTCCAGAACGGCTCCGAAAAGCGCTGCTGAGAACTTTGCACGATGGCCACCCCGGCATCGTGCGAATGAAAGCCGTTGCACGAAGCTACGCATGGTGGCCGGGCATTGACAAGCAAATCGAACAGTGGGTTAAAGCTTGTCCCAAATGCCAAGAAGTCAGCAACGCCCCACCAAAAGCCATGCCTACTGAATGGGAGACACCACGTGGACCCTGGTCCCGAATTCACCTGGACTTCGCAGGGCCAACCAAGGGCCACACCTTCCTGCTTACTGTCGATGCCTATTCCAATTGGCTCGAAATTCATCGCATGATGACTATGACCTCCGAGGCGGTCATCAAGATTCTAAACAGACTCTTTGCAACCCACGGATTACCAGACGTCCTGGTATCCGATAACGGCCCACAATTTACTGCACTAGCGTTCGAGCAGTACCTCGCTGACCGCAGCATCCGCCATGCGTTCACCTCACCTGCGCACCCTGCGACCAATGGCCGAGCAGAACGCATGGTTCAATTTGTGAAGAAAACCTTGCAAAAGGTAGACTACGACAACATTGACGACAAGGTCAACCAAATCCTCTTCTTGCAACACATCACCCCACACAGCGTCACCAACAAAACTCCCGCTGAACTGCTACTGGGACGAAAGCTCCACTCCCACCTTGACCGGTTGCACCCTGCGTATGAACCAGAGAAACCACTAGGATCCAGCGGCCGTTGTTGCACCTTCCAGGTAGGAGACCTGGTTTATGCAAAAAACCTATCGGGCGACCTTTGTGGGTGGAAGTGACAGGAGTACACATAACCGGCCCTAGATCCTACCTAGTGTAATGCCTTGACGATAAACTTTGGAAACGGCATATCGACCAATTACGGTCGCGGCTTGCAGCGGCCAGTTCGCAACTCCCCTATGACCAAACTGAGGGGGGGGAGGTACGGAAGAAGATGAAGCCCTAGGAAACCCATTCGAAGGAAACGACAGTTTAATAGAAACTCAGGAAGCGGAGCCGGAGGGAGAAACATTTGCACCTCAGGGAATCGCGGAAAATGTGGGCAACGATGTAGAAGTGAACTCTGAACCAGAGACAGTCCCACTGCCAGACAACGATCTACCTCAGCAGGATTGCAACCAACCGATACAAAGAAAGTCAAAGAGACTAAAAAGACAACCGTCCTATTTAAGGGACTATGTAACGGCGCCCTGAACTAAGGAACTAGGGGGAAGGGGTGTTGTGTATGCAATATAATTAATAAAGTGTGAGCTTGGAGTAAGTGCAGGGTTCTGGCCCTGCACTTCTGATTGGCTGTTAAGCAGCCGGACCGGATTGGCTTGCTCCGGGGAATCCGATTGGCCCTTAACAGAGAGTTCTTATTGGTTATAAAAGCTAGCGTTCCTAGCTTGTTATTGGTTAAATGTTATAAGGTTTGCCTATATAAGGCGGGTTCGACTGATGTTAAATGAGCAAGTCACGATGTAAATAAAGAGCTGAAGTTCACCATTCAGAAACTTGTCTCCATTCTTTCTCACGCATGCTCAAACCGAACACTTCTAATAGACTTAAAGTAGTGTTTTTATGGGGTCTTAAGAAGAATGATTCAAGGCAGTCCAGAAGCTGTTATGAGGATGAGGCATTAAGATATGATGACACTCCTCGAGGCTATGATAAATGTGTTTTCCAGCTAAATGATCCAGTTATTAGCATATTTTTCTGCTGAACTTCTTCATGTGCTTATAAAATCATTGATTTTTCAGTATAATATATATACCTTTCTGTCTCTGGCAGAAACTTGACGATCCACTTTTTGAAAATGCTCTACGAGTTAGAAAATGGCACAAATTGCAGTGGTGCATTTCTGACCCTTAGGTTGATGGACATCCTGCTGCCTTTGCTTGCTAAGAGCTAAAGCAGGGGTGTCAAACTCGATTTCATTGAAGGCCGCATCAGGATTGTATTTTACCTCGGGGGGCCAGAGTGGGCATGGGTGTGGTCAGCTCGACATTCCTCATATCAGGGGTGCCTGTGGTCGCCCGAGCCCTCTGCCAGAGAAAACAGGCTCCTGAGCTCCATTTTTGGCTGCAATGGCTTCCTGTAAGTAACCCTCTGCCAATGAAAACAGAGCTGAAGAGAGCTGTGTGCAGCCCACCCGAGTTCTGTTTTTGCTGGCAGAGGCACCGCAGGTCAGTCTTTCGCCATTTCCAAGGTGGCCCTATGGGCCAGATCTAATCACCCTGCGGGCCGGATCTGGCCCCCGGGCCTTGAGTTTGACACCCCTGAGCTAAAGCAATCCTAACAGGATATGTAGAGAATGTGGTTTCATGCTGAAGGCACTGGCATCTAGATGTAATGCTAGAGAGCAGATGCTAGTCTCTGTAATGATCAGCTAGGTTGATTTCATTGAGGGCCGCATCAGGGTTGTGTTTGACCTCAGGGGGACTGGGTGGGCATGGCCAGCTTGACATCACTTGTGTCAGGGACACCTGTGGTGGCCCTTGATCTCTGCCGGAGAAAATGGAGCTCGGTGCTTCCCCGTTTCCAGGGTGGCCCTGTGGGCGGTGGTGACAGAGGTGCTATTCAGCAGGTTCTGACTAGTTCTGGAGAACCAATAGCGGACATTTTGAGTAGTTCGGAGAACCAGCAAATACCACCCTCTAACTGGAGATTTTACAGTATCCTCCCCCTGCTACACCCACCAAGCCATGCCCACAGAATCGGTAGTAAAAAAAAAATAGAATCCTACCACTGAGTGGTGAGATTCAAAAAATTTAACAACCGGTCCTCTGCCCTAATGATTTCTTCCAACAACCAGTTCGCCAAACTGCTCAGAAAGTTAACAATCGGTTCTCCCAAAGGGGTACAAACTGGCTGAATCCCACCACTGCCTGTGGGCCTGATCTGAGCATCCTGAGGGTCAGATCCAGCCCACCGGCCTTGAGTTGGACACCGCTGAGCTAGGTGGACAAAAGGCTGGTTTAAGACAAGTGCCTATATTTGTGATTGGCACTGGCAGAAAAAGCCAGCTGTGGGCATAGCTGAACAACTGCTAAAATCCTAATATTTACCATTGGCATCTACATATTTTTTTTTTTTTTTAAAAAAAGCAAAGCAAATCCAGTCCAGAATTGTGCAAGTTGAAGCTTCCTGGCAACGAACCCAGAACAATTGGCAGTCCGTGATTTACAACATGACTTCAGACCAGTCGCTTCATGATTGTTCAAAGTTCCAGTGGATTCAAAAAAGGGGACTCAGTGCAACCAGGATGCAAAGTTCTGATGGTCACCCAACCTTTGCAGTCACTTCAAGTGCTCAGCAACACAGCCAGATTGACAGCCATTTGCAGCGTCCTGTGATCACATGACCACTTTTGAGAACAATTTTGTCAAAGAAAAAAAAACCAACATCAGCAGTTGCTTCTGGGTTTGAGCAAAACCAAGCCCAGAGCAAACGATTGGTTCATTTTTAATGAGCACCTCAAAAAAAAACTTCTAAAATTGGGTCAGTCACATGACCGACCTGTTTTACCACCATTGATCCACACGCTCCATTACAGGTATAACACGAGGAATCGCTGTGTTCCCTTCTCCTCTCCTCTCTTCTTTTTTCCCCCTACTCTCTTCTCTTTTCTCCTCTCTTCATTTTCTCCTCTCCTCTCTTTTCTCATCTTCTCCTCTTTTTTCTCCTCTCCTCTCCTCTCTTTTCTCCTCTCCTCTCTTCTCTTTTCTTCTGTCCTCTCTTCATTTTCTCCTCTCCTCTCTTTTTTCCTCTTCTCTCTTTTCTCCTCTCCTCTCGTCTCTTTTCCCCTCTCCTCTTCATTTTCTCCTCTCCTCTCTTTTCTCCTCTTCTCTCTTCTCTTCTCTCCTCTCTTCTTTTTTCTCCTCTCCTCTCTTCTTTTTTCCCCTCTACTCTCTTCTCTTTTCTCCTCTCTTCATTTTCTCCTCTCTTCTCTTTTCTCATCTTCTCCTCTTTTTTCTCCTCTCCTCTCCTGTCTTTTCTCCTCTCCTCTCTTCATTTTCTCCTCTCCTCTCTTCTCTTTTCTCCTCTCCTCTCCTGTCTTTTCTCATCTCCTCTCCTGTCTTTTCTCCTCTCCTCTCTTCATATTCTCCTCTCCTCTCTTTTCTCATCTTCTCTTTTTTCTCCTCTCCTCTCCTGTCTTTTCTCCTCTCCTCTCTTCATTTTCTCCTCTCCTCTCTTCTCTTTTCTCCTCTCCTCTCTTCATTTTCTCTTCTCCTCTCTTTTCTCCTCTTCTCCTCTCTTTTTTCCTCTCCTCTCTTCTCTTTTCTTCTGTCCTCTCTTCATTTTCTCCTCTCCTCTCTTTTTTCCTCTTCTTTCTTTTCTCCTCTTCTCTCTTCTTTTTTCTCCTCTCCTCTCGTCTCTTTTCTCCTCTCCTCTTCATTTTCTCCTCTCCTCTTCATTTTCTCCTCTCTCTTCATTTTCTCCTCTCCTCTTCATTTTCTCCTCTCCTCTCTTTTCTCCTCTTCTCTCTTCTCTTCTCTCCTCTCTTCTTTTTTCTCCTCTCTCTTCTCTTTTCTCCTCTCCTCTCCTCCCTTCCCCTTGCCTGCTATTCAAAACATTCCATGACAATAAATGTCATGAAAACAGCAACTCTGCTTGAAAATAGAGCTTGGTGGCTGATAAGCCTCAGTGGCTAGGACAGTTTTAATCCAACAGCTCACGTCAACAGCCTAAGTCCTCCTTGTCATTCATACACTTGACTGGCAGGCTTGCTTCATCAAACTATTATCGTGCCGAAGTAATGAGGACTGCCATCTGAGGGGGGGAAGGCTCAACCACTGTCACTTTGGCAATGTCAGCCATTTCACGGTTACCTATCATAATCACAGCAATTGCAACAGAGCGACAGGCAGAGAACGAGAGTGACTGGAGAGGAACAAGAAAATGAAGGCTGTATTCTCCAGTAGCAACACAACTTCATTTAACCTTAACAGACCAAGGCCTGCTATCATTCCTTCCTGACACTTGGGTGTGATTATGGTGTCAGAACAGCTTCTCATTTGCAGTGTATGACAATTTCCTTGCATCTGGAAAGACACTGCCATAAGTCAATAGACTATAAATTGCCCTTTGAAATGGGATCAACTTCACTCAAGCTCGCCTGTCCTTCTCTGAAGATTTTCTAGCACTTTCTCTCTCTCCCTCCTCCCTCCCTCTCTCCCTCCCTCTCTCTCCCTTACTCCCTCCCTCACCCCCCCCTCTCTCATATTCTTCTCTTTCTCCCCTTTCTTTCAATAATTTTTATGTTTAGGCATTTCATCAATTTTACTCTATACTTTATACGCTGCACTCAATAATAGCAATAGCACTTAGACTTACTGTATATCCTGCTTCATGGTGATTACAGCCCTCTCTAAGTGGTTTTACAAAGTCAGCCTATGGCCCCCAACGATTTGGGTCCTCATTTTACCCACCTTTGAAGGATGGAAGACTGAGTCAACCTTGAGCCTGGTGGGGTTTGAACTGCCAAATTGCATCCTCAGGGTCACCTGAGTAATGTTCCTGCTTCCTGTAGTCCACTGAGTAGGAGCACTACTCAGGTGACTCTGATGACACAGATAAATCTCCAGGTGACCTTAACGACCTGCTAAATGGATTCAAATGACCAGCTGTCTGCAAGGAGTATAAATCCTCCCATTCCCCACTATCCTGTCAGAGCTGAAGAAGCTTCTTGGGTGAGAAGCAAAATGTCTTCAAAGAAACAAAAAAAAAAAAAACTTTGCGACAACCATGACCTGGAGGAATGAAAATCTCTACAGACTTTTAGTCCCAGGACAATGTTGCTGGATCCAATTTGGGTCTGTCAATGGGATCAGAGGTTTAGTCTTCCAAGTTTTTGGACTTGTGCTAGAGCCAATTCTCAGCAGTGGAAGGATTCAAACAAATTTACCACTGGTTCTGAGGGCATGGCTTGGTGGGAGTGGCTTGGTGGGCATGGCAGGGGAAGGATACTGCAAAATCCCCATTCCCTCCCCACCCCACTAACCTGCTTTCCAGCTCCATTCTCCTGTGCAGGGCAACCAAAGACCCAGCCAATCAGCTGGGACTCGGGGAGGCAGAGAAGAGATGGGGGCGGGGCCAATAAGAGGTGGTGTTTGCCGGTTCTCCAAACTACTCAAAATTTCTGCTACTGGTTCTCCAGAACTGATCAGAACCTGCTGAATGCCACCTCTGATCCTCAGGGAATTTCTCTCTAGCAGAATGTCTTTCTCTCACAGAAGTTAACATTTTCCAAAAAAAAAAAATAGTGCACAAAAGAGGAGCATGACAGGATCTGGTAGGAATACAAAGTTGGGGTGAAAGTCTTGTAAGTAAATAGTTTGTTAAACAATATTAGCATAACAGGAAAGAACAACTTACGTAGATATGTCAATAAACACCCTAGGAATTACACTCAATTCAAAGGAGACTGTACTTGCCTCGAAGGGTGGAGGGTTGTCAACATATCTCTCTCTCTCTCTCTCTCCCTCCCTCCCTCCCTCCCTCCCTCTCTCTCTCTCTCTCTCTCTCTCTCTCTCTGATTAATACACAAACTACGTTGGCTGCTCTTTCCTTCTCCTTCTTTCCTTTTTCGTGCTGTCAAATCCTGTCAGACAGACAACAAATGGTCAAAATTGGGAGCTTCCTATCAAATTCTGTACCTGTCAATAGTGGTGTCCCCCAAGGCACTGTTCTAGGACCAAATCTCTTCATACTTTACATAAATGACTTCTGTGATCATATTAAGAGCAACTGCATTCTCTTCGCTGATGATGTAAAGCTATTCAACACCACAGACAATACTGCTACCCTTCAAAAAGACCTTGACTATGTGGCAGAATGGTCAAACAAATGATAACTTCAAATCTCAACAAATAAATGCTCTGTCTTACATATTGGCAAAAAAAAATCAGAAAATAAAATACAGGCTGAATAGTCAAGAACTTGTTGATGATCCAAACTCTATCAAAGATCTTGGAGTACTCATCTCAAATGATCTAAGTGCTAGAGCTCACTTTAGCTACATAGCCAAAAAGGTGTTAAGAGTTGTTAACCTAATCTTACATAGCTTTTTCTCTGGTAATATTACACTACTAACTAGAGCATACAAAACATTTGCTAGACCAATACTCAAATACAGCTCATCAGTCTGAAACCCACATTACGTATCTGATATTAACACAGTTGAGAAAGTCCAGAAATAGTTCACAAGAAGAGATCTCCACTCCTCTACTCGTTGCAGAATACCTTATGCCACCAGACTTGAAATTCTAGACCTAGAAAACCTAGAACTATGCCGCCTTTGGTCCGATCTAAGTATAGTATATAAAATCATACATTGCAATGTCCTACCTGTCAATGAATACTTCAGCTTCAACTATAACAACACAAGAGCAAACAATAGATACAAACTCAAGGTTATCCGCACCAAACTTGATTGCAGGAAATACGACTTCAGCAACAGAGTGATCAATGTCTGGAATACTCTACCTGACTCTGTGGTTTCTTCCCCAAGCCCCAAAAACTTCAACCTTAGACTTTCTACTATTGACCTCACCCCTTTCCTAAGATGTCTGTAGGGGGCGTGCATAAATACACCAATGTGCCTACCGTCCCTGTCCTATTGTTTCTTTTATATATTTTTTATTTTTCTTATATGTATCGATGTATTCATAACTATGTTTTTACTTATACCTATTATCTTGTAAGCAATTGACAAATAAAATAAATAAATAAAATAAATGCAAGAACATCATCATCCAAAGATGTTAAGGTATAGCTCTAAATGTTCGGGGGATGATTTTTTTTTTTTTTAAAGTATAATTTTAAGGTTGGCTAGTTTCCGCCTGCTGTTAATTAATAGTAAAAGATCACATTAGTTTTTACTCCAGGAAACATTAAAGAGGAATCTTGAGCAGACAAGCCCTTTAAATAAAAGGGAGATCAGGGGTGGACTGCAGCGGGTTCACATGGGTTCAGACCATCCTCTAGCAAAGATTCTGTGCAGTTTGGCGATCCCGCAAATCCCACCCCTGGCTGGCCCCGCCCACCACGCCCCTCCCAGAAGTCCCTACACAGCCTGTTTTGGATGCCAGGTAAGTACAGGGAGCGTGGGGGGGCGAACGGGCCTCTTGGAAGTTCCAGAATTTCCGGAAGGCCAGAAACAAGCTCGTTTCTAGACTCTGGAGAGCCTCCGGAGCCTGAGGGAAGCCATTTTTGACCTTCCAGAGGCTCGAAGAAAGCCTCTGGAGCCTTGAGAGGGTGAAAAATGGGCCCATTTCCAGACTCTGGAGGGCCTCTGCAGCCCAGGGGAAGCCATTTTCGCCCTCCCGGAGCCCAGGGAGGGCAAAAATGCGCCCTCCATGATGTGGGAGGTCGACTAGGTCATGCCCACCATGGCCACGCCCACTTAAAAATTTTGAGCAAAAATTTTGAAGCCCACCCATCAGCACACCCTGCACTTGCATTGTGATTTTTCTCCCACCATGAAATTTCTTTGCAAGGTAAAGGAATATAAAAGTTATTTGTTCGTTCATTCGTGAAATTTGTTGACAGCCTAAAGCGAAGTCACTTTTAGGAGAGGAAGACTGGAGAACTATAGGTAGTCCTCACTTAAAGGTCTGAATTGGGACAGGAATTTCTGTTTGCTAAGGGATGGTGTCCCAAAGGGGCTTTTTCCAAAGGCAACTGGACTTTGTTTTTCCTTGAAGACATTTTGCTTCTCAGAGCTTCTTTAGTTCTGAGTCAGAGCGGAATTAGAACTGAAGAAGCTTCTTGGATGAGAAGCGAAATGTCTTCAAAGGAAAAAACAGAAAGTCCAGTTGCCTTTTGAAAAAACACCTTTGGGACAACCATGACCTGGATGATTGAGAATCTCCAAAGAGATTAAGTGATGGGGTCATTAGGAAAAATATAACGGGACCACATAGCTCAGCAATGGCAGATGAGTTAGTCCCTGTTGTGATCATTAGGCCAGGACTTCACGCTTCTCCTGCCATGCTTTGCTGGCCTCCACTTCAACCCACCTAAACCTACTTCTTCTCTGATTGTTTCCTAGGCAGCATCTCTTCCCTTCTTCCTCAAGGTCATTGTCATATTCCATTACAGGTGGTCTTACTATTGAGCTGCCTCTGTAGCTTTTGACCATGAGGGATGCAATATCCAGTTTGGTCCCATGTGTCACACAAATCCAACAAAACCACTTCCAGGAATGCAGTTGCCCTGAAAAATATGGAGCCAGCTGAATAGAATCAGGACAGAATAGAATTCAACAGAACAGAACATATAATAAAATTGGGTAGGGTAGGAGAATGGAATGGAAAGGAATGGAATGGAATGGAATGGAGTAGGGTAAGGGAATGAAATAGAAATAGAAATAATAGAAATAGGGTAGGATAGAGGAATGGAATGGGATAGAAGTAGAAGTAGAAAGAATAGAGTAGAATAGAGTAGAGTAGAGTAGAGTAGAGTAGAGTAGAGTAGAGTAGAGTAGAGTAGAGTAGAATAGAATAGAATAGAATAGAATAGAGTAGAGTAGAGTAGAGTAGAGTAGAGTAGAGTAGAGTAGAGTAGAGTAGAGTAGAGTAGAATATAGGGTAGAGTGTGAAAATGGAATGGAATGTAGTAGAGTAAGGTAGAGTAAGGTAGTGTAATGTAGGAGAATGGAATGGAATGGAATCATAGGGCTGGAAGGGACCTCGGAAATCTAATCCAAATCCCTTGCCCATGGCAGGAGACCTTATATCATCCGGGAGAGTGCGAGGGGACACTAGAAAAAGGCTGAGAACCATCTCTACTCTCTGGATCAAAGAAATTCTTCTAAATTCCAGCAGGTCAATTCTTCTTTTGTCTCCTCCGCGATTTCTTTTCCTACCCAGATGTAGGGCAGACCAAGAAGGCCTCCCTCTCCTTATTCATGGGGCCTCACATGGGGTTTGCTATCCATAGGGCACTGAAGAAGGGTGCATTTACGGCAATTCCCACACTTAATAGAAAAAGGTCAGGGAGGGTCATATTCAATTTCCACGCAGCAGAGAGAGGAAAACTGGAAGCCATTCATTTGCACAAATTTGAATAATTCTTTCTCTTCTTAGGCTCAGATCTTTTCTTTTTTTTTTCTTTTACCTAAGCTGGTCTCTGCAAGGCTTTTTCAATCCTGAGGGTATCTCCTTTGGAAAGCTCTGTTGAAGGCCAAGAGGTCCTAAATATTCTAGGTGTGGCCAAGTGTTGCCTGTCGCTCCCCACTTTAGCTCTGTTCCTTCCTTCCTCCACCATTCTCCTTATCCAAGGGATCAGCCACCGCCTCTAGCAAGCTCTTAAACTTATCATAAATGTATCAAGATGGCTGTGGGCCATGAAACAGCTGTAGACAATTAATCTTTCCACAATTCTTCGGCATCAGAATTGCTCTCCCCGCAAAGTAACATCTGTCGTGCCAAAGCGATTATTCACAGGCAATGGGTGACACCATAGTTTTATGCATAGAGGCATCAGTGGCAACGAAGCAAAATTTATAGTTTTCCCTGGTTCAGTAAGAATAACATTTCAGCTATATTAAAACATCATCCATCAGTATTGTCCCAAAGCATAGGGTCTCGTTTCATCTGGAGAAATTAAAAAGTATTTCTTAGCATGCTAAATTGTGACCATGTGTGAAGAGATGTCTGTGCATACCCATTCCTCTGGGTGTGTGTGTGTGTGTGTGTGTGTGCATGCTTGTGTCTGTGTGTGTGTGTTCAAAAGGATGAAACAAAGGTTATGCAGTGCAGTCAAGCTGAGGATTAAATGTTCTACCCAATAGTGATGATATTGGCCAGCGTCTTATTTATTCATAACCCTTGAATGCTTAATCAAAATTCTTTGAATCAAATATGGCAGCTAAAGAGGAAAAGTTATTTTACCGAGACAAGGCAATTCTTTGGATTGAAAGAAAGAACCCGAGGAAAGGAGGAGGGGTGGGGAAAAATCACACGAGAGAAATCATGAATCACTTTAGGCTCCAGAAATGCAGTAAGGCGACACAAGGTCTCTAAAAAAAAAATTTATTTTTTTTTAAAAAAAGAAACAGGCTTTCTAAGGAAGGATTTCAAATTTCTGTTAAAATATTTATTATTCAGATAAAAGGAGTTTTAGTAAAAAGAAAAGCCAACCACTTTTTAAAAACATAAAACCAGTGTTTATTTTTATCAAAAGAAAAAAATGGCTTACCATATTTTTAAAGAATTAAGGGCAAGGGCTAGTTTTTTTATTAAAAAAATTATTATGGTGATTAATTATTTTACCTCCCCACTATACTGTTACATGGAGGTGTTTGCACAAGAGTGTGCACATTCAAGCAACCACATGTAGATTTCTGTGCATGATCAGATTGATAGGTTTTATCTGTATTGACTGAAAAAACTAATTATGAATCATCAGATCTGATTATCAAACATAATTGTTGTAATTTTAAATTGGGAAGCTAAATGGAGCTATATTTGTTCTGAACTTGTAGAAGCCACTTTTCACTGTGGTTTGAAATGTTAAGTCTGGAATATAGAATGGCGGATTTTCAAAGCACAAGCATTGATTGATGTCAAAACTTCTTATATCTCATTTTTAAATATCCATATTTTAGAACTATAATTTTGTTGCATTATATAATTCAACATTATGTTGAAGATATATAAAAGGTAAAGGAGTCCTTACAGATTTTATTCCTCTAGTTGCTGCTGACTATAGAGAGTTCATATCTGTTTCAATGCCACTGAACGAGCTGTCTGAAGTTATTTCATGTGGCCAGCATTGACATCACAGAGCGCTGTTACCTTCCCACTGAAGTGGTACCTATTTATCTACTTGCATTTGCATAGTTTCAAACTGCTAGGTTAGCCAAAGCTGGGGCAAGGACAGGAACTCACCCCATCATATGGCAATCAGGTCTCGAACCTGTATCCATGCTGTATCCATGTTTCATTCATCAGGCTAGATTTCTTAATAGGTTAGACCAGGGCTGTCAAACTCACAGCGCGCAGCCCTGATGCACCCAGCGCTGGCCACACCCATACCCATACCCAGTTTAATGTCTCGTCTACGGAATTGATCTGTGCTGGGTGGAGGTGTGAGACTGCGTGTAGATAGCGGTTTGTATGTGTTTCCTTCTGGTAGATGGTGTGTCCTAGGGAGCCATTGGATTTTTTGTATACCAAGACATCTAGGAAGGGAAGCCAAACACCAAGATCACAGCTCACCAGCTCAAATCCCCCAGCAACTAACCTGAGCACAACCAAGCCCCCACCTGAACAGAACACTCCTCCAGCCAATCAGAACACAGCCAACCCCCCAACCAATCAGAACACAGCCAAACCCCCAACCAATGAGAACACACCCCCACCCAATCAGAACACAGCCAAGCACCCATCCAATCAAGTCACACCCCCACTAGCAGTTAAAAGGAAGAAGCAGCTGCAAGCTCACATCACTATGAGAAACACAGAGCTGAAGACCAAGCCTGAAGATGATGAATGAGACTTCATCGAAATGTTGCCTAGACACTTCCATGTATGGCATTCAGCTTTGTTCGGGTATTTTCCCACGTCATTGTGGTTGTTCTTTTAAAGTTGTAGCAACGTTTCAGCAGAATCTCATCTGCCATCATCAGGCTTCTGTATAGTGTTTGTCTGTGAGTCAGACTTTTACAGTGGTTTCAGATTTACATTTGGGGCAGCCTATTGCTGTGCCAGAATGGTTTTTTCTTCATCCTGATTGGTTGGGAGTCTTGGTCTGTGTTTATTGGTCTTGGAGTTTGCTGTGTACTGCTTGATTGGTGTTTCTAATATCTTCTGTCTGTTTTTTGGCTCTTTTTGTATCTTGATTGGCTGGCAACATTGTGTTACTTTATTGGAGGCCTTTAGTGCAGCTTGGCTCTGGTTAAATGGATGGCTATGATTAGTTAGGAAGCTGAGTTTCATCTGGGTGCCTGGTTGGGGTGTGTTTGAGCTGGAGGTATCAGGGGGGATCTGTTTGTGCCCAGGTGTTTGCCTGGCTTGTGGTGTGGAGATTTTTTTGTTTGTGAGTGCAGGCTTCCAAATGATTGACAATCTGGTGGAATCATCTCTTCTATTCATGCTTTCTGGTCTTTTTTTCAATCTCTATGGCTTCTCTGATGATTCTGTGGCTGGGATTTTCTATAGTGGCTAGTGTTTGGTGCCATTGAAGTTGATGCTGTGACCTGTGGCTTCCATGTGTTGGACTAGTGAGGAAGTGTGTTCCAGCTTTTTGACTGCATTTTTGTGTTCATCCAGGCGGGTACTTATTCTTCTATTGGTCTGTCCAATGTATGTGGCTGGGCATGATGCACAGGGGACTTCATATATGCCTTGGTTTTCCAGGTCAATTTTATCTTTGGGGTTTCTAAGGATGGCTGCTATTTTTCTGTCTGTTTTGAAGGCAGTCTTGATGTGATGTCTGTGTAGTAGCTTACTAATTTTGTCTGTAGTACCTCTTATGTAGGGCAGGACAGCTGTTCCATAGGTCTGTTCCTCTTCTGGGTCTCTATTATGTCTCAGTGTGTTTTGGTGGATCAAGCTGGTGATTTTGCTTTTGTGGAAGCCGTTGGCTGTCAGTACTTTAGTCAGAGTGCATAATTCAGTCTTGATGTGTGTCTTGTCTGCCAGGTGTTTGGTTCTAGTAATTAGTGATTTAGCCACGGAGTTTATCTGTGCTGGGTGGTGGTAGAATTGGGCATTGAGGTAGTGGTTAGTGTGTGTTTTCTTCTGGTATACAGTGTCCTAGTGTGCCATCTATTTTTTTGTAGATTAGTACATTAGGAATGGTAGTTGTTTGTTTGTTTCTGTTTCCATGGTGAACTTGATTTTAGGGTGTGTGCTGTTTAGGTGTGTTTTGAAATTGTTTCTTTTCCATGGGGCCAAATCACAAGTGTGTCATCACCAACACTATACAGAAGCCTGATGATGGCAGATGAGATTCTGCTGAAATGTTGCTACAACTTTAAAAGAACAACTACAATGACGTGGGAAAATACCCGAACAAAGCTGAATGCATACATGTAAGTACGCGTGAAAACTTAAGAAAACAAATATCAAACCTCTACCGGGAGGAAATAAACAGCCAGATCAAAACCTACGAGAAACTGGAAATTAAAAGAGCAGGAATTCTATGTGACCTCCAATTCCTATGCAGCTGCAGAGACAACAATACTACACCAACCTGCTTCAAATTAACATTTCATCAAAGCACAGCAGCCACTAAACGTATCCTGAAAAGAACTGAAATGGCCCTACTAAGGAACGAGCTCCACAGTAAGAGATTCCAATTAGATCAGTTAAACAAAGATTTGCTAGCACTACACCTGGAATTGAGCAGCAAAATCCACCCTCTACTTTGGGACAAGATAAAACAACTTACAACTTGGAGAGCTGAATCTGCAAACATTTACAAACAGGAAAAGCTCTTGAAAAAATTAAAGAAATTAGAGTGTGACAAGAAAACCCCCAACAACTCAAAACAACACAATTAGTATACGTTTCCAACAGAGAACTCACCAAAACAGAAACAGAAGTCCTAACCAAAGGATTCAATTATGCTATAGCACCCAAAAAAGTCCCCACAGAATCCATCATATGTGCAGTAGAATTCAGCCTAACCAAATTAAATACAGATGAAGCTGATAGAATAAGACATCAAGTTACCAACATCCTATGCACAAGCAAACCACCCAAAAACAACTTGCAGAAAGAAGAAATTAAAGCGCTACAAACCCTGAAAAGAGATAGCAGCATAATCATACTTCCAGCAGACAAAGGGAATGCCACAGTAGTAATGGACAGAAAAGACTATGAAACAAAATTGACAGACCTACTCCAAGACCCCACATACAAACCCATAAACACAGACCCAATCACATATCTAGAAAAATTAACCAAGAAGAAAATTATAACCAGCCACATGAGCAAAGAGATCCAACAGACGATCATCCCAAGAGAAAAATCTTCCAGATGCCCCAAACTATACGGCCTCCCAAAAATACACAAAGAAGGCATACCTCTCAGACCTATAGTCAGCTCTAGAGGAGCACCACTACAAAACCTAACTAAACACCTAGCAAAACAGCTACAGCCCCATGCTGAAACAGCAGCTTCACATGTACAAAACTCATACCACTTCTTGGAAATGATCAAAGATCTACAAGTGGAGCAAGAAGATCTGCTTGTAAGTTTTGACATGGTTTCACTATTCACTCAAGTCTCAATAAAAGAGACCCTCGAAATCATCAAAAATAAATACCAACCAGCTAAACACCTCATGGAACTAACAGAACACTGCTTAACCAACACATATTTCATATACAAAGGACAAAGATACAAACAGATCCCCCCTGATACCTCTAGCTCAAACACACCCCAACCAGGCACCCAGATGAAACCCAGCTTCCTAACTAATGATAGCCGTCCATTTACCCGGAGCCAAGCTGGACTAAAGGCCTCCAATAAAGTAAGACAATGTTGCCAGCCAATCAAGATACAAAAAGAGCCAAAAACAGACAGAAGATATTAGAAACACCAATCAAGCAGAACACAGCAAACTCCAAGACCAATAAACACAGACCAAGACTCCCAACCAATCAGGATGAAGAAAAAGCCATTCTGGCACAGCAATAGGCTGCCCCAAATTTAAATCTGAAACCACTGTAAAAGTCTGACTCACAGATGAACACTATACAGAAGCCTGATGATGGCAGATGAGATTCTGCTGAAACGTTGCTACAACTTTAAAAGAACTACAATGACGTGGGAAAATACCCGAACAAAGCTGAATGCCATACATACATACATACATACATACATACATGCATGCATGCATATATATATATATATATGGATCTTTGGTTATTCGGGTTTTCTCCCGCGTAAGATTGGAAGTATCTGGGCAACGTTTCGATGAAGTCTCATTCATCATCTTCAGGCTTGGTCTTCAGCTGTGCTTCTCACTCTGAGAAGCACAGAGCTGAAGACCAAGCCTGAAGATGATGAATGAGACTTCATCGAAATGTTGCCCAGATACTTCCAATCTTACGCGGGAGAAAACCCAAATAACCAAAGATCCACATACAAGTACCCGCGAGAACCTCAGAAAACATATATATATATATATATATATATATATATATATATATATATATATATATATATATATATATATATATATATATATATATATATGTTTTCTGAGGTTCTCGCGGGTATTTGTATGTGGATCTTTGGTTATTCGGGTTTTCTCCCGCGTAAGATTGGAAGTATCTAGGCAACGTTTCGATGAAGTCTCATTCATCATCTTCAGGCTTGGTCTTCAGCTCTGTGCTTCTCAGAGTGATGTGAGCTTGCAGCTGCTTCTTCCTTTTAACTGCTCCTGGGGGTGTGACTTGATTGGCTGGGGGCTTGGCTGTGTTCTGATTGGATGGGGGGGTGTTCTCATTGGTTGGGGGTTTGGCTGTGTTCTGATTGGTTGGGGGGTTGGCTGTGTTCTGATTGGCTGGAGGCGTGTTCTGTTCAGGTGGGGGCTTGATTGTGCTCAGGTTAGTCTTAGTTACTGGAGGGTTTGAGCTGGTGAGCTGTGATCTTGCTATTTGGCTTCGAGTTCGTGGTCGTGCTGCATCTTCATGGTGGGGGTCAGTTCGCTTCATGTATGGCTCAGAGGGGTTTGAGGTGGGTAGTGATGCAGCTGCAGTGCGGCTTCTGGTCCGTGGTCGTGTTTCATCTTCTGTGTGGGTGTGAGTCTGCTTTCTACGTGGAAGTGTGATGGTGGCATCTTGTGTGGCTCTCAGGGGTGTGGGTCTGGTGTCATTCTTCATGTTAGGTATGCGTCTGTTCATGAGGGCGGGTTTCCAAATGGCTGGTAGGCGGGAGGCATCATCTCGTTTATTCATGCTGTGTGGGCGTTTTTCTATCTCTATGGCTTCTCTGATGATTCTGCTGCTGAAGTGTTCGGTTTTGGCGATAGTTCTGGTATTTTTAAAGTCAATCTCATGTCCTGTGGCTTTGAGGTGTTGGACCAGGGAAGAGGTCGGTTCTTCCTTTTTGATTGAGTTCTTATGTTCTTCAATGCGTGCACCTATTCTTCTGTTAGTCTGTCCAATGTATGTGGTGGGGCAGGCAGTGCAAGGGATTTCGTATACTCCTTGATTTTCTAACTCGATTCTGTCCTTAGGGTTTCTTAGGATGGTGGATATCTTTCTGTTTGTGCAGAATGCTGTCTTAATGTTGTGTTTTTGGAGGATCTTGCTGATTTTGTCCGTAGTGCCTTTTATATATGGGAGGAGGGCTTTGCCATTCTCTTGTTCTTTGTCTTGGATTTTGGCTGGGGTTTCTTTTTGGATTAGGTGGGTGATCTTCTTTCTTTGGAATCCATTGGCTGTCAGCACGCCGGTGAGAGTGTGTAGTTCGGTCTCTAGGTGTTGTTCATCGGCTAAGCATTTTGTTCTGGAGATGAGTGTCTCAGCTACGGAATTGATCTGTGCTGGGTGGTGGTGTGAGAGTGCGTGTAGATAGCGGTTTGTATGTACCGCTATCTACACGCACTATGTACCGCTATCTACACGCACTCTCACACCACCACCCAGCACAGATCAATTCCGTAGCTGAGACACTCATCTCCAGAACAAAATGCTTAGCCGATGAACAACACCTAGAGACCGAACTACACACTCTCACCGGCGTGCTGACAGCCAATGGATTCCAAAGAAAGAAGATCACCCACCTAATCCAAAAAGAAACCCCAGCCAAAATCCAAGACAAAGAACAAGAGAATGGCAAAGCCCTCCTCCCATATATAAAAGGCACTACGGACAAAATCAGCAAGATCCTCCAAAAACACAACATTAAGACAGCATTCTGCACAAACAGAAAGATATCCACCATCCTAAGAAACCCTAAGGACAGAATCGAGTTAGAAAATCAAGGAGTATACGAAATCCCTTGCACTGCCTGCCCCACCACATACATTGGACAGACTAACAGAAGAATAGGTGCACGCATTGAAGAACATAAGAACTCAATCAAAAAGGAAGAACCGACCTCTTCCCTGGTCCAACACCTCAAAGCCACAGGACATGAGATTGACTTTAAAAATACCAGAACTATCGCCAAAACCGAACACTTCAGCAGCAGAATCATCAGAGAAGCCATAGAGATAGAAAAACGCCCACACAGCATGAATAAACGAGATGATGCCTCCCGCCTACCAGCCATTTGGAAACCCGCCCTCATGAACAGACGCATACCTAACATGAAGAATGACACCAGACCCACACCCCTGAGAGCCACACAAGATGCCACCATCACACTTCCACGTAGAAAGCAGACTCACACCCACACAGAAGATGAAACACGACCACGGACCAGAAGCCGCACTGCAGCTGCATCACTACCCACCTCAAACCCCTCTGAGCCATACATGAAGCGAACTGACCCCCACCATGAAGATGCAGCACGACCACGAACTCGAAGCCAAATAGCAAGATCACAGCTCACCAGCTCAAACCCTCCAGTAACTAAGACTAACCTGAGCACAATCAAGCCCCCACCTGAACAGAACACGCCTCCAGCCAATCAGAACACAGCCAACCCCCCAACCAATCAGAACACAGCCAAACCCCCAACCAATGAGAACACCCCCCCATCCAATCAGAACACAGCCAAGCCCCCAGCCAATCAAGTCACACCCCCAGGAGCAGTTAAAAGGAAGAAGCAGCTGCAAGCTCACATCACTCTGAGAAGCACAGAGCTGAAGACCAAGCCTGAAGATGATGAATGAGACTTCATCGAAACGTTGCCTAGATACTTCCAATCTTACGCGGGAGAAAACCCGAATAACCAAAGATCCATATATATATATATATATATATATATATATATATATTGGTTTTTAAAACAAACAAACAAACAAAACATAAAAACATCAAATCATCTTCCATATATGTACATACAGTGTGCTGGTTGGTTTACAAATTGTTTTGTGCTTCCATTTCATAGTCTTCAATTATAATTACATTGTATATAATCTCGTATTTTCAATCAATATATTAAATACATTAATATCATTATTAATCAATCATTTGACTATACTTTTATTCATTCATGTTTTCCAAAATGATCATATTTTACTTAATTTGTTTTATAACAATTCGTATCATCGTCCCTGATCTATTCTAGAATCATTTTATAGGTATAATAAGAAAAGAATACATCTTTATATATTTATTATTTTCTCAAAGTCTATTCTATTCTATTCTATTCTATTCTATTCTATTCTATTCTATTCTATTCTATTCTACCATTTCATTCCATTCCATTCTACCCAACCCTACCCTACACTGTTCTGTTCTATTCTGTTCTATTTTATTCTATTTCTATTCTACTATTCCATTCTACCCTACCCTACCCTACCCTATTCTATTCTACCATTCCATTTCATTTTACCCTAGCCAACCCTACCATACTCTGTTCTGTTCTGTTCTATTCTATTCTATTTCTATTCTACTGTTCCATTCTACCCTACCGTACCCTCCCATAACCTGTTCTATTCTATTCTATTCTATTCTATTCCTATTCTACTATTCCTTTCTACCCTACCCTACCCTACTCTATTCTATTTCTATTCTACTATTCCATTCTTCCCTACCCTACCATAACCTGTTCTATTCTATTCTATTCCATTCCATTCCATTCCATTCCATTCTATTCTACCATTCCATTCTACCCTACCCTACCCTACCCTACCCTATTCTATTCTATTCTATTATTCCATTCTACCCTACCCTACCCTGTTCTATTCTATTCTATTCTATTTTGGGTTTGCCAAGCATGTTCTAAAATGACTAGTCAGCCCCGAGAGACAGAGAGAGTTGCAGGTATCATATTTTCTTTCTCCAAAACAAATATTTCCCGAGTAAATACAAAGAGGTACCAAGGAGGGAGGCATATAGTATGGGATTATTAAAAAGAAATGCAAGCAATTCCTATTCATTAAAGCTTGCAAAAGAATTGTTATTAGCTGCAGTGCAACTGCTAGAGCTTCTTGCAATAATGTTAATGAGGATCCTACTGTATGAATGAACATTTCAAGTTAATTCACAACCGTGCCATTAATAAGCCCCGGAGGAGTCAATGGGACGAAGTGATGCTTTCTGCTTCCTCAGCTGAAATCAACAGGCTTCCCTTTGGGGTTCCCTATTCAAGGAGTCTTGTGATCATTGGGGTGTTCTCAAAGGGCAGAGATCTTTTCTGCTTGGTTTTAATAGATACAATGGTTTATTGCATCCAGCATGGTTGTAATCAAAACTCTCTGAAGTGCACAGAATCTTAGCTGGGGGTTCTCCCGAACCCCCAGCAGCCCTCCGCTGCATGTAAAGTAGATTTCTCCATGAACTGACAATTGTAATGTCCTAGTTCATGGAGCAATCTACTTTACATGCAGCGGAGGGCTGCTGGGGGTTTGGGAGAACCCCCAGCTAAGATTCTGTGCACTTCAGAGAACCCTCAAATCCCATTCCTGACTGGCCCCACCCACTCCACCAACTGAGGTTTCCCGCAGCTTTCATCTAATTAGAAGTAAAAGTTTTCCCCTTCCTCCAGAATTACTGATCACGCTGTCCAATCCAGGTGCTGGCTGGTTGCCGGGCTACCGGCTCCTCCTCTGGCCAGCCCCCTGTGAAAATGTCCTTGGTTCCCCTAGGAAGATTTTATTGTTTTGGCTACAAATCCAATCTAACATTTTCCCACCTCCCACCGCTGTGTGGCAACCCTGAAGCCTCCAAGATGGCTTCAGCCAGGCTCACTTCAGAGTTGACATGTAGCTCACCAAGGCTAATGCCTTTCAAAAACATTAATTAATCTGGAAAGGTGCTACCAGATTTCTGATTATTACTTCTGACATGAAAAATCCTAAACCAGCAGCTACTAAGTAGACTCTACTTTAAAAAAAAAAAACTAGTCCAAGTAGCTTTTTTGTTTGAAGAACATCTTTATGTCATGTTCAGGCTTTTCTGATATTAGAGCCATTGGTGGTGCAGTGGTTAGAATGCAGGCTAATTCACTGCCCACTGCCAGGAGTTCGATCCTGACCAGCTCAAGGTTGATTCAGCCTTCCATCTTTCCAAAGTGGGAGGGACCCAGATTGTTGGGAGCAATATGATAAACACAGATAAACCTCCAAGTGCCCTCAAGGACTCTCTAAAAGAAGGTAAATCACCAGATGTCTAAAAGGAATTTAAATTCTTCCATCCCCCATCATTCAGTCAGAGCTGAGGAAGCTTCTTGGATGAGAAGCAAAACGTCTTCAAAAAAAAAACAAAAAACAAAGTCCAATTGAAAAAGCACCTTTGGGACAAGAGATAACTAAAAATCCCCATATATGTTCTCAGTTGTGATCCTAAGTTGAAGACGTTCTTAGCCCTTTGGGAAACTGTTGAATAACCTTCTTGATGAGATCTTTTTCAATGTCTTCTTGTTTTGTTAATTGTGTTTCTTTAAAAAAAATAATTTGGAGTTTTGTGTTTTAACTTCTTTTGAACAAAATAAAAATAGACTAAAAACAAGATCTTTTCTGTGCAGATGCCATGTCTCAAAAGATAATTTTATTGATTGGTGGGTTGTTAAGACCACTAACTTCTACCTGATACCCATCCTTTTTCTTGTTATCCCAAAATGGTCATAGCTTAAACTACCATCTTTCATACAAGGAAAGTAAAGGTGAAGAAGAAGGCCTTTGAATCTGTTGGAAGGAAAATCCAGTCCGGTTCCAAGCTGGGAGAAAAATGCTAGAAATAAAATGGAGGCTGACTACAAGGAAAGATCTCTGTTTATTTGATTTTCCAGAAACTTCAGTGATAGCAACACATTTCTGGGATGGCTGAATGAGTGGATGGATTTTTATAGGGTTCTGGGGTTTGGTGATTGAGATGCTCCAGGGGGATTGTGCAATGTAGTGAGCCTTGTGTCTTTTACTATTCTAATGGTGGTGGGTATATCCTATTATGTCCTAAAGGTCATGTCCTGTCCTTGGAATTTGGGGGAATGTAAATTCTTAATCCCATCACCTTCAGCCTTCTGTGGGAGCTGTGGCTGAAGGCATTTTATTTATGAATAGATTGGTCCAGTCTTCCTGAATGGATACCGAATCTCCATCTCTAAAGACTTTAGGTTTTTGCTTGAGGCCATGGTAGGAAGACGGGGGCTGCTTTCTGCTTTTGTTAAGATTTTCTCCATTTCTCCTTTGGGGAAATGTAATATTCTTTTAATATTCCCCAAAATATTTCATTCTCTAGGAGGGCGGGCTTTCCACAGATCAAAATTTGGGACTTCCTTCCACAAAGGTCTACCCCATTATGCTTGCATAATATGATGCACAATAACTATTAGGAGCGTTGAAATATTGAACAGTATATGTATTCATCTTTCTTCAGTTCCACTGTCAGACCATTCACATCAACAGTATGTGCTTGGGTTTGCCTTCTATTTGGGATGCATCCAAAGGTGGATTTTGTAGGCACAATCAGCAACCAGCAACTAGGCATCTCGATTCCACCCTGACATTCTGCCCATTAGATCTACCCATTTGGAATACTGTATCCAGTTTTGGTCACCACGATGTTGAGACTCTAGAAAAAGTGCAGAGAAGAGGAACAAGGATGATTAGGGACCTGGAGGATAAAAGACATATGAAGAACAGTTACAGGGACTGGGTATGTCTAATCTGATGAAAAGAAGAACAAGGGGTGACACGATAGTAGTGTCCTGATGTCTCAGGGGCTGCCATAAAGAAGAGGTAGTCAAACTATTCTCCAAAGCCCCTGAGGGCAGGACAAGAAGCAATGGATGGAAACTAATCGAGGAGAGAAGCAACCTAGAACTTAAGGAGAAATTTCCTGACAATCAAAACAATTAATCAGTGGAACAACTTAACTCCAGAAGTTGTGAATGCTTCCACACTGGAAGCTTTTAAGAAGAGATTGGAAAACTATTTGTCTGAAATGGAGGGTGTCCTCTTTGAGCAGGGGATTGGACAAGAATACCCGAAGTCTGTTATTCTGTTAAATATGAAAGCTAAGTAAACATATTACCCACTTGTAAGTAGTAGACTTCCTCCCACAGATATTTTCACTCCACATCTAGTTTTCATAAAAGATGGAAACTTTTATTACAGACTTTTAATGTTAACTTCCCCTGCACATCTGTTCCTATTAAGATATTCCTTGTTTGTCCTTTGTTGTTGGTTTATTTGGATTACAGAGGCTGCATGCTAATGAATTTTGATAAGATTTGAGTAAACAAAGCATCTCTATCTCACAGAAGACATTAGAGGGAGAGAGAAAAACTTCAGACTGTGTTTAGACCTGGACATGTATTGTTAAATGTGACATGCTCAATTTATCATTAGTTATGAAGTGAAAACGGATGAATACACATTCAATTTAGTTCAGCTGCTTTCTTCATTTATCACACACTTTCATCGTCCATCATTCCTCTCTCACCCTTTTGATTTCAACAAATAACACACTTTCATAAGTTTAATCTAATTAATCATAATTGTAAGGTAATGTTCCCTTAATGAACCAGACATGGGGCTTTATAAAGTTTACTGCAAATTTTAATAAAATCAGCTTTGAGATAGAATCTGCAAATGATTGTATTTTCACCCAAACTACCATTCCTCACCGTCCTTTTCTGTTATTGGTTCAGGCTGATAGTAGTAATGATGAATCAATCTCTCGAGTGAACAAGAGTTTCAGCATATTGGAAAGTGTGCATCATTTTATGAGACAAGATATATTTTAAAGGACAACTTAATTGAAGCAGAAGCGGCGAAGATGATCTATCCGATGGATTTTTCACATTAGCACTGTGGGGGAAAAAAGCAAGACTTTCTTTATCTGAGGAAGCTATCATAGCTGTGGAGGATTGAGGAACTGGGAAGAGAATGCAACTATTTAAAAAAAAGGGGGGGGTTGCAATACTTATTAATTTCTCATTCAATGAAATGGAATCTCCTGATCTCCAAGGACTTTGATCCTGAAAAGCTGCATATTTTAAAGGACAGTGAAAGTCGATGGGTGCTTCTTCATTTCCTATGAGATTAAAACATTTTACGAGAATAATAGAGCTGGGAGGAACCTGAGAGGTCTTCTAGTCCAGCCCCTGCTCAAGCAGAAGAACCTATACATCTCAGACAAGTGACTGTCCAGTCACTTCTTAAAAACCTCCTGTGATGGAGCACCCACAACATCTGAAGGCAATCTGTTCCACTGGTTAGTTGTTCTACTCACTGTTAGGAAATTTCTCCTTAATTCCAGATTGCTTCTCTCCTTGATTAGTTTCTGTCCATTGCTTCTTGTCCTGCCTTCAGGTGCTTTGGAAAATAAATAGGTTGACCCTTCTCTTCTCTGTGTAGCATCTCAAATATCGAAACACTGCTATCATGTCACCCCTAGTCTTTCTTTTCACTAGACTAGACATACCCAATTCCTTCAACTGTTCTTCATATCTTTTAGCCTCCAGCCCTCTGTCTTTGTTGCTCTTTTCTGTACTCTTTCCAGAGTCTCAATGTCTTTTTTATAATATGGTGATCAAAACTGGATGGAGTATTCTAATGTGGTCTTACTAAGGCTTCGAAAGGATAACTTCGTAAGGATGTGTATAAAACAGTTACCTGGGCATCTTTATGGCATGGTTAGTGAAATGTGGAAAATAAATTTGACTTCTCTTCTCGTATCTCCAGTTCTTACCCCTTTTGTTCAGTTGTTAAGTCATGTCCAACTCTTTGCAACTTCATGGACCATAGCATGTCAACCTCCCCCATCATCCACTGTCTCCCAGAATTTACCCAAATTCTTGTTCATTGTGTTGATGGCCTTATCTAACCATCTCATTCTCTACTGTTGCCCTTTTCTTTTTGCCTTTCATCTTCCCCAACATCAGGGTCTTCTCTTCTCATTTGGTGGCCAAAGAATTTGATCTTCAGCTTCAGGATCTGTCCTTCCAAAGAATATTGTGGTGACTCATTGTGGAGAGTGTTAACATTGTGGAGAGTGTTAACACAAACGTAACAAAATCCAAAAACGTAAATAAATGTCCTTTAATGCCTCCAACTTGACCCCACTGTTCCATAATTCTCAGTTGGAGATAAAACTTACTCAAAAATAGTCTTTAATGAGCAGATAGAGGTGAAATAAAAAACCCAAAACAAACTACAATGAAGGAAATTCCACAACGGACCAGGAGAAGTAATTACCAACTTCAAGGAGATAACAAGGTACAGTTTGTTGGAAGGATGCCAACCAAGATAACTTCATCCCAAAATAACAGGTCTCTCTTATATACTAGTCTCCCCAGCTGCAACTAATGAGGGGGATCATGGCCGCTTCCTCTCTCATAAGCCAAGTTGTTGCCTTTTCCGTTCCTCCCTGCATGTCCTAGGATGAAGAAGGGATGAGCCTGGGTCTTCCTCTGACTGCCCAGCCAGCCTCTGCCCTTCCCCAGCCTCCTCCACAACCTCCAGAGCCACACCTCAACTTCCTGTCAGCTGTTCCTCCTCTCCCTCAGCATCTGACTCTAACAAGGGCATGACAAACACTCAGGATTTATCTCCTATATCTTATCCCTTTGTTTACTTTAATTCTGCTTTTCTGGTTACTTCAGTAATTTCCCCCCAACTTTATGCTAGGCAATCTTGTCGGTGACATTGCGCGGCTCAGTTTGTCCTACATTTCTCCTTCTCATCCTTGGGTGGAACAGAAGAGATCCTTCAAATTCTCTGAAGCTGTTACATTCTTTGGGATATTCGTGGTTTTGGCTCTGTAATTATGGAAGTATCATGCTCAGATGGTATCTGTTTGGCATTGGTCTAGCCTTGGGAAGAAACCTTTTTGCAGAAAGGCCTGTACTTCTAATTAGCCACACCCACCAAGCCAAGCCACGCCCACAGAACCAGTCGTAAAAAAATGTCTGAATCCCACCACTGACTGGATACAATGAAATTCTAGGACTAACCTTTCTGTCCTCGCGTACCAAAAATGCCAGCACCCATAAGGCAATGCATGCTGGGGGCCCACACACCCCATGCGTATGTGTGCATGAACCCCGTGTGTGGGGCCCGCGTCTCCTGCATGGACCCCACCCACAAACTCCCGCACATGGAAGGCAGCTACCCAATGATCAGCTGGTGGGCAGACGGCACAGGTGCATGCGCTGTAGACCTACTCCGGGGTGACGGCTTGCATGCCAGCGGAGATGGCTCTGCCACTTCCAGCACACGCGCCAAAGGTTCGCCATCATGTTTCTAGGTAGTCCTCGACTTACAACAGTTTGTTGAGTGACTGTTCGAAGTTACTACGACACTGGAAAAAGTGACTTATGACCATTTTTCACTCTTACAACCATTGCAGCAACCCCCCCCCCCATGGTCATGTGATCAAAATTCAGATGCCTTGGAAACTGACTCATGTTTAGGACGGCTGCAGCATCCCAAGGTCATTTGATCCCCTTTTGCAACCGTCTGACGAGCAAAGTCAATGGGGAAGCCAGGTTCGCTTCACAAGCGTGTTACTAATTTAATAAATGAAGTGATTCACTTAACGACTGTGAAAGAAGAAAGGTCGTAACAGGGGGACAAAATTCACTTCACAAATGTTTCACTTAGCAATGGATATTTGGGGCTTATTTGTGATCGTAAGTTGAGGACTACCTACTGTATAGTTCAAAGGGGCCAGGGAGGAATTGAAAACTATGCTACTGCTTAGGATAGGACATCACATACTAATTGGAAAATATCAATAAAGTTTTTTTAAAATTTATTTATTAAATTTCTGTGCCTCCTTTTTCACTATCGAGAGACTCTGGGTGGCATACACATTTAATTTAAACAATGAACAAATTTTATTTTCCAATCATTGTGTGATAGCATAAAGGGGACGGTTCCTCTCGCACATACATGCTAGTCTTTTCCGTCTCTAGGGGGCGATGCTCATCTCCATTACAAAGCCGAAGAACCAGCGCTGTCCAAAGGCATCTCCGTGGTCATGTGGCCGGCAGGACTAAATGTCGAAGGCGCACGGAACACTGTTCCCTTCCCACCAAAGTGGTCCCTACTTTTCTGCTTGCATTTTTTTACATGCTTTCAAACTGCTAGGTTGACAGAAATACTATCCCAAACAATGGCATAAAAATGATATGTAATCATATTCTTACAAATATTGTACAAGTTGTCCAGGAACCTCCTCTGGTTCAGAAAGCGAGGGAAATTGAAAGGAAGTGGATAGTTCCACCACAAGAGGTACATTTTATGGTAAAGTAGATCAAGGTTTTAAATAGAGGAAAGGTTTTACTTGCTATTCCATCAACCTTCTCTTCAAGCCAGCAGATGTACACTCTAAAGCTCACCCCATGGGACAGTGGGGTGATGACATCACCTAGGTCGCTGCCGATTGCTGAATACAAGCATAATTAATTTTTTTCCCCCCCTCCAACAAAACAGCCCTGGATCTTACCACAAATCAATTGGCTCTCCCAGCCAAAAATGCACCGACTCTATTTTTGAGCTCAATGAAAACAAAATCGATGTAGGCCAATTATGGCCCATCTCATTAGAGTATGCAAATGCCATGCAGTACAAATCTAAAGCTTCCCTCAACTGTCCCTCTTTTCACCCTTCATTGTAGCAGGACAGGACCCGATGTTGTGTTTCAGCAGCGGCAGAAGGAAATGATATGTGGCAAGGCTGCCCTCTAGCTGTGGTGGCTAATATTGATGCATGCTGTCAAGTTTTTCCCCTGCTGGATTCCAAAGAAATGACAAGAAGGTTTTCCAGAAGTAGTTGATGGACAAGCCAAGTTTGCTTTGCATTCAGTCCCTGGGTAATCCAGTACTTTTGACTCTTGAAATGTGTTTCAGTTGGGATTATGTGTTTCCTCTTGTATGCCATTATCCTTCCACTGCCATGCACAAGTGTATCGGAAACATATTTCTGCTATTCTACAGTTAGGGGTATAAAACTCAAGGCCTGTGGGCCAAATCTGGCCCAGAGGGTGCTTAGATCTGGCCCATGGAGCCACTCTGGAAACAGCAAAGGACTGACCCACAGTGCCTCTGTCAGCAAAAACGGAGCTCCTCACAAGCTCCATTTTTGCTGGCAGAGGGTTGCAGGAAGCCGCCGCAGCCGAAAACGGAGCTCAGGAGCCCCTTTTTGCTGGCAGAGTGCCCCCAACACAAGTGATGTTGAGCTGTCCATGCCCCCTGGCCCAGTGATGGGATTCAAAAAAATTTACTACCAGTTCTGTGGGTATGGCGTTGCTTGGTGGGCATGGCTTGGTGGGCATGGAAGAGGAAGGATACTGTAAAATCTCCATTCCCACCCCACTCCTGGGGGAAGGTTACTGCAAAATCTCCATTCCTTCCGCAGCCCATTAACGTGCTTTTCAGCTCCCTTCTCCTGTGCAGGGCAACCAAAGAAGACGCAGCCAATCAGCTGGGATTCAGGAGGTAGAGAATAGATGGGGGCAGGACCAGTCAGAGGTGGGATTTGCCTGTTTTCCGAACTACTCAAAATTTCCGCTACCGGTTCTCCAGAACCGGTCAGAACCTGTTGAATACCACCTCTGCCCTGGCCACACACCCCCACACCACTGAGGTCAAACACAACCCTGATGTGGCCTTCAATAAAATCAAGTTTGACACCCCTGCTATAGGTAGTCCTTGATTTATGACTGTAGTTGATCAACACCCCCCCCCCCCAAATTTCCATTGCTAATCCAGACAGTTAAGTATGTTTTGCCCCATTTTTCTTGGCACAGTTAAGGGAACCAATGCAGTTGTTAGGGGAATCATACAGTCATTATAAACAAATCTGGCTTCCCCCAGTGATCCTATGAGCTGAGACAATGCAACTGTCATAAGTACATGCCAGTTGCCAAGCTTCCTAATTTTCATCCTATGTTCACGGCTAGCCTCAAAGGTCCCAAGTGTGGAAGCTGGTCATAAGTCTTCTTTTTCTGTGTCATTGTAACTTTGAATGATTATTAAACAGATGGGTGTAAGTTGAGGATTACCCAAGATATTTAATTAGAAACCACCTTGCAAATCAACACGTTACTGCCTATGTCCTGTAAGCAGGAGGTACAATCACTGATATACACTCAAGGTGCACTACGCAGGTTTGAGTGTGTGTGTGTGTGTCTTTGAGTCATTGTTGACTCTTGCTAACTGCCTCGCCAGTTGCCAAGTGCTGAAAATGTGGTTTCATGACCACAGACAGGTCAGCTGTTGGAACTGGGCTAAAAGTAACTTTCAAGCTACTTCAACAGTTGTAACTTCAACAGTTGCGACTTACCAATCTCTATTATTGAAATCTTAGTTTTCAAACTACTTGAATGGAAGCTGGGATTGTGACCCAAATATCCAGCTGTGTATTGCATGGCTGCCAACTCTCACGCAATCAGCGTGAGACTCACGCAATTCAACCAATTTTGACTGTCTCACTCTGATAAACAAAATCTCACGCTAAACCCCCAAAATCATGGAATGTACAAAAATATCCCTACATTCTCTGATTATATTCCGAATATTTCCCCTTAGCTTAGGAGAAGGATGAGCTCCCAGTGCCGCCCCGCCCTGCCCAGCCACCCCGCCCTGCCCAGCCACCCCGCCCTGCCCAGCCACCCCACCGCGCCTCTTTTCCCGCCTTAATCCTTCTGCCGGCGTCCCGTAACTGTCACGATGCCGATCATTAGCAAATCGCTTCAGGAAAGCGAAGAGCAGGAGGCTTCTTCCCGCCCGGGGCGCTCGCAGCCACTTTGCCCCGCCCTCTCCCTCTCTGCAATGTCCTCTGGGACAAGCCAGCTGCCCTAGGCTTTCCAAAGAAGGACACGAGGGGGCTGGCAAAGCCTCTTTTGCGGGCAACAGCCTCAGCCAGTAATAACAATGGTAAGCAAAGCCAACGGAGTGGCTTCCATTTAACCACCAAAGATGTTTCTTTATTTTCTCTGGCTGGATTTCTGACCCAGGGGAGAAAGACCATTTAAAAAAGCAAAAAGGACAGAAAGAACACCAAGAAAGAATGGGACAACCCCCCCCCCCCCAAAAGAGATCCAACACAACTCTGAATAAAATTATTATTATTTTAAATTTTATTATTATTATAATTATTATTACCACCCCTTTACACGCCTTATGCTCTCTTTTAGCTGATCCAAAAGAGTCTTCCCAAACCAGCAAGGCGAGAAGCGCGCCAGGCTGATCTATAAAGGGGCTGGGCAGCTTTTTTGCAAAATACTTAATAGAAAGGTTGGAGGACTGACAGGATTACATCTCTGGCAGTGGATGAAGGAATCACTTTTTCCTCTTTCTCCTTTGAGTTTAAATCCTAGGTCTCCATGCACCAGATCGACAGGACTGTACTACATTATTATCATATTTTCAAACCCTTAGATAAGGACTCAATAAGGACTTTTTTTGATGCCAGTAGGCTTCTCAGCCCCAAATTGGGATAGCCCTGACTCAACTAGAACATATTCTAATCTTAACACAATTTACCATCCAAAGAGCAGTAAGACCATTAAGTTCAGAATCTAAACTTACCCAATAAATAATATACTGTTTCCTCACTGTGCTCAAGCTTCAGAATACAGTAGATGAGTTTTACAGTTAACAATATGTATATTTATATGAAGCACTCATTATTTGATTAAATGTTTAGTTTATACATGTCTGAAATTATGAACCCCTATTTCAGTCAACAAGTTAGTATATAATTAAAGACTGAGACTATAGCATTTGATATTGGCATGTAGTATGGTATTTGATACAGAAAGAAGAATACCCATTGATGTATTTGCATTATCTCTGTAGTTGTTTCGGGTTTTTGTCTTTTTGTTGCACATTGAATTCATCCTATAGTGGTCTATAGTACATCACTAAGCTAATAAAGTCAGTTGAGGTAGAATACTGCAGTTACAAGTCAGGAACTTCAATTATTCATGGTCAGTGAACTGCATTATTAATATCTTACAAATCCGGTTCAAGTACATTGGTGCTGCTTGCATGTATGTATGTATGTATATGTCCAAATCATGACTAAAGTATGCATCAGATTGCACCATTTAAAATGTAAAATTGTCAAAGCTCCCTACCGTGGAAGGGGGGACACCCCCCTTCCACACCATCCCCCCCTCGGTCGCTCCGCTCCCTCGCAGTGTCTCACTCCGAACTATCACTCAAGGTTGGCAGCCCTGGTATTGCTTAGTATCTGAAGAAGCAAATCGGAGAAAGAAGCCGTTGTCTATGAAATGCCATTTTTTTGCCATTATGCTGCTCATCTTCATTTAACTTGACAATCCCTTAAGTATTGTAAGTATACACTTTTCATATGCGCTGTCTCCGACGTATTCTTGGCATCACCTGGCATAACAAAGTTTCTAATAGCACAGTCTAGGAACATGCTGGAATTTCTAACGTGTGTATACTATTGAAACGGCAATGTCTACTTTGGCTTGGGCATGTCGTGAGGATAGGTGGGTGGACTCCGAAAGACCTCCTGCATGGAGAATTAGTGCAGGGAAAGCACCCTAGAGGGAGACCACAGCTGCAATATAAAGATATCTGCAAGAGGGATCTAAAGGCCTTAGGAATGGACATCAACAGCTGATACCTCTGATTGTTCAGCTCGGAGGCTAAAGACCTTCTCCAATTCAAAGAGACACTCATTCAACAGGATGAAGCAAAGAGGCAGTCCCAGAACTGGCAAAATCTGGGGACTGGACAGGGGCAGACTGTATCTGTCCTCAGTGTAGAAGGGATTACCACTCTCAAATTGGCCTTTTTAGCCACACTAGATGCTGTTTTAGGACCTCTTTTCAGAGCACGATACTATGGTCCTATTGTTTCTTTTATTTAATTTTTCTTATATGTATCCATGTATGCATAACTATGTTTTTACTTATACCTATTATCTTGCAAGCAATTGACAAATAAAAAAATAAAAACAGTCTCTTGAGACTGAAGGATGCCAATTAATTCTTAAGTACCGTATTTCCCCAAAGACGACCCACCTTGAAAAGGAGTCCTATGATGTTTTGAGCGCATGTGATCAGATTAAACCCCACCCACAAAATTAGCCCTAGTTAAGATCCTCCCCACTCCAGGTTGCAGGGGGTGGGGTGAGGCACACAGGTAAATAAGCTAGGGTGAGGTTGGAAGGTGGAGCTGCCCTACTTACCAGGCCTCACACACCCTGACACATTCCTTGCCTTCTTCTGTGGCCACTTGCCACCATTCGCACTCATTGCCCTGGCCTGTTTCGCGTTCATATGCCTTCTGGCAGGCGAAACAGAGGCCAGGTTGATGCGTGCAAGTGGCAGCAAGTGGCCACAGAACAATTGGGCCAGCAGCAGGCTCCTGCTGGGCAGGGCTGTCAGTGCCACCACCGTGAGGTGAGTCAATAATTAGAACCCTCCAAAAAGAAGGCTTAGCCGGGGTATTTTTTGGGGGGGGTCAAAAGAAAATAGGACCCAGCCTTCTTTTTGGAGAAACACGGTATGTGCATGCTCATCTTTGGACATGAATAAAATCAGGTTGCAACACCCCCATCTAGTGGATTTATTCATTTTTATGTCATGCTGTGAGATTTCTACTTAAAACATTTGGTCACGTGCTTTACGAAGCAACTGGCATCTTCAATGGCTCCAGTACTTCTGTGTAGGAACACAATTTCATTGCCAAATTGGAGTACACCTTTGAAACACCTTTCTTAAGACTAGCAGACTGGCCATCCCAGAACAGGCAAAGGTTTTAGGATGAAATCTTTTCTAGGAACGGTCTATTTTCCTGGCCTTAGAAAAGTATCTGTCAGTATGGAAACTCAGTTCTAATTCAGTTCTGTCATCCTAATATTGCAAAGCTGTTTGCCACAATAGTAAAAATATATATATACTACAAAAATATAGGCAATTGTGCCCAAAATTTCCATTGCTAATCAAGAATGAGTTTTGACCCATTTTAGGACCTTTCTTGCCACAGTTATTAAGTGAATCACGGCAGCTGTTAACTTAGCAACAGGGATGTAAATCATGTAGATATTAATTCCCCTTTCCAAATACTGCATACATCTGTTAAATGTTAAACATACCCTATTGGTGAATTGTGCGCCAAATGTATAGCAATTTCAAAAGAACTCAAAAGTCTAGTTTATTTAGATCAAGAGTTGGGACCTTGTAGGTCATCTAGTCGAACTCCCCCACACACAAGCAGGAGACCCTACACCAGGGGTCCCCAACCACCGGTCCCCAGACCGGTACTGGTCCGTGGAACAATTTCTACCAGGCCGTGGGTTTGCTGGGCGCCGCCATCTTGTTTTGATGAAAAAGTGCTTCCGGTGAGCTTTTCTGGGTAGAAAGCGGCATTTGGGTGCTGAAAGAATCCTCGCGCCTTAGTTTCATGGGGGGGAGCTTCGAACAAAACTAAGGCGCGATGATTCTTTCAGCACACATGGCGAGCCGAGCGACCGTCCCAAAGTCGTTGTGAAGCCCATTGAAACAGGTACAAAGGAGGAGTTGAAGGTGGCGGGGAGAAGCGGGGGACGGCTGGCTGGCCGGTCGCTCGGCTCGCCTTGCCATCCGTGCTGATGCCGGTACCGGGCTGCGGATGATTTTGTGATGTCGGTACCGGGCCGCAGCACAAAAAAGGTTGGGGGCCACTGCCCTACACCATTTCTGACAAATGGCAGTCCAATCTCTTCTTGAAAGCTCCAGTGATGAAGCTCCCACAACTTCTGAAGACAATTTTTGTTCCGTTGACTGATTGTTGTCAGAAAATTCCTTATTTCCAGGTTGAATCCCTCCTTGATCAGTTTCCATCCATTATTCCTTGTCTGGCCTTCAGGTGCCTTGGAAAAGAGCTTGACCCTTTGCTCTCTGTGGCAGCCCCTCAAATATTGGAAGACTGCTATCCTGTCTCCCCTGGTCCTTCTCTTCCCTAGACTAGCCATGCTCAGTTCCTGTAATCATTCTACCTATGTTTTAGCCTCCAGTCCCCTCATCATCCTGGTTACTCTTCTCTTCAATTTTCCTAGAGTCTCGACATCTGTGTGATGAACAAAGCTTGGTTTTTTCCAACAAGATGGAACAAAATGGAAAGATTCATCTACAGGGTTCAATAATTATCTTTCAACCATGTAATTTTCATTTCTCCTAGGGAAGTCAGCGGGGGAAAATTCCCCATTAACGCTGAGGAGAAACGGTGGGATGCAGCAAAACGGGTACCAATTATTTTAACTGACAGTAGCATCCATAGAACGCAGAGGTAATTGGTTAAAAGTTGGAAAGATGTCTGAATAGAGCTGCCTTCCCCACCTTCACAATAACCGTAGCAGAAGGTTGACATCACGCAGTGCTCATCCTAGCCAGCAGTTCCAGATGCTGATGCTGCTGAAGGCCAAAGGAGTTGGCTATATTTAACCTGGAAAAGAGCCAGCCTTATCGTTGATGGCCATCTTCAAACATTAAGATGAGCTGCTGTACAGATGCCACACCCAGTTTGGTTTCTGGACAGGACCCAACCATTGAGTTATACAACTAACTATTGAGAAGAGTACCTCCAGAGCACTCATTCCAGAGTAAGCATAAATGTTTTGGAACTGTGATTCTGTTAGGTGTCTAGAAATTGGAAAATCATTGAATTTCCAGTTCAGTTTGTATCCAACAGTCTCCTTATATCCAAAAAAGCAGAAGAACACATGCCACTCAGCTACCCAAAAAGAGGTTTATTTATCAAAAATCAAAACAGTTAATTGGTAAAATGGGGCAGAAGGCAGGGAAGAGACATAAATAACAGACAACAGATAAAAAAAATAAGAGGACAATCACAACAATCTACATTACTATATCTATAAACCAAAGGGCACAGAACTTTTCAGAGCCATTAGAAACCACAACATGGACAACACAAAGGGGGTGGCTTTTGGTTATTTGAAATTTAACCTGTGTACAGACAATGCCATCTCATCTTGTTTCAGGCCCCCTACGGATATCACTGGTTGTAAGTCACCAGTTCACACAATCACACACACCACACAAACTTTTTGTACGAACACATAAGCTCAATCCTAGGAAAAACAAAGTTACTGCTAGTTAGAAATATAGAATTTATTTCAATGTACAGTAAGGCAACAAGTCATATTTCTCAAACAGTAAGTGACAAATATACATAAAGGCTGCCAACACAATCCAGAAAAGAAAAGCATTGCATTCAATATTTCTTTTGACTGGTATTACATGTATGTAGGCATATTCTATCCATCTTTTAATATTTTACTAATCAAGGGAGCAGATAGATCTGCAGCCTGGAGCTTGTTACGTCCCCATTTTCTTTTTAGGGAAGATGGAAAGCAAAGAATTGTTCAGTTTTAGGAGCATCTTTTGAAAAACAGCTATGGGAAGGGAATTATAAGTTTCTCACTCCAACTTCTAAGTACACTCTTAATTATTCCTATGATTTATTCCTTCCCATGAACATTTCATTACCAATACCAGCAACAAAAACACAACTCAGCAAAATGAGTTTGGAAATGCCTGACCATCTATTCAAAGAAACACACAACAGCCCAGTGTAGCCAGGGAAAACTATTTGTTCAAACATTCTCCAATCACTTAAAAAGATAGAATCATTATTTGTACAATTAAATAACTTGATTTTTAACATCATTACATACATTCCCTTTGGACATGAATTGCACCCATTTTAGCTACTGGGATTTTTGATTCTGATTCAAGCTGGTTTTCCAGACACCAAGAGTGGAATTCACTGGTGAGCATCAGAAAAGCAAGAAAAATGCTTATCGTTGGTTTTTTTTTCCCTCTTTTTGAACTGCCCAGGCTTTAAGTTTTCTTATTTATTTACTGTAGGGGAAAAGCCACCCTTTCTGACAGTGAACAAATATGAGACACATCCGCTGAGAGCTCAGCCCGAGTTTTTTGTGCCATTTGATGGTGTTCCGTTTCCTATGATGACCTTGCTGTAGTTTTTCTGCTCCTCTTCCTTAAAAGTTTCCTTCACTTTGGCTCTTTTCAATCCTCCATCCCTTAAAAAAATGAAAGGGAAAAGCAATGAAATACAGTCATCTACCTAAAACAATATGCTGTTGAGGAGGTTTGGTTGGCGTCACAACTCTATGAAGAAAGCAAGTCTAGCTAAGATGTCGATCATCCATCTCCAGTTTGGTCACATCTGTACGAGTCTATGCTATTTGTTGTGAGGCCAGACTACCCCAGAGGAGTGTTCAGTAACTGCAATTATTGCAAAAGAAGATGGCGGCTTCCTGGTATGCTTTGGCTATTGAGATTAGTGCCATATAAATTAGACAGACTATAAATAGTTGGATGAAAGATAAATGGATGATAAATAGATGGATGATAACCAGATGACTACTGGTAGAAGATGGATGATGGATGGATGGATGGATGGATAGATAGATAGACAGACAGACGTTAAAGACAGAGATAGATATAGACAGACAGACAGACTATAGAGAGACAGACAGGCAGAAATAGAAAAGGCAGACATGGATGAATGGGTGGAGAGATGGATGGATGGATGAGACACAGAGACATAGATCTGCCCCATTTTATGACCTTTCTTGATTCAGTTGTTAAGTTAGTAACAGGGTTGTTAAGTGAATCTGGCTTCCCCAATGAGCTTATCGCAAGGTCAAAAAAAGTGAACATATGATCCCAGGACACTACAACTGTCATGAATATATGCCAGTTGTCAAGTGTCCAGATTTTGATCACATGACCCTAGGGATGTTGCAGCGGTCATAAGTGTGAAAAATAGTCCTAAGTCAGTTTATTCAGTGCTGTTGTAATTTTGAATGGTAACTAAACAAATGGTTGTAAGTCAAGGACTACCTGTACAGTAAAGTCCCGCTTTACCAGACCATACAGTCAGAAGACCTGTCTGGTTTTCCCCAAAGTCCAAGAAATATAGAATTACTTCGTTTACATCAATATGACATCATTATTGAAACTTTAAGAGCCGTGATGGCACAAGGGTTAGAATGCATTATTGCAGGCTGATTCTGCCCATTTCCTAACAGTTCGATCCTGACCAACTCAAGGTTGACTCAACCTTCCATCCTTCCGAGGTGGGTAAAATGAAGACCCAGATGACTGGGGGCAATATGCTGACTCTGTAAACCGCTTAGAGGGGGCTGTAAAGCACTATAAAGTGATATATAAGTCTATGTGCTATTGCTATTGCAATCATTTGTATAGTAACGCAACTTGCAATTGCCTAATATGGTAAGTTTCACTTACAAATCTTAAATGCCTTATTTACTCGGCAAGTCTGTCATTCTGGGAGTGTGTCTGAATAAAAATGCCTGTACTTCATACCTAAAATCAACTAAATGTGAATGTTAAATAAAGGTTTCTTATAAAGAGAATGATACAGAAAATACAAAGTTTCTTGACGGTGTCATTCAGATCACTAGATTAATATCCTTCTATCTGTAAGCAATCTTGATTTATGATCTCCTCATTTTACATCCTCCAAAGCATCTCTGGATTGTTCCACTCAACTCAGAAATGGTCAATTTATGATACACAAATATTGCTTGCTGGGTTAAAGTAAAGTTGGGTAAGTACTGTACATACTATGTATCTGCATTTCTAAATTTCTAACTTATAATTGTAGCCAAACCCACAAATTATTGGATGGCAGAGGGAGATTTGCATGAAAAGTTTCACCCCATCTTTCTACTGGTGTCATTATCATCACTGTCCCAAGATCAAGAATGTTTTTTTAAACAGTAAAGTTGATCCAGTAAAGGCTGTCCAACCCAGGGTAAGGCGTCACTCCTTCTCTAAAACTTCTTTGGTTTCCATTAAAACAGAAGAATCTTTTTCCTTACCAGGGTAATTCGGTAAGGCCTCCTTGGAGAGCAATAGCAGATTTCACCCGGTTGGCAAATTCAACAGCACCTTCTCCTTCCTGTTTATAAATGAACAAAAAATGATATAATCCAATCATCGATGCAATAGCAAAAAAGTAATTCGCAGCCAAGAGGAAGTAGAGCTCAGGAAGCAGAAAGGTTTCTGGATGGGTCACTCTCATAAGCTGTTGTGACCCTGAACAACAGTAATGGGACATACCTTTCTTGTCACGGGTGGCAGGTACCACACCTGGCACACAATGGCCCAGCTAGTCATAATTCGCAGGAGGTAACTCACAATGTCATACTTGCTGCTGTTCCAGAAGGCGTCACCAAACCGTGGGTCATACTGCAACAGAAAGGAGAGCTTGAAGGGTCCAACGTATACTCAATGCCAACATATAAGAAGCTGCTCCATAACACGTCCACCAACACGACAACTATAGCACTTCTGAACTATGTGCCTGAGAAATAAACAGATAGCTAAGGGGTCTTTGGTGCTCTGTGAGCTTGGTTGTTTTTCTTGCTGACGTTTCATTACCCAAGCTAGTAATATCATCAGCGCTAGCAAAAGAAAGGGATTTGCTCTCATTTTATATTCTAGTGGCTTGCCCTGTCACTGTTGGTGGGGGTGGTCTTGGAGGTACTTTGGTTGGGCTGTTTACTATAAGCATGTCTGGCAGCTCCTTGAACCTCCAACCAAAACTAACAAGCCATAGAGTATAAATGAGATTGACAGGACCCGTAGCAAGCCTTGCATTCCTGGTGCACTGGGTAGAAGTAATAGGCAAGAGAGGCAGTTCTTCTAAAAATCCCATGTAGGCAGGTAGACTAGGTGAAGAAATGAACTCCACAGGAGGACTAAGATAGAGCCGAGGTGGTGCAGTGGTTAGAGTGCAGTACTGCAGGCTACTTCTGCTGCCTGCCGACTGCCTGCAATTTGGCAGATCGAATCTCACCAGGCACAAGGTTGACTCAGCCTTCTACCCTTCCAAGGTGGGTAAAATGAGGACCCAGATTGTTGGAGGCAAGAGGCTGACTCTGTAAACCGCTTAGAGAGGGCTGTAAAGCACTGTGAAATGGTATATAGGTCTAAGAGCTTTTGCTATTGAGATTGGCTACAATAACAGAATCTTGCAAGTCTGATTGTGCAGTACCTCTTTCAATGAATTAGGGAGATACCGTCTAAGCTACTTCCAAACTTTATCTGGACATTCCTAACTTTCAAAATGTTTTATCCTTCAGCCTGCATATTTCCCTCCTGGTCATCCTCCTTATTCTCTTCACATACCTTGATTGCTACAGGATAGATGGTGGCTCCTATTTCAAAGCTCCCCTTTTTGAACATCATAACTGAAGTATTGTTTATGCAGGTGCCTGGACAAGAAAGAGAGAGAGAGAGAGAGAAAGAGAAAACGAGATAAACAAGTGCTTCATGCCAAAATATATGTAAATAATTAATGGCATAATTTGAGACCTAGCTTCTCTCGAGATGCTGCATCATGCAGAATGGAGTTCAAACAAACACAAATTCAGTTTTCCTCTGGACCACTAACTGAATGTGTGGAGGGGAGGGAGGGAGGGAGGGAGGGAAGGAGGGAGGGAGGAAGGAAGGAAGGAAGGAAGGAAGGAAGGAAGGAAGGAAGGAAGGAAGGAAGGAAGGAAGGAAGGAAGGAAGGAAGGAAGGAAGGAAGGATGCATGCATTTGTATTCCACTCTTCTACCTAGTTTGAAATTCTCCATACCTCTATATGAACTTCTAAACTGAACTCATGCTAACCTGCCAATATCCAGTCAAGGGACAGCAAGTACAAGATCAGATATAATACTACTAGGATGCTGAGTTAGTTCCTCAGAGTTGATATCAGTTTTTGCCCCCGTTTGTGAAAAACCGACAGATAAACAAATGTTTTAATTTTATCCTTGCCTCTAAAAAGCTGCAAATATTCCCCTTCCCCCAATCTTTTCTTTCTCCAAAGCACAAGTGATCGCATAACATTCAGGTGTGCATATGAAGGGGAAAAAAAATCATTCACCCAGACTTGTTTATAAACAACCACCCAGAAAGATGTGGAGGAGAAATGTACATTCCGGTCTTTGGATATTACCTTCTGGAAATATTAGGATGGGCAATTTGTCCTTGTTAGAAATGTGTTCCCTTAGTCTAAAAAAAATGTGAGAAATATATCAGGCATTCCCTGAGAATACAGGAGAGACTTTCATAATTCAACAATCAAGAGAAGAATTTCTTCTTCCTGCCTTTCAATTTCCATACAAGGCAGACAGACAGACAGACAGAGAGAATGCAAGTTACAAAATGAAGTCCAACATATAACTCTTAATTTGGGAGATTAATATAGTTCTTGAGTTATAACCAGGATGAGAACTAGAAGTTACAATATTAGAAGCAGAGACGAGACTTGTGGCTGCTGTTTACCATAACAGAGAATGAGAAATCAGAATAACAGAGTTGGAAGGGACCTTGGAGGTCTTCCAGTCCAACCCTCTGCCCAAGCAAAAAATCCATTTCAGACAAATTGATCTTCTTGAAAACCTCCAGTGATGGAGTATCCACAACTTTTGGTGGGAAGCCATTCTACTGATTAATTATTCTCACTGTCAGGAAATATCTCCTTATTTCAAGGTTGGATTGCTCCTTGATTAGTTTCCATCTTGTTGTTCTGCCTTCAGGTACTTTGGAGAATAGGTTCACTTGCTCTTCTCTGCGGCAGTTGCTTAGATACTGGAAGACTGTTTTCATGGCACCCCTAGACTTTATTTTCATTAAACTAGGCCCAATTCCTATACCCAGGACTTACACCCAATCATTCTTCATGTTTTAGCCTTTATTGCCCTATTCCAGGGGTGTCAAACTCAAGGCCCGGGGGCCAGATCCAGCTTGCGGGTGCTTAAATCTGGCCCACAGGGCTGCCCAGGAAACAGTGAAGGACTGGCCCCTGAAGTGCCTCTGCCAGGTAAAATGGAGCTTGGGAGGGTAGCACACGGCCCCCTCCCAAACTCCGTTTTCACTGGCAGAGGATTGCAGGAGGCCATCGCAGCCATAAACAGAGCTTGGGAGCCCTCTTTCGCTGGCAGAGCACTCGGGCACCTTGGACACAAGTGACGTCGAGCTGGCCACACCTACTCTGGCCACATACCTCCTGCCCCCCCCCCCGAAGTCAAACACAACCCTGATGTGGCCCTCAATGAAATCGAGTTTTGACACCCCTGCCCTTTTCCAAAATTCCTTTTTTTAGCATTTCAAAACGGGCAGACTAACGTGTCCTTCGTAACCTTTCCCTGGGCTTCCTGAGAGCATTTTCTGAGTTTGACGGATTAGCAGGGAGGAAAGAAACTCTTTACCTTTTTGTCACCAGGTGGCGATCTTTCATTTCCGAACGCTCAAACCATACGTGAGGAGAGGCCTTACCTGTGGCTCTCTGAATGATACCCATCAAACCTCCATGAGCCTGTCCAACCTGGAAATTCATCCATACCAAACAAAAACAAAAAGGAACAAATAAATAAAAATGGCAATTAAATAGCACAAGTTTCTTCAACTCCTTAAGAAGTACAGCTACATTACAGGTAGTCTTCAACTTACAACCATTCATTTAGTGACCGTTCTAAGTTAGAACAACACTGGAAAAAAATGACAATCATTTTTCATACTTGCAACCATTGCAGCCTCGCCATGGTCACGTGATCAAATTTGGATGCTTGGCAACTGGCATGTATTCATGACAGTTGCAATGTCCCAGAATCATGAGATCCCCTTTTATGACCATCACACAAGTAAATTCAACGGGAAAGCCAGATTCATTCAACAACTGTATTACTAACTTAACAACTGCAATTTAAAAATTATGGCTAAAAAGGTGGTATAATGCAGCAAAACTCACTTAACAACTGGCTTAGCAACAGAAATGTTGAGCTCAATTGTTTGTGGTCGTAAGTTGAGAACTGCCTGTACTATACTTGAAGGCACCCAATTTAGAGAAAGTCGTAACATTTGGAGCTGCCTCATCTGGGAAGCTCTGGAGACAATAGATGGGATCGTTGTGGAGTAAATAGGAGGCAGGAAGATTAGATGTTTCCCCACTTTGAATTGACATGTGTGTGTGTTTTTTTCATTTAGTGACCATTTCATGTTATAATGGCACTATGGTCTTCGCACATATGACCATCATAACATTCCCGATGGTCACATGATCCCAAAATTTTTCAAACCCCCTGCATCTACTTAAGACAGAATAATTAAAAGGAACACATAGAACTCAACTGATCAATCTGTTTATCACTTTCAATGATAAAATCCTTAGAATTAGCATATAGTGCTCTAATTAAATTCTACACTGCTTACAGCTAATGCTACCACTTCAATTTTGTTTGTATAAAAATGTTAAACTGTAATCAGGGCAGTCTGAACAATTCAGAAAGCACGCTGACAGTTGCTAAATATAAAATAAAGAGTCAAATATTTCTACCCAAATTGGCCAGCAAATAAAAACACAAAGTGGTATATTTCATATCATTGCTACATTTCCTTTACATAATTTATTTAAGCATCACTCCCTTTTCCCCCATATTTTCCCCTCAATTCTGCGCAATTCTTGGAAACCAGTAAATGAGTTGTTGATTTTCTATTAAGTTTGCAGTGACAAGATTTTGTGACATACCATTGCATAACAGCCATCATTTGTCAAGATTATAACATCTATCGGAGACGTGTGATTGGCTACACAAATTCCACCCTTCTGGGGTCGGTTCTCCCTGCAATGACAGGACATGTGATTTGCAACAGTGTAGTAAAACAGCCATCCCATAACTCCTCTACATTTGAGGATTCCACTGCTACTGCTCGTTTAAAAAAGAAAAGTGTCATTTTTCATGTTTTAAGTAGTTTCTAAAGCTTTTCCTGTTAAAAGAAAAAAGTGAAGAAAGTAAATGAGTTCACTTTGATGGTGTACAACTTTTCTTTCCACTTCTCAGAATACATAAATAATAATTTGATGAAATTTTAGATAACCAGATTCTAACCAACAAGTCCAACCAGTACCAAGAATAATGAGAATTTCAGTGACTTTGGGGGGGGGGGGAGAACGGGACTAGAGGAGGAAGTTTATGTATGTCACCTTAAACTCTTAGAGGAAAGACAAGATTTAAGCCAATAAATAACAAACAACAGATTAATAAATAAACTCTACTGAATTCTACTGTATAGTGCAATATTAATGCAGTATCAGGAGTTTTTCAATTCAATGTATAGAATGTGAAGGATGTGTGTTTGTGTTTATTTTTATAGTCATAATGTACACTGAAGATGGTATTTAATTTCATTGTCAATTGTGCAATGACAATAAAGTAAATTAAACTAAACTAAGCCTGTTCAGCAAGTGATAGCCACCAAAAGAAAGATACAGATGTATTTCCCTTTATAATGAAGGTGAACTGTAACTAGATATATTGTTAAAGAAAGAAGTTCTGATTGAGCTGTTCAGGTCCAGGTAGTCCTTGACTTACAAATTTTTATTGTTAAGCAAGAGAGTTGTGCCCCGTTTTCTTGCTATAGTTGTTATGTGAATCACTGCAGATAGTCGCAACAGTTCAGTGAATCTGGCTTCCCCACTGATTTTGCTGTCAGGGGATTGCAAAAGGTGATCACATGACCCCGGACACTGCAACATAAATTCATGCCGGTGCCAAGCATCCAGTTTGACCACTTGACCATAAAGATGCTGCAAAGGTAGGAAACTTCCGGTTTGTGTGGCTTCGGGGCAGCAGGAATTCGCGACAGCTCGCGATTCCTGCTGTGCTAGCCGTCGAGGTACCCCCGATCCAGATGGGTCAGGGGGATATGGCTGCCCTGTAGGGACAGCTGAAGAGAGAGGGGAGTCGGAAAGGGAGGTGGGGGCATCGCAGACCCCCCCCTTCTCCGGGAAAACCCCTTTTTCCCAAGGCGGTGGAGCGGCGGTCAGCAATGGCCGCCATGAAGAAGCCAGCAACCGGGTAAGAACTGTGCTGGAGGAAGTGTGAAGAGTGAAAGTTCTGTCTGAGCCGGGTCAAGTAACACCTTTTAAATTGCCTGGAATTGAGCTGCTTGTTGCTGGAGGATACATTGTATCCCTAAGAAGAGTGAAAAGCAGCGGAGAAGCTGTTAAAGGGAATTTTTTTTTTTTTTTTTTTTACTCTCCCACCCCACGGAAAAAGCAGAAATATTTCGATATATTAGACATTGAAAGTGGATTGCTTTGAAAGTTGAAGCTAAGAGACAAAGGGATTTTTGGACATTGAAAAATTTGAGAAACTGGAAAATCTCTGCTGGAGGTATGGATTTTTGATTATTTAAAATTGTCATTGCAAGTGGGAAGGGAGAAAAAAAATTGGAGCAGAAGCTGAAAAAGGAGGAGATTGTCTAGAACGTCTTTGTGGATCCCAAAAGAAGATATATGGTAATTGGACCTCTTTGATTAAAAATTAATTCAGAAAGAGAAAGAGAAGAAGGAAGAAAAGTATTAACTTTTGGAACTTTTTTTTCTTTTTTTAATTGCTTTTGATTGTCTTTGATTAAAAATACTTGTGGTTGTTTTGGAAAAAGTTTCCCTTTTCATAATGGCATCGTCTGTGGATGAACTAGAGATTGAATATCAAAAATATAAAAAAGAAGATACTTTGGGCGCTTTGTTTCAATTCTTAGAAATGGCGTTATGTTCTTTTGAAAAGTTGATTACGCAGCAGAAGGACTGGGACAAGGAAGAAGAGGAAGAAGAAGCCATCTTTGATGAACAATGGGTCCCTTCCGGAGAGGAGGAGAAAAAGGATAAGAAAAAGGGGATTTTAAGAATTATAAAAACAACCAAAAGAGAGAAAAATGAGCGAAAAGATGGAGGCAAGGTTAGAAAGCAAAGGAAAAGGAGCAAGAAAAGCGAAGAGAAAAAGCAAAGGGGTAGAAAGGGCAAGGAGAAGAATAAGCAAGAGAGAAAGGGGGGGAGGAGAAGCCTTAATGGGGGGAAGCAAGACCTAAAGAAAAAAAGTTTATTTAGAGACAATGGGTGAATTTAATTTAGATTAAAAGAGGGATTCTGGAGGGTATATAAGAGTGTGTTTTTATATGTATATTTAGAATATAAAATTTATTATGTAATTTTAGAATTTTTTAAACAGAATCCCAAGAAAGATTGCTATATGTAGTATTTCTAAGTTAGGGTAATGAGTTATAGATGTTACTCCAATTGGTGTACAGGAGAAGTATAGTAAAAGAAAAAAAAGATGAATGGATAATTGGAAATAGAACAGACAAAGAATGTTGTTGAAAATGGTAATAAGATATGGAAGGATATATATGCTTTTTTTTTTTTTTGGATTTTGTATATTGATAAAAGGCAATAAAATTTTAATTAATAAATAATTTGGATGGAAAAGAGAAGTAGGGACAAGATATGAAGTTAATATTATATGAAATATTGATATTATAATCTGGAAATGTTATGCCTTATTGGTCTATTATTATTATTTTTTCTTAGAAAAGAATTTATAAGCTGCTATGCCTTGATTCTTTGTGCATTGTTTTTATAAAACTGATAAAAATGGTTTTTATATATATATATAAAAAAGAAAATGATAATAAGATATGGAAGGAGATTTGGGTTGAATATGATGTTTGAATTTGTGTCTGTGTAAAGAGTTTTAACCCGGGAACAGACAACCTTCAGAAAAGATCTTTTAGTTTTGTTTATGTTTTGTGTTTGTATGTTTGTGTATTGTGCTTATGGTAAAACTAACAAAATTTGTTTTTTTTTAAAAAAAAAAAAAAGGAAAAAAGAATCAATAAAACCTTGGAGGAATGTTAGACGAGAATAATTTAAACAAGCCAGAAAGAAAAGAATATGATGACTATAAAATGGATAAATATGGAAGAGAAATGAAATTGAATAGGAGTAAAGAGAAATAATGAGAAATTTGCTGAAAGATATTTGTGTGTCCATATGGAGATGGGATAAATTGGAATTATGCTGTATAAAAATAATGTTTTGTTTGACTTGTAAGGATTTACAATGTTAAGAGGTTTTATGTGTTTATGTATTTAATGGTTAATGATGTGTTGTTTTATCTTTAAAATTAATAAAAATTTGTTTCAAAAAAAAAAGATGCTGCAAAGGTCATAACTGTAAACAGAGGTCACTTTTTTCAGTGCTATGGTAACTTCAAATGGTCACTAAGCGAATGGTTGTTAAGTCAAGGACTACCTGTAATCCAATGCAGCAGTGAAGAGGGAATTTTTCAGGACAAGTTTTGAAACAGCCCGGTCCATCACTAAGAATATGTAACAATATAGAGCCACTGCCAAAAACAATCTTTTACATCACCTGCTTATACCTTCCATGAAGTAGTACACAACAGATTCTTCTGAATGTCTCTTTTGCCCCAACTATCATTGCCGAGGAATTAACTTTCTCTCTCATTTCGCTAACCTATCACTGGAGGCGTGAAATGGGTGCTCCCAAGACACAGAAATACCAAATTGAAAGCTCCCATATTCAACTACAGGTGGTCCTTGACTTATGAATGGTTGTTTAGTGACTGTTAAAAGGTTAGGGTTAGGATGAAGGTGAGGATACAAAGAGGTTGGATTTTCACTGTCTCCTCTGCAAGCAGAACAGACAAGAAGATTAGGGAACTGGAGGCTAAAACATACAAAGATGGTTGCAGGAATTGGGTATGCCTGGTTTAATTAACAGAAGGTCTAGGGGTGACATGATACCAGTGTTCCAATATCTCAGGGGCTGCCATAAAGAAGAGGGAGTCAAGCTATTCTCCAAAGCACCTGAGGGCAGGACAAGAAGTAACAGGTGGAAACTAATCAAGGAGAGAAGCAATCTAGAAATAAGGAGAAATTTCCTGAAAGTCAAAACAATTAATCAGTGGAACAACTTGCCTCTACAAGTTGTAAATGCTCCAACACTGGAAGCTTTTAAGAAGAGATTGGATAACCATTTGAAATGGTATTTCAGGGTTTCCTGCTTGAGCAGGAAATTGGACTAGAAGACCTCCAAGGTCCCTTCCAACTCTATTATTCTGTTATAACAAGGCAAAAGTTGCAATGGACGCACAGGGGTGCTTACGACCTAGATTGTAAGTTCTAATAGTTGGCCCTTTCCCAAAATCACATGACTATATAACCAGACTGAATTTACAAGCACTTGCAGCATCCCATGGTCACGTGGCCATGGTTTATGGCTGTTTCGCCAAAAAGCAGCACGTATTTCCAGTTTTGGGCAGAACCGCACCCATAGATTCGCTTAATGGTTGCAGCCTTCACTTAATAATGGGTTTGCTTAACAACCAAGGTGATACGGCTAATAGCTATTGTACAAAAAGTTCAAAAAATTGGGTTGGTAGTGTCAATGATCCAATTTATGACCATCACAAGATTTGACTGTATTGGTCAGGCTTGAGGACTGTCTATGTCAGGGGTCTCCAACCTTGGCTCCTGGAAGCCTGGCGGACTTCAACTCCCAGAATTCCACAGCCAGCTTTGCTGGCTGTGGAACTCTGGGAGTTGAAGTCCGCCAGGCTTCCAGGAGCCAAGATTGGAGACCCCTGGTCTATGTAGTGAGATAGAATCAGTGGACAGGCATCACCGTCATTCCATTGTAACATCACACGAGAATCCTCTGCAGAGGCCCAGGAGGTGCCACAATACACCTGAGTCTCTACAACAGGAGTGGTAAACACAAGGCCCGTGGGTGGGATCTGGCCTGTTATGTAGTTGGATCTGGCCCACAGGGCCGTCCTGGAAAATGTGAAGGGCCAACCCGCGTGGCTTCGGCCCGATCTACCCAATGTGAAGAGGAAACATGCCAGCAGTTTGGGGAGTGGTGTCAAGCTGGCCACGCCCACCCACAGTTAGCCACACCCCGAGGTCAACCACAGCCCTGAGGCGGCCCTCAATGAAATTGAGTTTGACACCCCTGCTCTACAATAGGCAAAGGAATGTCAGAGAGTAACTGCTCAATAGGAAAAGGAATTTCTGCAATTGGAACATCCCCATGATTTCAAACTGCAACATTTATTTATATATTAAATGTATAGGCCTATAAATCCTATTGGCTGGGCTGTAATTCAAGAATAACAGCTTTTTTTCCCTGAGTGGTTTTTCTTTTTTCAATATCGTCAAGGTTAAGACACAGTCAAACTAGGAAGACTTTCGGTTTAAGAAACAGTGCACTAAACAAGTCTAGATGTTGTCACATCACATTACAGTGTTATATTTTACTTCTGAAGCCACATCTGGTCACTTGGTCACAACTGTATATTTGGATGGTTTGGGTTTTTTGTTTTTTTTTAGTAAACAAGTTTTCAGAATGGAAATGAACCAACTGGAGGACCCCAATCTTTTTCCCTTCATCCAAAACTAAAAAATTTGAGCAGCCAAAAAAATTAAGAATTTCTGCAGAGTTGTCACAAAACTTCATCTAGAAAGGAACTCCACAGGAAACTGAAGATAGTTAAAAGAGTGAGAAAAATACTCAAATCAATAGCTATTAATAGAGGTTCTAGTTCAAAGGTCGCCAACCTTTTGGATCTCAGGGACCACCAAACTCATAATTTTAAATTCCGAGGATCAGAGACTATGGGAAAATCGTAAAAAAAGTCTGCAGGAAAATCCCCCATCCCATTTTCCTGCCAATTAATCATTCTTTATTTGGGATCGCAGGATACCATTCTCCAGCTCCGTTCTCAGGGGGAGAGAGAGAGAGAGAGAGAGAGAGACTTTTGGCTTTGTGCAAGGAAAGCAGCAGAAGTCTGTCTTTCTCTCCCACAAACTCCGCCAGAATGGCGCAGCCTCTTGGAGCAGGATGCCTTGCAGGGTCCCAAAGACTCATTTCTGGCCGAGTTTCAGGGAGAGAAGAAAGACTTTTGCTGCTTTCCTTGAGTGTAGCCAAAAGCAAAAGCAGCAGAAAGAAGCAGTCCGGTGGCCAGGCCAGGCGCATGGGGCGAGTTCTCCCCTCTCCGCCCTTTCCCCACTCCCCTCACTACCTCATGTTGTTCGCAATGCAAGCGACGCAAGCCTTGTGTTCCCGTGGGCCATGTGGGCAGCGCAGCCTTGTGTTCCTGCATAGCCTGGATTAATTGCTTTGGGGAGTGCTTTGAGGGTGACATTTCTCTGTGGATCAGCAAATTTTTTTCTAGACCACCTGTGGTCCCTGGCCCTTTGGTTGGCGACCACTGCTCTAGTTTGACTCTGTTTACTCCAGCTTTTCCCCATCAAAACAATAATTAAAAAAAACAAAGATATTAAGTAGTATAATACGAGAGGCAAACATGAATTGCACTTTGATTAAACCAAATATCTAAATAAAGCTGGGGGGAATTAAAAAAATAATCACCATGTGCCACTCAAAAAATCTTGGAATTGTAAGTGAGGAAGGCTATTCTTTAATATTCTCATAAGCAAACATGAAAGCCATAACCTTCAAATTACAGAAGCCACCCTGTTAAAGAGAAATATGTCACAGGGATAGCCAAAGGATTTAATTATTGCATTTATTTTATCCCACCTTTATTACTTTGTAAGAACTCAGTGACCATATCTAGTATTCCTTCCTCTTCCTCTTTTCCCCACAACAGGTAAACTGTGAGGTAAACTGGGCTGAGAGAGTGACAGGCCCATAATCCCCCAGTTGGCTTTCATGCCTAGAACTCACAATCTCCTTCTGATTGGTCCAAGGTCACCTAGCTGCTGCACTGTCATGCCTAATATGTGGGACTAGAACTCCCAGTCTCTTGGTGATGGCCCACAGCCACCCAGCCAGCTCTCATGCCTAGGGCGGGATTAGAACTCCCAGTCTCCTGGTTTCTAGGCAAGCACCTTAACCCTCAGGATCCCTTGGCTATACTAATTCAATCCAATCTGCATAATCTGTTGGTTGGGTTTAATTCAACAACACAACAAGAGATCTTAGCTAATTACAGCACCTACATGCTTCCACTCACCTGTTGTGATAACGAATGCTTCCAGAGAGTGCCCTGACAAGGATTCGGCAGCAGGTGAGATGGACAAGATCGCTCAGCCAGTCTTTGGTTCTGCAAAACAGAACATCAAGCGGAACAGGTTTAGGAATCTTTTCATCGGCAGATTCTCCAAACCACAAATTCAGTTTACCGTCTAAACAACAACAGAGGAGCCCAGATGTATCAACTATTAGATTAGAAGGACAGCCCGGGCCTGAAAGAATCCTAAAATAAGAAGGGGGGGGGGGTGTTACAACTTTGCAACTTTAAGACCTGTGGACTTAAACCTGGAAACTTTAAGACCCGTAGAATTGAATTCTCCATCCAGTCAACAATGAAAGGAATGAAATCAAATAATACAGGTAGTTCTCCTTAACAAGAGTGATTTGGACCAGAAATTCCATCACTAAGCCACGTGGTCATAAGGTTGCCATTACAGATAATCTCGACTTACAATAGCAATAGCACTTAGACTTATAGACCCACTTACTGTCCATTTGGCAGCTCTCCTACCAAGGTAGTTCCCACAATCATGGACACGATCCCAATGGCTGCCAAGGTAATTCTGGAAAAAAAAAAACCAAAAGTCCAAATGAGATCAGTGTACTCTTTGTTCTGTCGTATCCTCTCTAGTAACTTTTTTTAAAAGCAATCTCCAGATCTTGTTTATTATATATAACATAGCAATATATTAATATTCTACGTCAATGAGTTTTTTCCAGGTAGAACTGGGATAAATTACATCAGGATTTTTAGAGGTCTCCTATCCAGGTATAGCTGAACAATTTCATCAAGGAGACTGGTAAAGAACATTTAAAATGATATATAATGATGTGGATATAAAATGATGTGGATATAGTTTTTCATTTCTTTTCTCTTTTCTTTTGGTATCTTTGAGCCAGTCTTGGAAATGTTTTTCAGAAATGTTTTGCTGTTGTCCCCTTCCCAGGGCTGAGAGAGAGTGACTGGCCCAAGATCAACCAGCTGGCTTTGAGCATAAGGCAGAATTCAAACCCACTGTCTCCTGGTTTCGAGCCCGATGCTTTAACCACTACATCAAACTATCTCTTGTCTTTCGATGAATGTCAGGATTCAGTACAATTATTCAGATTACTCCAAAAGGCCAGCAAGCAATTAACAGCATTCCATATAAATTAGAACGATGCCTAACTAGACAACTCCTACATAACATTTTTTACATTCTTTCATTTGAATTAGGCTCATTAGCATCCTATTTTAATGACTTGTTATTCTGGATACAATTTTGTCTGCTTAGATCTGCTTGCAGAGTAGAGGCTGCTTAGCCAAGTCAAAGGAATAACACACAAAAGGTGTTTTTTTTTTCCTAATTCACAAAACCCTAAAATTAAGAATAATTATCTTAATCACAGTTTCAAAGGGGGTGGTCTAGGGATTCCTGGAGTCCATGGGTCTTAAAGTTGCCAAGATTGGACATACATGCACACCCCCCGATGTAAAGGGTCCTCAAGCCAAAATCTTTGACAAGCAATGACCTAAATCCAGAAGTGTCAAATGCAAGACCCTGGGGCCGGATCTGGCTCGTGGGGTGCTTTGATCTGGCCCGCGGGGCTGCCCTGGAAACAGCGGCCTGTGGTACCTCTGCTAGAGAAAATGGAGCTCAAGGGGGCCATGGGCAGAGAGCTGCAGGAGGCCATCGTAGCCAATAATGGGGCCCAGGAGGGCTGCACGCATTCCCCCCAGCTCCATTTTCATTGGCAGAGGGCTGCAGGAAGCCAAAGTGGCTGAAAACTGAGCTCGGGAGTCTGTTTTCACTGGTGGAGCACTCAGGCCGCTGCAAGCGCCCCCAACATGAGTGACATCAAGCTGGCCACGCTCCCCCTGCTCTCCCCAGGTCAAACACAACCCTGATGCAGCCCTCAATGAAATTGAGTTTGACATCCCTGATCTAAATCAATGACTGTTTTTGCTTGAAGCTTATTCTGCCCCATCTGGAGAAAGCCAGCTTATTACACAAGCACCCTTTTCGCTACCTGACAAGCTATTATAAAAAATTAGAAATCGTTAACACAAAGGCATTCTCAATGAGAATTATACCATCTGAACTTTTATGTTATAACCATAATGTTTGCATTTTGTAGCTCCCCAAATGGCAAGATGCTGACGCAAATACTAGCAACTGTGCCAATGTAAACTTGCAGTTAGGTGTGGCATATTCGTAAAACTGTTAGCTGTGGCATAAACACACCAGCCGGAGTTTTAACTATTTCTCTAAAGGCATTCAAGGTGGGTTCTTTGAATGTGGCCCCTTGTGGAGGAGATGCGTGGCATATTTTATTTTTTCCAGATTTTCTTCTATTGAACTGTATTATTTTATTTGATTTTTTGTTAGTGTTTATTGTTTTTTATTTTTATTTTTTGTTTTAAATATGGTTTTACATTGCGTAAACCACCTCGAGTCGCCATGGGTGAATACGCGGCAATATAAATTAAATAATAAATAAATATGAATTTAATAAATAATAACAAAATAATATGTTCAATAGAAATGGAAGCTGGCTAAATTAGCCAAGAATGATCTATAAAGGAATAAGGAATAGCCCTTGACTTAAAACAGTTCATTTAGTGACCATTCAAAGTTACAATGCCACTTTGAAAAAAAGCAATAGCAATAGCCGTTATATACCGCTTTCCAGCCCTCTCTAAGCAGTTTACAGAGTCAGCATACTGTCCTCAACAATCTGAGTCCTCATTTTACCCACCTCGGAAGACTGAAAAGCTGAGTCGATCTTGAGCCTGGTGAGATTCGAACTACCAAACTGCAGGCAGCTGGCAGGCAGCTGAAGTAGCCTGCGGTGCTGCATTTTAACCACTGTGCCACCGTAGCTCAAAAAAGTGTCTTATGACCTTTCACATTTATGACAGTTGCAGCATCCCCATGGTCATGTGATAAAATTTCAGACACTTGGCAAGTGATTCACATTTATGACAGTTGCAGTTCCCAGGGTCATGTGATCCCCTTTTACGACCTTCTGACAAGCAAAGTCAATGGGGAAACCAGATTCACTTAACAACCTTGTTACTAACTTAACAACTGCAATCATTCACTTAAGCAAGCATGGCAAGAAAGGTTGTAAAATGGGACAAAACTCGCTTAACAAGTATCTCACTTAGCAATATAAACATTGGGCTCAATTGTGTTTGTAAGTCGAGGATCATCTGTATTCAGTACTAGGTAACAGCATGCTACAGTAGTATATATAAATATACAGCAAATCCAACATTTACTCACACTGATGTTGCCAGTGTGGTAACTAAGCAGTGAAATTATTTGACATGGGCATTTTAACTTGTAGTTTTATATTGCTGTAAGCTACCATAAGTCTTTCAGACTGGGCAGCATGCCAATTTAAACTACAAGAGTAAAAACAATCCTTCTCCTGATAGTTCACTTCAGCAAGATATGATATAGAAACTGCCTTTGATGGATTTAAAAATTACTTTTGATCAGTTCACGGAACTGCAAATATTAGAAACATGAAAGTGTGAGTTACAACACCACACTCCAAAGATGGCTCACTTCTGACCTACATACATGTTGGCTAATATCAGCATTTTCTTGCCACAGTTTTGAAGTGAATCACTGCAGCTGTTAAATTAGTAGTAAGGTTATTAAGTAATCTGGCTTCCCCATTGACTTTTCTTGTCAGAAGGCCGCAAAAGGTGGTTACTACATGATACCAGGACACTGCAACCGTCATAAATACGAGTCTGTTGCCTAGTGTCTGAATCTACAGTGGTCATTAAGTGGGAAAAATGGTCATAAATCACTGTTTTCAATGCTGTTGTAATTTTGAATGGATACTATGTGAACTGTAGTAAATCAAGGACTACATGTCTAAAATGCAACTATCTAAAGCAGGGGTGTTTCAAACTCAAGGTCCACAGGCCGCATCTGGCCTCTGGGGTGCTTAGATCTGGGCCACAGAGCCCCCCTGAAAACAGAAAAGGACCAGCCCGCGGTGCCTCTGCCAGTGAAAACGGGCTCCCAATCTCTATTTTTGGCTGGGATGGCCTCCTGAAACCCTCTGCCAGTGAGAATGGAGCTCTGTTTTCACTGGCAGAGGGTTGCAGGAGGGCATCCCAGCCAAAAACAGAGATTGGGAGCTCGTTTTTGCTGACAAGAGTACTCGGGCCACCACAGGCACCCCTGACACGAGTGACATCGAGCTGACCACGCCCATCCTGGCCATACCCCTCCAGCCCCCCCCCCCCGAGTCAAATACAACCCTGATGCGGCCCTCAATGAAATCGAGTTTGACACTCCTGATCTAAGGAATGTGGAACATCCCTTTTACATCAGACCAGGGTGTTTCAGTCATTTTGACAGTGGTCCTACATTAAATGTGCCAAATCAGGAAATACCGCAGTTTGTGGGCTACATCCAGAACATTACAAATCCTACAACATTTGGTTTCCGCAGTCATCTATTTTGGTAAGTCTTGAAATGGAGCATATATTTTGTGTACAAAAGACCTCTGGCATATTCTCTATGAAACTATGGACCTTCAGACCAGATGGAGAATGTCACTTTAAAAGGAGCCCAACATTTGGGCACCCATAAAAAGCCACAAAGATGTCACGTATATCATAACATCATCACACAAATGAGTGCGTAGGTAGGTTCTTGACCTGCAATTCTCAACCACAAATGAGAAGAGAATATCCCTTTTAAGTCATTGTGGTCATACGTGACAGGCTCCAATCTGACAACAGTCCTAAGTCAAGTCATGCGGTTATAAAAGCAAGTTCAGATTAACCAATGGGGTTGGGTTTGTTTGCCTTTTCTTTTTTTTTGCTGGAAACTAGCAAAAAATGTCACAAAATGTGATCACTGTGGTATGATGCCACTGGTTAGTCGCCAAGCACCCAAATTGCGATCAAGTGACAGTGGAGGGAGTGCTACGGTCATAAGTTCGAATTTGGGTCATAACTTACTTTTTCATAGGCTGTAGTTAATTCAAACTATTGTTGAGTGAATGGTTTTAAACCAAGGACTACCTTTAATGGTGCACTTTGCATCCATTGTATCTTGATTCATGTCATTTGCACGACAGCACAATGAGGCATGAATGCTTCCCTTGCCACTTCCTGCAGACACTGATGGACCAACAGTTCAATTTGTCTACAACTATTTCCTAATGCCACCAAAAACTTAACTTACCGAAGAGGAAGCAAGAAACAGTAACGCATAAAGACACCGATCACCCACACAATCGTCAGTCGTAAACTGATGTAATGGAAGTTGACATTGGTCCTAGTGAGGAGGTTCCAGGAAACCAGCTCTTCTGAGGTGAATCTTTGGGTGACTTCATCTTCTACAATGGCTTCGAAGCCCTTCTTAGTAAAATAAAAGACATCTGAGAGCTCAAAGTCTCTGCAGCCATTGCCAGCAATCTCCTTCTCCATGGTGGTTTGCTCTCTCTGAATGATTACTTCAAAATAAGGGAAAAGAGAACGCAGCTGAGTGGCTGAAAAGGAAGTAAAGCTAAACAAAGGCAGATCATTAACAACAATTCACAATGCATGTCCAGGAAACAACGGGTGTGACTTTCATTGATGCAGAAAGTCCTCGACTTATGACCACAGCTTGAGCCCTAAATTTATTTTGAGACATTTGTAAAGCAAGTTTGCCCCATTTTGTGACCTTTCCTGACACAGTTAAGTGAATCACTGTAGTTGTTAAGTGAGTCACCCAGCTGTTAAGTGAATCTGGTCTGCCTGTTGGCTTTGCTTGTCAGAAGGTGGCAAAAGGGGATCACATGATCCCAGGACACTGAAACCATCATAAATGTGAGCCAGTTGCCAGTTGTCTGAATTTTAATCATGCGACCACAGGGATACTGTAATGGTCCTAAGTGTGAAAAATAATCATAAGTCACTTTTTTCAGTGAAGTTGTAAGTTTGAATGGCCACTAAATAATGTTGTAAATTGAGGACTACTTGTACTCTAACAGAAGATAAATCCCAGTGAATACATAGGTTGCTGTGGTGGCCTCGGTTGCAATTGATATGGGAAACTTCTGACATCTGGTTTGAGTTGACTCAACACTGATAAATTATGTAAACCAGGTTCTTCCGATAATATGCTAAAGAAGATGACTGACATTGCTGTAGGATGAGTCACTACCCCAGAAGTCACACAATTCACAATGAGAAGTGGGACAGGTTTTAGACAAAGATACCAGGAAAGTATCAATTACCTTACTCACTGCCTACTGTATGTTTAGGCCTGTGAGAGGGAGATAAGAAAGAAAAATACCACCAAAACAAAGTATAAACTAACCGACAACCTTCTCAGCACCTAGATTTGGCTGCCCTGAAAAGCTCCCAGATTCTTAGCAATTTGCGGTTTGCAGGTATCCTCTGACTTAAGACCACAACTGAGCTCAAAATTTCCATTGCTAAATGAGACAGTCAGTAAGTGGATTTTGCCACATTTTACAATCTTTCCTCCCACACATTTTAAGTGAATCACTGCAGTTGTTAAGTTATTAAGTGAATCTGGCTTCCCCCTTGACTTTGCTTGTCAGAAGGTTACATGACCCTGGGAGGGTGCAACCGTCATAAATATGAGTCAGTTGCCGAGTGTCCGTATTTTGATCACATGACTATGGGGATGAAGCAATGGTTGTAAGGGTATTGTTAACTTCAAATGGTCACTAAAGGAACTATTGTAAGTCAGGGAGTACCTGTACTGCTTTTTCATTGCCAGGAGTGTGCTGGCTTTTTGCCTCCTGTATTAAACTAACCAAGCGGAAAATGATATTTCTTGATTTGCATGAATTTCAAGCAATAACATCTCCAATTCCATTACAATTCCTGTAAGAGCATAATTACTTTCCCAATTTCAACTATGGCCTACTTCTTAGTTATATGACATGTCTAAAGTGCTGTGCAGACAGACGAGCCCTTATTTCAACATCTAGATAAAAAAGAAGCAATGTTAGGCAATTATATATCGGGACAAAGTGATAAATAGTAAATATACTGTATATTAACAAAGAAATACTGGAGTAGGATTCACATAGTAATACAGAAGATTCTTAAATATAAAGATAAAACCAGCAGCTTTTCTTTTAGCCATAATGGACAAAAAAAAATGAAAAAATGTGGAACTTTGAACTAATATATGCTGACATCAGCAAGAATGTTTTATGCACAAAAAGATGCTTTAATTAAAACATTTTAAAAGATTCTTTCATTTCCACAACAGAAGAAAAATTCTTCTAGATCACCAGATTTGGTTAATTGGGACTAGGTAAATGTCAGATATTGTTAAAAAAAACATGCAGATACCAAGGCCATGTTGGCCATTGTGGCCAGGAGAGCTCTTAAATATTTTGCAAATTAAATAGAGATTAAATCTTTTGTAGTTTGATAGAACTAAAGGTGGACAATATGTAGCATTGAGGTCCCCATTTACAGAATATTCAGCAGTGTAGAATAAATCAGTGTTTCTCAACTTTGGTCACTGGAAGATGTGTGAACTTCAACTCCCAGAATTCCTAGGAGCTGGGTGGCTGAAAAATTCTGGGAATTGAAGTCCACACATCTTCTAGGAGGCAAGGTTGAGAGAAAGCACTCTAAAAGCATTTCTCAGGTCTTTATTTCTCTGAACAAAAAAAAAATACATTAAACTGACAATTCAGGGCAATTTCTTCAGATTCTTATTATTATACCATTATCTATAATTTAAAACTGTAATCAAGCAACTTACCACTTGAAGTATGAGATATTTGTTTCTGTTCTCTTTGGATTCCTTTCTGAATTCGCAGTGTGGCCCACTATTTGGAAAAAAAATCAGAGGAACCAGCTTTTAAAGAAGTCTATGTGTACCCCTGAATTATTTTCTTTCATTTATTCTCTGAACGCTTGGCTTAGACAATTTTTGGGGCCAATTACCTGCCCTGAAAATTGCAGCCTTTTTCATTTTTAAGTACTTCTATTTTATAAAAATATTATAATGGAAAAAGTATCAGGTAAAGCAAATATCGCCTAGGAAAGTAACTATAGGTACACTCATGCCTTTAGTACCATCAAGGCAACCTCAGAGTAGGTTAACATGACAAGAATTATGTCTTCTTACGATAAAAAAGCACAATGTAAGGAATTTAGTCTCTGATGCCACTAGACTTTCATATAAATTTAATAAATAAATATCAGCCTGTCATTGTTAACAGTACTGGTATTCTTGAATTACAACCATTTGCTTAGTGACTGAAGTTACAACGGCACTGAAAAAGTGACTTATGACAGTTTTTTACACTTACAACAGTTAAAATATCCTCAGCTAAATTATCACATTAAATCTGTGACTTATGTATTGGCAATGGATATTGGGACACAGTGTTAAAGGCAGCACTCTATAGCACAGAGTGCTATAGAACTCCTGTGCCAAAAATTGTATGTGTGCTGGCGCATGCGTGCTCACATACCAGCATCCAGAAGGCAATGCGCGCACCCCCTCCACCCCCTTGGCACGCAATCCACCCATCCCTGCCCCTGCTTACCTGCACTGCACCTCACCTCTGATTTTTGGCTGGTTTGAGGCCTTTTTTTGGCCTCCCAGAGGCTTGAAAAAAGACTCTGCAGGACGAATAGGCCCGTTTCATCACTTCCGGTATTACAGGAAGTAATGAAACGGGCCTATTTGGCCCGCAGAGGTTTTTTTCAAGCCTTTGGGAGGCCAAAAAAGGCCTCAAACCAGCTGAACATCAGCTGTGAGGCATGAGGTAAGTTTGCCTGCAGCCTGAGTGCCGGCACAAATGGCTTTGTGTGCCACCTGTGGCACACGTACCATAGTTTTGCCATCACGGCTATAGCTTATCTGGGGTTTTGGTATCACCGCTCTCTACTATGCATACCATTGGTGAACCCACTTCCAAACAAAGGAGGTTGCTGACAGTCATCTTTAAAAAAAAAAGCCTACAAGTGACCAAAGAATTCCTAGGAAACAAGGTGAAAATGCTAACTTCCCATTTAATTTCTCAAAATCTGATCTCTTTTTTTTTTTTAAAAAAAGAGGTCTGTAATCTGGCCAGATCCCAAAGTATTGAACCAAGATATTAAACACCTGGCCCAGCCCACAATAGCTTCTTGAGTGAATTATGACTTGGCAATATTGACCAGATTTCAAACACTTCCCTACATCAGGGGAATAATAGAATTCCCTCTATCAGGATAAAACTATGGCTGGCTCAGGAATTCTGACACTTGAAGTCCACAGACTGTAAAGTTGCCAGAGTTACCCACCCTGGCCCTATATTCTTCTGAGTTATTATCAGTGTCATGTCTCCAGTATAGTTTGTGTATTTTATATACTGTTATTATTCTCTGGCATGTATTGAGCCCCATATACCGGCCAGGGACAAGCTTTCATTCAGAACAGGGCTCCCCAACCTTGGCAAAGACTTGTAGACTTCAACTCCCAGAATTGCTCAGCCGGAGGTGAAGTCCACAAATCTTAAAGTTGCCAAGGTTAGAGAGCCCTGATTTAGAATGTAGGCTTTGGTGGCATTTTTGAAGCCAGACTCCATTTTGTAACATTCTGAGCTAACAGAAACATCCAGAATAATCCAGATTAGTCTGAGACACATATTCTTTTGAAGACAAAATCTATATCCCCTACATGGTATCGCTGTTTCACCCCATCCTGTTCTTTAATAAAGTATCAAGATCTACATTTACAGTCTGGTTTATTGAAGGTCAGGAGGCTTTAACTGCATGTCGAGCTACACACAGGATAGCATGTAATGAGGATAAAACAATCAGGTCCATTCTCTTATTCTTTTTAGCCCAAGTCAAGCTGCACAACAATATCTGCACTGATTAGCTGTCAGTGGATCCACTGGTGAATTATTCATGTACGGTTTGCTGTCTCATTAAACAAACAAGACATGAGAAGCCAGGGAATGAATCAGGAGGATCCATTCATTGAATGATAATCCCATCGCTGATTCTCATTTAAAGCTCTTTCTTTAAAAATAAATAAATGTCGTAAGTGTGAAAAAATGATCATAATGGTCACTTTTTTCAGGACTCCTGTAACTTCGGACGGTCACTAAAAGAAGGATTGTAAGTCAAGGACTACCTGAAAAGATAGAAAAACAAACACACCCAAGGAGTTTCATCTGTCTTACCTAAGGCTTGGAAAACCAATCATATCTTCAAAGGCTTTATATAGATCAGATTAGAACATCAACACAATGAGAGTAACCAAGATTTCACCCTCAGTTCAAGCCCATACATATCTTGCTTAAGCATAGCTACTAGGTATCTGTTCATGCACTGCAATAATGCCAGAAAACATGGATGGGTTTACATACCTCATCAACTATAGCTTTAACCATAGTTGATGCCACATTAGAGCTAATATGACTTAGTGTCATGTACTGTACTGAAAACTACAAATCCAAGAATTTCCACACAGCAAAGTAGTGGGGAAAGTTGAAACCCAACATAACCAGGAAAAAGGTCTATGCTATGGGTGGTTCACACTCCACCCAAAGCCATAATCAAGCATTATTATTATTATTATTGCTTAAATAAATATCTTATTCCAGAATCTGGCTCTGAAATTCTGGGATGTTAATGTCTACAAATTCTAAAGTTGCCAAGTTTGACTTGTCCTAGAATATTATTCCAGCCAACAGCCTCTGATAGCAGTGTTCCAATATTTGAGGGGCTGCCACAGAGAGGAAGGGGTCAAGCGATTTTCCAAGGCACCTGAAGGCCAGACAAGGAATAATGGATGGAAACTGATCAAGGAAAGATTCAACCTAGAAATGAGAAATTTTCTGACAATGAGAATAATCAACCAATGGAATACCTTGCCTTTAGAAATTGTGGGAGCTTTATCACTGGAATTTTTAAAGAAGAAATTGGACTGCCATTTGTCAGAAATGGTGTAGGGTCTCCTGCTTGGGCAGGGGGTTGGACTAGAAACCTATATGACAAGCAAAGACCTTTTCCATTAATGACTTTGCTTGTCAGAAGATTGCAAAAAGTGACAATGCAATGGTCATAAATATGAACCAGTTGCCAAGCATCCAAATTTTGATCATGTGGCCATAGGGATGCTGCAATGATTGTAAATATGAAAAACGGTCATAAGTGGCTTTTCTTAGCGCCGTTGTAACCTTGAGTGATCACTAAATGAACAGTTGTAAATCAAGGACTTCCTTTAAATCTAAATGGGAGGTTCAATTCTACAATAGCACGTTGATGATTTTACGATCAAGACTATCAGAAGGAAAAAGAGGAATGTAAAATTGACTTGTCTGATCAGGATTAAAATAAAATATATCTATAAAATTCTGGAAACCCTCTATTAACTTTTGGATACTTGGACAAAAACAATAATCATTTTGGGATTTGTGAAATGGGTGTTGTATTTATGGGAGGAAGTAAATTATGTATACACAGTAATTTTGTAGGGTGTGTGGAAATATTAAATTTGCCTGCACTTGTTGCAGAAGACAATTGTGAGTCTCTTCTTTAAACACTTTTTCTATTTTTTATTTTTTGCATTCTATATTTCTTTCCTTTCTCTTTCTGATTTCAATTTGCATTATCTTTTTATATTATTAAACTCTCCAACAAGAGGTATTCTAAAAACAAAGAAGTTGCTACTACACAGACATCAGCCTACACCAGTTCTAGGCATGGCTTTTGTTTGACTCATACCATAAAGCATGCAAAATTTTGGGTGTCAACCACAGGAAGGAGAGAAGGCTAATTGGAAAGCTTGCACCATGAGCATTCTTCAGCTAGTGGAGTATGAGAAAGCAGGACAACTTTCTTGCGTTATGAAACAAGACTAAAAGTAATAGTGTACTGGATGTTGAATTAGTGGCAGGGGACAAAAAAGGAACATATAGGACAGAGTTTCTTAAAATTCCCCAAGCCCATCTCAAGGATCCAGAAAAGCCAGCATATGTTTTAAAAAATATAGATATCAAAATCCCATCAAATAATTTGAGAAATGATCCTATTTCATGGCCCAGTAGAAGAATAGGGTGGCTGTTTAAAAGATATTTAACAGCTGGAACAGTGGGGTTGTACCACGAACCAGAACCACAATTGTAGTTGATTGATTAGTTCCTGCATGAGGCAATCTGTACTGTGATTGGTTGCTAGGGGAATGGAGGGGGATGTTCCGCCTTTTCCCGCCTTTTTTTCTTCGGTGTGCCATGTGTGCTATTCTGAATTTCACTTGATGATTTACCTCATGATGTAGTGATGTGCCTTACTTTATTTACTGCAAATGTAAATATTAAATATGTATTTTTGCTAGCAGGGTACCCATACTTCGCTACGAAACTATATAATCGGGCAAGTTTTGGGGGAGGAATTGTGCCTCTGCCTACCAACATCCATTGATATTCATCTGGCTAGCATCCTGTCAGCATATGTGAGAGTTCAGGGCTGTTTGGAAACTGAAACAGTATTTGCTGTGTGAGCAAGGAGACAGCAAGGAGCCTGAGCGGGGCTTAGCTCAACTGCAGTTGGAAGATATTTCTTTTCAGGTGGGGAGTGGGAGTAGAACTCCTTAGCATCAAAGCATGTTAATAATAATATAGGAAAGACTAATGCTCTGGTGGTCATTTCAAAAAATCCTTTGTTGGTGAGCACCTAGAAGACAAGAGGAACATACATGCCAAATTTGAAGTTTGTAGGCTTTACAGTTCTAGAGATTTTGTGATGATGCGGGAGTGCTATTTTGCTTTTGTATATATAGATTTATTTATATAAAAACTACAAGTTTGTATCAAGCTCTCTGAATTCATTTAGACAACTGCTATGCAATTCCCTGATAATGGCAATTGGCCATCTGCATTGGATGGACAATACTGGTGGAGAAAGTCCTTAACTGACCAGAAGACTTGGATGATGGATAGGGGCAGCAGGAGGGATAACTGACACGCGTCCTGTGGCTGACACCAGACCAGCCACATAGTCCAATGACCATCTCAGTTGTTTCCCCTTGGTGAAGGATGTGCAGCTGTGATCATTTCACATTTGCCTATATTGTACAACCACATTTTAAAATAAAATACAGGTAGTCCTCAATATACAACCATTTGTTTAGTGACTGAAGTTACAACGGCACTGAAAAACGGATCAGATGACCAGCTTCCACATGCATGACTGTTGCGGCATCCCTGTGGTCACATGACCAAAATTAGGTTGCTTGGCAACCAGCATGTACTTATGACAGTTGCAGTCTCCCAAAGTCACGTGATCACTATTTATAACCTTCCCAGCTGTCTTCCAACAAGCCAAATCAATGGGGGGGGGAGCCAGATTCACTTAACAACTGCAAAATTCACTTAACAGCTATAGTGGTTCACTTAACAATTGTGGAAAAAATAGGGCACAACTTACTTCTGCTTAGCAACAGAAATTCTGGGCTCCACTATGGCCATAAATTGAGGACCACCTGTATTCCAAAACTGCACCAATTTTCATTTTTAATGCAGTCAATATCGATCACTATAACTCTCAAACAAAAGCTCTTTGGGAATCCTCCATAATCTTCAAAATTGGAAAAGGTTCCCCAGAGGGGGGAAAAGTTTAAGGAACACTGTGGCAGAAAAGTAGCTATTTTCATTAAATATATGAACACAAAGAGGTACTGTATTCTTTGTGAAGGAAATTCAATTTTCTCCAGATATTCTACCTCTCTATTTGGAGAACAGATCACCCTGGGAATTATTCTATCTCATCAGAACAAGACATCTGGAAATTAAACAATGGAACAATTCAGTTTCCCAACAGATTTTATTTATTTTGAGAAGACTGTGTATTTTATCAAGGTTGAAGATGTAGCCAGCCTTGAATTTCAAAGAGAAGGCTGTGAATCAAAAACAATATTAGATTTAATAGGAAAGCAAACGTGTGTTATCTTTCCAATTTTAATTAGAGGTTTGCCTCATGTGTAAGACTGCAGAAAAAGGACTAACTATATTATTATTCCAGATGAAATAATCTGAATATATTACATAACAGCAAGCCAACTATCTGTATGAAAAAGCCAAAGGTAATATATTTTGCAAGACAAGAAAGAAACAAAGGTCAGGATATATTGGCTGAATGTAATCTCCTTTCTTTTCAGACCTGTACAGTACCTGGACCTTACAGAAGATCCCAAAGGCACAGCATTTATTAGTCAGAAATGGTACTACCAAATTCCTGGTTTTTTTTTTTAACTAGGAACAAGGTGAACTCTTTATCATACCTGGGTTTTGAAACAGAAGCTCCATCTTCAAGCACTCTAAAAATATTTAAGAAAAGTAACCAAGAAAAAAACTGCTTGTCCAATGGAAGTTTATAAATCACCACTCTGGCTATAAGACACCCACTGAAAGGAAGTGTACCCATCAATGCAGATGGCATGGTCTCTCTTGAATAAAACATAATTGACTCCATCACCAAAGACTTTCTTTGTATGAGAAGAAATCTGAATTTCATTACAAATAAATTCATAGGTTAGATGGTGTGGTCTCTTGTGAATAAAACATAGTTGAACACCATCAGTGCAGACTTCCTGACTGTAAGACATCTGAACTTCATTACAAATAAATTTGGAAGTAAATATAATCAACCTAGTTATTATAAAGCATATGCCAAAATGTCAAATCATGAAACCAAGCATTTGTATGTCCCACAGAAACTTTCTACCATGAGGAGTAGGAGGGGTGTGGAGACGGAATGGCTGAAGGGTCTGTTCATGTTGCTGGTTTTTGTAGGTGTGCCCAGATGACAGCAGGATAGCCTCCACAATATATAGTATCGTGGCCAAGATAACTCTGGTATGATGTATAAATATTTTTTTCTACATTGCATTGGTGCTTTTCAAACAAAATTTCTGTCATTCTTGTAGGTTCTTTACTGCATTTTGATGAACTCTTTTAAACTATTGATTGCCCTGTTAACTGCAGCAGGGGGAAAATTTTCTGCATTAATATCAGAGTTGCCCTCACCTCCGGAATGGAGTACTTGAAATATACTATAATTGGAGCTACCCTTGAAGAGTGTCTGGAAGCTTCAACTACTGCAAAGTGAAACAGGAGTTATGTGTGCTCCCAGCAACACTTCTGTTCTGCAAACTGCATTGGTTCCCAATTTGCTTCTGGGTCCAATTCAATATGCTGGTTTTCATCTTTAGAGTCCCAAATGGCATAGGATCAGGTTATTTGAGGGACCATCTCTCCTTGATTACATCTACCTATCCATCAGATCTAGCAGATCATGCTATGGGTCCAATCTGCTAAAGATTTCTATCTGAAGGGATGCAGGAAATGGTCTTTTTTCTGCATTAGACTTGCCCCAACATCCTCCAACCCGCCCAAGGTGAGATTAGCCTGACCCTATTGTTCTTCCAGAAATCTCTCTTTATATATATATATGTATATTTTCAGCAGGTGAGAATCCTGTGGGAATAAGGAGCCACAAAATGGTTGTGAGATTTTGGTGCATTCTTTCATGAAGAGATTTATGTTATTTTAATTTCATGTAATTTTAATGATTATTTAATATTTGTTTTGTTTGCTTTATTGTACACCCGGAATCCCATCAGGCAGGTAGGCAGCCATATAAATTTATACTATAGTGAAGGTCACCTGGGTCCTTCTAACCAATACACATTTCTGACTGGATACTGCCCTTTAAATAGAAATTTTATTTTTGATCCCAAGACTGACAGGTGGATAGGTTGCCAATCTTTACAGGAGGCAAACAATTTCACCAAAGTTATTCATGCAACACTGATCTACAATGCAAATTCCAAACAACTCACACACGTGAGATATTACTATGCTTGTTTGCACCTGTGTGGTGCAGTGGATTCACCATGCATTTCCCAGCAGCAGATTGCCATACTTAACTTTTCAAAGAGGAAAACAACAATTCTGCACCTGGTTTTTAACTCCTGGAAAACCGCCCAAAGCAAAGCAGCAAATATTTCAGCAGGTCACAAATAAAAATCAATAACCCTAGCTCCTTAAAAGCCACTAAACCAGCTAGCCCAGATGAAATGCTTTCGAGATGTGCCAGGCAGCTTTGCCGTGGCACAACCCAAGCTTTTTTTGGCAGGCGTCTTATTTTAAAAGCGCCCGTTCCAGCCGAGCTCCCCACCCTAAAATGCGCCCATTCTTCCAGCTGGCCAAACCGCTTCCCCGGGAAAGAATTGGCCTAATAAATATAATCCTTCGAGAGCGGATTCCGTACCTGAAGGGGTGGATTTTTTCAACAATCCTTTTAAGTCCTCCAATGGGAGCAACGCAGAGGCTGCGGTTCGCCGCAAGTCAAAACAACCTTTCTCCCACAGTTCCTCTCCCTTACACGGAGGGCCCCGATCCCCCTCCCCTGGCCAGGCCATTTAAGGTGTGTGGGGTGGGGGAATGAGTCTCGCCTCCCTCCGCCGCCGCCGAAGAGATCGCTGAATCACGCGGGAAAGATCCGCTTTCGGCGAGCTTTGCCTGTGCCGGCAAAGCGTACCTTTGGCCAACCTTTCCTTCAACGCTCCTGAGTCTGACGACACTCCCCATCATCCCCTCCCCGGCTTATCATGAAATCGAGGCCGAGGTGGGAGAGGTAAGCTGCGCCTTTGCGCCGGCCTCCTCGCACACCCCTCCGGGAAGCCCTCCGACTCACCTCGAGGATCTTGACCAGCACCTGGAGGTAGAACTCCGAGATGCCCAGCGACAAGCCGAAGACGGACGGCAGCACGATGAGCAGGAACGCCAGGGCGAACCAGAAGCTCAGGAGCTGCAAGAAGACGCTCAGCACCGCCTCCATGCTGGGGACTAGGGCCTGCGCGGACTCCCCGGCTCTCTCGTTCGCCTGCACAGGGACAGCTACCCCCCCCCTCCGGGCGCGCTGGCTCACTGGCAGCGCCTCTTCCGAGCAGGCTCCTTTTTCCCGGCCTCCCGCAGCTCCACCCCCTTAACTGCTTCAGCAACGCCGGGCCGCCTCGGGTGCTGCCTGCAGCCGGGAACTGCGCAGGGTGGCTCCTGGGGGGGGAGCCACGGCTGGCGCGGTGTGACTCAACGTGGCCCGGGGGCCGCCCAGGTGCCTGGATCCCCAACGAAGCTCAGCCTTGCCTGCATCTGCCGCCGAAGCCGCGCGTAAAAGGTGCCTTCGGCGCGCAACGCGGGGGCGCCACAATCGCCGCCTTTTCCATTGTTCGCTCCCGGTGGCATTATGTGCTCAGCTCCACGGGATCGAACGCAGGGAGAAACGGATCAGCCCGAATTTGATGGATCCGGGGAAGGAGGGAGGAGTCCGGGGCGGCGGAGCTGTTCTGGAACTGTGTGTGTATGCTACTCGAGTTGGATGCTTGCCGAACCTGGAATTCGCACACGTCTGGACTGCAGAATCCGGGTGGCTCCAGTACAAGATGGGAGCAAGGAGATGGAAGAAACTTGATTGCCATCTAGTGCTCATTCAACTGTTTACAGGGATCCCCGGTGGTTTTTTTGCACACATTTCATTAGGTAAAATCCTTTGGGTCATGAATCATCTGCAAGAAAATAATCAAGCTCAGAGAGGGCCCCTCATTTCAACCCTGAGCTACAAATATGCTCCTTTATTTGGAGTGTTTACAGCCCAGATATGCCAGCTCTCTAGCCTAGGCCGGAGGCAACCCCAACAATTGGATTACCCAACCTTAACTCTGGATAAGCATGTGAGGTAAACACAGCCTGTAGTAGAATATCTGAGCAGTCCCGATCACCCAATTCTGAGGCAGAGCCTAAGTATTTCATGCATTGAGAATTAGTGGCTCATACATTTAAATAAGTACTGAAAGTAATACTTTTAGGTATGCTGCAAAGTGCAATAATTCATGAGCAAATAGTGTCATCCAATTAAAGCCAGGTGTGTCATTTGGTGCAAAATTGCAATTTGTGTGATGACAGAGGCTTAAGTAAACCTAAATGGATTTAGTCCTCCTTAATTCAAATTGCCTTTTGTGTATGTTGGTGGTGGGAAATTTTATCCCTTGCTCTGTATTCCTTAAAAGTGTTTTCAGAAAAGAAACTATGGTCATCTGCTTGTGGCACCCAGTCATATGAATAAATTATATTAAGTCTAATCCCCAAAGTATAATGATCATATAAAGTGGCACTATAAATGGATGGCACTTAGCTATGCACACAAATTTGTATATCTGGCTGAGCAGAAACCTTTTACAATGTCATGCTGAAAGCTAATAGAACTCCAGAGAATGACACAGGTTCACAACTGTTAGGTAAAAGGCAGATCAAGGAAACCACATGAATTACAGGTAGCCCTTGACACAATCTGAAGGCTCTGGTGGACTGGTGCAATAAAATAAATAGCCTGGTTAATAAAACAAAGGAGATAATAGATTTTAGAAAGAGCCGGCATAGTCCTACTCCACTCAGTATTAAAGATGCAGCTATAGAGATGGTCAACAGTATTTAAGTATCCAGTGGTACAGTTAACTAGTCTCTCCACACATCATCCTTAGTGAAGCAAGCAAACCATCTGAATTCCCTGTGTTGAATGAGGAGAGCACATCTTTCCCCTGCCCTGGCCACTTTTTACAGCGGCGTAATTGAGAGCATTTTAACAAACTGCATCACTGTTTGATTTGGTGGCAACAGTGCCTCAGACAGCAAAACCATGCAGTGGTAAGGACAAAGGTTTACCTTTGGGACTATGCAGAGAAATTTGCAAGACATCTGATGGAGAAAATACATGCACAAACCAAAACAAAAAAATGAAAAGAGTGGCTTCAAATGAATGATTTCTACATGCAGAGCACTAAAAGGTGCAAGGCCAACATCTGTTAAGAATTTTAACTTGGGCTGTAAGATATCTAATACACAGCTAGAAGAATGCTTCTAATCTGAAGTTTTAATCATCCACTTGTTGGCAAAACTCTGCCATAGAAGATACTAAAGTTCATTACTTGTACATTTATCTGCTTCCTCATCAAAATATAACCGGTTGTTAAACTAGCATAAAAACTGCTAATTAAACAAGCAGTTATTTCTGTACCTTGGCCTTTTTTCTCTCAGTGGCACGGATTTTCTTCTTGTGATCCAGAATTTAGCCTCCCAATGACCTCCACCAAGGAAAGACTGAAATTCCATGCTTCTTTCTCTGCTGAAAATATCACAGGATATCACTTCAAATAAATAAGCACATATAAAAGCAATTCCTATATACATGGTTATAGTAAATGCATTGTCCATTTTTTCCTAAATCTGCATATAGAACTCCAGAGTCTACTTCTTATGAGAAGATGGGCTATCCTTTTATTTCAAATAAATATGGGTAATCCTGGGCTTAAGACCATAATTGGGACTAGAATTTCTTCATTAAGAAACGCAGTCATTAAATGAGTCACACCCAATTCGGATCCCTGATGTATACAAAGTTATAGGCTGATTTCATTGTTAAATACTGATTACAAAATATTTACTTCTATTATAGCAAGTAGACTTTAAAAAGAATGTTAAATGAGCATATACATGAAGACCAAAATGGATTTTTCCCAACCAGACAAATCAGGAATAACTTAAATGATATATATCTAAAGATGCTACATAATACATAAGCTAATCTTAAAGACATTCTTCTCTATTCTGCAGAATGTTGCAGTTCTATTGCAAAACTAGATATAAATGCTTGTTCTCAACAGATTCTATGGAGATTCTCAGTAATCCAGGTCATAGTTGTCCTAAAAGTGCTTTTTCAAGAGGCAACTGGACTTTCTTGGTTTTCTTTGAAGACTTTTCACTTCTCATCCAAGAAGCTTCTTTAGCTCTGACTGGATGGTGGGGAATGGAAGGATTTAGACTCCTTGAAGACAGCTGGTCCTTTGCATTCTTTTAGTCATTGAGGCCACCTGGAGTCACCTTAGTGCAAATGGGTTGTGGAGCCTTCTTGAAAGTGTTGAAAGGACTGTGTTGTAGACTGGAGATAGATTATTCTCAACAAATTCATTTCCATGTATGTAGTAATTACACAGAATTGGGTATATAGGGACTCATTTCATATTATGCAGTTATTGCTTGTTTTGTTGCTTTTCTTCAGTGAAACTCAATGTTCCCCAATTTTATTAGTAATTTGTAATGTATCTTCAAGACCTTGTTTCATGTAATGGGTAAAGGAACCAGGCTGGAAAACAGATAAGCAGAAAACCACCTGGGTGTCTTTGGCCCACAGGCACTTTCTCTTCTGGCTTCAGTTAACAATGACAAAATGAAGTGAAAATCTTGAAAACTTCAGGAATTAGTTCAGACAAGTTCCCCGGGGGGTCAAAGGCATCAAACCCCACCACCACCAAAGAAAGGTGTTTTTGTAGATTCCAAATTTTTGCCAATTTATGCAGAGAAGCAGCCTTTGAAACAGCCCTCTTTTCCTGCTTTTTTTTAACTGCAGCTGTGCCTTGTTTGGCAGCTGAAGTTGAAAAATCAGGAAATAAAGATCAAGTAAGAGCCCAGGTGGGCGGGTGGGCAATAACATCCAGACACAGAACCGGTTCTATATCTGCTGCTCTTCAGAGCTACCGGTTCTACAGAGGTGGACAGAACCGGTAGAAACCCACCCCTGGTTTTGCCCCATTTTATGACCTTCCTTGACACAGTCATAACTATGACAATCATTATAACTATGAGTCAGTTGCCAAGCTCCAAAATTTTGAGCACATGTCCATGGGGATACTGCAAGGTCATAAGTGTGAAAAACAGTCAGAAGTCACTTTCTTCAATGCCATTGTTGTAAATTGTCCCAAAGGTGCTTCCCCCCCCCTCCAAGATGCAACTTTTCTTTGAAGACGTTCCATTCCTCATCCAAGAAGCTTCTTCAGCTCTGACTGGATGATGGGGATTTATATAAAGAATGCAAATGACCAGCTGTCTGAAAGGAGTATAATAAATCCTTCCATTCCCCACCATCAGTGTTGCCAGACGTACGATAATTATCGTATTTGTACGATAATTTGGCCCTCTGTACGATGTACGATCAATAATTCCCAAAAAGGTCAAATGTACAATAATTTTACAGTTTGGCAATTTAAGAGCTAGTATTTTACCTTAAGAGCTAGTATTTTACCATACTGTACTTTTCGTGGGTTCATGCAACTTCATGAGTCTAGATCACGTGTGTGTGCGTACGCGCGTGTAGTTTGTGCATACGTGATACACGCTCGCTCACGAGCTACGTACAAGTACGAGTACGAGTCAAGTCAGCTAGTCGTCGCGCGCGTCAGGCCCATTGAGGTAGTTTATTGCTGATCGTAAGTTTTGCGGGATCGTATCTTGTGGCTTCATGCCTTCAGTTCGGACATTTTCCACATGGATGTATGCCTACAGTTGGTACTTCCTGTGAGATATAGAGTTTGCTATATGTACGATAATTTTCTCAAAAAAACGATAATTTTGAGTCTCGGGTACGATAATTTTACATTTTGAATCTGGCAACGCTGCCCACCATCCAGTCAGAGCTGAAGAAGCTTTTTTGGGTGAGAATCGAAATGTCCTTATTTTAAAAAAAAACCAGAAAGTCCAGTAGCCTCTTGAAAAAAGCACCTTTCGGACAGCCACGACTTGGATGGCTGAGAGTCTCCATAGATGGGTCGTAAATAGAGGACTACTATCCTTATATTTCGTTCCTCGTTGCTTCCCTCGAAGCTATTCTCGCTCACATCCTTGCCTCCTTTACGGCTACGCGCAGCAAACCCCTAAGGTCCTTTTCCATCAAGGTTTATCGTTCGGTGAGATGTAGTAAACCTAGAGAATAGTAGTTCCCCAGGTTAAACCGTGGGTTGGTGGGCCGCCTCAGCCGAAGCGAGGACGGGGCGAAGCCACTCTCCCGCTGGGGGGCCCAAATGGGGGGCCCTCGCACCACAAGCGCGAAGCTGGACGAGGAGAGCCAGCGGCGCCTTCCTCCCCAGCGGCGCGCAAAGGCGGCGGCGGCGGGGCGCAGTGCTGCGCTCCCTTTGGGCGCTAGAGGTCCCTGCGCGCTCACCTCCTCGCCAGCGGGCCAGGCGCGGCCATTGTTGCTCCGTCCCTCTTTCCCAACGAAGGAAGGAAGCCCAGCCGCCCGCAGAAAAGCCGAGGGGGGAGGAGAAAGGCGGCTCGCTGGGGATGGAGGGGGAGAGCACGACGGCGTTGCTGCCGGGCTTCCTCTTCGGCTCCCTCGCTTTCCACCACCTCAGCACCGACTCGGATTCGGTAGGTAAAGCGGCCCCTTGGAGAGGTTCCCATGCGCGCGCCTACGCCTGAAATCGGGTCGCGCGTTATTCTTTTTTGGAACGGCTTAGTTTCAGTTTCATTTCAGTTCTATTGGAGCCGGGTACCCCGCCGGCGTTTCCCCAAAGCGTTGTGTGTGTGTGTGTGTGTGTGTCTCTCTCTCTCTCTCTCCCCCCCCCCAAAAAAAAAACACAAATATTTTGGACTGGAGAGTGAAGGGGAAATGGTGGGCTTCAGCCGGCTCTTTCTTCCAGGAGTTTCAAGCGGGCTCTTTGCCTACTATGGTTTCCCAACAACAACCCCTCGTGGTTAGATGGGAAGGAGCGCGCAAGTTTGGCGCAGTCCCTTCCCCCCCCCGCCCCAATCCATTCCCACAGTTGAGCGTGGATTTGAATTGGGGATCCTGCCTGATTTTCCATCCAAGATCCTCAATGCTCCCAACTTATAAATATCTGCGGGCTGTTTCAGGCTTGGCTTCCCTGGCTGTGAATCCTGGAGGAGTTTTCTCCGAGGTGATTTTGCAAACACCGAAGAGCGTTGGCTCCAACCGAGAGTTGCTGCCAACGGACCCGAGGATTTGTTGCAAAAGTTGAACGCGTTAGGAAAACCTTGCGCGGGTGTTTCCAACCCGTGGAGGATTGATTCGTGCCCGCGCTTGAGCAAATTTAGTTCGTTGCTCAGTTCTCGGTGCAGTGTTATTTTGAATTTCCCTCTCCTCAAATGCTGGTGAAGAACAGCCTCCGCTGACGCAAACTCTTCCCACTGAAGAGACGGGTTTGTTTTAATGACTTTTAAAAAAAATAAATTTTATTCATTTCCTTTTTTATTGCATTTCTTAGTCCTTAATAAGCAAGGTGTTGTCTGGGTCTTTTAAGTTGCTTAACAATACAAATTCCCTTCTGTAGAAAGTTAGCACCCATCCCTCTCCTAGGAGAATGAAATATTCTAGGAAATATTTAAAAAGGCAGAATGTTGTATCTCTCTGGATGAGAAAAAGAGAAACATGCTCTTGGAAAGCAGCCCCCGCCTTTCTTATTAGCCCCAGAAAGACTGGTCCATCCTATCTACAAGACAAAAGGCCTTCAGTTCCAGAGTGATAGGATTGGCCACTCAAGATCCAAATCACAAAGCCATTAAACCATAATAGGAATTGCCCAACACCCTTTCAGAACACAACCCTCTTCATTATATTATCACCTGGCAAGATTCAACCGAGCCTGTGACACAGACAGCCTACAAGGTTAGCTATAGCCCCCTAGGAATCTGACAACCAGTAGGATACATTTCTTGCACAGGAACAGGAAGCTCAAGGACTAGGCCCAAGAGAGGGTATAAATATCTCACTCCCCACTCTGTTCTCCATTAAACCCTCTTTCCAAGCAGTCTCCATGTTTCCAGTGTCTTTCTCCCTGCTTGGAATTGAACCCAGATGGACTCTTCCAACAGTTCTTACTCTTCCCCCCTTTTCCCCCAACCATTAGTAAAATAAATTCCACATTTGATAATATTCTGCTTCCTTTGCAGGAAGCAATGCAATGCCATACCAAGGCTTCAGTGAGTCGCCCAGCTTTCCTAATTAGGGCCCTTTTTATGTCACTCATCCCCCCCATCTCACAAAAGTTTAATTTACACAGAGCTGAAGAATAAAGATGGGTGATCCTGTCCTGTACATTTGCGGAATGTAAAACAAAATAGAATGAATTAAAGTGTTGGGCTTTTGTAGTTGATCCATCCGGCAAGGCTGCCAGGGAAGACCACAGAAAAAGGATGCTTTGACCAAGTGAAGCCATAGCTAGTCTTCAACTTACCATCACAACTGAGCCCCAAAATTTATGTTATGTGAGAAATTTGTTAAGTGAGTTTTTGTCCCATTTTACAACTTTTCTTGCTAAGTTTGTTAAGTGAATCACTGCAGCTGTTAAATTAGTAACACGGTTGTTAAGTGAATCTGGTTTCCTCATTGAAGGCTTCTCAAGGTTGCAAAAGGGGATCTTGGGACACTGCAACCGTCATAAACATGAGTCAGTTGTGAAGTATCCAAATGTAAATCATGTGATCGTGCTACAATGATCCTAAGTGTGAAAAGCGGTCATAAGTTCCTTTTTTCAGTGATGTAACGTCTGACAGTCACTAAATGAACTGTTGTAAATTGAGGGCTACCTGCATAAGGAACACACTGTCAGGTATCACCCATTGGTTAGTTTGCAAAAGTTAAGATGTTTCTTTTGTTTCTCATCTTGCATTAATTACAACTCATTATAGACTTACCTCATGAAAACAATGTATGTTGGTTGACTGATTATGAATACAAAGTAGTGCTTGACTTATAATTGAATGGCACCCAGAATTTCCATCCTAAATTATGACAGCCATAAGTCGAAGCACTTACATGATCGGACTAATTTTATGACTCTTTTTACAGTCGTTGTTCAGCGAACCAATTGTGGGTAGGTGTTTTTCCCGAAAACTGGAAACGGTCAAGAAATGTTGTAATAAAGATGATAAAGGTGAATTAGTTGCCAAGTGCTCGAAATGCAGTAATTTGACCACAAAGCTGTACCCAACTGTTAGATATTTGTCATAACTAGCTTTGGGGGGTACATCATAATTTCAAACTGTTGTTAAGCAACCGGTCAAAAGTTGAGGCTTACCTGTACCTGTGATAGATGTTGCATCTCCTGCATGAAGGAGACTTTCAAATATTGGATGTAAAAATTTACATTTGATGACTGGGCATTTATTTCTGAACCTTATTGCTTTTAAATGAATTATTTGTTTATTCATATTGAGCGACATACGTATTTTTCCATATTAAATAAAACAATGTTTCTTTTCTAAAAAATAAAATTATTAAAAATCTGTTAATGAATCCTCATTTCAGTTGCTTGGCTCTCAAGCCTATACATGGATAAAATAGACCCTTGCTCCCAATTTTATGACAAGAGGAATAAAAATGAAGCAATAGAGAGAGCAAGACACTTAGAAAAAATATGTGTCATCAACCTGCTGCTATTCTACCACAGAGCATTGTCTTTTAAAGTGTCGTCTTTTTCAGCTTTTTCAATAAAAAAATCTAGGCTTACATTTAAATTTAAAGCTTGGGATTTCCTAATACCATCTTGGTTTGACACGTGTTTCCATTTTCCTCACAGGAAGGTTTTCTTCTTGGAGATGTGAAAGGTGAAGCCAAAAACAGCATTACCGACTCTCAGATGGATGATGTTGAGGTTGTGTATACAATTGGTAAGTTGTACACCAATTTACAAAATAAAGGGTGCAAAATAATTCTCTTTTGAATATTTTCAGGCATAAAATTTTGGGGAATTCCTGATTATAAAGTGCAGAAACTTGTTTCCAGCATTTTAGTATAAACTTCAGCTTGAAACAGTACAGTTGCAAGCTTGAAAGGATCCATTTTATTTAGAGAAGGCAAGACTCAGATGCATATTTAACCATGTTTAGTCACATATGAATGAAAGATTTTGCACACCTGAATAAGTTTTGCAAGGTTTCCCCACTGTCACCACCATTTGCCTTCTAAGATTTCTAGGACCATAGAATCATTATATAGTAACAATAAAATGAAAATATGTGCTATTTTAATGTAGTTTTTAGAAAGAACAAAATGGAACACAATAATTTTTCCCGTTACATATAATTTCCTATATATTTCTTCCATTTCTGAAATTATTCCAAAATGTCTTACCCTGCTGCATAAGAACTATAAAAGCAAGGATAAAAATGGGTTTTTCTACACTGAAAAACTATCCAAGCCTTTAAAATTTGCCACCATTCCCATAAATGTTTATTTTCATTGATTTTTGAAATTAATTATAATGTTTCAAAAATCCACTTCGTGATGTCCTTCCAAAGCTTCTTGACAATATGACTTTTAGCTCATCTGCACTTATAGTAGAAAAACTGAAAGGTGTTACGTGAAATACTAAATTAAATGATTTTTCCAGGATTTACAAATCTCACATGATTATAATACAAAGCCATGTAATGAATAATGTATGAATCATACTTAACTTTTATTTTAAATAAGGACATAACAAAAGCATATCTACATTACACTTTCTGGAAGAAGTAATATAAAATCTTACTTTATTTCAGATATACAAAAGCATATTCCATGTTATCAACTCTTCAGGTAAGTAAAAAAAAAATCAATTTTTTTTATAAAGTGTAAGATGATAAATTTATACAGTGCAGAAGGGTGGAATTAACTGTGATTGTGAATTAGAATCACATCTGCAGGATAATCTCAAGTTCACAGAAGAATTAAATGGAAGCATCTATTTGTACTGTGAGCATAACTAAGATCCTAAGATAGAAATGTAAAGAAAAGAAACTGCAGCCCGGTAGATTATTCCAATATAAACTTGATTGGGAGTAATGTGAGTTTTATATGGAAGTGAGTTTCATTTTTTAAAAAATTAAATCACCTTAATGTTACATTTTAAAGGAATTTTCCCCTAGATTCTATAAACCTCTTTACAATGCAGCCAATAGTCAATTTATTATTTTTCAATGACAGTAAACACATTGACAATGGTTATTTTATTATATTGGCCCTTATCTCTTTACAAATCAACCAGAGAAAAAATATAGATACAGCTCAGATTTTACTGTCGCCAAACAAAATTCTAATTCAGAAATTTTGTAGGAAGAAGGAACATTTATGATTATAAACTTTTGATTTCTGTATTACTTTATTTTTTATTTCCTATTAAATCCTCAGGGGAAAAAAAATAAAAATGACTAGAAACAAACATTTGCTTTAAAAAATGCTAACTGCAGATATATTTAACTCGGTATTTGTATTCCTTCCCATTTCATCATTTTTAGCTTTTACAATGCAGCTGGAGAACTGAATAAACCAATGCTGAAGAAAATATTATCAGGATGCAAAAAGGTATTTTGTATTTAGATTTAATAGTATTGCATAAGCATATTCAGAAACAATTTTATTTAAAGACATCCCCAGTACTCCATGTATGATTGATTGATGTGATTAGATTGATCTTAAAAACAATGTTGCCTCAGCAAGGTTGGTGGGACTTGTTTCCAGATATATATGCCTAAAATTACAGATATTTGATCTATTTGTACAATTCCTCAAAAGGAATTGTATTTGACACCACTATCAGAATTTTTGTACTTTGATCATAGAATGGACCATACTCATAGTCCTCGACTTGCGACCACAATTAAGGCTAACATTTCTGTTGCTAAATAAGAGAGTTGGGGTTCGCTGGCAGCAGGAGCAGATGGCTGAGGTCTCAGAGAGCGAGGACTCGGACGAGGGGCCTGCATGTGATGCAGAGATGGGGCCAGGACTATCAGAAAGTGGGGTGCTACCTTCGGAGGTTGTGGAGTCTCACAGCAATGACGAAGAGGACTCCGGGAAGCCTGTGCTCAGTGTGCATGCACGCAGGGCTGCTCGAAGGAAAGAGCAGCTGAAGCAGCACTGGCAACTCAGGAGTAAGGCAGGAAGGTGATGGGCCCCTCCCATAAGGGATAAAAGCCAGCCTTCGGGGTTGGCTTCTTTGCAGGAAGCATTCTTTCTCCTCAGAGTTCTCATCGAAGCCCTGCTTACTCTGGTTTATTTTTGGAAACTTCTGGCTTTGGATATTTATCTGCAATTAGTTTTTTTTCTTGGCAGCCTTTCACAATCTTGAAAGGACTTGCACTTGTCTAGGACAATTAGTTTTGAATGATTCTTGGCTGTGAACACACAGAATTCACAGCTCTGCATTTAAAGGGTTTGCTTTTATTCATACTTTGTATTTGTTTGATTTGAACAAGGCTTGGGTCAGAACTGTTATTCAGTGAGTTTTACCCCCATCCCACCCCAATTTTACCACCTTTCTTGCCACATTTGTTAAGGTTGTTAAATAAATCTGACTTCTACATTGACTTTGCTAGTCAGAAGGTTACAAAAGGGAATTATATGAGCCCAGGGCACTGTAACCATCATAAATATGAACCAAGTGTCTTCTTTAGATTTTATGTTAGATGCAAAGTCACTGTTGAAAGATGAGTAGCTATATAAATAGATTGGGGGAAAAACATACATGTATACCATGTTTTCCTGAAAATAAAGACCTGGTGTTATATTTTTGTAAGTAAGTACTTACTTTGGGGAAACACAAATTTCAGGGTGATCAGCCCAGCTGGGTGCCACACACCCCCCCCAGTGCGTGCCTCCCCCACTTCTGCCTCTGCCTGCTGCTTGGACAGGTAATCAACTCACATGGGCTGTGGCTGCTACCAGGCACCATCGACCCCCACTTGCACCCCTGTTCGCTAGGGCTTTTTTTGGGTGGGGGTGTAGGGCTTATATTAGGTGCACTTAAAAAAAATCAGGCTAGGACTTATTTTCAGGGCATGGCTTTTGGGGAAAACGTGTGTGTGTGTGTGTATTTTTTACTCAATTGCAAAATATAAATAGGAAACTAGGCAAATTAGTACATTTTTAGAGCCAGCAATTTTTGTGAATTTCTTTGAAAGACTGGGTTAGATATTTATAATTACTGGATTCATTTATCCTAGCTGTATTATTAATTCTTGTGCTGACTCATGGATTAAAATGTTAAATCATGGTTCTTTTTCTTCATCTTCTCTTTGAAATAATAACACATTTATGTGTAGCTTTTTTTTAAAGAATGTGATAGGTTGGTACAAGCTCAGGCGTAATACTGACCAGACAATGACATTCAGAGAACAGCTTCTTCACCAGCACTTACAGTCACACTTATCAAATCAGGATCTTGTGTTCCTGTTACTCACTTCCAACGTAACCTCCTCACGTTCATCCACTTACAAATTTGAATATGCCTTGCATAAGCCACAAGAGGGGTAAGTAACAAATCTTGTACAATTTCTTTTCATTCAGTTCCACATTCATTCTGGTTAGAAATAGCATATTTTGACACAATAGCATGATCTGGGATTGATATGATCCCGTGTAACTCAAGATAGAGAACTAGATCAGTGCAATGATTAGAGCACAAGGCTAGAAACTGAATGTGTGTGAGTTTTAGTCCTGTTTTAGGCACAAAGCCAGGTGGGTGACCTTGGTACCACTCTCTCAGACCAAAGACAAGGTAGAATATTTATGAAAATCTTGCCAAGAAAACTGCAGAGACTTGTCCAGACAATCACCAAGAATCAAGACTGACTCGAAGACCAGTTGTTTCCCCCCCACATCCCAGATAACTTAGATCTATGCATTCCCTGTTTGAAATTATAATGAAAATTACTCATTTCAGTTAACACTTTCATATTTTACTTTTATCATCTCTGGTAACAATAATCATCTGACTTCTTACAAAAATTAAAATCATAAATGATGAAATAAAGCCTGTAAATTATTTTATCTGCCTATAACCAGAGTCCAAACTTGGCAATTTTTTAAGACTTGTGGAGTTCAACTTCCAGAATTCCCCAGCCTTCTCGTTTCAAGGCCTCCTATGCCCTCTTGCCATTGTTATAGGAGCAGCCAGTTACTTTTGTTGCTATGCAAAAAAACAAAAAGTTTTGGTCCCCAAAGGTAGAAAAGAGATTGCAAAACTCCCATGGTCCTTGGAGATAAATAACAAATTACACATGACAAATAGTAATTTTATTTATTACTGAATAAAATCTCCAGTATCTCTAATTATGTATTTGGGGTTTTCTGTAGGCTTTTTCAGAAAGTACCAGTCGTTGTAGCCAATCTAGGAATGGCAGAACAACAAGGTTATCGAACTGTATCTGGTTCCTGTATCTCTTCAGGCCTTTGTAAAGTAATGGCAGAACACAGGTAGGAAAACAGCCTTCTCCTCTTTTGCATGGTATTCTCAGTTATACTTTACATAGATTTCAGAATTAGGTAGTTTAAAAGAAAATGTACATCCCATGGTGCCATTCCATATCATCAATAGCTGTAATGGCGAACCTATGGCACATGTGCCACAGGTGGCACGCAGAGCTATTTGTGCCTGCACGCAAGCTGCAGGCAAACTCACATCACTGCGCACGCGCCTCACAGCTGATTTTCGGCTGGTTTGAGGCCTTTTTCGGCCTCTGCAGGCTTTTCAACTAGGCCCGTTTTGTCACTTCCTGTTTTTCCGGAGATACCTGAAGTGACAAAATGGGCCTAGTTGAAAAGCTTGCAGAAGCCTTCCTGAAGCCTGTGGGAGGCCAAAAAACCTCAAACCGGCCGAAAATCAGCTGTGAGGCACAGTGCAGGTGAGGGGATGGGAATTGCATGTGCATGTGTAGGGGGCATGGGAAGGCCGCTTTGCCTTCTGCGTGCTGGCACATGAGTGACAGCATCCAAATGTGCACACAGTTTTTGGCACAGGAGCCCAAAAAACTTAGCCACCACTGATCTATAGGATTTGGTCAAAATGTTCTAAATTTGTAACAAGAAAACGCCGGTTCAGAGTTTCAGCTATGCTTCCCTTCAGAATACTCTAAACTGTAAAATATTTAACAAAGCCTATTCACAATCCAGCCGTGATTTTCAAGTGTTCTTTCTCAATTCAGTGGCTTTTTATGCTAGAGCATGAAAACATCCCAATTGCTGTTTTTATATTCTACTTCAACATCCAACTGCTTGTCCTTTTCTCAGCAGTTTTGTTGTAAACTCATTTCTATTATACTGAATACCTGATTTTAAAACACTGAAAAAGTTGCTTAAGACTGCTGGAATTTTGACTCCATATGGCTGAATACTGTTGGATGTTTGAAATTACTGTTTGTCTTAACTTTTGTTATGTTGATATTTAACTGTTTTGTTTTTAACTCGACTATTTTGAAAGCACCTGGTGGCAGTTTCTTATTTCAAATAAAGGTTTGTTAGCCTGTATGATTAGATTTTGAAATATCCTCATTTCAGTACTGTATTTTCTGAAAATAACAGATTAAAAATAGTACATGCTAGGTCTTTTTTTATATCAAAGGTCAGAATTCTTTAATGAAGATGGGTCTCTAAAAGAGGTTCATAAGATTAACGAAATGTATTCTTCTTTGCAGACAGAATTAAAGGTAAGTTATGAATACCTATTTTGTGACTTTTAAGTAGCAGGGGAAAATTTGAAACACAATCATTAATTAATCTCAAATATTCAAGAAAATATTACTTATTAGGATATCATAGATAAGGAAAAATCCAAATACATGTGTTATAAGTTTTGCCAGGTTCAGATCACCACTGACTTACAACCAGTTGCTTAGCAGCCATTCCAAGTTACAATGGATCCCCTTTAACATGTACTCAAGACTCAGTGGCCACTCCCCACAGTCACCTGACTACAGTGGGCGCTTGGCAAGCAGCCTGCATTTACTTCCATTTGCAATGTCCTGCAGTCACATGACCTTATTTTTTGCTGAAAAATGGTATTTATTTCTGGTCTCCAGCAAAACCACCCACAGCAAAACAATGCGCTTGCTTAATGACCACCACAAAAAAGGTCATTAAAAATGAGCAGGTCATGTGATGACTGTTTTACAACTGTTGTGACTTACGACCATAACTGGCAAGCTCCCTTACAATCATAAATCAAGAACAACCTACTGTATATGATATTGTTTTGAAAATAGTCATCGTGCAAAAACATGCCCATAATTTAAACAAACTGTGGTAGTTATGCAGCTTCCAGGCTAAAAAGATTGCATATTCCTATGAAGGATATAGGAATTAGAGTAATGTAGAATTAGAAAGCTACGCTTAAACATGTTTTGATTGCTGATTTTAAAAAACCTAGAGGACATAGAGGTTCTTTTTCTCTTGTTCTAGAATCTGTGCAATAAAGTAGCGGATAGTGAAAAATCAGTAGAGAATCTATTATCACAAATAGATCAGCTGAGACAAGAAGTAAGAAGCAAAAAAGAACAAGAGAAAACTACAGGTAAGGTAGCTTATTGTGTCTAAAAAAGCTGAAGTCCTTCAGGCCTTTAAAACATACTACCGTGTTTCTCCAACAATACGCCTCCCCCCAATAGGAAGTCCCAGCATGTTTTCTAGGCATAAAATGAAATGAAGCCCCACCCCCAAATTTAGGCCTGTTTTAAAACATACGAAATGGGGAAGGGCGGGGGGGGATTTGCCGTTAGAAGCGCCTCGCAGGCAGCCACGCCTCGCCTTCAGCAGCTCCTAATGGCTAATCATGGCAGAGGGCTCCCTATCCCAAGCGATTTTGCTGCAGACCCAGGTCAGCGGGCGGGCGGCGGTCGCATGGATGTCTGCTGGCAGCCTCTGTAGCTACCACAGTTCCTGCCGGCGCTGGTGCCTGTCTTGCCAGCGCCATCTCCCAACAACAGCGTCTGAATCGCTGCCACTTTTCCTCCATCCCCGTCCCCGCAACAACGGGGAAAAAAAACATTTTGAGGTAACTGGGAGCGCCGCGTGGTGCATTTTTGTTGAATCCCGTGTGGCTGGTTGGGCGTGAGAAGAGCCGAGCGTCTCTGCCGCTGCTACCCTTGGTGCTCCAGCCTCGGGCTCTGCAAGTTTCCAAAAGTCCCGGTGCAGCCCGTTCCTGCATTCCAAGCGTGTCCAGGCCGAGCTGCAGCTGGCCCTCTCGCCAGCACCATCTCCAACAATAGCGGCAGCAGTGGCAGAGGGTAGCAGCGGCAGAGATGCTCACTCGGCTCTTCTCATGCCCAACCAGCTGCTTGGGATTAAACAAAAATGCACTGTGCGGCGCTCCTAGGTACCTAAAAATGTTTTTTTTTCCCCTGTTGTTGCAGGGACGGGGAAAAGCAGGAACAACTCAAAGACACTGTTGTTGGAGATGGCGATGGCAAGAGAGGCGCCAGCGGGAACCGTGGAAGCTATGGAGGCCCAAGAAGCAGCTGAAACACTGCCAATGGACATCCACGCCGCCCGCCCACTGACCCAGAATTGCAGCAACGGTGCTTGGCCCTCTGTGCTCTGCCATGATTGGCCGTTAGGAGTGGCTGGTGGTGAGGCGTGGCTGCCCCCAGGGCGCTCTAGGTGAGGGTGTGCAGGGGGGAGAGAAATTAATTCACCCCCGAAAAGATGCCCTAACCATTTTTCGGAGCTCAAAAAAAATAAGACCCGGCCTTATTATATGAGAAACACGATATAAGTTTATTGTATAGAGAATTTTCTTAATTTGTCATTATTCTTTAATGGTTTTGCTATAAAAGACCTGCCTGGTTATCTCCCTTATTTTTCCTCAACAAAACGTGGACAAGCTGTAATTTTAAAAATTGTTATTTGATATTAAATAAATTCCAAAGATTGATTGTGAAAAGAACCATTTTAATAAGCTCTGGTTTATAAGTTGAGATTTCCAGTGGCTTTTATTTTTATAAATCCATAAAGGATTTTACAAATGATACATGGGTTTCTATGTGCATACATACAGTATGTGTGTATATATCACAAACAATGTAAGAAGTCAAGGTGCAGCCAGGTATATTGTACGTTCTGTAATATATAGCCAGGCAGAAAAATAATATAAGATTTCATTCTTTAGCTACTTATTACATGTAATCAGAAAAGTGATTTAAAATAAAATCTTGATTTGTTAAGGAAAGTAGAAAAATAATTTAAAATGTTGAAATTGGTTTGGCAATTTCTACATCATTTTAAAATTGTTGTCAATTGTTGAACAAACTTAAGTTCAAATTACAATTCCCGTCTTGCCAACTAACGAGGAAACTACAGTATTCCAAGTCGGTTGGAAAAAGTCAAGGAGAGCTACATCTTCACTAAATAAAAATAGCTCTATCTGAAATCCCATTCCTTCATACAATATACCCTATGTTCTTATTTGGGCATTAATATACATTGTTTATAAGGGGAAAAATTGCTGCTTTTCAGTTGATATATTCAGCCTTTTTTGGTCTTTCCATCTAATAAAAATATCCTCTCATCTGACTTTTTTCTCCCCGCTTTCTCTTTTCCTCTTAGGAAAGGATAGAAATTACTCAGATGAGCCGAAAGAGAATATTTTTCTCTGTCAAGCTTTGCAGCACTTTTTCCCAAATTCTGGGCTGCAGACAAACACAGTTACATTTAAAGGAAGGCAGATTTCTAAGCAGGGATGCACTGCTGATCACAATATCCAAATCATGGACCAATTAACTTTAATGATCAAAGAAAATAATTTCCCTGAAACGGAAACTAGGCAAGCATCGAAGCGAAAAGCCATTGTGAACGCAAGTGGGCCAAAGGCATGCAAAAGACTGCGCTCTTTCCACCATAATCAAAAACTATTTCAAGAAGACCAGGAAAACAGTGACCAAGAATTAAATGTTAAAAGTAACAACAACGCAACGGAAGATGTGACACCTTGATGGGCACATACTATCTTCCAACTCTTTAATCCCTTCCAGTGGCAAAGGGTTTTATTTCTTATTCTCACCTCATCAGTGCTGCTGGTATTATCAGCACACTTCATTAATACACAGAATACTTGAGTCAACATTTTGGAAATAAAACCTCACCCTTTTAAATCATCATTCTTACAACATGGATCAAGTTTCAAGTTGCTTTTTCCTCACTAAATCTTAAAATTGCTTACTCTCTTGGAGGGTATAGCAGGAAACAGCAAAGACCAAGAACCTATCTGTTGTTTTTAACTTTTATTAACAATGCAATGTTATTTTATTTAAATAGCAAAGCTGGTTTTGAAGTGAAGTGTTGATCCCAGAATCAAACACTTTAGGGAAAAAGACCAATCTATGAATTCCATTTAGTTTTCGCTTTACACTGTGTTTGAATACTTCGAATTTCTACAACCTTATTACGTATTTCAGCTAAAATATGTAAGTAAAATTTGGGTTAGGGAATGAGCCCAAGAAATGCTAATTTAAAGTAGGGATACAGTATTGGTAGGTTAAAAGGTTTACTTTCTATGCTGTATCAGAAGCAACGGCATTCTGATAAGTTCAAAAGGCCCCCATACAGGTTGAAGCACTACAAAGAGACATTCTCTCCTGACAATACTACAGTTTATGATCAATTTGTCATCAGAATGAATGAAATCATATTCTCATGGTCACATTGATAGTTCATTTATTAACATTCTAATAATATAGTCTAATTACAAAAATGGGCTAGGCATAATTGATACAATTTATTCTGGATATTTAATATTACATATTTTGGGGTCATTGCGAAACACTGGGTCCTTATGCATAACCGACATAAATCCTGTAAAAGAATAATTAGGTTTTAAAAACAAAATGTTTTTATAAATCATCCAAAGGTATGACTATTTTATAATACTTACCCATGCAATGAGCTCTTTTAATGGCTTTTGCCATTTCATTTTGTTTCTTTTTACATAAGCCTAAGAAGCAAACAAATAATCATTCAAAAAATAATTTCAAAAATATTAATTGCTTAATTTCATTACAAACTTAAAAAGTATTTTAAGTAAATGTTTTACTTTCTTATTTTAGAAAGCATATACTTTGGCCGGTATAACTCAGAATGAGTATCAATAATTTAAAATTCTTATGTTAAAAGTACTGAATGATATTTCATGATTTGGTTTCGATATGAGTAGTTATAATTCTGCTAAAACTGTTTTTTTTGTACATACCTGTTATATGATGACCAAATATGTGACCAGTGTATGGCGAAATAAACTGTGATAAAAGCTGTTGGAGAAAATTAGTTGGTTCAGTCTTCAAAGCAGTAAGAAAATTAAATAAAATTAATACTTTTGGTAGCAAATATTTGCAATTGGATATTTCCTAGTTGTTTAAACAAAATGACTTCATTGGTGTAAACTCATATTTTATTTGAAAATCTAAAACCATAACTTTAGTTGTTTTAACTATTTAGTCATGTCTGACTCTTGGCAGCTTCATAAGCAAGTGTTATCCATGCTACCCTGTCCAGCACAAATTCTTTCAGTTGTTGGATGTTCCTCTTTGTATCAGTTTTAATGTTATCAATATTAGGAGTCAAATTGTTGGGGGCAATATGCTAACTCTGTAAACCACTTAGAGAGGGCGGGCTGTAAAGTACTGTAAAGCAGTATACAAGTCTAAGTACTATTGCTATCAAGCCAGTGTGTTCTTTGCTTGCCCCTTCTTGTTCCACTAACCCTTCCTAGCATCATTTCTTTCTCCAATGAAATTTCCATGCACGGCATGGCCAAAGTAAATCAGATGTAGTCTTATGAGTTTAGCTTCTAGTCATGCATCTGATTTCATACTGCTCTGTTAGTTACTATGGCTGCCCATGATACAATAACTTTTTACCTGTGTAATTAAAATATGCAGTTTGATTTGGAACATTGGGGTCGATTATAGCATAGAGGTTTGTTGTGGGTAAAATGCATCCTATCAAACTAGATACACAAGTGGGAACAGAGTCATATTCCATTGTTTTTAACCATGGTTTTCTGATTTAGCAAAAATTGTCAAGCTAATTCTTAATACTAAGAAAGTGGGTACATATTGGTATAAGACTGAAGAGTCACTACATGTAGCCAGCAAGAAATACACACACACACACACACACAAGAAAACAATAATTGAGCTATGGCAGTTATTAAGTGGGTTGCCACATAGCTGCACTCCAAACTATGTCCTTTTTTGCAACCGTCATTAGGTGAATGCTGCGGTTGTTAAGTACATTCTTTTTCACCAGTGGGCAATTTTTGCCAGAAACTAGAAGTAAATGCTGGAAGCTGGCAAAAACTTTATAAAACTGCAGTCATGTGACTAGGGTGTGTGTGCACGTGAGCTTGTGTAGCTGTTAGAACTTTTTTTAAAAAAAAAAAACAGGTTATAACTGGAGCGATCTGTCTTAACTTATTTTTAATAATAAAGTTATATACACACACATATATAATTTCAATTGAACCGTGCGTTGCCTGGATACATGTTATTTTAGAAAATAATGATCAAAATATTTACAGCAATAGTCATTACATTGATATTAATTCTGTAGTAATAATGTTTAATCTGAAATGTTCACCAGGCAATTGGTTGTTTAGCAAGGCCTGCCTGCATTTGTTATGCTACAATACATGGTTTGTCCACCTTCATTTTTCATCTGTACCCAGATTTAAATAGGTTTTTTAAATTATTTAAATTTATTATACCCATTCCAGCACATCTTGCACTGCTTACAAAATATACTAAATTAAAATAATTAAACAGACAAAAACAGGCATGATAACCCCTAAGTAAAAAAATGAATAAAATAAAACAAGAATATCCAGAAGCTTCAGCTGGTGCAGAACACAGCTGCATGGACATATATTTGGACGGTGGGGGCTGTTGCTACATTGGCCCATGTTACACCATTGTTTTGCGAGCTGCACAGGTTGCCAATATGCTGCTGAGTACAATTCAAGATGCTGGTTGCCGCCTTTAAAGCTCCTCATGGTATGGATCCAAGTTACCGGAGAAACCAACTCATCCCGATGAGGTTAGCCCATTCCACCCACACCAGCAAAAGTGGTAAGTTAGGGACCCCATCAGCCAGGTAATTTCAGCTGGCAGGTTCCAGAAGACAGAAAGTGACTGTCCCAAAGTCACCCAGCCAGCTTTCATTCTTGAGGTCTAGAACTCCCAGTCTCCTGGTATCTAGGTCAACACAATCTTGAAACAATTTTACCTGTTTCCTAGAACATACACAGCATCAAACACAAAGTTACTAGTTTACCTGTATATTCTTGTAGTCAACAGTTATTCCACATAAGACACACTTTTTAGGAGGCTCCTTATAAGGGTTTTCCATTGAAACAGGCTGAAATGACAGAAAATTTAGTATTTTTTTTTCAGCTGTTCTGAAGTCCTTCAGCATCTTTTTGCACAAACTGTGCCAGCCCCACTAGATGGACCAGACCAGGAAATCAATCCCACAAGAGGGATAAAACTACTTTCATTTAGACTGGCTATAATGCCACAATATTGAGGTTGCAAACTGGTGTAACTATAATGTCCTATATGTCCTTTTTCAATGCACTTATCTGCAATAACCTTTTAAATTTAGAACCAACTTTTCACAATTTTATTGGAAGAAATCAGAAACATATCCCCATTCTATTTGTAGATATTTTATACTGGTCCCTATGAGTTATGGAAAGTGCAACCAGATTTTTTTAAATTAATAACATATTACAAGCACTTTACTGTATTAACTATATTCTGACATTCTGTCTCAAATATTTAACAATACATGGAATTTAAGTATGTTATAGTAATATCTTACCATATCTGCTTGATTGGATTCCTGTTCATTATATGAACTACTCTCTCGTTTCCATGATCTACCTGAAAAGAAAGACAAAAGTAGAAACCTGTTAAACAATATGAATCAGCCAAATAACCGAACAGAAATGCCTACCTTTCTGAAGACCTCTTTCCTTTATGACCTTCTGCAAAAATACAATCTTGTCATCAATATTAAAAAACTGAGTTGGACACATGAATGATGTATTTGAAACCAGCAAAAATGCTGAGAGTTCAAGCTTGCATTTAATCATATGGATAGCTCCATAAACAAAAAGTAATCCCACGCAAGCTAGTGGAAGAATAGCCTGCAAATAAGTAAGAAGCTTATCAGAGAAGGCTTGGCTTGCTCTGCTCCCAGCCATATTGGGAGAAATTCCCTCCAGAAGCATTATTAAAAAGATACAGACTGATGGAGGAAGAATTGATAGCTGTCTTTGCTACAGATACCAAGCTCATAGAGCGTGATCTAATTCTCTTCAGTAAAGGCAACTTTTAAAAATTAGCCAAAATTTTTACAAAGCTTATGTTTCAAGACTAAGCATAGAGAAGTTTGTGTCTGTTCCTCCAGCAATAGCAACAGAAATGGTTTACTTCATATTAGGCTTCCAAAAAAATTACTAACAGCTTTTATGGACAAATTAATAACTGTGTTATAGTAGCCATTTACTGTAAAAATGCATAACCCAAACAATATAGTTGAAAAATAATAATATGTGAAATAAGAACAGTCCTCCTTGATCAATCCAATGTATGCCATGTATAAAAAAAGCTGTGGATGACAGAGAAAAGAATATAATATAAACTGCATATTTACAAACCCTATTAACAATAAAAACTATTTTATTATTCTATTACAAGATATGCCTCCCGCAAACGCTCATAACATTCAAACTAGATAATTGTAACAGGTATCATTTTGATGAAGTAATTCCCAAAATTCACGTTTGGCCCTTTTTTATTTATAGTATTTGTAATTATTTATTATTTCATTTTTTTAAACTGCCCAATAGCCTAAGGAATCTAGGCAGTCTGCAATAAAAAGATACACTTTAACTACATATACCTTAAAATTAAATGCAATGCAAAATGAAAATGACAGTTGCCAAGATGGTCATTCAAAATAATAATGCTAATTAAAAAGCCTGAAAAAAATAGAAAAGTGGTGCTGAAATCATGCTTTAAAGCCAGAAATATTCCTGTTAGGTATAATACCAGAAAGCTATGATACATAATATGTATTGGCAGCAGCGAGAATTGTATTTGCACAACATTGGGAAAATGAAAACACCCATCAGACAAAAACATAATTTGGAAAATATTGGACTGTGCAGAGATGGATAGATTGGCATTTAAATAAATGATAAAAGAGATACAGAGTACTACTCAACATAGGTTTTATCAATGGTTAGATATAAGAGATAGATGGTTAGATGAAGAAAGATTGTTATGTGCATGTAAAATGTAAACGTTGTCTAAGACTATAAGCATGCTAGTATAATTAACATGAGCATAAATAAGCTAATATAACTATAAATATTGCTATAACTACTATGTATATTATTATCACTATCAGTATATCAGTATATGTATTTTGGCAAATTGAAATGCCTGGACAATACACTGTTTTCGAAATATTTATATATATAAATAAAAAATACAAAAAGAAGAAGAAAGGATGAGCGATTGAAACATCTCTTTGCTCAAATGCCTGAATTCTTTCGTTATCCTATCCTATCCTACATTAATTACATGAAAAAGATTATCATTATCTTCCTCGCAAGTTCCACAGGGCTGTTCTTCGCTTACCCGGGCCAGGAGCACAGATTCCGTTTCTTACAGCGGCGAAGAGATAATAAAATCTCCCCGAAATCTTGGGAGAAGAAACCAAACTAACTATAGAAGACATTTTTTTTCCCCCTTTGCAAGCTTCCGGGTACGAGAGTAACATCCAATCAAGTCCCCCTCACAACACGTCCGGCTTGAGGAAAGAAAAGCTTTCAGGCCTCAACCGCGGCTGCTACAAAGGCCAATAGAATTCGCTTGCGGTTAGCCAATCCTTTCAAAGAAGTTCAACCAATCCGGCGGTCTTTCGTCATAGCAGCACGTGATTCATCTCTTTACTGTTTTTTGTTCGAACCCAAAACCATCGGAACTTTGCCGACATGGCCGCCCAATGCGAGGGTTGCTGGGAGTTGTAGTTCACTTATCGGAAGCTCATGGGGTCCCCTTCAATCGGGGCGTGAGGGCGGTTAGTGCCTTTTCGGGGTCCCGGCTTAATGAAAACCCTCCACCCTTTTTCTAGTAGATGGTACAGTCCTCGCTCAGAGGCGAACGGTTCCTTTCCCGAAAAAAGGGGGGAAATCAGAGAAAATGGAGTTGCTGCCTTTCGTAAGAAGCTGCTCAATTCTGCATCTGCCCGCCTGGGTCAGCACCGGCTGACCCGGGAGGGTTGAGCCCGGCGAGGGCTATACCGCTTTTCCATGGAGGGCGGTGGGACTGTCAGGAGAAGGACACAGGAGCGAAGGAGGCGGCGGCGACAGCGACCGGGCTCAGGGGCGGATTCGCCCAGCATAAATTGCCGAGGCAGGTCCCGGTCGACTTCCCCGCCGGCCCGCAAGAAATTGAACTCGGACGAAAGCGAGGAAGAGCTCGAGGAGCCGAAGCCGGAGGTAGATACACAGCAGATTTGAAGCTGAGAGGCTCCATTATAACAGAGGAACAGAGTTGGAAAGGGACCTTAGAGGTCCTCTAGTCTAACCTCCTGCTCAAGCAGGAAACCCTACCCCATTTCAGACAAATGTTTGTCCAGTCTCATTATTTATTATTATTGTTTTGTTGTTTATTTTATTTTGTATTTTATTATCATCATCATCTGGCGGACATTCAGTCAGATGTTCAGCCTGAATTTGGAATGATTGGCATTCTGAATAATTTTGTTGTTGTATGCTTGGAGTACAACGAATTTATCTTTACAGAGGATAAGGCAACTTTAGGGGAAATTCAATGGGTGTAGGATGTCTTTTCAATCCCTTATATGAAATATCAGAATTTTGCTCCTGCTCAAGTTGGAACTTTATTGAAATAGCTGGTTCTTTCCAATATCCTTTTTCCTCATCTCTCCTTAAGCTACTATCACTGAGCATCAATGTGTGGCAAATCCAACTCCCTGGCTCAGGTCTGCACGGTTTGCTTAGTTGCATAATAAAATTAATGATAATAATAATAATAATAGATGGGTTCCGGTTCCGCGTGGCTTCGGTGGCAGCAGAAATTTGCGACTGTTCGCAATTCCTACTGCGCTTGCCGCCGAGGTGCCCCCGATCCAAATGGGTCAGGGGGATATGGCTGCCCTATAGAGGCAGCCGAAGAGAGAGGGGAGCCGGACAGGGGGTTGGGGGTGTCGCAGACCCCCTCCTCGTCCAGAAAAACCCCTTTTTCCCAAGGTGGTGGAGCGGCGGTCAGTAATGGCCACCACGAAGAAGCCTTCAACCGGGTAAGATGGTGCTGGAGGAAGCAAGAAAAGTGAAAGTGCTGGCTGAGCCGGGTCAATCAACATCTCTTAAACTCTCTGAACTGAACTGTCTGAATTGCTGGAGGATACATTGTATCCCTAAGAAGATCGGAAAGCAGCGGAGAAAGCTGTTAAAGGGAAACTTTTTTTTTTCTTCACTCTCCCACCCCATAGAAAGAGCAGATGAAGATTTGAAATTTATTTGGGCACTGAAGGTGAATCATTTTGAAAGTTGAAGCCAAGGGACAAAAGACTCTTTGGACATTGGACTTAATAATCTAAGAAATCAGAAAACCCTTATTGGAGGTATGGATTTCTGATCATTTAAAAAAAAAAATTGTTATTGTAAGTGGGAAGGGAGAGGAAAAAAAAATTGGAGCAGAAGCTGAAAAAGGAGGAGATTGCCTAGAATCCCAAAGAAAGATATATGGTAATTGGACCTCTTTGATTAAACAGTAACCCCAGAAAGAGAAGTAGAAGAAGGAAAAAAAAGTATTAATCTTTGGAACTTTTTTTGAATTATTTTTGATGAAAAATACTTGGGTGGTTGTTTTGGGAAAAGTTTCTCTTTTCAGGATGGCATCGCTTGTGGATGAACTAAAGACTGAATATCAAAAATATAAAAAGGAAGAACAAGATGGAAAAGATACTTTGGGCACTCTATTTCAATTTTTAGAAATGGCGTTATGTACTTATGAAAAGTTGACTATGCAGCAGAATGACTGGGACAAAGAAGAAGAGGAACAAGAAGCCATCTTTGATTAACAATGGGCTTTTTCCGGGGAGGAGGAAAAAGAGGATAAGAAAAAGGGGATTTTAAGGTTTGAAAAAACAACCAAAAAAGAGAAAAATGAGAGGAAAGGTGGATGTAAGGTTAGAAAGCAACGGAAAGGGAGTAAGAAAAGGGAGGAGGATAGACAAAGGGGTAAAAAGGGCAAGGAGAAGAATAAGCAAGAGAGAAGGGGGGGGGATGAGAAGCCTCAATGGTGGGAAGCAAGATTTAAAGAAAAAAAGCTTATTTAAAGACAATGGGTGAATCTAATTGGGGGAAAAAAGGGGGGGGATTCTGGAAGGTACAAAAGATTGTGCTTTTATATGTGTATCTAGAGTAGAATGTTTAAGATATAAACGAGTATTAATATATATGATTAGTGTTTTTTTTTCTTTTTAAATGATATGGATAGTGGTTATATAGGGGTTTTTTTTAGTTATTGACTTTTCTTATAAAATTTATTGTGTAATTTTAGAATGTACTTAGCAGAATCCCAAGATAAATTAAGTGTTATATGAAGTACTTTTAAGTTAGGGCAATGAGTTAAAGGCATCACTCCAATTAGTGTATAGGAGAAGTATATTAAAAGAAGAAAGATGAATGGATAACTGGAAATAGAACAGACAAAGAATGATATTGAAAATGGTAATAAGATATGGAAGGATATATAAACTGAATATGATGTTTGAATTTTGTCTGTGTGAAGAGTTTTAACTCGGGATCAAGCAGCCTTCAGAAAAGATGTTTTAGGTTTTGTTTTGTTTTTTATGTTCTGTGTTTTGTATGTTGATAAAAGGCAATAACATTTTAATTAGCAAGAAATAACTTGGATAATTAGAATGAAAAGGAGAAGTTGGGATAAGATATGAAGTTAAATAGATAACGTAAATATTAATATTATAATTTGGAATCATTTTGTATGTTCTCTTGGTTTTCTTCTTTAATTATTTTTTTTCCTTTAGAAAAGAATTTGTAAGCTGTTATGCCTTGATTGTGTGTGCATTGTTTTTGTAAAATTAATAAAATTTGTGTAAAAAAATAATAATAATAGATAACTGGAGCACCGCTTGAACACCGTAGGCTTTGACAAATTCACCATCAGTCAATTACAAATGGCCGCTTTACTCAGACCAGCTTACATCTCTTAACACTATTGGAAGAAATAATCCATCTGTCTGGGGACGCTGTGGCTCAGTGGCTAAGACGCTGAGCTTGTTGATCAGAAGTTCGGCAGTTTGAATCCCTAGCACCGCATAATGGAGTGTGCTCTCGTTTACTTGTCCCAGCTTCTGCCAACCTAGCAGTTCGAAAGCATGTAAAAATGCAAGTAGAAAAATAGGGACCACTTTGGTGGGAAGGGAACAGCATTCTGTGTGCCTTCGGCATTTTGTCATGCCGGCCACAAGACCCCACGGAGACGTCATCAGACAACACTGGTTCTTCGGCTTAGAAATGGAGATGACACCTCCCCTAGAGCTGAGAACGACTAGCACGCATCCGTAGGGGACCCTTTGTCTTTTTATACACCTGGTCAGTTCCATGTAAGGGAGAAAGACACTGGAAACATGGAGGCTGATTGGAAAGATGGTTTATTGAGGGACAGAACCACATGTGTTTGAAGTCCTGGGCAGCTGATCACATGGAGTGGAGAGAGGGTTATTTATACCCTCTCTCGGGCCTTGCCCTTGAGCTTCCTGCTCCTGTGCAAGAACATGTATTCTATTGGTTGTCAGACTCCCAGGGGGCTATGCAGGGGTCATAGCTAACTTTTTAGGTTGTCTGAATAAAGTTTGATTGAAGCTTGGACTCTGAGATGATGTGATGAGGAGGCCTGTGTCCTGAAAGGGTGTTGGGCCATTCCTATTGTGTCTTAATGGCTTTCCTGGTTTGGAGCGTGGACTGATTTGTACCATTTTGCCTAATTCTGCCTCTGTTCAAAATATCCTGTCTTGAATGGATTACCAAATCTGCATTTCTAAAAGCTGGTTTCCGCTTAGTATCTGCTAGGGGCAGGGAACTGTGGCTCTGAGTTGCTGTTTCCTTTAAGATTTGTTTTTCTTTTTGGGGGAAATACAATATTCTGCCTTTTTAAATATTTCTCAAAGTATTTCATTCTTCGAGGAGTGGGGTGGGTGCTAAGTTTCTACAACACCACAAAACATCACCTGCCTATCCCAGATCCTTGGGAAGGACTCTGTAAGTGGGTAAAAATGACAAATCTATTTCATCCTCATAGTTGTATTTTTTGCCAGAAGAATGAATATTTTATCATCCGAGATATAAATGCTTAGTATTAAGAAGTCTCATTCACCTTTTTTTTTTTTTCTTTTCAGTATTTTGACAGCGATGATATGTTTGCTGACTATGACAGCTTTTCTGCCAACAACTCTTTCTTAACTGAAATGGATGGTTTAGAGCAAAAACACATGCACTTTAGTAAGGATACCCTAGATTCTGACAGTTTAGATTGCAACCTTGCTGCGCGGCCTGTAGGTGGAGGTACTCAGATGACAAATGCCAGGAACCTGGCACAGGTATTTTTGGAGACAAATGCTGCGACTAGCTCCAGTGGCATACGAGAATATGATTCTTGGGAAAGGATGAAGGTGCAGGACTCAGAGCCTCAGAATACTGATTTAGATAGCCTTCCATCCTCCCAGCTTTTATTTCGTCAACGTTCAGATGAATGTTCTCAGAAAGAAACGGTCATAAAAGAAATACCCTGTCAACTGGACTTATCACATCTGCCGTACCGCAGTGATTCAGAGAATAATAAACAAGATTGTAAGTCGGTGAGAACTGCTTTGTTTGACCCAGGTAGGCGAAAGAGTCTCAAAGACCATCTCAAAAGTGCCATGGCTGGGAATGCCAGATCCTCTGCTTCGTTGGTTTCTAAAAGCAAACAGCTGAAAGAAGCTATTGTAACTGAAGAAATGGCTGTTGCAGAGACAACTGGCAGCTTGGCTTTTGTAGACATTGGTCCTTTCTACGGTTTACCCACGAAAGTCAAGGAGCTACTGCTACAAATCAGAGGAATTGAAAAGCTTTATGGTAATATCACCTATCTCTTCTGTGATCTTTGCTACTGTGATGAATTCCAGTTCAGGGCAATTTTTGCTTGTTCTATTTCTGAAACCAAATTATTTTACACATAGTCCTTGACTTACAACCACAACTATGATTACAGTTGCACAGGTTTGTCATTGCAGTGTCAGTTACATTTAAACATAACACTGATATTAATTTCATCATCATCTTTTAATGACCCCATAATCCCTTGAGGGTGGAATCTGGGCAACTGAATGGAACTAGCAGAGTGTTTACTGGCCGGATAACCTTCCTGTCACCAATGTGGAGTTTTGTTCAGCAGATATATTCTCATTGAGAATATATCAGCAGATTTTTGTTCAGCAGATATATTTCCCAGAGAGAGAAATATCTGTCTCGACCTAGGATCAAACTCACAGCCTCCTGATTTTAAGGCGAAAGCTCCACCTCTAGGCCACTGCACCACTTCCACATTAATTCCATAATACTGACATTAATTTCATATATGTACTACAGGAATGCTTCAGTAGTTCTTTTTGAATGTTTCCCAGGTACTTATAAAATAATACCGTTTATAAGTGAGTTTTTGTCAAAGGTCCTGAAGTTTGCCAAGTTTTCTTAGAGTCCCCAAACAGATTAATTTTCATCATGAATCACTGTGAATGCTAATCCAGAAAGGGAAGACTGTAAGAAGTGTCTTTTTAATTTTACAGACTGGCAGCATGATTGTTTAACGTTTGAATACCTGCAAAAGCGAAAGAACTTAATCTATTCCTTGCCAACCAGTGGTGGAAAAACCCTTGTCGCTGAAATTTTAATTCTTCGAGAATTACTCTGCAAACAAATGGATGTTTTAATGATCCTGCCTTATGTGGCTTTAGTCCAGGAGAAGGTGTGAAAACCAGCTTTGATATTCATCTACCTCATGGCATTTGATTACCGTAACTCCCATTCACAGGGCTCCAGCTGTGGTAGGATAAAATGCTCGGTTTGCATAGCTGAGATTTCAATTCGGTAGTACAGGTAGTCCTCGACTTAAGAGCTATTCATTTAGTGACCATTAGAAGTCACAACGACACTGTACAAATGGACTTACAGCCATTTTCCGCACTTATGACTATTGCAGTATCCCCATGATCACATGATCAAAATTCAATTGCTTGGCAACTAACTCATATTTATGATGGTTGCAGTGTCCTGGGGGCCATGATCCCCTTTTGCGACCTTCAAGTCAGTGGGGAAGCCATATTCACTTGACAATCATACTTAACAACTGCAGTGATTTCACATAACAGCTATGGCAAGAAAAATCGTGAAATGTGACAAAATTCACTTGCTTAACTGCCTTGCTTAGCAATGGACATTTTGGTCTCCATTGTGGTCGTAAGTTGAGGACTACCTGCATTGGAGGTTGGGAGGCTGACGCCCGAGGAAATGCTTACATTTCATGTGCTGTTGTGAAATTGTATCATTGTAAAGTTAGCCTTGGTGGCGCAGTGGTCAGAGTGCAGTACTGCAGGCTACTTCTGCTTACTGCCGGCTGCCTGCAATTTGGCAGCTCGAATCCCACCAGGCTCAAGGTTGACTCAGCCTTCCGTCCTTCTCAGGTGGGTAAAATGAGGCAATGTGCTGACATTGCAAATTGCTGAGGTGTAGTGGTTAGAGTGCAGTACTGCAGGCTATTGCTATTATTTTCTTCATATTCTAGGTTGGGAGTTTGTGTGGTTTTGGAATGGAACTTGGTTTCTTGGTAGAAGAATATGCAGGAAGTAAAGGAAGGATTCCTCCAATCAAGAGAAGGCAAAAGAAATCCGTGTACATTGCTACTATTGAAAAGGGACACAGCCTGGTGAATGCCTTGATAGAAGCAGGAAGAATTGACACCCTGGGTCTAGTTGTAGTTGACGAGGTTTGTTACCTAAATAATGATAAAAACATTCTATTTCCAACTTCTTTTTACTCAGTAAATTACCTTGCAGCTTTGTGATTTTTTTTAATATCTTTTTCTCATTTAAAGTTGCATATGCTTGGAGAAGGTGGTCGTGGCGGGATACTAGAAATGACCCTTTCTAAGGTTTTATATGCAAGCAGTAAGTTAACTCTATAATATCTGGAAAGTCATCTTGTGAACTTCCTTTACTGTGTACTTATAGGTTAGTTATGACTATTTCAAAAACCTACAAAGGAAACGCACACTGTTTGTTTACTTATTTATTTATTTATTGAATTTATATTGCCGCCTATTCTCCCATGGCGACTCGAGGCAGCTTACAGAATGTAAAACCATATTTAAAGTAAAAAACAATAAAAACAAAAAGAATCAAATTAATAAAGTACAATAGAACAACATCTGGAAAAAAATAAAAAAAAATCACCCTCAACTCTCACCCCCTGCCCCGACGACAGCAGATCACACAAGTCATTTGATGGGATCCATCCCGTTCTGGGTTCCCCAAATACCATGTTTTCCCAAAAATAAGACCCAGTCTTATTTTCTTTTGGGCTCTGAAATAAACACTAGGCCTTATTTTTGGGAGATGTCTTATTTTTTCCCCCATGTATGGGAAGCCCACTTCTTGCTCATGGCAGGGCAGGAGGCCACGCGGTGTGTCAGTGCTGCTGCCATGAGCAAGGGATGGAGCTGCCCCATGTGTCCTGCACCAACTTACCTCAGGGCCCCCACAGCCAGGCCACCCATGCCCTGACGACTGTCTCGCCTTGCAGCAACAGTAGTTCTGGCAGGCCTGTCCTGCAGAACTCTGCTTGGCCACCGGCCCACTTCTGCTTGCTCATGGCCGCAACGGAGCAGGAGGCCAAATGACATGCCAGTGCCGTTGTTGGAATATGAATGGCCTGGTGGTGGGGGCCCTGAGGTAAGCCGTTCCATCCCCCCACCTCATGTAGGCATCACAAGCAACCAGACAGAATGGGCAGGTGGGTGACTGCGCAGGCATTTAAGTAGGGCTTATTTGGGGGGATAGGGCTTATATTAGGTGCAAGTGTAAAAACATGCAAGGGCTTATTTCGGGGATAGGTTTTATTTTGGGGAAAACAGGTAACATGAAAGGATTATCTTTAATTTCCTGAAATTATTGTAAAGGGAGAGTGGCAGTTTCAAAATCCTACAAAGAGCTACACAATGAAGAAAAAAAAATTTCCCCAAATAACTCCAAGGGGTTATCTTAAATATGTTGAAATACTGGTGCCAAATGTGATGATAAGTTGAGGATTATCTATAAAGTATTATAAACAGCATTGGTCAGTTTCTGTCTTGCAAACTGTGCATGGCTTACCATTTTTTTCAAGGAGAAGGAAATACAATTCTTAAAAAAAGCAGCCTCTTATATATTTATGCATCTTGAAATTGTTCGATTGCCACTTTATGGATGCAGAGAGAAGTTGCATAAAATGTATGGATACTCCTATGACTTTATATTCAGAAGTTAATTCACATTAATTTCAATAAAACTTACTTATCGTTGACTAGTATTTGAAGTTTTCATTATATGCTTTTAAGAATAAAGAATGTTTATCCTCTCAGAGGCTTTCAAAAATATATTTCATGCTGTTCGTATTGGAACAGCATTCAATATAGTTGAAAAATATACATTGACCTTGAGGTGATAGTATAATGGTAATATTTTTTATGTAAGAAGTTCTAGGCATTCTTTGTTTGCAGTATGGATTCTTGTATATTTTAATTCTTAAGCACACATAGTTAGCATTTAAGCTTGACTCTGTTTCATTTTTGCATAGAAACAACTCAGATCATTGGAATGAGTGCAACATTAAGGAATGTTGAAGACTTACAGCAGTTCCTGAAAGCAGAATTCTACACAAGTAATTTCAGACCTGTATGTTACTGAATGAAAAAATGTATTTTCTAAGAAATAATTGTTACATAATAACAGAGGTGAATGAATAGTTCTCAATAGTTCAAAAACATTCATTATGAATTCTATATAGAGAATTTTATAGAGAATTCTATGTGAATTCTCCATAAAATTCATAAATTGCAGAGAGAATTTGGTGTATTCACCTTACAAAAAATAGAGAAATTTGAAAATGTAGGTTTGCTCTGCTTTTAAGTCACTTTGATGTTTACATTGATTTGTTGAAAGACCGGGAAATATTTTTACTTCCTTGTGCCAACTGTGTAGAAGAAGAAACATAAAGGAGCAAAACTAGCTTAACACATGTCTCATTTAACAGCAGAAATGTTGGGTTCAGTTGTGGTCACAAGTGGAGGACTACCAGTACATTCATGGTCTTACCCAATTATTCTATGTACCTTTCTACAATATAGGTTGAATTGAAAGAATATGTTAAAATACAAGACAGCATCTACGAAACTGATAGCAAAGCAGAAAATGGACTTACGTTTTCACGGCTCCTGGATTTCAAGGTAATGCAACTAAATGTGGAGGCTTTTCCTTTTCAGTTGGCAGCTTCAGTTTCAAACACAGCTTTTTCAAAAACCATTTTTCATGTCATTCATTATTACTAAGCACCATAACAGTCTCTAAAATGGGGCTTCCCAAAGTGTGCGGCACACCTTCCTTGAGGAGGTGTAGACAGTGAAGAATCTTTTAATGGTACATTGATGCCATAAATTTACTTTCCCCCAAACATTTCAAATGAGTAACATGATGCTGGAAGAGGCACAATCTTTGGCTTTTTTTAAAAAAAAATGTCTTCTTTATTAAAATAAAGCTCTATTGTATTGTTTTCATTGTTCATTTGTGTTTTTAGGGGAAGTGTGTGTATTAAGATTACACTAAAGCAGTAATTTCCAAGCTTAGCAATTTTAAGATGTATGGACTTCAACTCCCAGAATACATTGCTGGCTTGAATCTTGTGGGAATTGAAGTCCAGACATCTTTAAATGGCTAAGATTGGGAAACGCTGCATTAAAGGAAAATATGATGGTAAAAGTTTAGGAACCCCTACTCTAAAATATCATAGATAAATAATACATACAGGTAGTCCTTGACTTACAACAGCTCATTTAGTACCTGTTGGAAATTACAACAACACTTTAAAAAGTTACCTAAGTCCAATTTTCACACTTATGACCGTTGCAGCATCCCCAAGGTCATATGATTTACAGTCGGATGCTTGACAGTTGACTCATATTTATGACGGTTGCAGTATTCCGGAGTCACGTGATCTTTTGCGACCTTCTGACAAGCAAAGTCAATGGGGAAACCAGATCCATTTAACAGCCGTGTTACTCATTTAAGAATTGCAGTGATTCACTTAACAAATACAGCGGGGAAAGTCGTAAAATGGGACAAAGCTCATTTAACAAATTTCTCGTTTAGCAACGTAAATGTTGAGCTCCATTGTGGTTGTAAGTTGAAGACTACCTGTACTTCATTTTCAAAGTATTTCCTAACTTTTTGTATGTCATTTAAGTGTGATCCTTTGCTGATCCTACTGCCTTAAAACACTGAAGAATTAAATGCTTATCTTGTATTTCTTTTTAGAAATTATTTAGGAGATTAAGCACATAGAAAGCAAGTATTAAAAATTCAGTTATGAAGTAGGGATAGTTTTGTAATTTGCCTCCTTTGTATCCAATTAGAGGTATTGAAGCTTAGAATGAAGACTTTGACAAATTGAGATTACAACAAGTTGCTTCTATTTAGAAATAACTCTGCTTAATATTTTAGTATTCTAGTGAACTGCAGAAGGTAGATCCTGATCATCTTATTGCATTGGTCACAGAGGTTATTCCCAAGCACTCCTGCCTTGTCTTCTGTCCTACTAAAAAGAACTGTGAAAATGTAGCAGGCATGATATGCAAACACATAAAAGGGTAGGTCTCCTACATGCACTTTAATTGCTAAATCAGTGTTTCTCAACCCTGGCCAGTTTGACTTATGTGGGCTTCAAATCCCAGAATTCCTCAAGTCAGCCATGCCAGCTGAGGAATCCTGGAAGTTGAAGTCCACAGAGCTTAAAGCAGCCAAGGTTGGGAAACGTTACGCTAAATAAACATTTTTACGGATCTCCTGGTATCACTGTTAATTTGATGCAGAAATGTTACATTTGCATCCGAAGCAGTGGTGGGATTCAAAAAATTTTTTACCACTGGTTCTGTAGGCGGGGCTTGGTGGGCACACTTTAGAGAGTTTGCTACTGACCTTCTCCTGCAATCCTGCACTCTCCCTGTGTCCTCTCTCTCCTCTTTGTGCGGTACAGCTGACGCGCAGCAATTCGCTGTACCACACAAAGCAGCTAAGCTTGAAAACCAGGAAATAAAGGTCAGAAAAGAGCTGGGGCAGGTTGGTGGGCCAGCCCTGCAGCTGATCGTTGGAGTGAACCAGTTCGCTCACAGATAATCCTTGGAGCTACCGGTTCAACCAAACCAGTGGAATACCACTCCTGATCCTAAACAAATGTAAAGCATTGCAGGGTATGTTTGTCTTAGTATGTCAAAGAGTTGCAGTTAGGGCATATAGCAGGGGAGGTCTACTATCACATTGGTCGCTAAGCGAACAGTCAGAAGTCAAAGACTACCTGGACATTGGAACTTTTAATGCGTGTTGTAATTGATCGTTCCTTGTTCATCCTAGATGAAAAGAATAGTTATGTTTTCCACAAAATCCCAAGGAAGGGTATACCCATTGTCTAATGCTACCTTTTTTTTCCTAGAGACTTTAAAAAAGTCAAGGAGAAAGAAAAATACAACCTTCTAAGAGAGTTAAGAAACATCTGCAATGGAAAACTTTGCCCGGTTTTGAAACAGACTGTTCCATTTGGAATTGCTTACCACCACAGCGGTCTCACCAGCGATGAACGGAAATGTATAGAAGCAGCTTATTCCTCAGGCCTCCTCTGTCTGCTAACCTGCACATCTACGCTTGCTGCGGGAGTGAACCTGCCTGCTCGGAGGTTGTAGTACTGGCTTTTCTTTTTAATGTTCATCATGTGAAATGTGGTAAAAATTCATTCACTGAATCCACAAAAATTGGGCATGACCCAAGAGCTAAGCGATGTTCCTTAAGTATCCGTTGGCTCTTTCAAACAGCAGCTATGGAAATTCTAATGATTTGGTATTTCTTTTTTCTTTTAAAAGAAGAACTATCCATACTTATTAAAAACTAGGTTTTAGAACCAAATCTTTCCCTAAATGCTATTTTTCTCTTTCCAGAGAATTATTGACAAACAGACATTCAGTCATGCGAATCCCACCCAAAGTCTGAAAGAATATGGTCTAGAACAGGAGTGTTGAACACAAGTATTTTCAAGCACTTTTGCTTCATGAGGAAAGAAAAAAAATGGATATAAGTGAAATAATTAAAGTACATGTTCATGGATTCCACAGGGTTATTTTAAGAGCGCCCTATGTTGCTACAGACTTCTTGAAGAAGAACCAGTATAAACAGATGATTGGTCGAGCTGGCCGAGCTGGCATTGACAAGGCTGGTGAAAGTATTCTGATTGTGCAAGAGAAAGACAAAAAACTGGTAACTTAAGTGAAAAGGATGGCCAATTTGAGATTTCTAAGTCATCGGGATTAATTGATTAAATAGTAGTGGGAGGAGTGATAATAAGGCCTTAGTCTGAACTAATTCATTTCTTCTTTTACTAAGTACATTTAAAGATAGCTTCACTTTAGAAGGACAAATAAGTTCCTCATAATTGTGTCCCTGCCAAGTAATATCATAACCTAAGTTTACAAGTGTTTGCTTCTTTGCTTCAGTAGAAAGTGTGCCCTCTTTTCATCAATTTAGGACAGGATTATGGCATTCAAGGACAATTGTATTTATTCATTAATTAAAACAATTAAGCTATCCCACATCACAAAACTTAAAAACAAGTATTTTTCTTATACCCCCACATCTTCTTGAATAGATTGGTATTACAGTGCAGTCACGATAGAGCAACTGTGAATGCATTGTTATATATTTTGAGGAAAAAAATACTGCAAAAACATAAGGCTACCTCTGAGAAGATAACATTCCCAATGATAAATGATTTGAATTGGTGAGACAATACAGAGCAAGGCTTTAATTGCAAGAAATGATAGAATTAAAATAATGCTCAGGATATAATGGAGCAGGCATTTCATAAGACACATGTCAGAATCATAACTTTTTTTTCCACAGTTATTATGTTTCATTAATACATGCTATACATTTGTTTTAAGGTTCAAAATTTAATAACCAGTCCCCTAGAAAGCTGTTACAGCACTCTTCTGCTTGAATCCAACAAGGGCATCCGAAGTTTACTCTTATCGGTGGTTGGCTTAAAGGTTAGTAATTCTAAAATGTTACGTTTCAGCTACAATACTTTAATGATACATCAAAGAGTAGTATGAAAGAAGGAACTTAGATGTAATAGTAATAGCATATTTAAATACCACTTTACAGCCCTCTCTAAGAAGTTTACAGAGTCAGCCTATTGCCCCCAACAATCTGGGTCCTCATTTTACCGACCTCGGAAGGATGGAAGGCTGAGTCAACCTCAAGCCAGTCAGGATCAAACTCCAGATTGTGGGCAGTTTGCTTGCAATACTGCATTTTAACCACTATGCCATCAAGGCTCCTTTTACTCTCTTAAGTAAAACAACTAATGATAACATTCTCTTCTGTCATGCCTGTAATTGTTTTTCTCTCAAACGAAGCCTTTAGTCTCAGTTTAATATTTGACCCTCGATATTCTATTACAGATAGCAAACAATCCTGAGGAAATTTACCAGTTCATGAGCTCCACCTTGCTTAGTATACAGCCCCAGCTCCTGCCCAACAAGAGCCTGCGGGATGTAACAATGGAAGCGTTACAATGGCTGAAACACAATAGGCTGCTAAAAGAGAAAGAAAATGCAGACGGCGAAAAGAACTGTCAGAATAATCTCGGGATCACTCAGTTGGGCCGAGCTACCTTCAAAGGTAAAAGATGTTTGGGTTATTGATTAAAATGAAGTTAAGCGGAATCGGCCTTACCAATTAAGCAGAACAAAGTGGTTACCTGTAGAAATATCCACAGGAAGGTCACGGGGGTAGAGGGAGGAAATGATGAAAACAACAGCACAGTGCAAGCTCCACCCCTTTTGTGCATGCATAAGAAAAGGTGGAATGTACAGCTTTCATTGTTTTAGGGTCAGATCCTGTGGATGCCTCTACTCACCTCAGGATGCAGATTGCATGTAATCTTTAATTTTAATCCTATCTTAGGTTCAGTTGAATTGGCACACTGTGACACCCTCTACACAGACTTGAAGAAAGGACTTGAGGGACTAATACTTGAAAGCTACCTTCATTTGATCTACCTGATAACACCCTATGATATGATTCCCCAGTGCAGCCCAAATTGGATGGTCTATTTTAAACAGGTAAGATGCTCCCGAAAAGAGCATCCTTGGGTATCTCCTCCCTAAGCATAGAATAATAAGAGAGGAGTACTCTTAACAACACCAGGATAATTAAAACCCTGTCTTCCGTGGTACTAAATTTCATTGGGAAGGTATTTTTGCTTGCTTTTTTTTTTTATAGCTTCTCTGTCTGCTCAAAAATTGTGTGTTTGGTCTCCTTGGCACTCCCATTACAGTATAAATGAAATTGATTAATTTGTACATATGCTACTGACAAAAGGCTAAATAAAAAAGTTAAAATCATGCAGATACAGGATTTAGATCTTTTGAAAGTTCATTTGCCGTTGGGAGATATTTTTTTGTCTTATAAGTTAAAAATTAAGGGCTTTTATGCAGAGATCCAGATTTCACCAAATACATTGTAAGTGCTTTTATTTGCAGGGAAAACATATGTGAAGTACTAACTATATTTAATATGTGTTCATTTATGTAATACATGTGTATATACCAGTCCCGTATTTAAAAGCAGTGTGCAAGTTAAACAAGTGAGATACAGTGATTAAATAACACAATACTGCCATGAAACCTAACTTCATTGAAACAATCAGGGTAACATAAAAGAGTAAAAACTCAGATCATTTATTAAATGGTAGCATAAAATGGCCCAGGAGGGAGATGTAGGTCTTTGTTATGCACCTGAGGAAGAGGGATAGACAACTCAAGAAGGCTTACCTACGGTATTGGCACTTTTACAAGGGGCCATTTTCAGTAGCTTCCCCTACTGTGTGTGGAAATCCCTCTTAGCAGAAGTGCAGTCTGTTTCATCCCTCTTGAGCTTCAGGAAAATGATACAAGATTTTTTTTTGTTCCATCTTGCTTAGGAGGTGGGTGTATTACAGCTGAAGGTGACATTTGCTGGTACAGGTTTCATAAGTTCTATAATACATTTCTGGGTAGTATGTAATGTTGACATTGTTAGCCACCTATATCCTTCCCACCAGGATGCCTATATCTTTACATTCACCCCTACTTGAAGCGAATAAACACTACAGCTCAAGTTTTAGCATTTGTCATGTAGAATAGGATAGATTGTTACTATTTGCTTAACTTTAGCTGATTATAATTTGTTTGTTTTAGTTCAATCAACTCAGTCCAATAGAACAACAAGTAACCAGCGCTGTTGGAGTGCCAGAGAGCTTTATTACCAAAAAGGCATCTGGACAAGCCATCAAGAATGTAAGAGAAAGATTTGTTTATTAAACATTCTTATCTGAATGACCGCCAGAAAAACACACATGTGATTTATTTATTTCAATGATTATAGGTTTCTCTTCTTTCTCTTCCCCACTTTCTCTTGCCATTTAAGCTCCTTGTTAAAGTAGCGACAGCTAAATAAGAGGATTTTGAAAATATTGCAAGAATTACTGAAATACTGAAGAATCCCATGTTGAAATCTCCATGCTGATGTATCATAAAACACACTGAGTGACACCCATTGGGGATTGTCATTATTGCTCTAACTACAGCTGGTAGTCTGTGGGAAAGAGAAAAAGCTGTTACGTTGCCTTTACTTCTTTGCCACTGTGGCGCAATGGTTAGAATGCAGTATTGCAGCTAATTCTGCTGACTGCAGGCTGCCAGCAGTTTGGCAGTTCAATCCTGACCAGTATGCATCATCTAATGATCAAAATTTGGATACATGATATAAGAATCGTACAAATACAAAAGAATTATATTAATTGTATATATTGGATAAATCAGCAGGAAAATATTTTTAACTGTAATCTCAGAATCAGCAGAAAAATTCTACATTTATATTTCCGTTATTTATATTGCAAATTCTAATTTGGCAATGAGTGTAACTATGTGCCTTAGATACATGCTTCATTGTTACTACGTTGTGAAATATACTGTCATTATTTAAGGAACTTAAAAAAATAGAAGCTTGCAAAAGGTTTTTTTTATGTTGTTTTCAGTTTCTTTGTGAACTTGCTATTTTCTTAGGAACTGGATAGTAATACTGTTAATAGACTTTACCTGTCCCTCATCCTTCATACCTTGTTAAGAGAGACCAACATATGGGACGTGTCAGAAAAATTTAATATACCGCGAGGATTTGTTCAATCTCTTCTCAGTTCAGCGGCTTCATTCTCCTCTTCAGTTTTGCATTTTTGTGAGGTAACATACAACTGCTAAATAATTCACTGCAAGGCAAAAACATCATTCATTGCTTTACTTTGGGGGAAAAAGTTATTATTTCTTTAGTAATCGTCTCATATAATTTCCGTTCTTAAATTTAGAAGCAATTATCAGTGTATTACTTGGCTCCCCTGCTGAACAGTTTTCAAATTGAAAATAACAGCTCATAGACATCTTATAATTTTGTATATCTCATTTTGAAACTAATCTCTGGTATTTTATTTATATGATTGATTGATTGATTGATTGGAATTTGTATGGTTGCCCACTCACTCTCAGTAACTCTGGGTAGCTTGCAAAATTAAAATTGTCCCTTCACAAATACAGTAATGTATTGACATTCTCCAAGAGCTGGCTTTTCTTTTGTTATCTCAACATGAAAGATGTTACGTTATCACATTGTAACATCCAAATCTATAGGGCCTGATTTAATCCTTTTGGAAATCTTTAGATTCGACTAATGGATCCCAGTAAAAGAAGAAACTGAGCAGGATTTGATTGATAACTTTCTAAATAAAATTGACCAACAGAAATGTGCCTAATGTGTTTTCTTACAGGAGCTGGATGAGTTTTGGGTTTATAAAGCTCTCCTGCCAGAACTTACCAAGAGACTAAACTATTGTGTTAAAGCAGAACTTATTCCTCTTATGGAGGTGGCAGGAGTTTTGGAGGTTAGTAAAGTCTAGTTTGATGGTTTATACATGAATTCTTTTTACAAGTACCGTATTTGCTGGCGTATAAGAGGACTTTTTTGCCCTGAAAAACATGCCTCCAAGTGGGAGGGTTGTCTTATACGCCGGTATATCCACTGCTGGCTATCGGATGCTTGTGGGACGCAGCGAAGGCACCTCTGGCTTCCCGGATCCCCCGCGTCGCTTCTGCCAAGAGCCTCCCCACGTCTCTGAATCAGGTTCAAATCCTGCTCGCCTCGCTCCACCCGAGTCTGCAGCGACTGGGGGGAGGGAGAGTGTGGGTCGCTCCTGTCGCCCCAGGCAGGGCCATGTGAAGGCTGCCTGCCTTCCTGCTCCTCCCACGGCCCCTGGCACTCCGCCCTGCTGCTGCAGCCCTGGGGATTTCTGGAGGGCATTTCCAGTGACCCCTCTGGGATCGTTTGGCTGACCAACACAGAATAACATGCACACTGTGTAAATATTGGATGATTAGTTACCGGGGCGGGGGGGTCGTCTTATACGCCGGCAAATACGGTAGGTTAACTGAGGGTTTTCAGAAAGCCAAGCAGAATGTAAGGATAACTTCTAAAATTTCTTCCAGTTGGTCACCACAGAGAGTTTTTCACACTTATGACCACTGCAGCATTCCCATGGTCACATGATCATAATTCAGATCCTTGGTATTTATTTATCGTATTTATGACAGTTGCAAGGTCCCAGGATGATTGCAACCTCCTGACAAGTCAATGGGGAAGCCAGATTCATTTAACAATTGTTATTAACTTAACAACTGCAGTGATTCACTTAAAAACTGTGGCAAGAAAGGTTGTAAAATGAAGCAAGGCTCACTTAAGGAATGTCTCACATAGCAATAGAAAATTTGGTCTCAATTGTGGACATAAGTCGAGGACCACCTGTACTTCCTAGTTGCAGAGAGGAATGGCACATATGACAGATGTCTTCAACGTAAATCTCACGCTTGAATTCAGAAGTACTTTCTTTGGGTGATTTTCCTTCAACTTTTGCCTGATTAGCTACTGGAGATCAAGTTCTCCTTTGCAGATCTGGGTGAAGATTGATACCAGCAGCTATTTGTTTTTCAGCAGATTGACACATTTTGGTTGTGTTGTGGTTGGGGAATTCTGGGAATTTAAGTCTCCAAGTCTTAAAGCTGCCACGCTTGGACATTCCTGATGTGTAATGTCTTGATCCATTGTTTAGCTCTCTCCTTTAATTAGCTTCTCCACTGCTTCACAGGCTCGAGCCAAGCAACTCTACAACTTAGGCTATAAAACTTTAGCTCACTTGGCCAATGCAGATCCAGAACTTCTAGTCAAGAGTGTTGTACATATGTCCAGAACTCAGGCCAGGAAAATAGTTTCATCTGCAAAGGTAAGTAAAGCGGTAGCAAAACACTCTGGAACAACTTCTGTTTTAAATAGGAAGAGGTCTTATATAGTCCTCGGTAGAAATCAGGATGAAAATAATCTCCATCTTTGGCAAGTAGCCATTGGAGGCCTCAGAAGCATTAAGATTCAGTCTAGTCTCTGCTCCAGGGAGCCTCCTAAGAAATGAACACTGTCCCAAAAGTGCTTTTTTTTCCAAGAGACAACTGGACTTTCTGTTTTTTTCCTTTGAAGACGTTTTGCTTCTCATCCAAGAAGCTTCTTCAGCTATGACTAGATCAGAGGTCAGCAACCTGTGGCTCTTTCATCCCTCTGCTGCAGCTCCCTGTTGCCAGTCGACTCCACAATTGACAGGGCTTTTGGTTAGGACAGGTAGAGGAAAAAGGATGCTGTGCTAGGAGGAGACTCTATGGTGGGGGAACCGCCATAGAGTCTGGTCGGCTCCAGAATTGAATGGGGGGCGGGGGATGGGTTCTGGTTAAGACCTTTGTGGCTCTTTGAGTGTTTAAGGTTGTCCCCTGGACTAGATGGTGGGGAATGGAAGGATTTATACAAAGAATGCAAATGACCAGCTGTCTGCAAGGAGTATAAATCTTCCCCACCATCCAGTCAGAGCTGAAGAAGCTCCTTGGATGAGAAGCGAAACGTCTTCAAAGAAAAACCAGAAAGTCCAGTTGCCGCTTGAAAAAAGCACCATTGGAACAACCATGACTTGGATGACTGAGAATTTCTCCCAGACAAATGAATGCTATATAAGTTACTGAGATGACCCGGTGCTTGGCACAAAAGCAACAAAGTCACAAAAGTGGGTAAAGTCCCTTTAATTCCTCCAATTTGGCCCCCGATGTCCAGTTATTATCGGCTGGAGAAAAAACTCCTAAGAACAGTCTTTAAAGGGAAGAAATTCAGTCCGAACCCAAAGTACATATAAATTATAAATACAAGCCAACACAAACTACAGCTGCAGCAATTAACGAGACAAGGCAGGATAAGGAATTGCAGACTTCAAAAGATGACAAAACACACTGTTGGGAGGACACCAGAACCCAGACAAGACTTGACAAACAAAGATAATGCACGCTTTGCTTCCAGCAAGATGCTGTGCACAAATGCCCTTTTTAAATCCTGTTTTCCCAGCTGCAGCTAATGAAGGGAATCAGGGCCCTTTTCTCACCCATAACTCACATTGCTCCCTTCTCCGTTCCTCCCTGCATGCCCTAGGGTGAAGAGGAGGTAACCCTGGGTCTTCCTCTGAAGGCCCAGCCAGACTGTGCCCTTCCCCAGTTTCTTCCACAGCCACCGGAGCCACACTCCCACTCCCTGTCAGTTGCTAGAACTCCCCCTTAGAATCAGATTCCAACAGGGGCATGACAGTTACCTTGGGAGCTATGGGGTCTCAGATACACAGTAAATACACTACAATAAAAAGTTGTGTGACCTTTTTTGCCTTTGAATGCAGATGCTCCTGGCTGAGAAGACTGAGGCTTTACAAGAAGAAGTTGAAGAATTATTGCGAATACCTACGGATGTTCCATGAGGCTTTTTATTTTTCTGTAAATCCAAGAATCAATAAATTATCTCCTGCCTTGATCACTGCTTGTACTTATTGTATATATTAATGAAATAAAGGTTACACGTCAGAAAATGTTTTGCTAAAAATCATCAGCATGTTTTGTTTTGTACATAATGAAATTACATTTTTTGCAATCCGCATTGTATTTTATCTTTCACAGATATTGCCATTAATGACATAATTTTGCATTTCATTTCAGTGTCACTATTTTTTATTAAATTTCTTCATGACTCTTAACAAGATCATTTTGGAAAATTAAGTTTATTTTATTTGAAATCTATTTTAGAGATTATGGGGAGAAATAAAATGGTATAATTGACATGGCTTGTCTATATTTGCTAAATTATATATGAAAGGTGTTTTCAAATAGTCTCCCTGGGTAAATAACTCCCTGGTTATGTTCACACCATATATTAGTGCCACAAATTAGCCAACCATATTTTACTGTAGCGTACCATGCTAAATCATGTCTAATGGTTAATTCATGATTTGGTATACTGTGCCAATTAATTGGTTTTGAATATTTTTTTTAACTGTGGTTGTTAAAAAAAATAACCCAACCCAAAGAAGACTGAAAAATACATCACCAAAATGTAGAGTTATTAAAAGGTAGCCATTTTCACACATAGGCAAAACCACATACATACTCACGGAGGCTCTAAACAACACATACACTATCATTATTAATCATAGTGGCTCATGAAAAGGCACCCACACAGTGACTAAATATGATAGTCTGGTTCACATACAAAGATATTTGACTTTGTTTTCTTAGGGAATATACATTTGTACAAAATATATTTTTAAAAAAGATTGAAATGAAAGCACAGGAAGATTGCTGACTAAAAAGAAAGCCAATGCTAATAATAAAAGTAGGTTTGAGTGGAGCAATCTCTGAAGCATTTAAGGAGACAGTTGTAAATGTTGACAAGGCTGTGTAATAGCTGGATGATGCTCAGGGAGATGTGGAAGGAAACAACTGGGATATAAGCTTTATAATATGATAGATGCAAATGCTAATAGGTAATACCTATTCTTATCTTGCCTGTGCTTGGGCCCTTCAAAATGGACAGATGCACTTATACATGGACAAACAAATACTCCCATGCTTCTCCCTAGCCCCAAATTCTGAAAATCATGTCTCTTTCCATGATACTCTTAGTCCAGCCCAAACTTTCCTTTTCCTGAAGCATCTATCTTATAAATCTGTTTTAAACTGTAGTCTTGGTGTCATTCTAAAATATAGGGCTTTCCTGCTTCTATCTCACTTCCCGCTATTTGCAACCTCATCCTTCCTCAAGACTTTCAGAGAAAACCCAATGTTTATTTCAAGTATATTGTGTATGGCAGTTATTGAGAAATGCATTAAATGTTCTTGCAAATTCTGAAACTTGTGCCTTGAGTTCTGTGCCTGGGTGGCTGTGATATTTTCATGCGTAGTCATTGTAAAAGCAAGATTCCCTACTGGAAAAAAAATAAAAGTTGTATTTAAAGGCCATTAGATTTCACAGCCACCTCAATTCTGGTTTGGGTGGACACTAGGATTACACACTTCTGCAATTAGCCAATACTTGAAAAACCTGTTGTAGATAGTTTGTGATTGGGTTCTTCTCCAGTGTAGATGGTGTCACAGTTCTGCCACACTGAGGACTGAGTAAAATCATCAGCTTCCTCCAGCAACATTTACACAACCGTTGTCACTTTATCAAACCATTTTCTCCATTCGCACAACCCAGCGTTGCATATCACAGTTTAGCCAAATGCAATCCTTAAATAAAACAGGTATGCATTTGTCCTAAAATACAAAAACCAAAAAAATTGTGCTGACTAGCACAAATTGGGCACCAATACTGGGTTCATCCATCCTTCAAAGGAACTGCTTAACAATAGTTGAACCAAAGTTACAAATTTTGATTATTGTTCAACAAAGATGTTTGTACCCAGGCAACGCACTGTTCAACTGAAGATGGAATTATATTAAAAAAAAAAACCTTAATTAAAAAAAACAGTGGTTAGTTGAACAAACCACAATGACTTTCATGGCATGCTAAGCCGAAATATAATAAAACACATGACTCAGCCAGTTTTTTCCAACTTGACAACTTCCAGATAACGTAAAGCAACTCAGAATTCTTTTTTTTTTTTTGAAAAAGTTTTTATTAATTTTTTACAAACAAACAAGACAAACAAAACATAAAAACATCAACTCTTATATGTACATCCAGTGTGTCAGTTGGTTCATCATTTTTGTGCATTCATTCTGTAGTCTCAATTACAATTATATTACATAACAACTCATATTGTCAATCCAAACTTATATATCCTAATATCACTAAAAAAAAGAAGTTTTTGACTATATTTTTAATCATTCATGCTTAATGAGCTAACAATACTTTAAACCAGTTTACTCTATAACAAATCATCTAGTCATATCAAATCAATCCTAAAAAATCCTTTATAAATATAATAGCAAATAGCAAAATAATAGCAAAATAAAGATATTCCTTACTATCTAGCATTCTAAATATTCTATTATCGTATTTTATCATCTAGCCATTTATAAAAAAGATCCCAAATTTCATAAAATTGTTTATCCTCTTGCTCTCTAATTTCAAATGTCAATCTGCTCATCTCAGCACATTCCAATATTTTCTTAATAATTTCTTCCTGTAATGGTATTTTCTCATTCTTCCAATTTTTAGCAAATACAATCCTGGCCGCTGTTAATACATTTACAATCAGGTATTTCAAATCTTTACTATATATATCAGGTAAAATTCCCAGTAAGAAGATCTCTGGTTTCAAATCTATATGTTTCTTTATCATTTTTTCCAACCACATGCGAATTATAGTCCAATATTTTCTAGCATCCTCACAAGTCCACCACATATGGTAATACGAGCCGGGTATCTGATGACATTTCCAGCATTTTTCAGATTTGTTCTTAAACATTCTTGCTATTCTTGTCGGAGGAAAGTGCCACCTGTAAAACATCTTATACAAGTTTTCTTTATATGCTGTTGACATTGTCATTTTATAATTTTGAGACCACAATTTCTGCCATTTCTCTAAATCAATCCCATATCCAAAATTCTTCCCCCAAACAATCATAGTTTCTTTGACTTGTTCTTCCTCTAATTTCATTCCCAGTAAATAACCATATAGTTTTTTAATCACCTTCTCATCAGTACCCATCAAGATCTTATCTAAATCAGTCTGTTTATCATAAAATCCCTCCGTTTTAGAATCTTCATCATACCTTGAATGTATTTGTGCATATGAAAACCAATTCATCCTTATACCTTGTTCCTCTAAGTTTTGGATCGATTTAAGTTCACCCTTTTCATCCAAAAGTTTCCCATATCTAACTGTTTGTTCCTTCTTGTAGATTATAGGATAGGAAAATGCTTCAATGGTCGATAACCAAACTGGAATTTTCAAATAACATTGTCTTTTTATCTTCTTCCAATTTAACCACAAAGACTCCCGTACATAATGTCTTCTAAAATAACCCTGTGTTTTAGTTCCCTTATACCATAAAAAAGCATGCCAACCCAACAGCAAGTCATGCCCTTCTAATGTCAACAACCTATGTTTCCTTAATGTTATCCATTCTTTGACCCACATCAAACTTGCAGCTTGATAATACAATTCCCAATTAGGCAGACCAAAACCTCCTCTAATTCTAGCATCTTGCAAAAGCTTTAGCTTTATTCTCGCTTTTTTACCTTGCCATATAAACTTCAACATAATTTTATTTAAATCTTCAAAATAGTCTTTTCCAAGCCTAATTGGTATTGTTTGAAACAAAAATAAAATTCTAGGTAAGATATTCATCTTAATTGTTGAAATTCTCCCTATTAATGACAATTGCAAGTTTTCCCAGCTGGGGTTTTGTTCATGGTACTGTTTGGGGTTATGTGCTGGAGGAGAAGCATCCAGTTTATTTTGTCGTCAATGTTGCCGTGGTCCATTTTGTGCAAGGTCTGTTTTATAAATTGAACCATTCGCTCAGCCCTACCATTGGCCGCAGGGTGAGCTGGCGATGTTAAGGCATGGCGGATGCCCCGATCTGCCAGGTACTGTTCGAATGGCAGGGCAGTGAATTGGGGGCCATTATCGGAGACCAGGACATCTGGAAATCCGTGGGTAGCGAATAGTTTATTCAGTTTTTTAGTGACTGCCTCTGTGGTGGTGCTTTTCATCTTGTGGACTTCGAGCCAGTTTGAATAGGCATCCATTGTTAGGAGGAAAGTGTGTCCTCTTGTGGGTCCCACAAAATCGATGTGGATACGGGACCAAGGACCTCGAGGCATTTCCCACTGAGTTGGGGGAGTTTTTGGAGGAGTGGAGCGAGTCTCCTGGCATTTGCTGCATTTTGCTACCCAGGTCTCTATCTGTTTGTCTAAGCCAGGCCACCATGTGTAACTCCTGGCCAATGCCTTCATCCGCACGATGCCTGGATGTCCATCATGCAACATTTTCAATACCCTATATTGCAATTTCTCCAGGACTATGACTCTGTCTCCCCACACTATGCAGCCTTTCTGGAAGAATAGCTCTGTTTGACGATTCCTAAATAGCTTGAATGTGTCATTGGTTGCACTGACCGGCCAACCCCGTTCTACCCAGCTGAGGACTTGTGCCAAAATAGGGTCCTTTTTTGTTTCTAAGGCGATATCTCGAGCGGTCAGCGGTGGCGATTTGAGGGTTTTGATTTGCAATACGGCTAAGGTTGGAGCAGGGTCCTCTATGATGTCTGGTAGTGGAGAGCGGCTCAAAGCGTCAGCGTGGGGAATGGTTTTCCCCGGGCGGTGTTGCAATCGGTAATTGTAGGCGGCTAAAAATTCTGACCAATGTGTCATTCTTGGTGATAAGATATGGGGAGTTGGTTTGTTTCCCGCCAAAATACCAAGTAGCGGCTTGTGGTCTGTAATTATGGTAAAGGGTCTCCCATACACATATTCATGGAAACGTTTAATTGCGGATACAATAGCGAGAGCCTCTTTATCAAATTGACTATAGTTCCTTTCTGTTTTAGACAAAGTTCTCGAAAAGAACGCAATAGATGCCTCATTCCCATTTGGTAGGACATGGATTAAAATGGCTCCCATTCCAAATGGTGAGGCGTCACAGGTAGAGTCTCGTTGTATTGCATTAATACAGCATCGGAGGTTAAGAGGTCTTTTACCTCTTGGAATGCTCTCTCTTCACGCCGTCCCCAGATCCAGGAAGCCTTTTTATCGAGAAGTCTATGTAGGGGCTCGGCTACAGTTGCCTTCTGGGGCAAGAAGATGTTATAAAAGTTAATGAGTCCCAGGAAGGCTTGGAGGTCTGTCTTATTCCTTGGTCTCGGGGCGTTTTTGATTGCGGTTAGTTTTTTTTCGGTGGGGTGGATTCCCTGTCTGTCGAGAAGGTATCCCAGGAACTCCACTCTCTCCGTACAAAGTTGACACTTGTCCCTTTTTACCTTCAGACCAGTGTCTTTAAATTTCTGAAGAACTTTTCTGAGTCGTTGTACTAATAACTCTTTAGTAGGGGCAGCCATTAGGACATGTCAAAATAAGGCACGATGCCTTTTATGCCTTGTAATAGTCTCTCCATTAAACTTTGGAAAATGCCAGGCGCCACGCTTATTCTGAATTGGAGTCTATTGCACTTGAAAGTGCCTCTAAGTGTAACTATTGTCTGGGCTTCTACAGTTGTCGCATCTACAGGTAGTTGCTGGTATGCCTGAGCTAAGTCCAATTTCGCAAATATTTTTCCGCCACCCAGGGAATGAAGGAGGTGTTGAACCACCAGTGCTGGGTAAGCGCTCTGTTGAAGAGCATGATTTAGGGTGGCCCGGTAATCCCCACAAATTCTTAACGAACCATCTGGCTTCATAGGCGTTACTGTCGGAGTTTTCCAGCGGGCATGGTCAATCAGTTCCAATACGCCCTGGGCTATCAGTTTATCTAGCTGCTCGTCGATCTTCGGATTTAAGGCAAAAAGTACCCAATGAGGCTTAAGCTGAATGGGAGCTACATCGGGGCTGAGATTAAATGATATAGGGGTCCCCTTGTACTTGCCTAATGTTCCTGTGAACACGTCCTGGAATTCCTGGATGAGAGCCTCTTCCCAGTCATCGCTTCTGGTTTGATATATGCCAGCTAGTTCAATCCCGAGTGGGGCGAACTACTGTAACCCTAACAAACTGGGTCGATCACGATCGACAACAGTCAGGGGAAGCATCGCGGTGCGGTCCTTGAAGGATACTTGGACGTGGCTGGAACCGACAACTAGAATTCTGTTTCCCTGGTAGTCTTTTAGGATGATTCGTTGCGTGCTGAGGTCCTGGCGGCAGATGTCAGGGATCAGCTGTTAGAGGGTTTTCAGGATACCATCGATAGGGATGATCCCGAATCGATTTCCATCACGCACGGTCAATTCTCAATAGTAACCCTTACGCGGATCTTTCTTGCATCAAACGATGAAGCATGGCCGATAATAATGGTTTGGTGGGCCTCTTCTCGTCTCGTTGAAGAGGCAGGTGCTCGATTGCTGTAGTAGTAGTGGTTGTTCCATTGGTGGTTCAGACGGTCCTGATTCTCAGGAGGTTTGCCTGTCTCCCGACGGAGGTTGTTCTCCCTTCGGGTGGGACTGGATTCTCGCTTGCTTCTGCAGACTTTTGCGATGTGGCCTCTTTTTCCGCAAGTACGGCAGAGTGCATCGAGAAATTTTCAGTCCAATTGCGGATGGTTTGCCCCAGAACCAGCACATTGGTGCGGACGTCTCTGGTTTCTTTGCTCTCGTTCCGAGTGGAGCCGGTTGACCTCCTCTTCCTCACTGTCTGAGGATGACTCGAGGTCTTTGTGGTGGGTGGTGGTAGCGTGCTTCTCAGCGGCGAGTGGGCTATCGTTAGCGAGTTGGCGAAACGGTGCATTCGCTCGGCGCATTCGAGCAGCTGACTTCCTGGTTGCTTCTGCGGCAGTAGCATCGGCAATGACATCAGTTTACTCTGCACATGCGGTGCATTTAATCCCAGAACTATGCGGTCTCTTAGGGCTTCCTCTAAGTTTGCAAAACCACAAAGGCTCTGGAGGTCAGATAAAAAATTTCCAATGCTCTTGTCCTTTCGTTGGTCCCTCTGGTAAAATTCGTGTCTTCGTATCAGTGTAGGTACTGCGGTTGCGTAATGGGCCCGGAGGATTGGGGCAAGGGTATCCCAATCCATGGTCTTCACTTCCGCCCTTTTTGCCAGTGCTTTAGCCATTTTGAAAACGGCGGGGCCGCAATGAGTCAGGAACACCGTTCGTTTCTTGCCAGGCGTAGCATCTTTAAAATTGTTGGTCTCCAGGAACATCCGGAAGCGATCTGTATACGAGTCCCAGTCTTCGGTTGCTGGGTCGAATGGAGCGGGTGGTATGGTGCCGCTGGTCATCTTGCCGTTTGATGCATGTGCTCTTTCGCCACATGCTCTGTCTTGTTCGATGCATTCTAGTCAGCTCTATCGTCTCCACATCCCATCCTCATCGCCAATGTTAAGTCCTGGGCATGGGTGCAAGGAACGGAGACGAGACATCGAACGGTGACTTCAACTCTTTATTTAACAGGAAAGAACAGAGCAAATATTTGGGCAGCAGCAGCTCTTTTATAGAGCTGGCTGCTGTCAAAACAACCAATGATTTGAGTTTACTGCTTTCACAAGCATCCAATCAGGGGGCCCCGTTAACAGCCAATCAGACAGGCCAAAAACGACCAATCACGACTCGCTATTTATGGGCCAATGAGAAGTGCAGGATTACAAGCCTGCTGTAAAGTAAAGCTGTTTAGGGTTGTATCGCTGCGTTGGCTTAGTCCATAACAGCTCCAATTGTATCACACTGCTTAAAAATTAGGTAGAATGTCTGATTAAGATGCGTAAAGCTGTCATCTCTTGTTCTCTAAATGTGTTGGAAGTGCATCTCCCACAATCTCCAGCTAAAATAGTCAAATCCTGGGAACTCTGTAAGGTGCACTCCTAATATACTTGAAAGATGTCAAATTGGGGGAAGGGTGTGCTTTAATCAGAGACCACTGGATTCTCCCCATAAGATTGTACAGAGAAGATCAGGCAATTCACATTGTATGCTCACCCTTAGTTCAGGCATCTTCAAATCTTTTGGACAACTGTACTTGTTTATAACACACTAGCTCTATACCTGTGCTTTGCTACGGAATTATGTGGTCAGGCTTAGTTTTTGGGGAGGAAAATAAGGAAAACAAAATTCTGCCTCTGCCTACTAGCATCTATCGGTATTCATCTGGCTAGCGTCCTGTCAGTGTGTGAAAGAGTTGAGGGCTGTTTGGAAACTGAAAGAGTATTTGCTGTGTGAGCAAGGAGGAGACAGCAAGGAGCCTGGGCATGCCTTAGCTCAACTATTCTGTACTAAAGCTGCTTGCTGCTGTGAAACTGAAACTCCTCTCCTCTGCTTGTGTTTTGCATTTTCAGGTTGAGTAGAACTCCTTAGCATCAGAGCATGTTGATAATAATATAGGAAATTCTAATGCTCTGATGGTCATTTTGAAAAATCCTTTCTTAGTGAGCATCTAGAAGCCAAGAGGAACATACGTGCCAAATTTCAAGTTTGTATAAATAATATGGTATTCAGCTTTGTTCGGGTATTTTCTCACATCATTATAGTGGTGCTTTTAAAGTTGTAGCAATGTTTCGGCAGAATCTCATCTGCCATCATCAGGCTTCTGTATTGTGTTCGTCTGTGAGTCAGACTTTTACAGTTGTTTCAGTTTTAAATTTGGGGATAGCCTACTGTTGTGCCAGAATGGTTTTTTCTTCATTAGCTGATCCAATTGGAACTAAGGAGTCACATAAATACAAAATGGCTGTGATTTGCACATGCCCCCAAAACAGGGTGCAAATTTCCTACTTCCAAAATGTACAAAATTAGCAAAATGCCATTATACACACATATACATTTATGCCATGACCATGTGCCACTAAATGAAAGTCTTCTAGACTGGCAAAGATTGGATTCAGGCCAGGGCTGCAAAAATCTCTCAGCTGTGATCATCTCAAAAGACTAAAGCAGCATTTTATTTATAAAAGGGAATAGTTGTCATTCAGGGTTGAAATGAACACTGATGATGTTATAGAGCAGTGATGGCAAACAGTGGTGGGATTCAAATATTTTTACCACCGGTTCTGTGGGCATAGCTTGGTGGGCGTGTAAAATCCCCAGTCAGAGGTGGTACTTGCCGGTTCTCTGAAGATTTCCACTACCGGTTCTCCAGAACTGGTCAGAATCCGCTGAATGCCACCTCTGATGGCAAACCTTTTCGTTGTGGTGTGCCAAAGTGTGTGCGTACCCACGTGCCGGTACCCACAATGCAATGTGAGCGTCTTTCTCCCAGCTTTGAACAGAACTGGGTGGGTTTTCCTTCCAATGAAATGCGGTAAATCGGGGACTGCCTGTACTCCCTTGGAAGGAGAAAACCATGAGGGAAAGCCGGGGGGGAGGGGCACCAGATGAGAGGGAAACTGTCGCAGAAAGAGGCAAGAGCAAACTGCAATCCTGCCCTACCAAAAAAAAAAAGTGCCATCTGTGGCATCCCTGAAGCTACTTTTGCTTTAGTGAGACTTTTGTTGTTGTTGTTCAAAGCTTCCCCCGGAATGGTGGCTGGTTTTAACCATGGTTAGTGGCTTGTTTTAATCACAGTTAGTGGCTTGTTTTAATCACAGTTAGTGGCTTGTTTTAACCACTGTTAGCAACATGCTTTAAACACAATTAATTGCTTGTTTTAACCATGGTCAGTGGCTTGTTTTAACCAGGGTCAGTGGCTTTTTTAACCATGGACAGTGGCTTGTTTAACCAGGGTCAGTGGCTTGTTTTAACCCAGATTAGTAACTTGTTTTAACCCAGATTAGTAACTTGTTTTAACCATGGTCAGTGGCTTGTTTTAACCAGGGTCAGTGGCTTTTTTAACCATGGACAGTGGCTTGTTTTAACCCAGATTAGTAATTTGTTTTAACCATGGTCAGTGGCTTGTTTTAACCATGGTCAGTGGCTTTTTTTAACCATGGACAGTGGCTTGTTTAACCAGGGTCAGTGGCTTGTTTTAACCCAGATTAGTAACTTGTTTTAACCATGGTCAGTGGCTTGTTTTAACCAGGGTCAGTGGCTTTTTTTAACCATGGACAGTGGCTTGTTTAACCAGGGTCAGTGGCTTGTTTTAACCCGGATTAGTAACTTCTTATATTTAACCAGGGTTAGTAGCCGAGCAAGGAAGGACGAGGAGCGCACACCTCAAGCAGGGCGTATGAGCCGCAGCTGGGCGTCTCCTTCCGCCTCTCCTCGCCTCTTCTCAGCCGGCGGCAAGCGCTGGACGTCGGGCGTCCTTCACTCGCGGGAGGCCGAGCTCCGCAGCGGCTGAGTTAGGGACTAAACCGCGCGCGCGCCCTTCTCCGGCGGCCGAGCAGAGGAGAGCCGAGCCGGCACCAAACGAAGCGTTTCTCTCTCTCTCTCTCTCTCTCTCTCTCTCCGCCTGCCAAGATGCCGCCGCCGCTGCTTTTCCTGTTGCTGCCGCTGTTGCACCTTTGCGGCTGGCCGGTGCGGGACGCGGCGGGGTCGAGGGCAGCGCCGGAGCTGGGCCAAAGGGAAGACGGGGCGGCAGAGCTGAACTTCCAGCTGAGCCTCCGGCCGGCGCGCAAAGTCAGCCCGTTTTTCCTCTCCGTCACCCTCGACTCCAACCTCATCACCGACCCCAAGTACATCACCTTCCTCGGGTAGGTAAGCCAGCGACAAGCGGGGAGCTCTCACTGACTGACTCACCGCAGCCTCTCCCGCTCAGCCTCGGGCGCTTTGGAAAGCGGCACCTGACCCAGGACTGCCCGCCTGAGGCGTCGGAGCCCTAAACGCCTGGTTTTGGGGGGGTTATTTTATTTTATTTTTGAATGCCGGGGAAAGCCTTAAGTGTTTAAACTCTACTGTGGGGGGCGGGGGGAACCACCAGATAACAGAGTTGGAAGGGACACCTTGGAGGTCTTCTAGTCCAACCCCCTGCCCAGGTAGGAATCCCTACACCTCTTCAGGCAAATGGTTGTCCAACCTCTTCTTAAAAACTTCCAGTGCTGGAGCATTTACAGCTTCTGGAGGCAAGTGGTTCCACTGATTCATTGTTCTGTCAGGAAGTTTCTCCTTAGTCCTAGGTTTGCTCCTCTCCTTGCTTAGTTTCCACCCATTGTCCTGCTGTGAGTTTGATCCCAGGTAGGGGCTAATATTTAGAATAGATTCTCCTGCTCTAGGCAGGGGGTTGGACTAGATGACCTCCAAGCCCCTTCCAACTCTGTTATTCTGTGTTCTATGTCCTGCCTTCAGGGGCTTTGGAGAATAGGTTGACCCCCTCTTCTTTATGGCAGCCTCTTAGATATTGGAAGACTGCTATCATGTCACCCCTATTCCCCTAGTTTTTATGAAACCAGTTCCAGTTCCAGCAACTATTCTTTTTATGTCTTAGCCTTAGGCTGCACTCATCATCTCTGTCCTTTGTTAAATAGGAGAGCAGGAGTGGTGATGATGGAAATTATGAACGAGGGTATTGCTGGATACAAGAAGGTTAGATATGGGGTATTATGTGAATCCACTGAGAGTAAAGCAGTTTGTTTAAATATTTGTCGCTCCGTGGGCTATTTCAACCGTGCTACCTTCCACTGGTGTGGTAAAACATGAGATGGCCATCCACTGTAACTTAAATTCCTTGGGTGAAGTGCAGCAATAACGGATGAAAAATCCAAACTTGAATGTCTTCTTTGCTTTTCATTTTTTTCCCCATCCTTTCAGCTCAAAGAACATGCCCTTAGTCCTGTATAAGCATTCTGGTTTCTTTGTAGCTTGGAGGAGGTTGCTAACCTAAAATATGTCATTGTCTAAGCTCCTGGGTGTTGTGCAAATCCAGGAAATTGAGCTGATTCTATAAATCACAGGTAAGGTAAGTCGAGGTGAGAGTTACTGCCTCGTGCCAAAATATTTCCTGTTTGAAAATCTGGTAAAAAAAATACAGGTAGTCTTCAAGTTACGGCCACAATTTGAGCCCAAAAATTCTGTGGCTAAATGAGATGGTTGTTAAGTGAGTTCTGCCCTATTTTACAACCTTTCTTGCCAAAGTTGTTAAGTGAATCACCAAAGTTGCTAAGTTAGTAAAACAGTTGTAAGGTGAATCTGGCTTCCCTGTTGATTTTGCTTGTCAAACGGTCAGAATAGAATAGAATAGAATAGAATAGAATAGAATAGAATAGAATAGAATAGAATAGAATTCTTTTTATTGGCCAAGTGTGATTGGACACAGAAGGAACATGTCTTGGTGCAAATGCTCTCAGTATCCATAAAAAGAAAAGATACATTCGTCAAGAGTCAAGAATCATCAGGTACAACACTTAATGATAGTCATAGGGTACAATAAGCAATCAAATCATACTAGGAAACAGTCAATATAAACCGTAAGGATACAATGGCTGCCAGAATAGCTTACGCTCATTGCTGGAAGCACAACTATATTCTCCCAGAATGAATTGATCATTTATGACATGTGCTGAAATGGACAAACTGATGTTAATGTTACAAGAAAAATATGAGTCTGAATATTACAAAATCTGGGGAAAATGGTATAATGGGATTGAATTAAGACAGATGGAAAATGAAGGAATTTAAGATAAGCAATTTATAGAGTAAATATATATATTTGCACAAATTATATATATTTGTAAATATGTGCAAAAGATAGAATTGTATAAGATTGGATGTCTCAGAAATGTTAATGTAATGATTATCTTTTTGTTTTTAAAAGACATAAAAAACTAATAAAGTTTATTTAAAAAATTGTAAGGATGCAACAAGGTTACTTACAGTCATACAGTCACAAGTGGGAGGGGATGGGTGGTAAGGAGTGATGACAAGATTAACAGTAATAGTAGTGCAGACTTTGTAATAGTTGGACAGTGTTGAGGGAATTATTTGTTTAGCAGAGTAAAGGCATTTGGGAAAAAACTGTCCTTGTGTCTAGTTGTTCTGGTGTGCAATGCTCTATAGAATCGTTTTGAGGGTAGGAGTTGAAACAGTTTATATCCAGGATGTGAGGGATCTGTAGATATTTTCACAGCCTTCTTTTTGACTCATGCAGTATACAGGTCCTCGATGGAAGGCAGGTTGATAGTAATTGTTTTTTCTGCAGTCCTAATTACTCTCTGAAGTCTGTGTCTGTCTTGTTGGGGTGCAGAACCAAACCAGAGAGTTACACAAAAGGTGATAAACTCCAATCATCATAAATATGATTTGTCAGGCATCTGAATTTTGATCATGTGACCATGGGGATGTTGCAATGGTCATAAGTGTGAAAAATGGTCATGTTACTTTTTCAGTGCCATTGTAACTTTGAATGACCATTAAATGAATGGTTATAAGTGAAGGACAACCTGTACTCTTTGTTCAAGTGTCAACTTTGCTGCATTGGCGTAGGAGTAATGAGTTGACAACATCCTTTATAATTATCTTTCTAGAACAATTGCCCTCTTAATTATCTGCTTGGCTAAAGAACTTGCTTTGCCATTTCCTGCAGTTCCTTCCTGGTGTTTTGGCTGATGAGATAGATGCTGGAGAATCCTGCTGTGCCCAACTCTGCCCACTGTTCTTAGCTCTCTGACATCGCTCTTAAATGAATCTAGCAAGAAATATATTCTTCGATGACATATGCAATTCTTAGTTAGAGCAGTAGCGTTTAGACTTATCTACCACTTCACAGTGCTTTACAGCCCTCTCTAAGCGGTTTACACAGCCTATTGCCCCCAACAATCTGGGTCCTCATTTTACCCATCTTGGAAGGATGGAAAGCTGAGTCAATTATTCTCAATAGACCTGCCTATCCTGAGACCAGTTTATCTCTGGGCACAGTTGTGTTAAGCCTGGGTTCCCCAACCAGGGTTAAGGAGACAAGCTAAACAGAATGTGCAGCGTTAGTCAGATAGGCACACAGATAAATGAGTGAGATAAGTTTGTATGTTTATTAACATACAGTAAAAATAACAGATACGCTTGTGCTATCAAAAATATAGTTTATTCCATTTATAGCATAGTCAAAATAACAGTCCATTAGTCATGTATCATTTAGTCAGTCCATTCAAGGATATTCAGTTAGCAAAGTCCGTATAGAATATCCTATGTCAGTTCACTTACAAATCAGTCCTTTGTTTATCTCTCCTGTTCGAGTAACGCAGTCTTGAGTCCATCATCAAAGCCAGAGAGAGAGCAAGCTGTCGTCTTGCTTCTTTTAAAGTGCTTTCACAACCACTCCCTTAATTACATTCCTACAGTTAAAGTTGCAGATACTTTAACTTATAAACCATGATAACATATTTATTATTTTACCTAAACCAGTTAGGGTAAACAATGTTATCCCTAACAAGTTGCATGGTGCAATTTTGGTTCAGTTATCCTTCCCCTATAGTGCAATCCTTGCAGACTAAAAAAGAGTGTATTTCAGAGAGATACAAAAGCTGCTAGGCCAATATCTTTCAGATGCCACACTGTAGCAGGCAATACTTGGCAAGAATGCAGGAACATATCTTCACCCAAATGAACTAATTGGCTCCTGCAACAACCTCATTCCTCTTTCACTCCTCTTTTATTCTCTATGGGAGGGGCCATTCACTGCCCACCTGTGGTTTTAGTCCCCAGTCAATCCTTGTTCCTTAGCTGTTCCCTTCTTACTGGCAGCTCTGTGCATGTGCACACTGGGAACAGGCTCCAGCTGTTCTTCTGCCTCACTGATGTCCGACTCCGAAGGCAGCTGATAACTGTTAGACGTCCCTGGCCCCATCTCTGCCTCTGACGCAGAGCCCTCGTCAGAGCCTTCCCCAGATTCCAGGACTGGTCCCTGTTCCTCCCCAAACTCCTCACTGTCCGAATCTGCTACTGGCGGGCCATAACAGCTTTGTTACATTTAGAGCAGGGTTGGATTAGACCATGGTTTCTCCAATTTGTTAGCTTGAAGATGTGCAGACCCCTGTGCTGGCTGGGGAATTCTGGGAGTTGAAGTCCATACATCTTCAAGTTACCAAGATTGATAAAGACTGGACTGGACCATCCTTTACAGATTCTTAGAAGATTTCCCCAAAATATTGTTAGGTTTCTGTCTCAGGAGCTCTGGATGGGGAACATAGTCCTTCCCATTTTTTCTCTATAAATAGCATCCCTGTTAGATAGGTTGATATCTATGGAGATTCTCAATCATCCAGGTCATGATTGCTCCAAAGGTGCTTTTTTGAGAGGCAACTGGACTTTCTTTGTTTTTCCTTGAAGATGTTTCGCTTCTCATCCAAGAAACTTCTTCAGTTCTGATTGAATGGTGGAGAATGGAAGAGTATATATTCCTTGCAGTCATCTGGTCATGAGCACTCTTTCTGAGAGTCATTGAGGCCACTTGGAGGTTTATCAGTGCCCTCAGGCTCATGTGTATAGTGCAAATGGGTATGGATGAGTATTAAGGTTACTGCATCACTGTTTGGCTTGGTGGCAGCACTGCCTCAGATAGAAAGTCCATTCAGAGAGTGGTGAAGACAGCAGGGAAGATCATAGGAAGCTCGCTTCCCATTATTCAGCATACTGCTTATAAGCGCTATGTGTTTAGAACTCAAAGCATTGTTAGAGACCCCACACACCCACTTTCCAGTCTGTTGCTGTTCCTCCACTCTGGGAGGAGATTTCAAAGTATTTCTAGGACTACCAGATTCTGTTAACAGCTTTGTTCCCTGTCTGGTAAATTCACAAAATTCATTTTTCTCACCATGTACATGTCTACATCCGAACTAGACTGTGTTGTTTCTCTGTCTCATATAATATATGTGGGTATAGGCATAATTTTATTTGGTCATGTTTATGTAGTGTATATTGGATGTGGTGACCCTTTCAGAGTTGTATGCAATGAAATTTCATTTTAATGTATGCTGATTGGTGTACATTTAAAGTGACAATGAAGTTATTCTAAGTCTAGGGATGTTAGGTAGGTTGGACTAAACAAGAGGGACAGAGAACTTCTGTGGCTTATGATGGATTTAACACGTTAAGCTCTGCAGCATGCTAGCTTTCTATATAAAGGCCTATCCTCTGGCGGTCTTTCATATAGAAAGAGATGATGGCCCTGGAGAGGAGACTGTGTGATGGACTATAGCAGAGGTCTCCAAACTTGGCAACTTTAAGACTTATGGACTTCAACTCCCAGAATTCTCCAGCCAGCATATCCTGGAGCTGGATAAGAGGCAGAAAAAGAGAGTAAGAATAGTCACTCCCTAGAATCTCTCTCGATATATCCATTAGACTGAGAGTAGTAAAGGTTTACTCTGGCAAGATTCTGTCTGTTGTGTGTAAACAGATAAGGAACTAAACATTGACTGGATTGTTCTGCGTTGTTATTGGTCTTAGTCTGACATGCCTATTCATCACAATAGCTATTATTTGGACAATAGGTTGAACCAAGTCAATGAAAGATCTAGCAGACATACAGATAGTCCTTGACTTACAATCACAATTGAGCCCAACATTTTTATGACTAAGTGAGGTTTGCTCCATTTTATGAACTTTCTTGCCACATTTGTTAAGCGAATCACTGCAATTGTTAAGTGAGTAACATGGTTGTTAAGTGAATGTGGCTTCCCCATGGACTTTGCTGATCAGAAGATTGCAAAAGATGATCACCTGACCCCAAGACACTGCAACCATCATAAATATGAGTCAATTGCCAAGCATCTGATCATGTGAACCTAGGGATGCTGCGACAGTCATATGTGTGAAAAATGGTCATCGGTCACTTTTCAGTGCCATGGTTACTTTGAACGGTCACTAAATGAATTGTTTTAAATCGAGGACTACCTGTATTCACACAATCCAATAAATTTGGTTAAATTCAACCTTGGAAAAGATACTCATACCAAGTTACGTGAGCCCAGCCCTTGTCCTGGTCTATGATTCAATCGATTGTAGGAACCCAGGCAGTGGCTTAATTTAGTAAGTTTGTGAGAAACTTTAACTATGGTAAATTAACCCACAGCTGGGATTTTTACAATGGACTGTTATCTTGTATTTAAATAGTGAGAGTTGAGAATTGCACACAGATACTTTGGGCGGTAAAGGCAGCATGTTTGCTAGACTAAAGCAATAATAGAGGAGATTTTCACCTGTATACATCGCTTCTGCCTAACATACCAAGTTGCAGGAATGCAGGAATGTGTATGAATTAGGGAAACTCCCTGGAAGCAGTGTGAGAAGAAGCATCGGCTCTTCAGCAAATAACCATAATCTGGCATAAATTTCTTTAAATACATTTCCATTTTGAAATGTAGGCATATTTCAGAAGTCATATATAGTTCTAGCCGAGGAGTGGTGCGGTGGCCTAGAAACAGAGCTCTTGCCTCACAATCATGAGTCTGTGAGTTTGATCCTAGGGAGAGGCAAATGTTTCTGTCTCTGGGCACATTGAGAATATATTTGCAAGGAAGAGGCAAACGATTAAAGCTCTAGAATATGACCATAAAAAACTGGAAAAAGAATTACAGAAAATGCCACAGAAAAAAGATATTAAACTTAAAATGGGCATAATTAAACATAAAATGGATCAAGTAGAGAAAGAAGAACTGGCACAAAAAATTAGAAGTGCTAAACAGAACTATTTTGAAGATGCAAATAGGCCAGGTAGATGGTTAGCATATAAACTGAGAAAAGAGAAAGAATCAAAGAAAATATTACAGTTAATAGATGATCAAGGTCAAATCTGTTATGGTAATAAGGAGAAAAAGGCAATCATTCAAGATTTTTTGATGGACAATTATATAAACAGGAGGATCTTGATGAGGAAAAAATTAAACAGTATTTACAAAATGCTAACCTACCTAAGATACCTGATGAAACTGGAAAAATGTTAGAAAGCACTACAACAATGATGGAACTAACCGAAGCATTCAACAGACAGAATAATGGAAAAGCACCAGGTCCAGATGTTCTTCCGGCAGAATTTTATAAAACATTACAAGAATCGTTGAGCATTCCACTGCTAGAAGTCATGAATGAAGTATGTTAAATAAGAAAATACCTAAAACATGGTCAGAAGCTTATATTACACTTATCCCAAAAGAAGGGGCCGATCCATTCCAAATTAAGAACTATAGACCTATTTCTTTATTGAATGCAGACTATAAAATCTTTGCTTAAATTTTGGCAGAAAGGCTTAAAAAATACTTAAACAACTTTATTCAACCTGATCAGAATGGATTTCTACCAAAGAGACAAATTAAAGACAATATGAGGGTAATCTTGGACACTTTGGAATATTATGAGGCGCATCCTGAAAAACAATGGCTTTGATATTCCTAGATGCCCAAAAGGCATTTGATAATGTGAATTGGAGATTTATGCTATTATTATTGGAACAGATGGGCTTTGCTAGAAAATTCATCCAAGCAATAGAAGCCATATATTATAAGCAAACGGCAAAAGTAATGATAGAGGGAGAATTTACAGACTCTATTAATATAAGAAAAGGTACAAGACAAGGATGCCCATTATCTCCTTTGTTATTTGTATTGACCTTGGAAGTGTTAAATAGAAATATTAGGACAAAAATATAAAAGGAATGAAAGTTAAAAAGGAGGAATTTAAATTGCAAGCCTTTGCGGATGACTTGGTTTTTATTTTGGAAGACCCTCTAGAGACAGCTTTAAAACTATTGGAAAAGATAGAGATGTACGGTGAGATGGCTGGTTTGAAAATAAAGACAAAACAAAGATTCTGACAAAGAACATGCTATTAAGACAAAGAGAAGAGTTGGCAGACCTATTGAAAATTCAAGTTACGAACAAAGTTAAATATTTGGGGATACATTTGACGTCAAGATGTATTACATTGAAAGAGAATAACTATATTAAACTTAAATAGCAGATAGCATCTGATCTGAAAAAATGGGAAAACCTACAATTATTGATAGGTAGAATTTCAACAATCAAGATGAATATTTTACCCAGAATTTTATATTTGTTTCAAACAATACCAATTAGGTTAGGTAAAGATTACTTTGAAGAATTAAATAAAATTGTGTTGAAGTATATATGGCAAGGTAAGAAAGCGAGAATAAAATTAAAACTCTTACAAGATGCTAGAATTAGAGGAGGATTTGGCCTTCCTAATTGGGAGTTGTATTACCAAGCTGCAAATTTAATGTGGGCCAAAGAATGGATAACATTAAGAAAGACTAGATTGACAATAGAAGGTCATGATTTATTATTGGGCTGGCATGCTTTTCTATGGTATAAGAGAACTAAATCACAGGGCTATTTTAGAAGGCATTACATATGGGAATCGTTATGGTTGAATTGGGAGAAAATTAAGAGACAATGTTATTTGAAAATTCCAGTTTGGTTATCAACTATTGAAGCCTTTTCTTATCCTATAACATATAAGAAGGAACAAACAGTGAGATTTGGGGAAATATTGGATGAAAAGGGTGAACTTAAAACGATACAAAATTTAGAAGAACAAGGTATAAAGATGAATTGGTTTTCATATGCGCAAATACATTCAAGGTATCTTAAAGATTCTAAAACAGAAGGATTTTTTGATAAATTGACTGACTTAGATAGGATTTTGACAGGTACTGATGAAAAAGTGATTAAAAAATTATATAGTTATTTGCTGGAAATTAAATTAGAGGAAGAACAAGTTAAAGAAACAATGATTGCTTGGGGGAAGAATTTTGAATATGGGATTGATTTAGAGAAATGGCAAAAATTGTGGTCTCAAAATTATAAAATGACAATGTCAACAGCATATAAAGAAAATCTGTATAAGATGTTTTACAGGTGGCATCTTCCCCCGACAAGAATAGCAAGAATGTTCAAGAATAAATCTCAAAAATGCTGGAAATGTCATCAGATACCTGGCTCATATTATCATATGTGGTGGACTTGTGAGGAGGCCAGAAAATACTGGACTAGAATTCGCATATGGTTGGAAAAAATGACAAAGAAACACATAGATTTGAAACCAGAGATTTTTTTATTGGGAATCTTACCTGATACATATAATAAAAACTTAAAGTATTTGATTGTAAATGTATTAACAGCGGCTAGGATTGTATTTGTTAAAAATTGGAAGAGTGAGAAAATACCATCAAAGGAAGAAATTATTAAGAAAATATTGGAATGTGCTGAAATGAGTAGATTGACATTTGAAATTAGAGAACAAGAAGATAAACAATTTTATGAAGTTTGGGATCTCTTTTATCAATGGTTAGATAATACAATATAATAATAGAATATTTAGAAACCTAGGAAATAATGAATATACATTTTTTTTGTTTTCTTTTGACTTGATAACATCTTTATAAAATTTTATTAAGATAGACTTGGTAAGATTTTATGATCTGTTATAAAATAAGTAAATTATAGTTATCTCGCTTAAGTATGAATTAATAAAATTATAGTCAAATGATTGTTTAATAATGATATAAGGACATATAATTGTTGATTGATAATATGAGTTATTATGTAACATAATTACAATGGTGACTATGAAATGGACGCACAAAAAAGAGTGGCAAACCAACCGATACACTGTCTGTAAATTTATGAAGGAGGAGGATGCTTTTATGTTTAATGTCTTATGTTTTATGTGTTTTTGTTTATTGTCAAAGTCAATAAAACTTTTACTTAAAAAAAAAAGAGAATATATTTGCTGAACAAAACTCTGCATTGGTGACAGAAAGGGCGGCCAGTCAGCAATTAAACAACTAAACTCCATTCAGTTGGCCAGATTCCACCCTACAAGGGATTATGGGGTCATTAAAAGGAGATGATGATAGATAGTTCTAACTGAGAGAAAGGAACTATAGTGGTGAATTTATGGACATCTGCTAGGTAATTCCCTAGCCTATGGGCTTATCTGCATGAATATACAAAATTGACAAAGATCCCACTCAAAAGATACCATTTTTATTTGGGCATATGGACAAAGAGGCTCAGTGTGCCAAACAGCTAAATATCAGAGGCTGGGAAAAGATGTTTGTGTCAAATCCATCTTTTCTATAAAAAAAATAGCATCTATATGAGCATGTCACACTACAGAAACTGTAATTCTGGACGTAACAACTATAGTTGGAACCAGAATTTCTGTCTCTAAGCAAGGAAATGGTTAAGTATCCGATTTACATCATGCCTGATTCGTGACCTTTTTTGGCACGGTTGTTTACCAATCACTATTGTTGTGAAGTGAAATGCAGTCATTAAGGGAATCTGACTTCCTCCATTTACTTGGTTGGCTGGGAAGGTCGCAACTGGCCAGGCCCCTTAAGTTTGATCACATGACCTAGGGTTGCTGGGGATGGCCCATAGGTGTGAGGATCGGTTGTTGTCAGTCAGTTTTTTTTCAGTTGCAGTTGAATGTTTCCTAAATGAATGGTTCTAACTTGAGGACTACCTGTAATTGTAGGTTATAAAAAGAAGCTGCATCATCGTGAAGATCAGGGATTTTAAAAGTTGAAAGTAGATATATTAAAGATGTTTAAAAAGTACATTGTGTACTTTTTTGGGGGGGGTAGCTTAATGTGTTGACCATGCTTCGCTCACCAGTCTGTCTGCCTTCTTAGAAATAACTGATTTTTATTTATATAAACAGGGAGTTCACAGTCATAAATATTTTCATACAAGCATCCTGCATGGCTGGTGTGTGTGTGTGTGTGTGTGTGTGTGTGTGTATTCTATGTTGATATTACTTTGCTTAGTGACATTCAACCTTGAAGTTCAAGGGCAAAGAAGATCAGGAAACAATCCTATTGTTTCAAACTTCTTATCAAATATCTGAGGGTTTATTGCTCTAATAAGGAAACAACTTGATTTTTAAGGGAGTATTTTTTTAAAAACTGAGACCTCCTGCTGAGATGTAATGCGGTTTATTTCTTTTTTGTTTGATTTATGACTAAATCATTGTGTGCTCTGAGAACCAAGCTATATCACAAACTATGTTTGAAGAAATTTTGATGTAGAGCCTCTGCGAATCGAATTATTCTGGCTTCCTTATTGACTTTGCTTGTCAGAATTGCAAAAAGTGACCACATGACCCTGGACGCTGGAACTGTCATAAAGATGAGTCAGTTACCAATCAAAGTCAGAACTTTGATCATGGGACCATGGGACTGTGCAATGTTCATAAGTGTAAAAAACGATCATACGTCACTTCAGTGCTGTTGCAACTTTGAACCATCACGAAATTAATTGTTGTAGAACGAGGGCTACCTGTACTGTAGGTAGGAAAGTGAAACTAACCATCCTACCAAAAAAGACAGGTTTCCATCCCAGTAGACCCAAAAAGTGGTAGAAGAAAGGCCCTGCAATGTGATCCTTGATTTCAATATAAATAGGATTTGTATCTGATAGTTAGAAGTCGCTGGCATTCTTTCATAATAACTTCCTTCCTTTTTCCTTAGTTAAAACTATCCGCAACCTACCTTTGTCCAGTCATATCCTGTCAAGGGAAGGCCAGCACTCTGCACAAGCTCAGTGGCATTCTTTGACCTTGGTTCATCACTGCAGGGCAGCCCTCCCCCAGGGAAGAAAAAGGAAGCGTATCATATAAAATAGACAGCTTCAAAACCAGAGATGTGCGTGTGTGCTCAGCTTGACAAAACCTCGGCACATGCCTATGCAATTCAGTAATTTAAATAGAAATGTAATTCTTCTCAGCACCAGGAGAAAAATGGTGTCTTCGTAAACGATGGTTCTGCTTAGACTGTTGCCCTTTCTAACTCTCTCGATGGGCAAATTTCAGTCCTTGGATTTCTTATTGTGCATTCCTTGTCTTGAAACCACAGATGACTTAGAGCAAGGGTGTCCAACCTTTGCAACTTTAAGACTTGTGGACTTCAACTCCCAGAATTCCTCAGCCATCTTTGCTGGCTGAGGAACTCTGGGAGTTGAAGTCCACAAGTCTTAAAGTTGCCAAGGTTGGACACCCCTGACTTAGAGCAGTGATGGCTGTTAAGCCTGTGTTCCCCAACCAGGGTTAAGGAGACAAGCTAAACAGAATGTGCAGCGTTAGTCAGATAAGCACACAGATAAATGAGTGAGATAAGTTTGTATGTTTGTTAACATACAGTAAAAATAACAGATACGCTTGTGCTATCAAAAATATTGTTTATTCCATTTAGAAATTATAGCATAGTCAAAATAACAGTCCATTAGTCATGTATCATTTTAGTCAGTCCATTCAAGGATATTCAATTAGCAAAATCCGTGTAGAATATCCAATGTCAGTTCACTTACAATATAAATCAGTCCTTTCTCTCTCCCTTTCCAGTAGGAGAAAAATGCAGTCTTCATCCAGTAATTAGGGATCATCAAGCCAGAGAGAGCAAGCTGCAGTGCCTTGCTTCTTTTATGGTGCTTTTACAACCACTCTCTTAATTACATTCCTACAGTTAAAGTTGCAGACACTTTAACTAAAAAACTATGATAACATATTTATTATTTTACCTAAACTAGTTAGGGTAAACAATGTTATCCCTAACAATGGCTAACCTTTTCGACACTTGAGTGCCCAAAACGTGTGCCCCCCAACACATGCGCGCATGTCCCTCACATGCTCCCCACCACTACTCATGCACAGCAGAAATCCAAAGACCAGCTGGCTGGCAGGAGGTGCAGGTACATGCACGGCAGAGCTGAGCTGGGGTGACGGCTTGCATGCCCACAGAGAGGGCTCTGCATTCCACCTCTGGCATACGTGCCACAGGTTCGCCATCACGGACTTAGTCACCCCCTTCAAAACAGGGGACGTTTTTAGACAAGAGGTTTGTCTTTTTGCATAGCACTTCACATTAAGGACCTTAACCCAGGGGTGGGATTCAAATTTTTAACAACCAGTTCTGTGGGCGTGGTGGTGGGCATGGCTTGGTGGTCATGTGACTGGGTGGACATGGCCTGGTGGTCATGTTATTGGCTGGGTGTGGCCAACTCAACATCACTCACATCGGGGCACGCATCTCCTCACCTGGCCTCTCATGACTGTGGGGATGCTGCAACAGTCGTAAGTGTGAAAAATGGTCATAAGTCACTTTTTTCAGTGCTATTGTAACTTTGAATGGTCACTCCACACAAGCAAAGTACCAGCAAAGGAGGGGAAAAATACTTCAGAGAAATTCCAGAGACAGGAAGTCTAGTCCTGCCAAGAATGTAGTAAGGGTTAACGGAGAGGCAGTTTCTGTAAGCAACACCAGAATGTTTCCTTCTTGCCTTCCTTACAGGATTAGGCCAGTAATTTCTTCTAACAACTGGTTCTCCAAACTGCTCAGAACGTTAACAACCGGTTCTACCAAATAGACGTGAATGGTAGAATCCCACCCCTGCCTTAACCTTAACCTTCTGTATAATAGAAATGGTCCAGCCTTAATTCATGAAGAGCAGTCAGTGGGGATGAAAACACAGATAGCCCTTGACATAAAATCATTCATTTAGTGACCAAAGTTACAATGGCATTGAAAACAGTGGCTTATGACTGTTTGTCACCTGACTGTTGTAGGTGGTCATGTGGTCAAAATTCGGGCGCCTGGTAGCAGCCATGTATTCACAATTGTTGCAGGGTCCCAGGATCATGTGATCAAAGCCAAGGTCCCAGGGGTGGGCTGCTGGGGGTTCACAGGGGTTCGGGAGAACCCCTAGCTAAGATTCTGTGCAGTTCAGAGAACCCCCAAATCCCACTCCTGCCTGGCCCCTCCCCTCCCCTCCCCTCTCTTCCCCTCCCAGGAGTCCCCATGAGGCCTCTTTTGGATGCAAGTAGGTGCAGAGGCTTGGGGAAGGCAAAAAATGCAGTGCTGCCAACTCTCACGCAATCAGAGTGAGACTCACGCAATTCAACTAATTTTGACTGTCTCACTCTGATAAACGAAATCTCACGCTAAAGGCCCGAGAGATCTTCCTTGCAATGGGAATTCCGGCCTTGAATAAAGGCACGCTTGTGGAATAAGACCCCCTCCACCCCAAATTTTATTTCTAATTCATCTTAGATTTGCAATTTAAAGCAGGCTAATCCGCTTGCAAATTTGCCGAAGAACGGCGGGTTTAACAGAAAGAAACTCCCCTCCCCGTCTCTTTCCCCCACGGCCACACCTCTCTAGCAAACTAATCTGAATTTTAACCCTTCAAAAACCGTAGCTCCTTGCCTCTAATTTTGCTTTAGATGTGATTTTTCAGGGGATCGGTGGCTCCGAGCAGCCGCTCGCCTCGCCGATAAAAATATATTTGTTTTTCGATTGTACTAAGGGCATTGGTGAAGTGTTCCATGGTTTATTTTTCCTTTTGCCCTTTTTATGCAAGCTGCATCAGCTATTCAAAAGTTAGAATGGAATAGAATTGGAATGAAACTGGAATGGAATGGAATAAATTGGAATGGAACTGGAATAGAACAGAACAGAAAACTATTGTCACTTTAAATGTACACTAATCAGCATACATTAAAACAAAATTTCGTTGCATTCAGTTCTCAAAATATAACCATTACGCATATACCCGCATATACCCGCATATACCCACATACACATACATATATGACAAAGAAACATCACAGTCCATTTCAAATAATTACCCAATTATTTTTTCAAACCTTTTATGAAACTAAAAGGCCTATGCTATGTCTCATTGGTTTTCATAGTCAAGTTCCCTCACTGAAGAAAAATGTGTTTTTGTAATATGTGTCCTCATTTTTTTTCTTATGCCTATGGGTTAAAATATATGTATGTATGTATATGTCCAAATCATGACTAAAGTATGCATCAGATTGCACCATTTAAAATGTAAAATTGTCAAAGCTCCCTACCGTGGAAGGGGGGACACCCCCCTTCCACACCATCCCCCCCTCGGTCGCTCCGCTCCCTCGCAGTGTCTCACTCCGAACTATCACTCAAGGTTGGCAGCCCTGAAAATGGGCCTCCCGGAAGTTCAGGAAGGCCGGAAATGGGGCCGTTTCTGGCTTCCAGGGAGACTCCGGAGTCCGGGAAGGTCGTTTTCACCCTCCCCAAGGCTCAAGAAAAGCCTCTGGAGCTTGAGGAGGGCAAAAACGCCCCTCGCTGTGGTGCAGGAGGCCGACTAGGCCACACCCACCATGGCCATGCCTACCCAGCAACCAGGCAGAGAACCCTTTGCTAAAATTTTGGAAGCCCACCTCACCCCTGCAAGGTCCCTAACCCTGAGGAGCCAGGCTGCAGAAGGGGTGGGTGAGCATGTGCAAAGCTGAAAGCAGTGGTGCATGCACGAAAACCATCCCCTTTCCCCCCCAACCATCTCCAAAGCCCCCTCTGCAGTCTGCCAAGCCAAAAAGGCTGGAGACCACTGCCTTATGCAACTTTCTGACAAGCAAAGTCAATGGGGAATTCAGATTCACTTCACAACTAGGTTACTAACTTAAACAGTGATTCACAACTGTGGCAAGATGTTCGTAAAATGGAGCAAAACTCACTCAACCTCTGTCTTGTTTAGCCACAGAAATTTTGGACCCCTTTTTTGTCAAAATAAGCCGAGTGCTACCTGTATGACAGAGCAAAGTAGACTGAATTCTTAAATCCTCATTCAGATGAACCTATAAATACAGGAAGTGTTTACTCTAGTATCCTTCAATTAAAGGCAAGCTTTTCCTGCCACTCTATCATTAGGGTGACCTGACCCTCCTTCTTAAAAGTAGTGCATATACTTTGGTGCTTCAGAATGACTCCACCGTGTCAGCTCTTAAGAATCTGGTCTGCTTCCCTGACTTGGCAGGTAAATCCGTTGTGATCATGTGATTTGCAAATTGCTGGCGTCTCTTTGAGTTTTAAAAAAATCTTGATTTAAGAGTTTGAAGTATTGCGTGCCTGAAAGTTTACACAAGTAGCTGGAAACTGTATTAGCTAGTCCAATTTTTTGCATGTTGTGGAATAAAATAAAATTTGGGATATGTTTAATTTACAGTGAATTCAATTACTTTTGGGAGGGTTAAGAGTTAAAAAAAAAAATAGATCTCAGGATCCTTGGAACTAGACCAAAAGCATTGCACACCAGAACAACTAGACATAAGGACGGTTTTCCCCCATGCCATCACTCTGCTAAATAATTAATTTCTACAATACGTCAAACTATCTAGTAAAGCTATTTTCTATCATTCTTCTCATCTTTCCTATTACCTATTTCCTTATTGTCTTTTGACTATAACTTTTTGCTTGTATCTTACAATTTATATTGTTTAATTCATAAGCATTGCCATGTTTAAAAAGTTTGCAGACAAAATTTAGGAGTGTGATTTTCCAGTTTCTTGGAGGCCTGCACATATGTTGGCCCCATAATGACCCCATAATCCCTTGCGGGGTGGAGTCTGACCTACTGACTGGAGCTAGCAAAGTGTTTTAATGGCCGAATGCCCTTCCTGTTGCCAATGTGGAGTTTTGTTCAGCAGATATATTCTCATTGTGCCCAGAGAGAGAAATATCTGCCTCGATCTAGCACCACCTCTAGGCCACTGCACCACTCCACATATGTTGCCTACTCCTAAACTAAATTAATTACAATGAATTAAAGCCACTGTTTGGGTTTGTACAGTATGATAAACTGTGACTTGCTTATTGTTTATTGAATAGATCATAGCTGACATGGGTCGCTCGATATACCAATGCATAAATCATAGTTTATAAGTCAAAATGCAGAAATGTGCTAAACCAAAACCAATCAAAGGTATGCAAGATGTGATGTTTGGTTGGAAAAGCACGGCCTTATATCCCTGGAATTTATTTCCCCAGCTCTACAAAACTCCGTACGTTAGCAAGAGGCTTGTCTCCTGCCTTCTTGAGGTTCGGTGGCACCAAGGGAGACTTCCTAATCTTCGATCCTCAACAGGAGCCAACACTCGAGGAGAAGATTTTTCAGGATTTCCTTAGAAAACAAGGTAGGATGCTATTCAGCTTATTAATGGCTGAATAAGTACGCTAAGTACGGTAGAGCCCTGGGTTGCAACCGTAATCCTTTCCAGGATTTCGGCCACAACCCAGTTTGGTCATGACCGGAAGCATGACCGTTTGCGCATGCGTGGACCCGAAAAAATTGCGCCAAAGGGGAAATTGGCCAATTTTGTTCACCACCTGATTTTTCAATCGTGACCCGATTCAAAAATTGGGTGGATTTTTTGTTTGCCACCCGATTTGGTCGCTAACAGGAGCATTCGCGACCCAAGGTTCCACTGTATTGCTTCATGTGATCCAAACTTACACCAACCCTGAAGACCAAAAACAATTTTAACAATTTTAAATCAGATACTGACACAACCCAGTACCATCCATGGGCTGTATGAAACTTTAGCCTGTGCTGTGCCTAGGGAGGTTCTCAGCCATCCAAGTCATGGTTGTTCCAAATGTGTTTTTTTCAAAAGACAACTTGACTTTCTTGGATTTTTTCCTGAAGATGTTTCACTTCTTCTCCAAAAAGCTTCTTCAATTCTGACTGAATGGTGGAGAATTCAAGTGACTCTGAGGGTATAGAAAAACCCCCAAGTGGCCACAAGGAGTCTTAAGAGAACTAACAATCAACCTTTCAGAGTGTTGAGGACTAGATGATGCAAATAATATAAATCCTTCCATTCCTCACCATTCAGCCTAAACTGAAGAAGCTTCTTGGATGAGAAGTGAAATGTCTTCAAGTTAAAAAAAAAAAAAAAGGAAGAAAATCCCGTTTTGAAAAGCATCTTTGGATTCAGCCTGTGGTCTCTATGGCGTACAGAACTCCAGAAGCATATCTGTTTTCTATTATTGTTCTTGTTAAGAATTTGTTCAATTTTTGATTAAGTTTATTAAAAGTGCCTCTAAGGATAACACAACAACAGGGGACAAAGTCTCATTTGTCACTGCCCCTGTGGCCTCTCCTACTCTTTAAGATAAGACAATAGACCTTCTTAGTTGATAGCTGGTTAGCTTTCTCTCAGGATCTTTCTCTTTTGAATTCGTACCGTACACCACAGATGCTGTGTGTTAAACAATCATTTCTGGTCTTCTGTTGTGAGCTGTAACAATAGGGTAGAGCCTGCTCAGCAGTTTATACAGTTTGTTCATTTAAAAATAGTTGTGCTTGTGTTGCTAGAAGAATAGGAGGAATCTAGTTCCTGAATTGGGAGAGGAAACATTTAATTTTTACAAAGTGGCTCTTTTTGCACATATCCACATATACAAAGCACTAAATATTTCAGGCAAAGTGAAAAGTATTTCTTGAGGGCACAAGGGTACAGATACAAATGATACATATGTATAAGTTTAGGCACTAGAAACAAATTTCTTGTTGTGTCCAATAATACTTGGCCAATAAGTTATGCTATTTTGTTCTGTTCTGTTCTATTCTATTCTTTATTCCATTATTCTATTTTCTATTCTATTCTATACTCTATTCTATTCATTCTACTTCTATTTGTGATGCATCGGGAAGCAAAGATTAGACATGTGAAAAGATAGGCACTCTTAACATACACTTAGCCCTTCACTTAGGACTGATTACTTAGTGACAGTTCAAAGTTATGATGGACTTCCCCAGAGCTCCCCAAATGACCCAGATTTGAAGTTCGGATCACTGCCCCACTGATCATCTGATCATATTTTGGGTGCTCAGCAACCAATCCCCATTTACGGCCATTTGTATTGTCTCATCTTCACATATCACAATTCACCTCTGGTTTTTTTCTGGAAGCCAGTGTTTAACTCTAGTTTCCAGCAAAAATGGCCCATTGTGAACAAGGGATTCACTTAATGACAGCAGCTTTTACTTATCAGCTGTCAGAAAAAAGGCCATAAAATTGGCAGCTGACCTGCTAAACAACATGACTTACAACCAGAATTCCAGGTTCAATTATACGGTAGTTGTGAGTCAAAAGGCTACCTCAATATTGCTTCTTCCCAGGCTGATTATGCTCTGTCTATTACAACATGATTTATGTCTCATGAATAAAATAAATGAGAAAATGATGATTTAAATTATTTTGCTCCAGAATCCTGAGAACTACATTAACTGGCTCTGGAAGAATGGAAGCACTGGTGGAAAGTAGGGCTGCTAGATCTGGCTTGCAAAAATCCAAATGGTAGCAGAGAATTAGGAGGGGAGGGGACTTTGTTGTAATCTGATAGTTTACAATACATACACATAGATTAAACAATAGGTGTTTTGATAAATAATTTTATTCCATCACGATTTAAATCGGGGAGAAATAGCTATTCTTTTAAAAGGTGGAATAAATTTCAAAGTTCAGGAGATTTTGAAAGGTAAGGAAGATGCCTATATAATTATAGAAGGGGAAGTTTATAATAAAACATTACCTATAGTATCTATTCCTGTTTTAATTAGGGCCAGACCAATTATTCACAAAAATTATGAACAAAAAAAGTATTACATATAATATTATAAAAGGAGGGGACTTCAGTATTTGAGTCATTAAAAACTCAGATTGGAAAGCACAAGAGATTTCAAAACTTAATGCATAGTCTTGGATCCTTTTCCTTTTGGCCTTGTTTTTCTTAAAAATGTGCAACACTCAAGGACTCCTGATATAGGTAGTCAGTCACTCATGACTAGTCACTTAAGTGACTGTTCAGAATTACAATGGACCGTCCAAAGGCACTTATGATCCAGTCAGCCATCCCTCATTGGTCACGTAATCACATTTTGGGTGATTAGCAACCAGTTTGCGATTAAGATCACATGACTGCGTTTTACTTTTGTTTTTTGTTTTTGCTAGAAACCAGTATTTCCAGTTTCCATCAAAAATACTGTTGGAAGAAATATCCACCTGGGTTCAGTTTCAAGTGGGGAGAAAGACACTGGAAACATGGAGGCTGTTTGAAAAGATGGTTTAATGGTAGACAGCAGGACCACATGGCTGGGGGATTTATACCCTCTGTTGGGCTTTGAACTTGCTTCCTGTTCCTGTGGCAAGAAATGTATCCTGATTAACCAATCAGGCTCCCATGTCAGACTCCCATGGGGCCATGCAGGTCCAACTTTGTAGGTTGTCTTGAGTCCCAAGCTTGGTTGAATTTTGCTGAGTGACGTAATGAAGGGGCTTTGGGCAATTCCTATTATGGCTTAATGGCTTTATCCTGGTTTGGATCTGAGTGAGGGCTAATCCCATCACCTTGGAGCTGAAAGTCTTTTGTCTTGTAGATAAGATGTCTTTGGTCTTTCTGGGGCTAATAAGAAAGGTGGGGGGCTGTTTTCCAAGAGCATATTTCTTTTTTTCTCATCCAGGGAGGTGTAAGATTCTGCCTTTTTAATATTTCCTAGACCATTTCATTCTTCTAGGAGAGGGATGGGTGCTAACTTTCTACAATGCCCATTGCAAACAACAAGTTTCCTCTAGTACTCTAGCATACTACATGATAGTAGAAATGTAAGAATTCCATTAGCTGTTGATTTTTGCTGGTGATACTAAAGCAAATATGTTTAAAAAGTAAAGTTTTGAAAAAGGGAGTATTTGGCCATTTTCTTGACATGCTTCCACCCTTATACAATTTTGGGAAATTGCTTCCCCATCGCTGTGCCTAATAAGACAGATGGCCCTGTCTTAAATTCTTACCACTTTCTTCTCCACAATCCACTAATACTTGAAGAAGGAAGCTATAGCTTTCCAAGTATGATGGAACCCATATCTTTTATCAGCCTCAGAGACCTAACATGGAGAAATGCTGGGAGCTGTAGCTCACTATTTCTGGGAAACTACAGGTGCCCATTTCTCCTTAAATGAGAGTCACTTGCCCAACTGATGACGTTCTCTCCATGGCCCTTAAACCAGCCTCATCTCCCATTCAACACTGTAATGATGAGATCTTCCTGTTTCTTTGCCTCGTGCTCTAGCAATGGTGGATATCTGTGCATTCAGAACTGCCCCTTTGGACTTCATAGCGCAATTGCAGTCTCAATGGCTTTTCGAGCAGAAACTCATCTTCCGAGAACAAGTAAAGAACAGGTATAAAAACATCACATTTACAGGTAAGGCTTGTGTGATCATGAATACTATTGAGAAAACCTATTAGGGGAGATGGGCTACTATAAAGAAGAGGGAATCAAGCTATTCTCCAAAGCACCTGAAGGCAGGACAAGAAGCAGTGGGTGGAATTTAATCAAGGAGAGAATAAGCAATCTAGAACAAAGGAGAAATTTCCTGACAGTTAGAATAATTAACCAGTGGAATGATTTGCCATCAGAAGTTGTGGGTGCTTCAACACTGGAGGTCTTTAAGAAGAGATTGGGCAACCATTTGTCTGAAATGGTGCAGGGTCTCCTGCTTGAGCAGAAGATTAGACTAGAAGACCTCCAAGGTCCCTTCCAGTTCTATTATTTTGTTATTCTGATTTGGCACATGGAAGGAGCCAAAGACCATACTAGAGATCGTAAAGGTAAAGGTTCCCCTCACACATATGTACTAGTCGTTTCCAGCTCTAGGGGGCAGTATTCATCTCCGTTAACACAGCCGAAGAGCCAGCACTGTCCAAAGACGTCTGCGTGGTCATGTGGCCGCCGTGACTAAATGCTGAAGGCGCACGGAACGCCATTACCTTCCTACCAAAGGGGTCCTTATTTTTCTACTTGCGTTTTTATGTGCTTTTGAACTACTAGGCTGTCAGAAGCTGGGACAAGGAATGGGAGCTCACTCCGTTACGGAACGCTAGGGATTCAAACTGCTGAACTGTTGAACTTTTGATCGACAAGCTCAGCGTCTTAACCACTGAGCCACCACGTCCCTTATTAGAGATCCTACAGAGCCCCAAATATAACAGATTAACAGAGTTAGAAGGGACCATGTAGGTCATCCAGCCCAACCCTCCCACCCAAGCAGGTAATCCTACACCATTTCTGACAGATGGCAATATTTAGGGCCTCTTAATATCCTCACCCATTTCCTGAAGCTGTGGTAAAATTTCCCGTGTTCGTTGCATCATACTGAGTTCTGTGGCCAAAAATTATGCTATATGAAGAGAAACAGCTCAATAAAATGATATTCCCCAGGAAGACTGGAGAAAGGAAGATTGTTAAGAGTAAAGATCAGGCAAAAGGGGTATGTAATCCAGCATATTGTGGCACATACTGGCCAGCATAGCTCCCTTTTAGTATTGCTCAATTAGTACTTACAATATTGAGATTCACAAGATAATAAATAGCCATCCGTTTTGCCAGCTGCATACTGGTAGTCCTTAACTTACAACAGTTCATTTAGTGACTAGAGAGGTACAATGGCCCTGAAAAAAGTGACTTATGACCATTTTTCACAGTTATGACCTTGGCAACATCCCCATGCTCATGTGATCAAAATCCAGATACTTGGCAACTGGTTCAAATTAAATAACCATTGCAGAATCATTTGGGTCATGTGATTGCTTTTTGCGGCCTTCTGACAGACAAAGTCAGTTGAGGAAGCCAGATTCACTTAACAACCAAGCAACTAACTTATCAGCTGCAGTGATTCACTTAATGGTGGCAAGAAAGCTTGTAAAATGGGGGCAAAACTCACTTAACAAACACCTCCCTTTCACATCAGAAATTTTGGGCTCAGTTGTGGTCATAAGTCAAGGACTACCTATATTGCCTGGTCTTCCATGAATTTGGCTAGTCCCTTTTTAAAACCATCTGAATTGGGAGCTGGGTGTGATAGCTCAGGGGTTAAAGACACTAAGCTTGTCAGCTGGCTGACAGCCTAAGTTTGAAACCTGAGCACTGTACAACGGGGTGAGTTTCCTGTTCCTTGCACTACTTCCTGCCCACCAATAGTTTGAAAGCAACTGCAAGTAGATAAATAGGTACCATGTTAGTGGGAACGTAACAGCGTTCAATGCGTCTTCAATGTATAGTCACATCAGGGTTCCACAAACTTTTTAAACAGGGCCATTTCATGATCCCTCAGACTGTTGGGGGCTGGACTGCTGGGTGGGTGTGGCTAGATGGACATGTGACTGGGTGGGTGTGGCCAATTTAGCAGTCCATTAAAAAATACACACAAATTAAACTTTAATTTGTTATGCTCCTAGGGGTGGAAAGCAGGTTAGTGAAGGGATGTGGCTGTCTTGGGGTGTGTATGAGGGACTTCTGTTTGTGTATATGTCTCTCTCTTTCTCTCCCCCCCTCCTTCCCTCTTCTCTCCTCCCCCCCTCTTTTTCTGGAGGCCAGGAAGGCCAAAAACGGGCCCGTTTTTGGCCTCCCCAGCCTCCAGTACCACTCCCCCCAAAATGGGCCCGTTTTTGGCCTCCTTGGCCTCCAGAAGGTGGGTAGGTGGGGCAATGGGCAGGGCAATCTCATGGTCCTGTGCGGGCTAGATTAATGGCTTCAGCGGGCCGTATTTGGCCTGTGGGACATAGTTTGAGGATCCTGAGTCACATGGACCATGGAAATGTCTTCATGCAACGCTGGCTCCCTCGGTTAGGAAATGGAGATGAGTCGGACACAGGTCTAGGGGTCTTTACCACATCTGAAGATTTTGAATGTGCCAGTATAATAATATACATGTTGTTTTTGATCCTGAAGGAGCCTTCCTGGGTCTTTAAACAGAATTTAAATTTGCAATAAAATGCTCTTTCGCATATATAATATTTGGAAATATTTCAGGACTAAAAACAGCATTTAAAAAAAAAATCACGCACATTTCATAGAAAAATCATAATAAGGCCATCGTTGTTGTGGTGGAGTCCTTGTTAAAGAGGAGTAATTGTTCAAAGGGTGGATATTTCACCATGCAGGCAAAATACAGCATCACTTTCAAAGTTCTGTAAAAATGAGAGTGGGGTGGGAATAAAAATGATTATCACATTCATTGAATTGGTTTGGAGGATCTTCTGTGCACAAGTATCTTGAAATAACACGGCTTTATTTTCACTCTCTCAACAGGAAGTACATTGGATATTTTATACAACTTTGCAAATTGCAGTAATTTGCACCTGATTTTTGGCCTCAATGCCTTATTACGGAAAGGCCGAACCCAGTGGGACAGTTCAAATGCTCAGCAGATTCTAAATTATACTAATTCCCAGGATTACATCTTGTCTTGGGAACTCGGAAATGGTAGGTGTATAGGTTAGGGCACGGATATCAAACTCGATTTAATTGAGGGCCACATCAGGGTTGTCTTTGACCTTGGGGAGCCGGGAGCATGGTGTGGCCAGGGGGGCATGGTTAGCAGGGCATGGCTAGCTCGACGTCACTCATGGAGGCTCCATTTTTGGCCATGACAGCTCGCTCAGGCTCCGTTTTTGCTGGCAGAGGTCTGCAGGAGGCCATTGTGACCAAAAACAGAGCCTGGGCCAGTCATGCGCAGCCCTCCCAAGCTCTGTTTTCACTGGCAGAGGCACCCCAGGCCAGTCCACTGTTTCTAGGGGTGGGCCCACAGGCCAGATCTAGCACCCTATGGGCCGGATCCAGTCCCCGGGCCTTGAGTTTGACACCCTTGGGTTAGGGATTTCATGAGTAAATGTATTTAGGTAGTCCTCGACTTATAACCTGTCAGGGTTCCGGCAGTTACTCCAATTAAATCATGAGCCTCAAGCCACACTCCCAAAACTAAAGAGGATTTATTTGAAGCTACCATTCCACATCCGGTACTAACCCAGGCGTAGTCAATTCTGAGACACGTAATTCACTGTCAACCTTGATCCTGCTTTTTCCCCACCCCTCTGGGTATATCATCCAATAAAAAACATCCATGGCCAAGAGTCATCAATCATGCTCTCCAATTAGATTTTTTTCTTGGCAGAAGTTTCAGCCATCTAATCGGCCTTTGAAGAAAATATGAATGGAATGTACTTTCGATTCCACGCTATTGCCTGTTCTTTGAAACTCCTCCCCTCTTTCTATTGTCAACTATAAAACATGTATACAAAATGTTTCATGAGTTGACACAACTGTTCGTTTAGTGACCGAAGTTACATTGGCACTGAAAAAAGTGACTCGTGACTTTTTTCAGTTTATAAGAGTTTCCACTCTCATAACCTTTGCAGCAAGCCCATGGTCACATGATCAGAATTAGGAAGCTTGGCAACTGGCATGTATTTATGACAGTTGGACTGTTCCTGGGATCATGTGATCACCATTTGTAATATTCTCATCTGGCTTTCAACAAGCAAAGTCAATGGGGGAAGACAGATTCACTTAACAACCAATGTTTCACTTAATAACAATGGTTTGGTTTAATTAGCTATGGCAAGAAAAAGTGAAATGGAATGCAATTCATTTACCCATGGAATGCCTTGCATAGCAATGGAAATTTTGGGCTCTGTTGTGGTCGGATCTCAAGGACTACTGGTCTTGATTTTGGGGAAAGGCAATGGACATCTTTATGTTAAGTCCAATACTGCCAAGCTATAAAACTGTGTTGCACATGAACACTTTTAACTCAACAATATTTGTGCATCCTTTTTAAAATAATAATAATATGGCACTACAGTTGGAGTGGAAACCTGCCACTTACCCAGTTTTAAAGAGTTGAGTATGCATTTTGGATCACCAGCAATCAAATTTGACACCATGAAAAACAAAAACATGAATGGGGTTGCCCAATATTCATATTTTTTCAAAGCCAAACTTAAACAAAGCTAGAAATTGTGCTTTTCACAGCAAACATCAGCTGAAATGTTCTGAAATGTTCTAAACGTTCTTTGTAGTTTTCAAGTTTATCCATTAACTAGCTCGATACCCGTGCTTTGCTACGAACCAATGTGGTCGGGCTTAGTTTTGGGAGAGGAAAATAAGGGGGAAATTATTTTGCCTCTGCCTACCACCATCCATCAGTATTTATCTGGCTAGCATCCTGCCAGTTTGTGAGAGTTGAGGGCTGTTTGGAAACTGAAAGAGTATTTGATGGGTAAGCAAGAAGGAGACAGCAAGGAGCCTGGATGTGGCTTAGCTCAACTGTTCTGTACTAAAGCTGGTTGCTGCTCTGAAACTGAAACTCCTCTCCTCTGCTTGTGTTTTGCATTTGGAAGATATTTCTTTTCAGGTGGGGAGGGGGAGCAGAACTCCTTAGCATCAGAGCATGTTAATAATAATATACAAAATACTATACGCTATACTCATGCTCTTATGGTCGCTTCGAAAAATCCTTTCTTAGTGAGCACCTAGAAGCCAAGAGGAACATACGTGCGAAATTTCAAGTTTGTAGGCTTTACAGTTCTGGAGTTTTTGTAATGATGTGTGAGTGGTATTTCACTTTTATAGATACAGACTGGTTTTGATATTTTAGGTTCCATATTTGGGGTTGATTATTACCATTGTATAAACATTTAGAGAATTACCGTCAACATGCTGGAGTTGGAATAGACATAAACAAAGGTGGACAAATGCTTTTTTTATATATATTTTCTGCAGAGCCTAACAGCTTTTTGCACAAGTCTGGAATAGAAGTCAGTGGCCACCAACTTGGTCAAGATTTTGTACAACTCCGGCAGCTTCTGAATAATTATATCCACTATAAAAATGCCAAAATCTATGGCCCTGACTTAGGAAGGTCAAGTCGGAAGCACAGTAAAATTTTGCTTAAAAGGTAAAAGGAAAGTATTTGGTGTTGTTGATGTGCTAAACAGCCAAACCAGGTGCAATATTTAATCATGGCTTGCTTAAGCTATTCTTTGCTGCTTTCATTGGGGTTTAGTTTCAAACTAGACGTTTTTTCTGTCTGTCAGTATAGGAAAAGGAGAAAAAAAAAAAAACCAAATCTTTTCCCTTTTCTCTCTCCTTCACAGCTTAAAAATTTTCTTAGGGAACAATGTTACTGTTTTTTAATAGTTTCAATTCCAGGATACCTTATTTGTTGCTTTTGCTGTTTGACCCGGTCAACCAAAACTTTCTCTTCTTATCTTCCTCCTGCACATTCTTTTCTGATTGAGTTCTTCTTTGTGGTGGCCATTTCTGACCACCGCTGCAACCGCCTTTGGGAAAAGGAGTAATGGCCAAGTGGGGGGGAGAGATGCGGCTCTCCTCAACCCTGCAGGCAGTCTCCCCCCTCTTCACCACCTCTACGGGGTGGCTTAGCCCCAAAACCAGCCGGCTCGGGGCGCTCCAGCAGCGAGCACGGATCGAAGTCTCACAGAGACGAGGTTTCGGTCTGTCGCTGAAGAATGTCTTTCCTTCTTCGCAGGGCTGTTTTTGATTAATAGCTGATTTTTGCAATGGGTGGGGATTCCAAGACTGGTGACAGAGATTGTAAAAGGAAATGACTATTGAAATTGTCTTACTTTGCAGTTTTCTGAAGTCGGGAGGCAAAGTGCTTGATTCTGTCACGTGGCATCAGTAAGTTCATATCTAGCAATTCAAGCATGATGATCTATTGGTTGAATGGGGAAGAGGGAAGGGTGACTCTGGTTTTCTTTTGTTGTTGTTCATTTGTTTATTTAAGGGGAAATAGCATTGGGGAGACAGACAGGTTAAATTTAACATTTCACAATAGCATTTAGGCTTATATACCGCCCTGTAGCACTGTATAGCACTTTCTGGGCAGTTTGCAATGTGGAAGCATTATTTGCATATTGTTCCCAACAGTCTGAGTCCTCATTTTATTGACATTAGAAGGATGGAAGGCTGAGTCAACCTTGAGCCCTATGAGGATTGAACTTCAGGCTGTAGGTAAAAATTGCCTGCAATACTGCACTTAACCACCATACCACAACGACTCCTTACACTAATTTAGATTTAGAATTAGAGTGTTTAGCCAGAGATTATGACTGACTGGGCAATTCTGAGAGTTGAAGTTCACACTTATTAAAGTGTGATTAGGATTGAGAAAATACACTATGTATGTCATGAATGAGTTTTAAAATACGTTATGTATGTCATGAATGAGTAAACTCTAATACTATTAGGAACAGATGGCAACTTGCAGCTGCCTCACTTCCGTTCATACATTCAAAAAATTCTATGTATATGTTCCCATATCTTTGTCGAACTTATTTTCAGGACACTAAGGGCCCCCTGCTTCTGTGACACCATTCAAAGAAATGATCTAGCATGATTTCTTGTTTCCTTCATCTGTTTCTTTTAGAAATATTTATTATTAGTAATTTCAAAAAAAAAAAAATCCTACATGAGCCAAAGCAGGCATAGAAAATCAAAAGATAGCTACATATTCATCTGTCCATGCAAGCAGGTTGAATAACATTAATTCTTTCCAGGTCCCATCTTTAGAATTTTGTATGCAGGCTGGGGACTTCTAGGAATTGAAGTCCACATATCTTAAAGTTGCTAAAGTTGAAAAACGCTGCTCTCAAAAAAACAAAAAAAAATATGAAACCTGACCAGAATCAGGTTTTCTGCTCTATCATTTATAAAATGGTTGGTTAGATCTATATCCTGCCTCTTCTTCAGGAGTTTAAGGTGATATTCTCTCCTCCCATTTTTCTTCACAATAATCTGAAGTAGATTGAGAGATTCTGGTTCAAATCACCCAGTGAACTTTCATAGATGAGAATAGAGTCAAGCCTTGGTCTAGCTCTATCATCTCCACAACCACAGAACACCATCTCTTGAACTTGTTACAATGCTGTAACAAACCTGGGACTGGAACAACTAATAACCAACAATACTAGACTTAACAACTGCCTCGATCTCATCTTCTGCAATAGTTTGAATTAAACAAATTAAAGAACCCTTTTCTAACAGTGACCACAGCATGATTGACTTTTGTCTCAACATATGTCTGCACAAAAATCAACACAAATATGTGATCCCCAATTATAACTTCACAAAAGGCAACTATGATCTTGTAATCAACAATCTCTCATCCCTTGATTGGCAATTTCTATTCACTGGATGCAATTCTGTTGAAGACCATTATAACATATTTTTGCTTGAAGTCAAAAGAGTCATCACACTATATGTACCAATAACAACTCCAAAAACCAGAAAAAAACAGATTACCCATAACAATAAGGAAGCTTCAATCCAAAAGGAGATCACTTTGGCGGAAGAACGTTGCCAACTTCAAAAGCCGATACAAAAATTTATGCCACCAGATAAAGACTGAATGCACCAATTATCACATTAAACAAGAAGAAAACCTTCTATGCACCAATTCCACCTGCGCTTTCTACAATTTTGTGAACAACAAACTAAAAGACTCAAGGTCCATCCCACCCCTGAAAGGTCCTAATGGTAAAGACTGCAACGATGACACTATTAAAGCCAACCTCTTTAACATATTTGGCTCAGTATTTGTAAACAGCAATGGATCATGCCCAATATTTCCTCGTCGAACCACAGACAACTACAATGATCTAATAAATATCGATTTTACAGTAGACAATGTTGAAAAAGCACTACACAATCTAAAATCTCTTATCTATTCGACCAGATGGAATATGTGCCTACTTCTTAAAAAAGCTATCCACTGCCATAGCTGAACTTCTAAGTATAATCTCTGAAAAATCTTTCAGGACCAGCTCCTTGTCAAAACTATGGTCACAAGCCACGGTCATCCCCATCTTCAAAAAGGGAGACTCCAGCCTAGTTGAAAATTACAGACCAATCTCTTTATGCTGCATCACCTGTAAAATCATGGAATCAATTATTAACCAATCCATTATCCTCCACTTAGAGACAAACAACCTACTCTCTAATAAACAATTTGGTTTCAGAAAAAAAAACTATCCTGCAATCTGCAACTCTTACACTGCAAAAACATATGGACTACACAACTCGATCAGGGCAAAGCAATAGATGCAATCTACATAGACTTCTGTAAAGCCTTTGATTCAGTGGTACATGACAAACTACTCCTAAAACTAAAATCTTACGGTATCTCTGCACGCCTGAATAACTGGATAGAAGCATTCCTGTCAAACAGACAATAAATGGTCAAACTTGGGATCGTCCTATCAAATTCTGTACCTGTCAATAGTGGTGTCCCCCAAGGCAGTGTTCTAGGACCAACTCTTTTGCTACTCTACATAAATGACCTCTGTGATCATATCAAGAGCAACTGCGTTCTCTTCATTGATGATGTAAAGCTATTCAACACCACAGACAATATTGCTACCCTTCAAAAAGACCTCGACTATGTATCAGAATGGTCAAACAAATGGCAACTTCAAATCTCAACAAACAAATGCTCTGTCTTATATATTGGCAAAAAATGTCAGAAAATAAAATACAGGCTGAATAGTCAAGACCTTGTTGATGATCCAAACTCTGTCAAGGACCTTGGAGTACTCATCTCTAATGACCTAAGTGCTGGAGCCCACTTTAACTACACAGCCAAAAAGGCATTAAGAGTTGTTAACCTAATCTTACATAGCTTTTTCTCTGGTAATATTACACTACTAACTAGAGCATACAAAATATTTGTTGGACCGATACTTGAATACAGCTCATCAGTCTAGAACCCACATTACATTTCTGATATTAGCACAGTTGAGAAAGTCCAGAAATATTTCACAAGAAGAGATCTCTACTCCTCTACTTGTTGCAGAATACCTTATGCCACCAGACTTGAAATTCTAGACCTAGAAAACCTAGAACTATGCCGCCTTTGGCCCGATCTAAGTATAGTATATAAAATCATACATCGCAATGTCCTACCTGTCAATGAATACTTCAGCTTCAACCATAACAACACTAGAGCAAATAATAGATAGAAACTTAAGGTTAATCACACCAAACTAGATTGCAGGAAATATGACTAACAACAGAGTGATCAATGTTTGGAATACTCTACCTTACTCTGTGATTTCTTCCCCAAATCTCAAAAACTTCAACCTTAGACTTTCTACTATTGACCTCACCCCTTTCCTAAGAGGTCTGCAGGGGACATGCATAAGCGCACCAACGTGCCTACCGTCCCTGTCCTATTGTTTCTTTTTTTTCTTATATGTATCCATGTATTAATAACTATTTACTTATACCTATTATCTTGTAAGCAATTGACAAACCAAATAAAATAAAATAAAAAACTGTCGTATATTCATGGTGGTGCATTGGTTAAAATGTAGTATTGCAGGCAAACTCCCCCCGCAGCAGTTCAATCCTGATGGGCTCAAGCCTTCTATCCTTTGAAGGTAGGTAAAATGAGGACCCAGATTGTTGAGGGCAATATGCTGACATAATAAACTGCTGAGAGAGTGCTGTAAGCGCACCAACCTGTAAAGCACTCTGGGGTGATGTATAAGTGCTATCGCTATTGCTATGCTGGCTAGGGTTTATGAAAATTGTGTTGCCAAACATCTAGAACAGGGCTGTCAAACTCAAGGCCCAGGTGCCGGATCCAGCCCTCAGGGTGTTTAGATCTGGCCCACAGGGCCGCCTTGGAAACAGCAAAGGACTGCCCGTGGTGCTACTGCCAATGAAAACTGAGCTCAGAGAGGCTGCGCAAGGCCCCCCTAGGCTCCAGTTTTGATCACAACGGCCTCCTGCTCCATTTTTGCTGGCAGAGGGCTGCAGGAGGCCATCACGGTTGAAAACAGAGCCTCGATGAGTGACTTAAAGCTGGCCATGCCATACTTTGGCCATATTCTCCCCTGTCTTCCTGAGATCAAATACAACCCTGATGCAGCCCTCTGTGAAATTGAGTTTGACACCCACTGATCTAGAAGACTGGAAGATTTGGGAAATCTAGTTTAAGACTATTTCATTTCATTGTTTTTCTGAAAACTCTAGTCCACACTAAATGTAATTTCTATGTCTCCTGGAGATAGTATACTTGAGTATAAATGAAGATCTGTGGACATTAGTCCTCAGCACTGTCTTGATTTGTTCCAGTTACTACATTAATGGACGAACTGCTACGAGAGAGGATTTCCTGAATCCAGATATATTGGATAGCTTCAAGACCAATGCAGAGGAAGTGCTTGAGGTAAGCAGCATCTTAGCAGTGCGGCAAAACAAATTGCAAGGTGATTGTGTAGAATATATCCCAATCAGAGAAGCATTTTATGGGGAAATACACCAGGAAGTCCTGCTTATTCTGATGACCTCCGGATATGCAGGTAGTCCTTGACTTAAAACTATTTGTTTAGTGACCATTCAAAATTACAATGGCACCAAAAAAAAGTGATTCACGGCCGTTTTCCATCCTTACAACCATTCCATGAGCCATGGTGGCGCAGTGGTCAGACTACAGCACTTCAGGTTACTTCTGCTGACTGCCGCCCTGCCTGCAATTTGGCAGTTCGAATCTCACCAGGCTCAAGGTTGGCTCAGCCTTCCATCCTTCCCAGATGGGTAAAATGAGGACCCAGATTATTGGGGGCAAGAGGCTGATTCTGTAAACTGCTTAGAGAGGGCTGTAAGGCACTGTGAAGCGGTATATAAATCTAAGTGCTATTGCTATAGCATCCTCATGTTCACGTGATCAAAATGCGGATACTTGGCACCTGACTCATATTTATGACAGTATCCTGGGGGGTCATGTGATCCCCTTTTGTCATGTGACCCCCTTTTTTCACGTAATCTCCTTCTGATAAGCAAAGTCAATGTAGAAGCTAGATTCACGTAACAACCATGTTACTAGCTTAACAATTGCAGTGATTCACTTAACCACTGTGGCAAGAAAGGTTGTAAAATAGGGCAAAATTCACTTAACAAATGTCTTGCTTAGCAATGGAAATTTTGGGCTCAGTTCTAGTTGTAAGTCAAGGACTGCCTGTATTCGGCTTACAACTTCCAAGAGCACTGCTAAGTAAGAACTCTTGAAGCTGTAGCTCAGGTAGTTCTGAAAATTAGAAGGTTGAGGAAGACTTTACTACAATGTCTTACAATATATGAAATGGTTGTAGAACTATCAACAATTTCTGTGTATCACACCTGCTTTGTCTAACAAAACCCCTAAAACTTAGTTCATGCATTCCTTTCTGTATCTCCTCTTCTTCTTCTTCTTCTTCTTCTTCTTCTTCTTCTTCTTCTTCTTCTTCTTCTTCTTCTTCCTCTTCCTCTTCCTCTTCCTCTTCCTCTTCCTCTTCCTCTTCCTCTTCCTCTTCCTCTTCCTCTCCTCCTCCTCCTCCTCCTCCTCCTCCTCCTCCTTTTCAAAATATCCTTTAGATTGTGAATAGCACAGTACCAGACAAGAGTGTGTGGCTGGGAGAAACTAGTTCAGCCTTTGGAGGTGGAACGCCTACTTTATCGAATGCGTACATTGCTGGTTTTATGTAAGTACTATGCTCCTGGCTTAAAAGAAGCATCTCTAATCTCTAATTCCTAACCTCACCTAGAAAATTATGTTGGCCAATATATGGTAGTAGCAAGTCTTCATTGACCAGATGGAAAAATACTGTTATGATCTCTGAGGAACATCAACACCTAATCATCAGACATATAGAGGACATGTATATTTATCATGATGACATGTGACCAAGTACAAGAAGGCCATTTTTCTACATCTGTAAAATTCCTCTCCTCCCACAAAAAGACTATTTCTATTAATCTGAAGTTTGATGTACAATTATACCATCTTTCAAGTTACACTTTGCTTCGGATTGTCATATATTTAAAGAGTTCTGTGAAACTCCATACAGTTAGGAAGGATGGGTTTGCTGATCACAATAAAAGTCAAACACTTAAGAATCAACTCCTTGAAGTCCTTCTTCTCTCAACAGCTATTGGATCTGGGCTGAAACAAATGCATAACCACTGAAGGGCAAGGAATATAATTTTCTATCTCTGCTTGCTGCCATCCAATGATTGTCCAGTGTTTTGCAGCCCCCACATTATTACTTATGTATCTCAGATACCATTACAATATGGTCAGTTACATCATGGTGATTAAACAATATCTAGAATAAACCTTTAATTCTGGTAAATGATTCAAGAATACCAGTTTAATTATATTGTTCTAGTTTTTTGAAAGCTATTTCTCTAAAACATCTTTCTGCTGTAGTTACAACAGTCCCATATCCCTTCATCTGAACTACCTTAAAACTATTTGAATGAAAGATTTGTGCATTATTATTGTATTCATTAAACATGAAACTCAGTCAACTGAACATTTTAAAATGTATCACAGATATCATTGACTGGTGCTGATGGTTGATACTGGCTGCTGCCAGCATCCAAGGTAGAAGATACATTTTAAGTATCTTCTTAAAATGTACGATGTTTCGAGTAGCGCAGTTTTTTGCCATTCCACTGGTGTTGTTGCAGAAAGTTGCAATTTCTTACTTTGGGATTGCATCTAAGGCACCTAATGATGCTATTTTTGATTCCTTATTATTATTATCTTGGCAGGTGGCTGGACAAGCTTGGAGTGTCAGCCCAACTGGGCATTGATTTAGTGATGAGGCAGGTCTTGTATGGAGCAGGAAACTATCAACTGGTGGACGCCAACTTTGAACCTTTGCCAGTACGTAATCAACTGCGTTAGTAGTTGGACATTAGTAAACCATTTGCCAAAATAGCCCTGTATTATCTATTTTGTAGATATTCAGTCTTTCAATTCACTCCACTTTGATCTTGGGATCTTTATATGCAAAGTGTGTATTCAGCCATGAAGCCACATCTTCTCCCCTTCAGAAGGATTCACATGTCTTATGAATTTAGGTTGTACTTGCTGGTTTAACAAAATACCATTCAAGTCTCTCCATAACACAGTGCTTCTGTTTCAAAGGAATGACCACAGAAACAGACATCATCTAATAGTGATGAAGTAGTGATCCATGATTAACAGAATCAATCTAGATATAACTGAATGAGTCTAGGTAGCTCAATTTATATAATACATTGATCCATGCTCTTAAAACAGCCAGAATGAGGGTGCAGTACTACACATTTTATCCTATTATGTTGTAGAAACCCACTTGGTATATTTCCAAAAGCAAGATTTAATGCAAGGGTGTCAAACTCAAGGCCCGTGAGCTGGATCTGGCCTGCATGGTGCTTAAATCTGGTTGTTTGCCTCCCTGCAAACAGCGAAGGACCAGCCCACAGTGCTTCTGCCAGTGAAAATGGAGCTCGGAAGGGCAACACATGGTCCTCCCAAGATCCGTTTTCAGCCACGATGGTCTCCTGTAACCCTCTGCCAGTGAAAACAGTGCTCAGGGAGACTGCATGTGGCCTGCCCAGGCTCCATTTTCAATCACAACAGCCTCCTGCAGACCTCTGCCAGCGAAAACGGAGACCTGGAGGGCTGCGTGCGGCCCTCCCTAGCTCCATTTTCCCTGGCAGAAGGCTGCAGGAGGCTGTCGGGACCAAAAACAGAGCCTCGATGAGTGATATTGAGCTCGCCACACCCACTCTGGCCATGCCCTCTGACCCCCTGAGATGAAACACAACTCAGATGCGACCCTCAATGAAATCGAGTTTGACACCCCTGACTTAGTGCTAAACAAATACAACAAGGTCCAGAAGGTAGAAAGCGAGGGTTGGGGTGAGTGAGAAAGTTTTTCTGCAGAAGAGTTGACTTGCCAAGGAGATCTACCAACTAGCTCAACAGTAGATCACCTGCTTTACAGGCAGCTGTAGATTCAATCCAAACATCTTCAGTTAAGGTTTGGAGAGATTCTTTCCTGAAACCATGGTGAACCGTGGTAGCATCCCCCCAATGTGGAATTCCAGAATTCCAGGCCTAGGTGGATGAAGTTCCATCTAGAACATCTATCTAGAAAACCTGAAGTTGAGGAAGATTCGCATTGACAGTCCTGAAACAAACTGAATAGTTACAGCTAAATCTCATGATTGTATGGAAATGCAGGATTGAAAAAAAACCTCACTTGTGGTACTAGCCACTAAGCATTTACGGCATTATCCCAACTTGTAGAAAACTGGAATAACATTTTTCCTTTTCAGTGGTTGAGCATTTACTGGGTTGGCGTGATTTTTCCAGGGTTGAAGGACTTTCCTTGCCAGACTTTTCTTGTCTGATCAGCTAAAAACACACATGCTTTTAAAAAGTACACATGCTAATACTCTTTATGTGGAGTTGGATGTAAGCTAATGAGTCTGGTCTCTGAACTATCTCCTTTTATTCCTTTGTATCTTCCATATCTCTCAAGTTACTCTTTTAAGACAATAGTTCATAAAATAATGTCTCACCTTTCTTTAACTTGTTCTTTTTTAACAGTTTATTTAGATATTTTCACATTACATACATAAGTGAACATTGTCTGGATCAATTTATTTATACTTAGTGATATTTTCCCATTCCTAATTTCTACCTCTGCTATCCAACCATTTATAAAACAAGTACTGTAGTCCCATGTTCGAAAATGTATCTTCTTTTTCTTTTGTTTTTAATATCAATCTGTCCATTTCTGCACAGTCTGTGTTTCCTCATTTTTCCCACTACTATGCAAATACAATTCTTGTTGCTGTCAAAACATGTAATATTAAATACAGGCACAATACCTGAAAAGTATGATAAAGGAAACCTTTAAATTGTTCTTTTATGAGAGGTCCTATATCAATGCTGTCTTTTTTTTTAAACACCTTGTAGGACTATTGGCTGTCCCTGTTGTACAAGAAACTGGTAGGCTCCACCGTTTTACATGTTGCTGTAACAGGATTAGATCCAAAGAAGCTTCGAGTGTATCTTCACTGTACAAATACACACCAGTAAGCATTCAGTGCAACAGCTAGTCTGCTTTGAAGTCCTCCAAGACTGGTTTTACCCAAGTGGATATGTTCAGGTTTTGTCATGCCCCTGTTGGAATCTGACTCTGAGGGAGAGATGTGGGAGGGAGTGTGGCTCCGGTGGTTGTAGAGGAAACTAGGGAAGGGCACAGGCCAGATGGGCATTCAGAGGAAGACCCAGGAGGAGCGGATAAGGGAGAAACGTGAGTGGCGTGGTCCACGGGGAAGGAAGGGGTCCTGATCCCCTTCATGGGCTGCAGATGGGAGGACTGGTTAAAAGGACAAACTGCATGGCAAAGGTGCTGGAAGCAAAGCGGGCATTGTTGTCGGAGCTTATCTGTGTTTTGGCTTCCTCCCAATTGTGGTTGCTGCATTATCTGGTAGAAGTCTACAATTAATCATCCTTGCCTGCCGCAGTAATTCCTTCAGTGTGGTTTGTGTTGGGTTTTTTGTTTTGAATTAACTTTACTTTGGGTGCGGACTGCATTTATTCCCTCCATAAACTGTTTTCTTTAAGAGTTTGTTATCCTGTCGAGGATAATTGGACATTGGGGCCACGTTGGAGGCATTATAGGGACTTTCTTCTATTTTTGTGTCTTGGTTATTTTTGTGTCATGCCCCGGGTCATCCACAGATTTACCTGCCACAGTCTGTGCCCTAGCCTGCTATACCCACTGAGGATAGCATTACCCAACACCTGGGAATATATTTGAATGAGTTGAGGGTAAAGGGGGATCCAGAATGAATGGATGAAAAGGAAAATTCTGACTGTGCAGAGGCCCTAACCATTTTGTCCATTCTGCACAAAGAAATGGTCAGTGATGAAACGTCAATTGCTTTGTGTGGGTGCATAAAGCAAGTTTCACATTGTTTTCCTCCTGAATTCCTGTAAATGAGAGTTGAGCAACTCTGCTCAGTGGTCGGAGGTTGGCCAGATCCCAACTGTTCTGACCCAGCTCCCCAAACACGAGAAAACCTCTAAAGATTCCTTTATTAAGAGTGCCAGCAAACCCGGCAAAAAATTTCTCTCTCACCGCAGACTATCCGTCCATCCGGAAGATGATTAGTTGTCTATCACACCGATTCATCTCTGCCACTCGCCTTTTATCCCCAGAGCTAGGGTGGGGCTTTGCTAGCAGCGGTGACTCTTCCTTCCCCAGGATCGATCAGCCCACAGATTTCCACGGCTCTCCTCTCCTCTGCCTTCTGCACAGCCACGCGTCAGGCACTGGACCCAGCTGTTCCCCCTCTTCTTCATCAGCCACCTCCAGACTTGGGGGCTGTTGACTCTCCATCTGAAGGCTGACAGACAGCCCAGGCTCTGCCTCTGTCTCACTCTCCGATAGCTCCATTCTTTCTTCCCCCTGGGAGCTCCGAGGTTGCCCTGATGTTGACTTGACTCTCACTCCTCCTCCTCTAATTTGGCTCCCGGCAGCCAACAGGCCACAATACCAATGCTGTTGCTTCCTAGTGGTACATTTTCAATCCACCCATCTGTGGTCTTTCATTTAGTTATCCCCTGGGTGTGGGGTTGGGGTGGAAGATTGTTTTTGCAAGCCAGGGAACGCTTCTGAGTACACCACTGAATTTCACGGGTATTTTTTGCTGAAAGTCAGGGAGGTGATGTCCTGAAATGTTAAAAGCTGGAAGTGCGACAATTGTTGTGTAACTGCGAACCCAGAAAATCCTAGCCAACCTTATCCACTTTACAGCTTCGCTCTGCCCACCCTGGACCCTTATCTTTTCCCAAAACAGTGTGCTCACCCTCACCAAAAGGAAACCCATCCCTGATATAGAAGATTGACAGATTGTGTCCCAGCAAAAAGGATTAAAATAAGAAAAGACCAGGCTGGGTATTTCACACTGTGCCCACCAGCTTCCAATGAAGGACTGCCAAACTATGTCTTTTTTGTTTACGTTTCAAATTCTGGCTGACATGTATGTGCAATTTTACTGCGCCTATACCAAGCGAACATCCAGTCCCTGGGTTAATAAATACACCCTCTAGAACAGTGGTGGCTAACCTTTTGGGGCTCCCATGCCGATAATTGTGCGTGCGCTTACCTGCTTGTGTTCACATGCCATTACCCAGAAGGCAATGCACACGCGCCCCCATGCCTCATGTGCATATACATGTGATTGTGCAACTTGCGCGACCCACACTGCGCGCTTCTGTGCATGTGTAAGCAACCCTCCCATGCACGCTGCATGCTTCTGCACATGCGCGAGTGTCTCCTGCGCACCGCCACACCCCCACACATGCACATCAGATACCCGACAATCAGCTGTCGGGTGGGCGGTGTGACTACATGTGCAGTAGACTTTTTCTGGGTGAGTGCTCGCATGCCGGCAGTAATGGCTCTGCGTGCCACTTCTGGCAGGCGTGCCATAGGTTCACCACCACGGCTCTAGAGAATTCCCATTCAACCCGCTGATGCCTTAACTTCCTTTGAGAGATAGCATAAATCCCTCTCCAGCATTCCTGTCTTGCAGCGTTTCTCAACTTTAACAAAGTTAAGACATGGCTGGGAATTCTGCAGAATGCATGTTGGCCAGGGGAATGTTGGGAATTGTAGTCCAAACATCTTTAAAATGGCTGAGGTGGAGAAACCCAGATGTATTGCACTTACAACTTCTGTTAACCTGTTGGCTTTGTCATTCCAGCCCAAAGTACAGAGAAGGTGACATCACTTTATTTGCCTTAAACCTCTACAACACCACCAAGCACCTCTACATCCCAACTTACTTTTCCAAGAAGCAAATAGATGAGTATCTTTTACTACCTCACGGAGAAGATAATTTACTTTCCCGGTGAGTAGTTCATCTTGCCACCTCTTTCTAAATAGTGGTTTTGGAGGGATACATTTGGGTTTACAAAACAAACACAGTTTATCTAAAAGAAGTTTACAATCCTGAAACGTGAAGTCTGTTATGCTTATTAAGATTTGAAAATAAGTAACTCTGAAATTCTGCAGATAATTCTAAGAAATTCAAAGGGATTCACTTCTAGCAAGTTGTATGTACAGGTAGTCCTCAACTTATAACCATTTGTCTAGGGAGTGTTTGAAGTTACAACGGCACTGAAAAAAATGACTTATGTGTTCTGACCCAAACCTTTTTCCAATATGGCAGTCCAATCTCTTCTTGAAAGTCTCAAGTGATGGCGCTCCCACAACTGAGGACACTGAATAAAGCCAAATTTTAACACAGGGGTCTTCAAACTTGACAGCTTTAAGACTTGTGGACTTCAACTCCCAGAATTCCTCCTCCAGTCATGTTAGCTCAGGAATTCTGGGAGTTGAAGTCCACAAGTCTTTAACTTGCCAAGTTTTAAGACCCTTACTCAAACATTTATTATTAAGACAGGATTTCTGTGAACAGCGTGAATCTCATTTTCCTCACAATGAAAAACTGAAGGGCGAGACATCTTTTTTTCCAAGATATTGAAATATCTCCTTGCTGGTAGCTAATAAAACTTAGACATGCTTCTATTTCTTTTGTAGCCCTACAGATCTCTTTTGTAGCAAACAGTGTGGAATTGTAGATTTTCTGACTGAAAGCCCAGACCAATATACTGAAACTTAACCATTTTAAGATGTGGGGAACTTCAACTCCCAGAATTCCACAGCCAGCATGTTGGCTGGGGAATTCTGGGAGTTGAAGTCTATACATCTTAAAATTGCCAAGGTTAAGAAACACCAGCCTTGATGAACCAAAACTGTTCCCATGCCTTACAGTATTTTTCCAGTTCAAATGTGTAATTTATAATACGACACTTTCCTCTTCCAGGTCTGTTCAGCTGAATGGTTACCTCCTAAAAATGCCCAGTGATGAGACGCTACCAATTTTGCAGGAAAATCCTCTTATTCCTGGGCACAGCCTTGATCTCCCAGGTTTCTCATATGGATTTTATGTAATAAGAAATGCCAAAGTATTGGCTTGCATTTAATAAGTTAATACACATTTTCCAACCTGGAAGACAAAGATTTTATTGAGATTGACTACTTCAGCTCAGAAGAAGACAAACTTTTTCTATAAGATTTATACTTTTCCCCAAACACATGTTCAGTTATTCCCTTTTTACAAGTTAGCAAAGCTTTTTAATTTAAAAAAATCCATACAAAAAAAATCATAAACATTTTGTAAAAACGAAGTCTATATTTTCTTGTGGTCAGTTACCCCTTGCTTTCTTTTTTTAAAGTGAAAGAACAACTTCACAACATGTGGAAAACTCCTGCGAGTCTTCTCATTTGCAAATTATAAATTAGGTTGGTTTGTATTGGCCCTCATCTTTATTCCAGGTAAAATAAAATTTGTCACAGACTCTCTCCCAATATCTTAGTGGCAGAAACCAAGAAGAAATAAAAGGCAAATCATTTACTTCACTCTCTACTGCCATTCAAGCTTATCTTTGAATTCTAAAAAAGGGTACAAAGCACTTTATTTCCTCAGATGCTATTTGAGGAACGAAGACTCTGGTATCACACAAGCAAATCGATGGCCAAAGTATAGATTATAAAACTGCTGTGAATGAATAACAGAACAGGCCAGTCAATGTTGGGGAAAATCAACTGAAAACTGTAAGAAAACATGAGCAATCATGTTCCAGACAGAATCAAAATCAATTACTATATTATATATATCTGTGATCAATCAAGCTCTGTTTTTGAGTTGTTGGCAATCAGATTCTAATCTCAGGTCCTTGGATTTAAAGGCAAGGAAACCAAGAAAAGTTAGCTTCTCAGGAAGAATTATTTCAGCCACAGGTGCATTTCATTTATTGGAATACAAAGGTCTTTCAGTATGGCACATTTCACTTTTCAACATGCTAACTGTGAAAACCAGACATTGCCTTTGTTAATCAGAATATGGAGTCTTGTACTCCCAACAGTTCTGAATTCAGTCTCTGGACTCTCTGTGTAGTGCTGAAAAAATGTGTGTTTTTACAACTCTAAACACTCTTGGCTGCTAATTGGGGCAGGCAGTGCTGAGCAAAATCGACTAGACTAAAGGGCCGATCTGGCCTCTCAAGGGTTTCTAGACATTTGTATAAAATATATATTTATTTTCATTTGATGTGTGCCTCTATTGTTTTGGATTATTTGTATATTTTGAAATAAAGTTTTTATGTTGATACCATACATGTGCATTTCTTAGTTATTTACTCTGCTGTGCAAATAAATGAGGGAAGAAGAAACCACCACAGGAACAAAAAAAAAAACAAAAACCTAAGTTCCTCAATGAACAAGTTCTGGTAGAAATATAAAATATCCTTTATTTTTAATTGGGAAATAACACTGGTTTTCATGTATTGCCAAACTGACATTTTGCTTTTTGATAATAAGCATTATCTGGAGCATATTCCAAGAATATGTACACAATCTTTGAACATTGGCCCAAAGATGCCTCTTTAATCATTCTGGAAGAGCATATCGTCATGATGTAGCCTTCCTCTCCCCATAAAGTTAAATATATAAAATCATGTATTCAATTTTGATACCACCCAACTTCATCTGCCTGGTCATTATCTCATTCATACAGTAGCGAAACCATACCACATCATTTATAGAGCAAGGCTTATGTCGGCCAAAGCTAGAAAGCTGAACAATTTATAGTGAATTAGGCTTAGGAACAATTTTCCTACCACTAATTATTATTAATAAAGGTTAGCATAGGGGAAGCCAATACATTTAAACAAAGATATTGCCATACAATTTTTATATTTTGCTTTATTGTTGTTGGTGACTCAACAATTGAAGATATCATTCAAATAAAAAACCAAAATAAATATGTAACTTGTCCAGCATCCTAAAATAAAGGGATTTTGCAGAAGCTTAGTGCAATGTTTCTCAACCTTGGCATCTTTAAAGTGAATAGATCTCAACTCCCAAAATCTTCCAGCTATCCACCCATCTTAAAATACTTGGTTGTATAAACAGGCATGGAATCAAAATCACGTGAAGTATTATAAATCATTAGTAAGGCTACATGTGGAATATGGCATCCAATTTTGGCCATCACATTACAAAAGAGATGTTGAGACTTTGTGGGGGAGAGGGGGAGAGCAAAGAGCAATTTAAGATGATTAAAGGACTAGACACTAAAACATGAACAGTTGAAGGTTTGGCTAGTCTAGGGCGGAGGACCAGAGGGGACATGATAGTAATATTTCAATATTTGAGAAACTGCCACAAAGAAGAGGGTGTTCAGCTATTTTCCAAAGCACCAAAAGGCAAGACAAACAACAATGGGTGGAAACTAATCAAGCAGGGAAACAACCTGGAACTAAGCAGAAATTTCCTGACAGAACAATTAAGCAATGGACCAGCTTGCCTTCAGGAGTTGTGGGTGTTTCATCACTGGAGGCTTTTAAGAAGAGATTGATAAACATTTGTCTGAAACAATATAGGGTCTCCTGTTTGGGGGGGGGGGGAGTTGTACTAGAAGACCTCCAAGGTTCCCTTCCAGATCTATTCTGATTAATTAAATAACCCAACTCAGTGGAGATTCTCAGTCCTCCAGTCATGGTTGTCCCAAAGGTGCTGTTTCTGGAGGCAACTGGACTTTTCTTGTTTTTTTCTTTTGAAGACGTTCCACTTCTCATCCAAGAAGCTTCTTCAGCTCTGACTGGATGATGGTGGGGAATGGAAGGATTTATATTCCTTGCAGACCGCCTGTCATTTGCATCCTTTTAGAGGGTCCTTGGAAGCACTTGGAGGTTTATGTGTCCTCAGGGTCATCCGAATAGTCCTCCTGGTTCCTTTAGCCTGCAATTTTTCCTCTGGAAATCCCTTCCTGCTCCCACACTATTCGAAGGGTGTTCAACCCAAATTGTATAGCTAAAAATCTGTGGAGATTCTCCGTCATCCAAGTCATGGCTGCCCCAAAGGTGCTTTTTTTCAGGAGGCAACAGGACTTTATTGTTTTCTTTTGAAGACGTTTCCCTTCTCATCTAAGAAGCTTTTTCAGCTCTGACAGGATAAGTGGGGGATGGAAATTGGAAGCCTCTCTCCTGAAAAAGCACCTTTGGGATAAATAAAGCCAAGGTTGAGAAACACCAGCCTTGTGCACATTCCTTGCAGCAGGTGCCGCGTTATTGCAACCGGCCCAAGAAACTCGCTGGAACCACAGGACCGTTTTGGCGGCATTTAGAAATAGAAGAACAGAGTTGGGAGGGACCTTGGAGGTCTTCTAGTCCAACCCCCTGCTTATAGGCAAGAAACCCTATATTTCTGACAAACGGTTGTCCAATGTCTTTTTAAAGACTTCCAGAGTTGAAGCATTCACAACTTCTGGAGGAAAGTTGTTCCGCTGACGAATTGTTCAATTTCTCTAGTTTTGCGGGGAGGGCGGGGGGGCAACCTTAAACCTGCCCACCCTGCTCCCAATTTTTCCTTTCGGCGCATTCCCTTCCACCTCTCTTCTTACCCCGGGGTAAGCCTGGAAGCGCCTCTTTTGGATAACGCGAGTTTTCTCCAAACCCGCAACCCCGCCCCCGCAAGCAGAGCCCGAAGGCGACGCGGAGCCGGAACTCAAGGAAGGACTTTTCTTTTTTCGTCTCTCTTGGTGACGCTTCTGATTGGCTCCCGTCGATGACGTCACGGCAGATTGTTTTGTTGGGGGGGGGGAAATTTGGGCCCGGAATGGGGCTGGTGCGTCTGATACGCCGGGCAGCCCAGCCGCTATTCCGCTTCCAAGCGCCCTTTCCCGGCTTCGGGAGGGCGGAGGTGGTCTGCCCCGCGGCCGCTCTCCGGACCCTGGCGGGACCCTCTTCGGGCTGGGAGACGCTGCGTCCTCCGGGCTCGAGGAGCAGCCCAGCCGGGACGCTTTCCTCGGCGGCTTTGGTGCAGACGGCGCCGCTCTGGCTCCAGCCTTACCTGCGTCTCATGCGGCTGGATAAGCCCATTGGTGAGTTGGCCTGCCTTGCCGGCTGGAGCTCTCTCTCTCTTCTATCTTCGTTTGGGCTTTGCAAAGCGGGAGGAAAGGGAACCCTTGGCAGGCAATGTGCAGATAGTCCTCGAGTTAGGACCACAAGGGAGTCCCCCCCAATGTGTACGTTGCTAAGTGAAACCTGGACCACAAGGGACCTCCCAACGTGTATGTTGCTAAGTGAATCCTGGACCACAAGGGACCCCCCAACGTGTATGTTGCTAAGTGAAACCTGGACCACAAGGGACCCCCCAATGTGTATGTAACTAAGTGAATCCTGGACCACAAGGGGACCCCCACAAACACGTGTCTACTAAGTGCAACGTGTGTTCAGTGAGCGTTGCCCCATTTTATGTCTTTCCCTGCCACGGTTGCTAAGGGAATCAAGGCATTGTTAACATTATTCACCTGGGTGGGTAAGTGAGTGTGGCTTCCCCAAATTGATTTTGCTTGTCAGAAGGTGGCCAAAGGGGATCGATCACGTAACCTTGGGACATTGCAACCATCATAAATAGGATGAACCAATTGCTCATGTTGAGCCTGTATCCCCAGCCAATGTTAAGGAAACACACTAAACAGAATGTGCAGCTTTAGTCAGTTAGGCAGACAGGTAAATGTGTGAGATAACTTTGTATGTTAGTTAACACTCAGTAAAAAACAGATACGCTTGTGCTATCAAAATATAGTTTATTCCATTAGGATTTATAGCATAGTCAAAAACAGTCATGTATCATTTCAGTCAGTCCATTCGGGGATACTCAATTTGCAAAGTCCTGTTGAATATTCAATGTCAGTTCACTTACAATAAATCAGTCCGTATTATCTCTTCTCACCGTTGAGAAATCAACACTCCTTTCTCTCTCCCGTTCCAGTAGGAAAAAACACAGTCATCAATCCATCCAGTAATTAGGGATCATTAAGCCAGAGAGCGAGCTACCATTGTCTTGCTCCTTTTATGGTGCTTTTACAACCACACGCTTAATTACATTCTTGCAGTTAAAGTTACACACACTTTAACCAACAAACCATGATAACTTATTTATTATTTTACCTAAACCAGTTAGGGTAAACAATGTTATCCCTAACATTCTCCCCTTTTGGGTAATAATAAAAATATAACCATTTACACCTTTAAATCATAGTTGTTACAACTCTCTTTAAACTTGACTACACCTTGAGTTTTTGTAAACTGGTCTGCAATGTTTTCTTCAGTCATACAGTACTCCAATTTAATTAGACCATTCTTCACAGATTCTCTAACATTTAAGTATCTTAAATCAGTATGCTTTGATCTAGTTTTTACAGCAATATTAGTAGCCAACTGTATGGCTGCCTGGTTGTCCTCGTATACAATAATGGAATCTTTAACAGTTATACCCATGTCTAATAATAACTGTTTGTACAGAATTAAGTCAGTGCATAGTAATGACAGACATGAAAATTCCGCTTCCATTGTGGACAAGCTGATATGCTGTTGTCTGATTGACCTCCACCCTATTAGTGTCTTACCAAATAATATAGCCATTCCAGAGGTTGATTTTCTAGTGTTTATGTCAGTTGTAAAACTTGCATCTGCAGGCACTAAGAATCAAATCACCCTTTGGCTCTATATACAATGCATGGTGCATTGTTTCTTTAAGATATCTTAAGATTCTCTTTAATGATTGCCAATGACATTGATGTGGATCTGCATTAAAATTACGCCAGCTGATTAATGCTATAAGCAATATCTGGCCTTGACCAATTGCTGATATATGATAAGCTACCAATCAAAGACTGATATATGGACTTATCGAATTTGGGACTTTGAGCATCAGTTTGGCAAACTTCCTGACTCATTGGAGTTTTTGCCGGCTTACAAAGTTCCATTTTATACATTTTAATTAATTGGCAAATTTTATCTTCTTGAGATATCTTAAATCCATTTTTTGTTTTGTTAATTGTCAATCCTAGATACCTTTTAATCTCACCTAAATGCTTTAATTTTATCTTTTTGGCTAATAATGATATAATCTCATTAGCTTCATTATTAGTCTTAGTTATCAAAACAATATCATCTGTAAATAATAACAATAATGACACCGTTCCATTATTTTCTCTTTTAAACACACATGGATCTGCTAAACCAGATTTAAATCCTATATTGTTTAACTCTTTCACAATATATTGGTTCCATTCATAGCCAGATTGTTTCAATCCATAAAGACTTCTTTTGAGTTTCCAACAATCATTACTATTTAATTTATTATCTTTTATACCAACTGGTTTTTTCAAATATATAGTGTGCTGCAATGGTGCATGCAGATAAGCAGTTTCTACATCTAAATGGTTAATGATATAGTTTTTCTTAGCTGCCCACACTAAAGCTGCTCTCAAGGATGTTGTTTGAAGACTTGGTGCAAAAACTTCATCATAATCAAATGCAGTTTGATTAAATCCTTGAGCTACCAACCTAGCCTTATGGGTAACAGTCCCATTATTTCCTGTTTTTACTTTGAATATCTATTTGCACCCAATGGACTTTTCTCCTGGAGGTAATTTGGCATCTTCATATACTTTCATTACCTTTAATGAATTTAGTTCCTTTTCCATTGCCTTTTGCCAATTCTCTTGATCCTTAGCAGGATACATCCTAAACTCATCTACACTAGTTGGAACTTTATTTACTTGGCAAACTATACTTGCTTGATACCTATCAGGTGGTCTAGTTACACATGTAGTACGTCTAGGTATTACAGGACTTACAGGTGGACTTTCCTTTACTACCTGTTCTTGATTATCTAACTCTTCCTGATCAACTATTTCCTCTTGTTCTGGTCCTATTTGTTCTTCGTGGACTTCTTCTTTAATTGGACTCTTCTTATAACTAGTCTTTTCTTTCTGCTTTTTGTAGGGTTCAATAATTACATCATTATCTAAATCTTGCTCTAATCTATTCCATCCTACATGTTCTAGGAATTTTGCACTAGCACTGCAGTAAACTCTAGATGTACCTGGTTCCCAGAATCTATAAGATCTGTGATTTGATTCATATCTACAAAAAATAATCTTTTAGCTCTATGCTGTCCTTTGTGTCTGAGTTGTGTAGGGATATGCACCCATGCTGGTGCTCCAAATGTGTGCATGTAACTTAAATCAGGTTTTGCACCATGCCACAGTGTGAATGGTAATTCACCTGTTGTTGAATTAACAACATTATTTAATATATGATTACCACACATTATTGCTTCTCCCCACAAATTGTCAGGTAATCCTGAATCGGACAACATAGTACGTGCCATTGACTGCAGTGTTTGGCCTCGTCTCTCTATAAAGGCATTATGTTGTGGCCTATATGGTGCAGACTTTTTATGTTGAATACCTGCCATCCTAAGTCTACTCTGGAATTTATTATTTGTAAATTCCGCACCATTATCTGTTATAAAAGTTACTAATTTCTTTTTAGTTTTCCTTTCTACAAATTTTAACCAATTAAAGAAATTTAGATACGTTTCAGTTTTGCTCTTCATCAAATAGCAGAACCCATATCTAGAATAGTGGTCCATTGTACTTAGTATGTATCAAGCACCTCCTACACTTGGTTTTTTTGGACCTATTAAATTGGCAAATACTACCTCTAAAGGCTCTTTGGTAGTAAATCCATCAACTCTGTTTGCCGGTATGACCTTGCTTTTGCTTTGATTACAAGCAAAACATTGCAAATACTTATTACAAGGTTTCAAACTTATTCCTTTAGATAGTTGAACAGTTCTCTTAAGCATTTTAAAATTTAAATGCCCTAGCCATCGGTGTAACAAGTGAATACATTCATCATGAGGTTTCTTATTATCATAAACCGTGTTAGCCACCTCTAAATCATTATCATTTAATACATACAATTCACCTCTTAAAGATGCAGTAATTTTCTTATCTTCTTTTTCAATTATGCAGTTATCTCCCCTAAAGGTAACTACATATCCTAGTTTAACCAAAATTCTAACTGAAAGTAAATTAAACTTAAGTTGTGGTACATATAACATTTTTACATTCTCTTTTATGCAAGAACAATATGCTATACCTTGACCTTTAGCTTTCAGTTTCCAGCCATTGGCTAACGATATCTGCTGTGAACTCATGGACATTTTAACAAATTTTTTTGTTATCATTTGTTATACAGTGGGATGCTCCACTGTCAACCCCCTATAAATTATTTTTTACAGCTCCGTTACTATACATGGCTAACTCAAAATGTTTATTTTTATTTTGATGACTTTTAGTATTCTGGCCAGCATTCTGGCGCTTTGCTTTTTTACAAAACCTTGCCAAATGTCCTCTTCCTCCACAATTAAAACACTTTTTAATTGCGCATGCAGTAGGAGATTCAATATCTTCTTTTTGAGGTTGCTCCCTCCTTAACTGATCTCTTTCAAGCCTTCTTCTGGCCTCTTCAATCAATCTGCCAGTGATATCAATTAAAGTTAGGCTTTCCTGAGGCAAAATTTCAAGGGAAGTGACGTAGTTATCAAAATTTTTGTCTAATGAAGACAGAATTACGTAGACTTGGTGTAGTTCAGAGAAAATAAGCTCTTTCTCGTGCAGTTCTTGAAAAATGCTTTTCATAGTATTCAAATGACTCAGCATATCACCATTCATTTGGAGATGGGTCCTGAAAAGCTTCCGAGTTAGATTTATGTGAGCACCAACGTTATCTCGGACATAAATCCTCTTCAGCTTCTGCCAACACCCAACAGCCGTTTGTTCTCTGTGGATATGAACAAGTTGCTGGTCAGATAGTGTTAGTCCTATTATGCAAAGAGCTTGTTCATTCTTCTGCTTAAAGTCTTCTATCCTTTGACAATCTTCCTCAACCTCCGGATCCCATTCCTCTATGTTTGGTGGGTTTTCAATTATGTTCCACAGACCTTCTCTTCGTAGAAGTAGGCTACATTTCATAGACCATGAAACATAGTTCCTTCCATCCAGCTTGGATATAAGGGACAAACTTTGTAGATTGACTTGTGCCATGTTTTCTATATATGGATATAAAACTATAATTAATAAAACACAGCTGTCTGTTTTCTGTAACGTGTAACAACACAAACTCTCACTTTTTACATAAATCTGTTTTATTCTAGTTAAACTGACTTTGCAGCCTCTGGGCCCATAACCTTTGTTGAGCCTGTATCCCCAACCAATTTTAAGGAAACACGCTAAACAGAATGTGCAGCTTTAGTCAGTTAGGCAGATAGGTAAATGTGTGAGATAAGTTTGTATGTTAGTTAACACTCAGTAAAAAACAGATACGCTTGTGCTATCAAAATATAGTTTATTCCATTAGGATTTATAGCATAATCAAAAACAGTCCATTAGTCATGTATCATTTCAGTCAGTCCATTCGGGGATACTCAATTTGCAAAATCCGTGTTGAATACTCAATGTCAGTTCACTTACAATAAATCAGTCCGTATTATCTCTTCTCACCGTTGAGAAATCAACACTCCTTTCTCTCTCCCGTTCCAGTCGGAAAAAAACGCAGTCATCAATCCATCCAGTAATTAGGGATCATTAAGCCAGAGAGCGAGCTGCCATTGTCTTGCTCCTTTTATGGTGCTTTTACAACCACACGCTTAATTACATTCTTGCAGTTAAAGTTACACACACTTTAACCAACAAACCATGATAACTTATTTATTATTTTACCTAAACCAATTAGGGTAAACAATGTTATCCCTAACAGCTCAAGCATCTGAATTTTGGTCTTGTGACCGTGGGGAATGCTACGACGGTTGTATATATGAAAAGCAATGGTCCTAAGTCACTTTTTTCAGTACTGTTGTAAGTTTGAATGGTCACTAAGTGAACTGTTGTAAAATGAGGACTCTATGTTTGTCTATGGAGATTCTCCCAGGTCATGGTTGTCCCAAAAGTGCTTTTTTCAAGTGGCAACTGGATTTTCTGGTTTTTTCTTTTGAAGATGTTTCGCTTCTTATCCAAGAAGCTTCTTCAGCTCTGACTGGATTATGGTGGGGAATTTACACTCTTTGTCTACAAAGACACCGTCCTTCCATTCCTCCACCATCCAGTGAAAAGCAACCTTAGGGCACTACCCTCAGGTTAAAATATTTAAACCAAGATAAATGCACATTTGTTCTTAAACCCTCAGAGACTCCTACACTCAGAAGTATTCTGTTAATCTGAGAAGGCCTGGAAAAAAAAAAGAAATGTGATAGAAAATTGCTTTCTGTGATGATTTTATTTCACTTTTGAATGCTCGTGGTATGCATAATTAGAAATACTTCTGAAAATGTAATAGAATCAAGTATGGAAACATTAATCTCTTGCAAGTGGATAGATGAAGGTTTTGATATTGAAAAAATATCTCTTTCCCAGTGTTTTGTTTTTATATTTCTTTCATTTGTCTGGGGATTACATTTATTGTAGGCCTGTTACTGAAATTGAATGACTTAATTTGGCCTCCAGAGGGAGTAAAATGCTTTCATAAATACTGTCATTGTCAAAAAAGAAAACCCTAAAGGCTGATAAATCCTGAGTAATTTTTCTGGACTAGCTGGCATTTTTTTCTTGCCTGGATGTTTGTTTTCCCGACTAAAGCATCTACTCTACTGCGTCTCTCAATAAGATTAGGATAACATTTTTCACCCTAGACAAAAATGCCAAATAAAACATAAAAGGGTGAAAAGAATATTGAAGAATCAAATTAACTAAAGACTTAAACTAAGGAGCTGATTATTTTTGCATGCACCAGTTATAAAACCCTCTTTTTCTGTTCCTTGTCTGTTTTTTTTCTGTTGTTGTTGTTTTAGGGATTTGGCTGCTATATCTTCCCTGTACCTGGAGTATATCCTTGGCAGCTGAACCAGGTTGTTGGCCATCCTGGGATCTCTTGTTACTTTTCGGTGCTGGCTCAATTCTGATGCGTGGAGCTGGCTGCATTATAAATGACATGTGGGATGTGGACTATGACAAAAAGGTAGAGAAGATTCAGAGCTCATCCTATTTGCTAATTTCATATCTGACAAAATGAAATTCAATATAGAGAAAAGTAAAGTCCTACACTTAGGCAAGAAAAACCACATATAGACTGGGTGAAACCAGGCTCAATAGCAGTAACTGTGAGAGGGATCTTGGAGTCTTAGTGGACAAATATGAGCCAGCAGTGTGCAGCCGCCGCCAAAAAAACTAATGCAGTCCTAAGTTGTATTAACAGAGGGATACAGTCAAGATCAAGGAAAGTACTAATACCACTCTATAAAGCCTTAGTAAGACCACACCTAGAGTACTGCATCCACTAATACCACTCAATAAAGCCTTAGTAAGACCACACCTAGAGTACTGCATCCAGTTTTGGTCACCACATTATAAAAAAGATGTTGAGACTCTAGAAAAATTACAGAGAAGAGCATCCAGGATGATTAGGGGACTGGAGGCTAAAACATACAACGAACGGTTGCAGAAACTGGGCTTGGGTAGTCTAATAAAGAGAAGGACCAGGGGAGACATGATAGAGGTCTTCCAATATTTGAGGGGCTGCCACAGGGAGGAAGGGGTCAAGCTATTTTCTAAAGCGCCTGTAGGCCAGACAAGGAATAATAGATGGAAACTGAACAAGGAGAGATTTAACCTGGAAATAAGAAGAAACTTTCTGACAGTGAGAACAATCAACCGATGGAACAGAAGTTGCCCTCGGAAGTTGTGGGAGCACCATCACTTGAGACTTTCAAGAAGAGATTGGACTGCCATTTGTCATAAATGGTGTAGAGTCTCCCACTTGGGCGGGGGGTTGGACTAGATGACCTACAAGGTCCCTTCCACCTCTGATTATCTGTAATCTAATTTAAATAAATGGTCATTATAAGGAATGTAAATTCCTCTCCTTTCTCCCTCTTTCTCTCTCTAGAAATTCTCAGAGAGATAAAGGTTCATGGGTGTCAAACTCAAGGCCTGATCCAGCCCATGGGGCGCTTAGATCTGGCCCGCAGGGCTGCCCTGGCAGGACCGGCCTGTAGTGCCTCTGCCAGCGAAAGTGGAGCTCGGGAGGGCCACAGGCAGCCCTCCTGAGCTCCATTTTTGCTAGCAAAGGGTTGCAGGAGGCCGTCACAGCCAAAAACGGAGCTGGGGAGCTCGAGCCACCACAGGCACCCCAACACGAATGATATTGAGCTGGGCACACCCATCCCGGCCATTCCCCACCTGGTCCCTCCCCCAAGGTCAACCCTGTTGTAACCCTCAGTGAAATTGAGTTTGACACCCCTGGTCTGGTTACCAAGTTTTCGGGCTACAAAGTAGGAGGAACTCTGAGTCCAATCCTGCCTTAGGCATGAAAGCTGACTGGGTGACTTTGGCCCAGTCCCCAGGAGACTGAGTTCTAACTGCCTTAAGTATGAAAGCCAGTTGAGTGACTTCGGGCCACTCACTTTAACTCGGTCCAACCTTCCTCACAGGGTTGTTGTTGTGGGGAAAACAGGAGGAAGAAGATATGTTGTTTATGTTCGTCACTTTGCGTTGTTTGTAAAAAAAATAATAAAGGCGGGATTCAAAGGTTTTCTATGGTTTCCTTGAATAACCTTCTAATACCAGCTACAGCTCTATTTTTTAGATGTCCATACAATGTCTTTAAACTTATTGAACAGAAAGTGCCCAGAAGTTAACTTCTCTCCAACAGTGTTTATATTTATTTATTCCAGCCCTGGATCTTTATCCTAAAAGATTCATTTTGAATGAGGAAATCTGTGATACAGCTATAAAAATCTTGCAAATGCTAACTTAGGTCTCTTATTTTACCACTTTCTCCCAACCTTTAAATATCTTAGACTGATGCAACAGGTCTTTTCTAAAATGTCCATGCCAGATAAAATTTCCAGCATCCTGTTCTTGGAAAAGATAATAGTCCTGGGTAGAAATTCACAAACAGTCATAAGTGTTTGTGCACTCTGGGTTTCCAAGCAATTAGTATGAACGCATGTTTTCTGTGTATTTCTGGACACCTATAATCATTCTGACTCAATAGATAATTTGTTTATTCCACTTCTGATAGTTATTGTCTTTAGGAAAAACTGTATAAGGTTATTTAACTATTTATTTGCTGGGGTTTATTCAATAAACCATACTTAAATAAAGCTTATATAGTTTCTCCTGAAGATATCTGAAAGTGTGATTTGAAATATAAGCAGTGAGTTAGAAAGACATAAAGACACAGGCATTCTTTCTACCATATTGGCTCATCATAAATCTGATTGGTGAAAACAAGCCAGGTTAAGAAACTATGATTTATTGTTCTCTCTGGGTTTGGGCATCACACAAGTTGCAACTTTTTTGAAACAACAAAATGTATTTGAACTGTATTCCCAAAAGCTGCGTAGAGTGAAAAGGGTGAACATGAAAACAAAAGCTTGTTCCACATACTATTTGATGCTGTTTTGCAAAAACGTATTTTAACCATTTATTCACAATGCAACTCCATAATGTTGTTTGTGTGCTTTGAATTATCTGATGTGTCAGCATGCCTCATATTATACACAAATTGCATCACTGTAGGATTACTCAGCTAATCATGATTTTAAATACGCTAGTTTAGAATATTTAAATAGCTCACTTCCTAAGGAGGGGGAGTGACATACACTCAAAAACCAGAAAGGAAAAACATTACCATAAATATGAAGGAATGTAGTAATGTACCATAAATATAAGGAATAGAAAGAAATGCTAGGAGCCAAAAATTGTGTTTGGCGCATCTGCAAGCATATATAATAATACTTTTTAAATGTATTTAAATCCATATACCCACATATGCTATTATACAAACACAAATAAGCCAACCCTTGAATTTTTAACCAAAATACCATGAAAAATGTATAATTATCAGCCAATTCTGAAAATGAAAGCATACAAATTTTCAAAGGTCAGTTTATCTGCAGGTGGAGCATTTTTCACAGTGTTTTAGTTAAACATTTGAAGGCTGAATTATCTGTGGATGGGTTTATAGATGAGTATATACTGTATGCATGGGCTACAGAATAAATGGATCCTGTAACTGGTATATATGCGTAGTCAGTAGTAGAATGCAGCCTCCGAAATAATTGTTTGTATTTTAGGTGGTGAGAACTGCAAATCGTCCACTGGCAGCTGGAGAGCTCACGCATTTTCAAGCCCTTGTTTTTCTCGGTACACAGCTTAGCTTGGCTTTGGGTGTCTTGCTGTGTTTAAATTATTACAGGTAAGTTCATTGTCAAGAGTTAATTGCATATAGACCATTGATGACAATAGGGGCTTTCTTAATTATGCGTTGTCCCAGTTTATCATGCTTGAAAACATGAATTCTATACACAAAAAAATCATTTTTCATTTCATGGGATAGTTAGAGAATTCCAGGGTGAGCCAAGGCTACATCTAGGTATGTATGTATGTGCAGAGATTTTACTTTGGTTGTCCTGCCCAAAGAAGTGTCTGCGAAGTATACCGTATATACTCGAGTATAAGCCGAGTTTTTCAGCACATTTTTTGTGCTGAAAAAAAACCCCTCGGCTTATACTCGAGTCAGATTCCCCTCTGAAAAAAAAATGGTGTGGAGCTCCGAAGCTGGGCAGCCGCTTCCCTGCTTCCGTGTTTCCTTTGCAACTTTTAAGCATGGGGGTAATCGGAAGCAGAAAAGTTCTTGCTTGAGGATATATTGTTTTTTCTTTTTTTAACTGTTCTTTTTTGGGGGGAAGACCCACCACCATGTGAGAATGCTCAGACACGAAATCTATCCGACCAAAAATAAGTGTGTGTGTGTGTGTGTGGGGATTTTAACAGAGGGAAGATGTAGGGAGAAGGCAAAAGCGACGGAAGATCCTTCAGGGGAAACTGAGGGGGAGACTCACCCTTGGTCCAGATGAGCCCCCTTCCCCTTTCTCTAGGCTGAGAAAACAACGCGAGCCGAGGTCGCTCCACTCAGCTTCATTTCCTCAGCTCCAGCTGCTTTCAGTCCACTCGGGAGGAGGGGGAGGAGGGGGAGGCAGCTCGCATTGTTTTCTGAGCTCTAGGCTGAGAAAGCAAGCGAGCCGAGGTCGCTCCACTCAGCTTCATTTCCTCAGCTCCAGCTGCTTTCAGTCCACTCGGGAGGAGGGGGAGGCAGCTCGCATTGTTTTCTGAGCTCTAAGCTGAGAAAGCAAGCGAGCCGAGGTCGCTCCACTCAGCTTCATTTCCTCAGCTCCAGCTGCTTTCAGTCCACTCGGGAGCAGGGGGAGGAGGAGGTGGTGGTGGCAGCTCGCGTTGTTTTCTGATAGTGAGATCATTTCCCAAATTAATTGATTCACTAACCCAAAAAAAGATGATGATGATGATAGTGGGAGGCAGGAGTCACTCTCTCCCTTGCAAGAAAAAAGCAAGAGCCATTCTTATGATCTCTCCCTCTCTCTCTTTCTCCCCGTAATACAGTAAAGCCCTTTCCAGCACGCACGCGCGATCCGCCCCCGCCGCTTTGCACCTTGCAAATGCAAAAACCCTGGGGTTTTGCATTTGCAAGGTGCAAAGGGGCGGGGGCGGATCGCGCGCACGTGCTGGAAAGGGCTTGACTTTATTGGGGTGGGGGAGAGAGAGAGAGATATCATAAGAACGGCTCTTGGTTTTTTCTTGCAAGGGAGAGAGTGACTCCTGCCTACCACTGTCATCATCATCATCTTTTGGGTTAGTGAATCAATCAAACCTTTCATGATAGTGAGATCGTTTCCCAAATTTCCCTTAAATCAGGGAAGAAATCAGAAACAAACCTTTGGGCTGAGAATAAGCCTGTTCCTATGATGCCATTTTTGTTCACTGCAGTGTGAAAAGTGTGAAAAAACATACTTCTTTTTCTTCATCTTCTTGTTCCCTATTTACTGGTCTCTTTCAAAGAGGAAATTGTGAACATCAAACTTATTCTCAACTGTCCTAGTGAAAGTTTTTATTGGTATCTATTTTTATTTTTGAAATTTACCAGTAGCTGCTGCATTTCCCACCCTCGGCTTATACTCGAGTCAATAAGTTTTCCCAGTTTTTTGTGGTTAAATTTGGTGCCTCGGCTTATATTCGGGTCGACTTATACTCGAGTATATACGGTACTTAATACGTTCCCTACTTCTATTTTTATTGCAAAATATGTCCTTTTCTCCTACCCTTTATAGGCTACTGGAAGAAAAAAAGTGATTTGTCATTTAATACTTCCTATGTTTTCACAGCATTATTTTAGGTGCTTCTTCTTTATTTCTTGTGGTGACATATCCACTAATGAAGAGAATAACTTACTGGCCACAGTTGTATTTAGGTAAGTTCAGCAATTTCCATTTCATATGAATGAATGTCAGCTTATACTGACTTAAGCTGAATTGAATTAACATGAAAAGTAATTTGTCCTTCTTTCCTCCCCTGTGGGAGTTAAAATGTTTTATTCTCAGGCTATTGACTACTTCCAAAACATTTTTGTATTATAGTATAAAAAGCCAGTTTGGTCTAGTGCAGGGGTCTCCAACCTTGGCTCCTGGAAGCCTGGCGGACTTCAACTCCCAGAGTTCCACAGCCAGGTGGCTGTGGAATTCTGGGAGTTGAAGTCCGCCAGGCTTCCAGGGGCCAAGGTTGGAGACCCCTGGTCTAGTGGTTAAGGCACCAGGCTAAAAAGCCAGGACACAGTGAGTTCTACTTCACTTTAAGCATGAAAGCTGATTGGATGACTTTGGACCAACCACCAGGAAATTGTGAGTTCTAGTCCTGCTTTATGCATGAAAGCCAGCTGGGTGGCTTTGCATCCATCTCTCTCTCTCTCTCCTTCTTCCCCCTTCCCCTCTCCAACCCACCGAACAGGGTTGTTGTTTTGGTGAAGATAGGAGGAGAAATAAGTCCTGTGTGTGTTCACTGCCTTGGCTTATTTATAAAAAAGAATAAATGTAGGATAAAAATCTTAATAAATCAACAAATAACAAGTAGGCTGTGCCATGCCATTTGCAGGACATGTTCTGCAGAGACCATTTGCATGAATCAGATATATCTCTTTGAATTGTTGGGACAACTGTGGAGTCACAGAATTTACTCCCTGTTGCATCTCCATAAACAGTTGCCACCTTTGATTGGAAAGCAAGCCTCCTAATCTCTTTGTAATAGTGGATGGAAGATGGACGTTGTCTTCATAAGACTGTTAAAGTTCTGCCATCATTCTTCACTTCTTCTCATCAAGGCGCTGATCAAGAGAAGTGGAATGAAAACAATTTGCCTTCTGCCCTGAGTCAGGCTTAGCAATGGGAGGGTCAGTCCTTTGTGTATTGGAAATTACTTCCTCATTAAGTTGGACTGACTCATTTTCCTTAAATATGATGAAAGAAAATAATGCACCCTTCCATAAAAATGGCAGCCTAATGCATATTCGTAATGCCTCATTAATCATTTATACATCTAGGAGGGCTTGAAAAATGGAAAACTCTGCTTCTTGGCTCTCTCTAAAAAATATTGAATACGCACTAGCCTAATATTATTTAGAATAGAATACAGATAGAGTAGAGTAGAATTAGAATAGAATAGAAATAGAATAGGAAAGGAATGGAATGGAATGGAATGGAATAGAATAGAATAGAATAGAATAGAATAGAATAGAATAGAATAGAATAGAATAGAATAGAATAGAATAGAATAGAATTCTTTATTAGCCAAGTGTGATTGGACACACAAGGAATTTGTCTTGGTGCAAATGCTCTCAGTATACATAAAAGATACATTCGTCAAGAGTCAAGAATCATAAGGTCCAACATTTAATGATTGTCATAGGGTACAATAAGCAATCAAATCATACTAGGAAACAGTAAAAATCATTAGAATACAAGCAATAAGGTCATACAGTCATAAAAGGGAGGGGATAGGTGATAAGGAGTGATGAGAAAATTAATAGTAATAGTAGTGCAGACTTTGTAAATAGTTGGACAGTGTTGAGGGAAATATTTGTTTAGCAGAGTGATGGCATTCAGGAAAAAACTGTTTTTGTGTCTAGTTGTTCTGGTGTGTAGTGCTCTATAGTGTCGTTTTGAGGGTAGGAGTTGAAACAGTTTATGTCCAGGATGTGAGTGCTGCTTACGTACAGATAGTCTTCAACTTACAAGCGTAATTGAGCCTGGAATTACAATTGTAAGTCCTGCCAGTCATTAATAGGGCTGTGAAATCTCCGATTTTACGCGGAATTCCGATTTTCCCTCAAATACCAATCTACATTTTCCGCGTTTTTTTTCCCCCATCGGGAGCGTGGCATTTGCGCTGTGGCGGGAGCCCCCGGAGCAGCTCTTCGCTGCTAGGGGAGGGGGCGGAGGAGGCTGCCTGAGCCTGGCGGTTTGTTTCCTGGGGAGCGTGGCATTTGCGCTGTGGTGGGAGCCCCCGGAGCAGCTCTTCGCTGCTAGGGGAGGGGGTGGGGAGGCTGCCTGAGCCTGGCGACCCCAAGCGGCCTCTCCTTCCCCATTAACGGGCGCCCGGGGCCCCCGCAAGCTCCTGCGTTGCGTGCTTCCAGCTTCACCAACAAACGGAGCTGCAAATCTGGTAATCGCTTGCGGAGCCTCGGCACGAACCCCCTTTCCCCGCACTCCCCCCCCCCCGCACTCCTCTGGCGGCAGCAGGCGGAGAAAGCCCCACTTCCCCCTGGCTTTGATGGCACGCGTGAGTTGGCTTCCCACTCTTTTTTTTTTTTAACTCTCCTCTTCCTCCTCCTCCTCTCCTCTCCCCTTGTTGTCTGGTCTTTCCTAAGGAAACTCGAGGGCTCACACTTCCAGGTGTTTCTCCCTGTCTTTCTCCCTGTCAATGATCTTTTCTTCCCTTCCCTTCTCTCAGCCCCAATTTAAAGAAAGAAAGAAAGAAAAAAGAGAGAGAGAGAAAATGGGGCCCTATACAAATAGTTTGCCCCAGACAGCACTTAACATAAAAGTAAAACAAACATTTTTTAAAAAAATTCTGATTCAGATTAAAAAATATATCCTGGCTTTTATTTGTAATCATCATGGATGTTTGGAGCCTACATTTCTGCATGATTGTTTGGCTATTTTGAATTTGATAGAATGGACTCATTGAATATCTTTATTTTTTAATCTATTTTATTTTTTGCCTGTTTCAGAAGTTTTATACATGGACAGTTGAATTTGCAGATTTGAATTCACAAACACTTTTTGAACTGTTATACATGACTGTATAGAATTGGATTTCACTGCAAAGTTGAGAGTTGCCTGGTGTTTTTTTCAACCTGTTACCAGCAAATGCCAGTTGCCAGGCAGCAGATTATTTAGAAGTGTTTTTTACAGTGGTTGTCCCAGATGCAAAGATTCAAGCCTCAGGTTAGGTATGGAAAAAGTAAAGTGTTTATTCTCAAAAACAGCAGTTGAAATTGATGGAAATAGTCTCCAAAATAAGCCTAAATTGCACCAGAGAGCATCTAGAACCCCAGAGCTTCCAGGGCCCTAGGCGGGCCCTGGACCCCGGCCTAAGGGACTTCGCGCTTCGCGCTCGTGATGTGCGCTTCATGCACATGCGCTTCGCGCACCTTATTCACTTCAGATTTTTTCAGACTTTTTTTTTAACCAGCTCTCACACCCACCCTACATTAAGTGGGCTACCCTGTGAACAGACCCAATTGGGTGACCTTTTTTGCAGTGGTCATTAAGTGAATCACCATATTTATTAAGCAGAACTATTGTCCTTAATGGGCATTGTATGCCAGAAATGGAAGCAAACCTTGGTTTCTGACAAAAAACATGATAAATTGTGGTCACGTTGCCGCAGGAGCATTTGCCAAATGCAATTACATGAGCTGCTCTGTATCAAAGCTGTACCAAGAAATCCTTCACTGAGAATAATTTCAAGCAATTTTACCTCATAGATGCTGGGCAAATTCTACCACATGGCCTTGTAGGTGAATATCTGAGTCCTCTTCACCAAAATAACCAAAAAGTCACCCTAACGAAACCACTGGGATCGATCTGTAGATGCAGCAAGAGTAGAGAATTATTTATATATTTCTTTTATTATTTATTTATATTTTGCCTTTATTATTTTTTAGAAATAACTCAAAGGCAGCGAACCTTCCTCCTATTTTCTCCACAACAACAGAGGTGGGTTGGACTGACAGTGACTGACCCAGGTCACCCAGCTGGCTTTCATAGCCAAGATGGGACTTGAACTCATGGTTTGTTGGCTTTCTAGTTCAGTGCCTTAATCACTAGACCAAAGCAGCTCTTACTATACAGGTACTCCTTGATTTACAACAGTTCATTTAGTGGCCATTTGGAGTTACAACGGCACTGAAAATGGTGACATGACCATTTTTCACACTTAACAACCATTGCAGCATTCCTCACTGTCATGTGACCTGAATTCAGATGCTTGGCACTGACGGTTGCAGTGTCCTGAGGTCATGTAATCACCTTTTGTTAACAAGCAAAGTCCCAGGGGAAGCCAAGCTCACTTAACTGTGCTGCTAACTTAACGACTGAAGTGATTCACTTAACGGTGGCAAGAAAGGTCGTAAAATGGAGGAAAGCTCACTTAACAAATGTCTCACTGAACAACATAAATGTTGGGCTCAATTGTGGTGGTAAGCCAAGGGCTACCTGTATGCAAAAAATATTGAAATATTGAATATTGCCACTTCTCAGTGTGTGTGTGTGTTTGTGTTTAGCCAGCGATGATTATGACTTGCTCTTTCTTATTTTCTTTAGGCTTGGTCTTCAATTGGGGAGCCTTACTTGGTTGGTCTGCGGTCCATGGTTCTTGCAATTGGTCTGTTTGTTTACCCCTGTATTTTTCCAGCATCTGTTGGACTTTGCTTTACGACACTATTTACGCTCACCAGGTGACTCTTTTCCCATTTGTTAATGACAAGAGAGACGGAAACGAGAGAGTGTGGTTAATTGAGGTTGCTATGGAAATCTTGTTCCCTGTTGAACTGGAAGCACGGGCATTTGAACGGCAAGCAATGCCTGTTTGCAGCTGCTTTTATTTCTTTCGGTTCTCAACGATGCCAGGAACTGTGTTGGTAGTCAAGGTCTCCACCTGAACATTAGATAAACTTTGGGGTTGATTCCTGTTGATGTGGGGGACAGATCTAACGTATAGCCCCGTAATGGCGAACCTATGGCATGTATGCCAGAGGGTGGCACACAGAGCCCTCTCTCTGGGCACGTACGCTGTGACCAGCTGCTCATTTGGTTAGGGTTAGCCAGCCAACTGGCCTTCGTGGGCACCAAAGCGCTGGAAAATAGCACGAAAAACGGCCAAAAAACAGGCCATTTTTCAGACCGTTTTTGGGCCTTTTTCAGGCCATTTTCAGGCCATTTTTCATTACCTCCCTTATCTCTCTTTTTTTCATTAACACCCTTAAAGACCAATATTTTACCAGAAATAATATTTAACAAAGAAACAGGAGATGAAAAGCACAGGGAGACGTACAAGCCAAATTTCTTTGGTTCTTTTCTATGTTTTGCTGTAACATTGCTTATATCAGGGGTCTTTAAACTTGGCAACTTTAAGACTTGTGGACTTTAATTTCTAGAATTCTCCAGCCAGCTATGCTTAAAGATGGTTGCTGCTGTACAGCTGTTCCTCACTCAAGCTAAACTGCCTTTGTGGTTGGTGGTTTTGTTAATTAACAACTTTCCAACTTTCTGTCTTAGGATAAAAGAGACGATCTTGCCATCGGTGTGAAATCTACAGCACTCCTCTTTGGGGAAAAGACCAAATACTGGCTCGCAGGCTTCAGTTGCACAATGCTCGGTGGACTAACACTGGCAGGAATCAGTTGCGGTCAAACTTTCCCTTACTATGCAGCGCTAGCAACTGCAGCCGCCTGTTGGGGAAACCAGGTTGGTTAAAGCTTGTGCTGCATTTGCAGGCTGCAGGGGAGGGTTCAGCATGGAATGGAGGGATAGACGAGGCAAGAACGAAGGGCCCAGTTGAAGGAAGAGGAAAAGGAATTCATAGAATCATAGACTCATAGGGCTAAAAGGGGCCTCTTCTAGAATTGTAGTTCTTCGCGGGACAGGGGGGAGATGGAATGGACACCTCCTGCAACACTCTGCTGGCCAAAAAGAGGCTGTGCGGAGGCCCCGCACGTATCCCCGCCCTCCCAGATCCTCATTTTCGGCCTCCAGCACTCTGTGGGCTAAAAATGGGCAGCGCGAGGCCCCTCCATGCGTCGTTTTTGGCCTCCATGCCTCCTGCAGCACTTTGTCAGCCAAAAATAGGCCGTACGCAGGGCCCTCATGGCCTGCTTTGGCTGGCAGAGGCACTGTGAGCCAGTCCTTTGATATTTCCAGGCTGGCCCCACAGACCAGATTTAAGCACCCCGTAGGCCGGATCTGACCCATGGACCTTGAGTTTGATACCCTTGCCTTTTACAATCCCAGACTAATGGCTGTCCAATAAAGCTAGTGGTTTTTTAAAAAAACAACAAATTTTATGAAATATGTTATTTAAAGACATTGAACATGGTGAAATCATTTTTAACATATCTTTTTGTCTTACATCTTATTATATAAAATATATATCTTACATACATTTATACATATTGAATTTTTATACATTTAATTTTCTTTTATTACATCATCCGCCATCCGCCATTTTAGTTTAATCACGTGGTCTCAGATATCCCTCCTACAAATCCTATTTCTTGATAAAGCTAGTGCTTTAATGGTCATCTAAAATAAAAGAGGTCTTGATAGAAGACTTGACAGATTCTAAAATTTGAGGAGGGGTAAGTTTTGATTTATCATTTTGGTCTCTTTTCCAGATATTCCATTTGGACATTAACAATCCTAAAGACTGCTGGAACAAGTTTTCTTCAAACCGCAATCTGGGCATTTTGCTTCTCGCCGGAATTATACTTGGAAACCTAAGGAAAGAGAAAGAAGAAAAAAAGGATGCTTTAAGCAGCAACTAGAGCAGAAGAAAAGAAGGCTGTTTTACAAATAAAAACAAACACAAGTGGTTTTTTTTAAATCTACCCCTTTATATTTAATAGATATGGTGCTTTATATTAAAATCCTAGAGTGATGGTTATTAGCTGCAGGTTTGATTGTGTTTGTGTTTGAACATATCTTGGCAGCCATTCTGCATAAATTGAGAATTCCCAGTCAAATGTAGTTCTGCAGAGCTGCATCTGAAGTTTTTGCACTGTAAAATTATAAGATTGTGAGGGAAAAACAGGTAAAACCACGTTAAAAAAATCAATGGTGACCTTATACCACTGCACCATAGAGAGTATCTGCACCTCTGTATAGTTTGCCGATTGCACAGTGGCAGATAGGACAACACTCCAAAGGGTTAACATCATTGCCCCAGAAGATCACTGGCTGCCCTCTCCTCTCTTTGGAAGAGCTTTATAGCTCCCGATGCCTTAAGAAAGTTCAAAACTTTCTCAAATATCCATCTCATCCTGGGCACCCTTTTTTTGAACTATTTCCATTTGGCAGATGATACAGAATATTAAAAACAAGCACAAATAGGCTGAAAAGCAGCTTCTATCCCAGGGCAGTAGCTCTTTTGAATTCTACTGTACAGTGCAGTGTTGCTGCAGTGTCGGGGGTTTTCAATTCAATGTATGGAATGTGAAGGATGTGTGTTTGTGCTTATTTTCACAGTCATGATGTGCACTGAAGATGGTGCTTGATCTTGTTCGAGGTGCAATGACAATAAACTAAACTAAACTAAAATCTTCCAACACTAAAGTAATACTACTGTGTAGTCAAAACTGTTTAGAAATGTAAACAATAAAATGACTGGTTTTATAGTATTGTCGCTTATGACATTTGAGAGTTCTATATTCACATATCACTCATTTTAAAAATGTATGTGTTGGATAGAAGGGACATCTATGATATGAGAGTTCATGTTAATTTATCAGCCACCAGCAGCCTGAATATACGCAATTACCGTGTGTGCAAAAGTGCTTATTTTAGCGGCTTTACTTTCATCCAAACAGCTGACGGAGTGGAAGTGTGGCTCCGGAGGTTGTGGAGGAGGCTGGGGAAGGTCAGGGGCTGGCTGGGCAGTCAGAGGAAGACCCAGGCCCATCCTCTCTTCATCCTAGGGCACACAGGGAGGAATGGAGAAGGGAACAACGTGGCTTATGGAAGAGGAAGCAGCCATTATCCCCCTCATTGGCTGCAGCTGGGGGGAATAGTATAAAGGAGGGGCGTTTAAAACAGCGTTGCTTAGAAGCAAAGCGTGTTTTATTTCTGACAGGTTTACCTTGGTTGGCCTTCTTCCAACGGACTGCCTTATTATCTTCTTGAAGTTTGTAATTAATTATCCTGTCTGTCATGGAAATTCCTTCAGTGCAGTTTGTTTTGGTTTTTTATTTCTCCGGTATCTGTTCTTTGAGTTTGGACTGTATTTCTTTCTTTTGGAAGCTATTTTAGAAAGAGTTTAATCTCCAGCTGGGAACAATTGAACAGTGCAGCCAAGTTGGAGGCATTAAAGGAAATTTATTTATATTTGGTAATTTATTACGTGTGTGCTGCTTCCCAGGTCATCACACACCCCTTACAAAAGTAAACAATTCTATGCCTATAATTTTGCCTATACACTATAATTTTGAAACTTCTAACCCAAGATTTTGCACCCCGTGAAATATCGTCTCGCACCCCCAGTTGGGAATCCCAGTATTCAACGAACAGGGTTTAGTGGGGTGTATAAACTGGACCAGCAAAATAATTTTGCATTCATCCTTCTTTCAATTCACTGTACAGGTAGTCCTCAATTTATAGCCATTCATTTAATGACCGTTCCAAGTTACAACAGCACTCAAAAAAGTTACTTACAATCGCTCCTTGCCTTACAACTGTCACAGCATAGTCACATGATCAAAATTCACCAGCTTGTACAGGTAGTCCCCGAGTTATGACCACAATTGAGCCCATAATTTCTGTTGTTAAGTGAGAAATTCATTGAAGGGAGATTTGCTCCATTTTACAACTTTTCTCTCCGTGTTAAGTGAATCATGGCAGTTGTTAAATTAGTCACATGGTCGTTAAGTGCATCTGGTTTCCCCATGGATTTGCTTGTCAGAAGGTCACAAAATGGGATCCTGTGACGCCGGGATACTGAAACCGTCATAAATGTGAGGCAGTTGCTTAGCGTCTGAACTTTGAACCTGTGACCATGGGGATGCTATAGGGGTCATAAGTGTGAAAAATGGTCGTAAATCCATATACTCAGAGCTGTTGTAATTTTGAACGGTCGCTAAATGAACTTGTAAGTCGAGGACTACCTGTATTTACAATGGTGGCAGCATCCAGGGGTCATGTGATCTCCCTTTGCGTCCTTCCCACCCAGCTTCTGACAAGCAAAAGTCAATGGGGGAAGCTGGATTCGCTTAATATTCTATTCTGAGAAAGCAGCAGGGAATAACGAGGCGAGACAAGCTAAATGGTTGCCAACGGTTTATGAATGCTAACAGAGAACAGCTCAACTGACCGTACGGCAACGACAAACGGCATTTGACAGCTCTTATATACTAGCTGCTTCGACCAGGCAGCCAATCAGCTCTCAGGATAGAGTCTCCTTTCCACCTCGATCGCCCAGGGGTAGTCTTGTAAGTGTGCAGGCCTGCGCTGGACTCGATCCGATCTCCGGAGCACAGGGAACTTCCCTCTGCTGGACATTGGGGAACTGTCGGTTGGACTTGCTCCTCGACTGGACTCTGCAATGCTGGAGTCATGCTTGGGGTGACGGGTTGGTTCTGTCGGTGGTCAGGGCAGCGTTGGTTCAGTCAGTTCTTGTGCATCTGGCGTGCTTTCGGCTGACCAGGCTAGTTTGGCCATCATGGGTGTGTCGTCTGACTGGTGTGGTCTAGAAAACCCCCTGCCTTCGTAATTCATCAAAATGCCGTCTCCGTATTTGGCCATCCTCTAATTCGGCCTTATAAGAGCACGGCTCAGTGACCACTACAACGCTAGCAGGTAGCCACCAAGGGAAAATCCTTGTATATACCCAGTCCCCCTCCCTGAAAGTCTCCTTGTGGTTGTTGCAGAGTCTAGGGGCTTTTCTGGGGGGTACTCAGGATGGAGTCTGTCTAAGAGTCACTTAAAAACAACTGAATCATTCAAAGAAGGCAACAGTTCACAAGGATGGGAAGAGTCTCTGAGAAGGTGGTGCAACCTCCTCAAATAGCGAGATGGAAGATCTCCTCCAGGCTTGTAAAGTGAATCCAATGGGCTTTTTTTTTTTTTTTTTGCTGGATACCAAAAGTAAAAGTCAATTCCTGGCAAAAAGCATCATAAATTCCATTCACATGACCCTGGAACACTGTAAATGGCCATAAATGCAGGCCAGTTGCCAAGCATCCCAATGCAATCCTGTGACAGGAGGGTGGGCACTTGTCATAACCTTAAAGCCAGGTCATAAGTAGCCTTGGGGAGGTCTGTTGTGGTTTTGAATGGTCATATGTCAAGGACTACCTGAAAGCTGGATTCCAATGCAAGTTTAAAACATAGTTTGAAATTTAACTGCAAGATCCTGTTTCATCAGAATCCATCTCTGCTCATTTCAATTTGGGCATTATAGAAGTCAGAAGCGGTCAGTGGTAGCTGCCTGGCTGGTTTGCTTGCTCAGTCAGAGGGAAGCAAAGCAGTGGGGGGATTCAATTTTTTTTTTACTACCACTTTGGTGGACGTGACTTGGTGGGCGTGGCAGGGGAAGGATACTGTAAAATCTCAAGTCGGAGACGGTATTTGCCGGTTCTCTAAATTACTCAAAATTTCTGCTACTGGTTCTCTAGAACTGGTCAGAACCTGCTGAATACCACCTCTGAAGCAAAGGATTTCTCACCCAGATGCTTGATTAAATTCATTTATCCAAACTGTCTTGCTCCTGATTTATCCCCTTGGGCCTGCCATTGATTTGCAATACCAGGAGGCAGGACTGAAGCGCATAGAGCAGGGGTGTCAAGCTCGATTTCATTGAGGGCTGCATCCGGATTGTTTTCGACCACAGGGGGCCGGGATAGGCATGGCCAGGGTAGACGTGGTAAGCTTGATGTGTCAGGAGCGTGCAACAGGCTCCCAAACTCCGTTTTCAGCCACAAAAACCTCCTGCTGCCCTCTGCCAGTGAAAATGGAGCTCAGGGCCCCCGCGTTTTTGGCCGTGACAGCCTCCTGCAGTCCTCTGTCAGCCAAAATGGATCTGGGGGTAGGAGGCATGTGCGACAGAGGTGGTATTTAACAGGTTCTGACCAGTTCTGGAGAACCGGTAGTGGAAATGTTGAGTAGTTCGGAGAACCGGCAAATACCACCTCTGACTGGCCCCGCCCCCATCTATTCTCTGCCTCCTGAGTCCTAGTTGATCGGCTGGGTCTTCTTTGGTTGCCCTGCACAGGAGAACGGAGCTGCAAAGCAGGCTAGTGTGGTGGGGAGGGAATGGGGATTTTGCAGTATCCTTCCCCGCCACACCCACCAAGCCACACCACGCCCACAGAACCAGTAGTAAAAAATTTTTTTGAATTCCACCACTGTGTGGCCCTCCCAAGCTCAGTTTTCACTGGCAAAGGAACCATGGGCCAGTCCACTGTTTCCAGGGAGGCTCCACAGGCCAGATCTAAGCAGCCCGCAGGCCAGATTCGATCCATGGGCCTTGAGTTTGATACCCCTGTCACAGAGTACCAGAGTTGACGAGATGGTTCCAAAGTTACCACCTCTTAAATTGCTGGCATCAGAAAGTCCTCAACCTGTATGTTCAGAGAGGGGAGGGGAACCGCATTGATTTCATGCACGCATATTATATGTGGGTAACTGGAAGAAGCTGAAGCTGTATTTTTTTATCTTTTTAAAGTTAATTTTTAAAGCTAGCTAGTATAATAGATTGCTAGGAATGCCCACTGACTGGATCATGGTTGCCACAAAACTACTAGCTGACCAGGGTCAAGCAATTCAAATTGGTCATCATATTCAAGACCAAACATTTTTTAAAATATATGGCTATCTTTATACCCCTGGAGTAAGAGAGTCTCTGGCAATCATGAACCATACTGTTACTTGAATTATCTGCTCCTGCTTTAGGGTTTAAATTAAAAGCTCAGAATTAAAAACCCCGAGCAGCTAATTCCATGTTACCTTCAGCTTCTAGAAGAGAATCAAATTATACATATTTATTTTTAAAAGCTGCTGCTGCTTTTTATTTTAATTATAATTTGATCCTCTTCCCAGTCCATTTGTAAAACTACTGTAGGTAGTTCAGACATTCTTGATTTAGTGTCTCAAGATGACTGGGAATATACATTTGCTGTAGTGCCTAAATAATGTACAATTAGATTAATTAATTTCAGGCCACATATGGTAGGAGTCACCTATGTGTGAGTTGAGTAGCAATATAAATGCACTTAATAAATAAACATTAAACAAGTGGCTTAATATTTGATGCCTTAATGACAAGACGTGACTGGCAAATCTTCCAGTAGACAAAAATAGCAAAGTACAGCAGTCCTCCAAAGGTTTTGTTTGTGGGATTATGCACTCACAAACACTGTTTTTCAAAGTATAATTACCTATCCCTCCAGTCACAAAACTATGCAGCCTAACGAGAGTAGTGTAAATTGCACAATTATTCTTCGAAATAATAGCTCCGTAGGGTGTGGCAAGTATGCTTCCAAGAGGTAATCTCTGTGGTATTAATTTCATTAAGGATTTTTCCCCTCCAATTCTTTGTTGAACTTGAATGATGTCCTCTGATAAATATGATGCCCTGCCTTAGATTCAGCTGACGCAAAGAGTAAAAACACTTTAATGCTTGCTAATTTTGTCTTTCTGGATTCATTTCGCATGGATTATTTGCCAAGCCCAGTTTTGAATGGATGAAGCTGATGGTGAATTCCCTGCCTTTCACAACTGCCCTCCTGTCACATCCTCTCTACAGAAAAAACAAGAAACAAAATGTGACAGATTAGTATCAACCCAGAGCAAATTGCTTCTGTAGAGTATGGCTTTTTGAATTGGTTTTCATTTTTTAAAAAGCTTTTAATAGAGTAGAGTAGAGTAGAACAGAACAGAACAGAACAGAACAGAATAGAATAAAAGAGTTGGAAGGGACCTTTGAGATCTTCTAGTCCAACTTCCTGCTTAGGCAGGAAATCTTGTACCCTTTCAGACAAATGGTTATCCAATCTCTTCTTTAAAAACTTCTAGTGTTGGGACATCCACAACTTCAGATGCTTTAGAGAATAGCCTGACTCCTTCTTCTTTGTGGCAGCCCTTCAAATACCGGGACACGGCTATCATGTCACCCCTAGTCCTTCTTTTCATTTGGCTAATTCCCAGTTGAGTTTTCCCCCTGGCATTCTCTCAGCTGAATTCCTACATTCAGATCACAGCAAGCACACACCCCACTCAGGTCAGCTATCAAAAATTATTGGCGGATAATGGGTTTTTTTAAACATCAGCAAAGATCAGCAAGGATATTGATAAAATGAAACAAAGGGCAAAAGCAGAGAAGGGGGCATGAAGTACAGAAAGATTAACAGGCCAAAGTACTTAATGTGTTATCAGAGAATAGATAACTCTATAAATAAAAAACAGAGAGAATTCTTAAGGAGAGTGGCCTTTTGTTACTCTAGTTTTAATCCTTTGTGTAGCAGTAGCAGAACAGAGGTGGAAAGCCTTGGACATTTAACAGAATAACAGAGTTGGAAGGGACCCGGGAGGTCTTCTAGTCCAACCCCCTGCTTAGGCAGGAAACCCTATACCATGTCAGACAAATGGTTATCCAATATCTTCTTCTTTTTTTTTTTTTACAAATTTTATTAATTTTACAGAAAACACAATACACAAACATACAAAACACAAAACATAAACAAAACTAAAAGATCTTTTCTGAAGGTTGTCTGATCCCGGGTTAAAACTCTTCACACAGACACAAATTCAAACATCATATTCACTTTATATATCCTTCCATATCTTATTATCATTTTCTTCTTTTATAAACCATTTTTATCAATTTTATAAAAACAATGCACAAAGAATCAAGGCATAACAGCTTATAAATTCTTTTCTAGGAAAAAATAATAATAAAAAACCAATAGAACATAACAATTCCAAATTATAGTATCAATACTTTATCTATTTAACTTCATATCTTATCCCTACTTCTCCTTTTCATCCAAATTATTTCTTGTTAATTAAAATTTTATTGCCTTTTATCAATATACAAAATCCAAAAAAAAAAAACCATAACAAAACCTTTATATATCCTTTCATATCTTATTACCATTTTCAATAACATTCTTTGTCTGTTCTATTTCCAACTATCCATTCATCTTTTTTCTTTTACTATACTTCTCCTATACACCAATTGGAGTAACGTCTATAACTCATTACCCTAACTTAAAAGTACTTCGTATAACAATTTTTCTTGGGATTCTGTTTAAAAGATTCTAAAATTACATAATGAATTTTATACTCTAAATACACATATAAAAACACAATCTTATGTACCCTCCAGAATCCCTCTTTTATCCTAAATTAAATTCACCCATTGTCTCTGAATAAACTTTTTTTCTTTAGATCTTGCTTCCCCCCATTGAGGCTTCTCCTCCCCCCCTTTCTCTCTTGCTTATTCTTCTCCTTGCCCTTTTTACCCCTTTGTTTTTCCTCCTCCCTTTTCTTACTCCTTTTCCTTTGCTTTCTAACCTTGCCTCCACCTTTTCGCTCATTTTTCTCTTCTTTGGTTGTTTTTATAATTCTTAAAATCCCCTTTTTCTTATCCTTTTTCTCCTCCTCTCCAGAAAGGACCCATTGTTCATCAAAGATGGCTTCTTCTTCCTCTTCTTCTTTGTCCCAGTCCTTCTGCTGCGTAATCAACTTTTCATAAGTACATAACGCCATTTCTAAGAATTGAAACAAAGCGCCCAAAGTATCTTCCTTTTTATATTTTTGATATTCAGTCTTTAGTTCATCCACAAGCGATGCCATTATGAAAAGAGAAACTTTTCCCAAAACAACCACAAGTATTTTTAATCAAAAACAATTCAAAAAAAAGTTCCAAAAGTTAATACTTTTCTTCCTTCTTCTCTTTCTCTTTCTGGGGTTAATGTTTAATCAAAGAGATCCAATTACCATATATCTTTCTTTGGGATTCTAGGCAATCTCCTCCTTTTTCAGCTTCTGCTCCAATTTTTTTTTCCTCTCCCTTCCCACTTGTAATATCAATTTTAAATAATCAGAAATCCATACCTCCAACAAGGGTTTTCCAATTTCTTAAATCTTTCAATGTCCAAAAATCCTTTTGTCCCTTAGCTTCAACTCTCAAAACAATTCACTTTCAATGTCCAATATATCCAAACATTTCTGCTGTTTCCATGGGGTGGGAGAGTGAAGAAAAAAAAAAGTTCCCTTTAACAGCTCCTCCGCTGCTTTCGCTCTTCTTAGGGATACAATGTATCCTCCAGCAATTCAAACAACTCAGTTCCAGGCAATTTAAAAGATGTTACTTGACCCGGCTCAGACAGCACTTTCACTCTTCTCATTTCCTCCAGCGCAATCTTACCCGGTTGCTGGCTTCTTCGTGGCGGCCATTGCTGACCGCCGCTCCACCGCCTTGGGAAAAAGGGGTTTTTCTGGAGAAGGGGGGGGTCTGCGACACCCCCACCCCCCTGTCCGACTCCCCTCTCTCTTCAGCTGTCCCTACAGGGCAGCCATATCCCCCTGACCCATCTGGATCGGGGGTACCTCGACGGCTAGCACAGCAGGAATCGCGAGCTGTCACGAATTCCTGCTGCCCCGAAGCCACGCGAAACCGGAAACCCCTTAAGCTGGTTATCCAATATCTTCTTAAAACCTTCCAGTGTTGGAGCATTTACAGCTTCTGGAGGCAAGTTGTTCCATTGATTAATTGTTCTGTCAGGGAATTTCTCCTTAGTTCTAGGTTGTTTCTCTCCTTGGTTAGTTTCCATCCATTACTTCTTGTCCTGCCTTCAGATATTTTATTATTAATGTGGTATATAGACAACAGGCTAACAATTTCTAAATAGATTTAGTAGTTGAGTAGTTTAAAATTCTTTTGGCCTGTTTTGTAAGGGGTGGGAAATTAATATTGACATATTATATTAATCAGCATTCAACTAGGGAGAATGTTATGTGTACGTGTGTCAGAATTTCTTTTGTATCATTACAACTGACATCTTGACTTCTTTGATCAAACCCTACAGAGATCTATTGTTGGTTCTACAAGAACAATAAAGCTTTCTTCCCCATCTGTGGGCATTCAAAAGTTTAGTATCATTAAGTAAGTTATCTAGAGACTCAATTTAGCAACACTGACCCATATTTTTAAGTCAACTGCTGAGAACACGTGGATTATATTTCTGCAGAAAGTGGGTGTTTCAGTCTAGTTTTCTGTACTTCTATTCTTATTTGGGGGCATTTAAAAGTGGATTAATTGTACCCAGTGGTGGGATTCAAATAATTGAACAACCGGTTCTCTGCCCTAATGTTTTCTTCCAACAACCAGCTCACCAAACTGCTCAGAAAGTTAACAACCAGTTCTCCCAAACTGGTGGGAACTGGCTGAATCCTACCACTGAATCGTACCAATGTATTTAATGTTTAACTTATCAGAGTAAATTAATTTAAAGTTAGATTTTTTTCTCCCAATAGCAGAATTGGAGGAACAACATCTCTAAATATAGGAACACATTACTGCTGGTGTACAATACCATAGTTTATGCATGTGACACTGACCCATTCTATTTTTGTCATTATGCAAGGGAGAGTTGCCTCAACATCTAATTTACTATGTTGTCATACAAGACTAATGACTGTTCTTGCGCATTATCAGGTTAAGATCAATTAAAATAACCTTCAATTATCTTCACCCAAATATAAGCAGCATCCCATGATTTAACATCACATCAAGGGACCTTAGCCTTTTCATGTGCAGGTGACATATTAGTTAGCTTGTCTTTAGAGAAAGAAACTTCTCCTTGAGGGATAATACAGCAGAAAGGTATGTGGAAAGGTTTTTTTTTCCCCCAGCTGATCACTCCAGAAGTTCTAAATGTATTTGGGTAAATACTAAACAAGTAATCTTTAACTTAGAACAATAAATTAAAAGGCTGGGCAGGTTGGGGGAGCTATGGAAGAATCCTCCAGAAAATTAGCTCTAGACAACAAGCTTCAAGACTTTTCAAATGGATTTGTTGATAATTATTAACATGCAATCTTGAATCAAACTAGTTCGAGATACTTTTACAATAATCTCAGCTTTCATGAGGTCTGTTTCCAGATTGGTGCTTAGGGGCTTTCAGTCTTGAGCTTCATAAATTGAATGAACTGACTTAAGAATTATGGCTAATTTTTCAACATTAGCAAAGACAATTTTTTGTTGAGTTGTATCTTTAATCTTCTGTATTCCAAATGTGTATCAGAAATATAGAAATACAGAAAGGGAGTGAAATTACTTTAACTTAGTGCTTTTGAATGATTGCCTATAGACATGAGAGGCTATATATTCAGTTGATGCAAATATCCAAATTCTGAATGCTTGTACTCTGTGCTACAGAAACAAGAAAAATTGTATATTTAAATACAGTCATATTAAAAAGAATTTTCCTATATATTTTTAAAAATGTGGTAGAAGCCTGCAGAAAGGATATCTTATGGGGGAGTAGTACATGTATGATTTAATGGCTCTGAATTCAAATCTTTAGACAACGATAGGTCCTAGATTTAACAGGGACTTGTTTAAAAGCTGGTAAACTTGCTTCAGTGCCCTGACTATCTGTCCTCCAAGTTCTGCTTCATGATCTGAAGCTGAGCCTTTAATCTTGCTGGTGAGAACAAAAGGACAAAGAATAGGCACAAACTGGGGCTTATCTACTTGGGTTTGAACTTCTAATAATAACTAGCTCTGGAGGTTACCATGAGGACAAAACAAACATCAGCACTGCTTTACCTGTGAATTGTGTTGAGCTTCCTGGCACCTAAAAAGTTGAGCAACCTTGCATGCTGGCTTTCTTGGGCTTCTTTCATAAAATTGTTTAGCCTCAAGGTGCGCAGGGTTTTGCTGCCTACACCCAGTACACAGGGAGAGGAGTTCCAAGCAGCAACCCCAGCAGTTAGATTAATGATTGCAAAACAGACAGGGTTGCACTATGTAGGTCATGAGGGGGGTCAAACTCAAGGCCCGGGGGCAGTATCCAGCCCACAAGGTGCTTAGATGTGGCCCGTGGGGCTGCCCTGGAAATAGTGAAGAACGGCCCATGGTGCCTCTGCCAGCGAAAATGGAGCTTACACAGGCCTCCCAAGCTCCATTTTCATTGGCAGAGGGTTGCAGGAGGTTGTTGTGGCCAAAAACAGAGCTCGGGAGCCCGTTTTCTCTGGCCAAGCACTCAAGCCACCACAGGCGCCCCCCTGATACGAGTGATGTCAAGCTGGCCACACCTACCCTAGCCACACCCACCCCAACCCCCCAAGGTTAAACATAACCCTGATGCGGCCCTCAATGAAATCGAATTTGACACCCCAGAGGTAGGTAAAGAGCTGTGTGATTTTTTTAAAAAAATTTTTTATTCTGAGGTGAGAAGTAAGATATGCGAGAATTCATGCAGGAGTGTATTTCTATTGTATTAAGTTTATTTTAGAATTTACAGTACAGTTGTCATGTTTTCCACCTCAAAATCCCACATCTGGTTCCAGAAATTGTAAACAAAGGTAATTTCATAACTGCAGGTGACTGACATTAAGTGTCTAGGGAGATTCTCAGTCATCCAGGTCATGGTTTTCCCAGAGAATTCTAATGACCAGATGATTACAAGGAGTGTAAATCCTTCCATCTGCCAACATTCAGTCAGAACTGGAGAGACTTCTTGGATGAGAAACGAAATGTCATCAAGGAAAAACAAAGGCCCGTTGCCTTTTGAAAAAACACCTTTGGGACTGACATTAAGTGCTTTAATTCCCACTGATTTCAACATGCTATAAAGTGTCTTCTTAACCCTCTGTTGTGGGAATTAAACATGTTCATTGTTGTCTGACTGGCTATTTCTGTGTGACCCTACTGATGAGAGTGTAGGATGGTGAACATTTACCATCATCCCTTGAAAAGAAAAGAAAAAGTCATTAGCAAGAAACCAGACCAACAAAAGCCAAGTCTGCATTAAATCTGCATAAGCTGTTTTAAATGCATGGGGGTGGATTTAGAAATACAGAACATAATTTTAATATAAATGTAATGTGAATCCCATCATCAAATGGAAGACCTACAGGTGCTAATTTTGTTGGACATTCCTTCAAACAGAAAGAACAAGTAGAAGGGAGTACCTGTAGTTCAGGGTTGAACTGTGGAATCCATGGTGATCTTTTGGATGTTTGCTTACAGGTGTTCAATTAGCCAACTAATGTAGGTAAAATTATCAATGATCAGTGTCAATCTAAAAGATCAGATCAGCACTGATTTAAAAGAATTAGAAACAAAAGCATTTTTTCACAAGAAGAATACTTTATGAGTAATCCCAGCATTTTATTTCAAATTGATCTGAGTCTTTAGTCTATTTGTAACTTTCCAAAAACAAAGTTTTATCATCCTTTTGCTCTTGAATTAAAAAAAAATATTACAGTTCTTAAACTTGCAGTTAAAATTTCTTTTGCTAAGGATGGAGAGAAACTTGCTGTCAATATTCAGTGTGACCACTTCTTCTGCTAGCTTGGTTTGGAACTGTGACACTCGCTGCTATAAAAGTTGTTGATCCAAATTTAGTTTAGTTTACTTTATTGTCACTGCACCTCATACAATGAAATTAAATACCACCTTCAGTATACATTATGACTATGAAAATAAACACAAACACACGTCCTTCCCACTCCATACATTGAATTGAAAACCCCTGATATTGCATTAATATATGAAATATCAAATTAATATTGAATTCCACTATACAGTAGAATTCAATATATTTTTATTGATCTATTTTGTCAAGCAATTATAAGATAACAGGTATAAGTATAAACATAGTTATAAATACATGAAATTGATACATATAAGAAAAATAAAAAGAAACAATAGGACAGGAACAGGCACGTTGGTGCACTTATACACACCCCCTACAGACCTCTTAGAAAAGAGGTGAGGTCAATTGTAGACAGTCTAAGGTTAAAGTTTTTGGGGTTTGGGGAAGAAACCAGAGTCAGGTAGAGTATTCCAGACATTGACCACTCTGTTGCTGAAGTCGTATTTCCTGCAATCAAGTTTGGTGCGGATAACCTTGAGTTTGTATCTATTGTTTGCTCTTATATTGTTATGGTTGAAGCTGAAGTATTCATTGACAGGCAGGACATTGCAATGTATAATTTTATGTACTTTACTTCGATCGGACTGAAGGCAGCATAGTTCTAGGTTTTCTAGGTCTAGAATTTTAAGTCTGGTGGTATAAGGTATTCCACAATGAGTAGAGGAGTGGAGAACTCTTCTTGTGAAATATTTCTGGACTTTCTCAACTGTATTAATGTCAGATACGTAATGTGGGTTCCAGACTGATGAGCTGTATTCAAGTATTGGTCCAACAAATGTTTTGTATGCTCTAGTTAGTAGTGTGATATTATCAGAGAAAAAGCTACATAGGATTAGGTTAACAACTCTTAATGCCTTTTGGCTAGGTAGTTACAGTGGGCTCTAGCACTTAGATCAGTAGATATGAGTACTCCAAGGTCCTTGATGGAGTTTGGATCATCAACAAGGTCTTGACTATTCAGCCTGTATTTTATTTTCTGATATTTTTTTTTGCCAATATGTAGGCCAGAGCATTTATTTGTTGAGATTTGAAGTTGCCATTTGTTTGACCATTCTGATACATAGTTAAGGTCTTTTTGAAGGGTAGCAGTATTGTCTGTGGTGTTGAATAGCTTTACATCATCAGCGAAGAGAACACAGTTGCTCTTGATATGATCACAGAGGTCATTTGTGTAGAGTATGAAGAGAGTTGGTCCTAGAACACTGCCTTGTGGGACACCACTGTTGATAGGTACATAATTTTTCCTTTTTCTTTTTTTTGTATAGTTCAAAACTTCCAAATATGTCTTTTGGTAGACTTGTCGTTTAGTGGTATCTCAGTGGCCACTAATGTTGCCTAGTACAGAATGGGGGTTGTAAATTGGCATGGAAGTTTAAAGCAGGTTCTTGTTGGTGCACAGCACAAATTAGTTATAAATGCAGATGTAGTTTATTATTCATCTTGAGTTGTCTGCCTCATAAAATAATAGTTGTTCTGTTAACTAAATACCACTCTGTAATTGCAAAAGAAAAAAAGAAAAAAAGTAGTAGCTGTTGACATTCTGATTGCTTCTAAGTAAATACATTTTTAAAAAAAATTAGTATTGTTGTCCTTTTAATAGGTGCCCTTGTAAAGTCAACGCTTCCCTTTTTTCCCTCTGGAAACCTTAACTTGTTCTGTTTTTGCCCTTTTGGGATCATGTCAGAATTTTGTCTCTTCATGTAATAAGTTGATAGAATTTCTAACAAGAGCATTGAGCAACATGCCCTATATAATCATGATAATTTGATAGGACGCTCCCAATTTTGATCATTTGTTGTCTGTTTGACAGGAATTCTTCTGTCCAGTTATGCAGGTATCCAGAGATACCATAAGATTTTAGTTTTAGTCGTAGTTTGTCGTATACCACTGAATCAAAGGCTTTACAGAAGTCTATGTAGATTGTGTTCTATGTTCTATGTTCCTGCTCTGGGATAAAAGCTGTTTTTCAGCCTATTTGTCCTTGTTTTTATTATCCTGGACTATCTGCCAGATGGTAATAGTTCGAAAAAGGGTGCCCAGGATAAGATGGATCTTTGAGAATGTTTTGAACTTAAGGCAGAGGGAATAACTGAAAAGCAATTTCTGAAAATGATTTGAAAAGGAAATACAGCAACTTAGTGCATTTTCGAGGGTATCAACCAAGGTTTGAGCAAAATGGCTATTCCCCTTTTCCCCAGAACATAAAACATTCTGGAGATCACTATCTTGTGGTCTCTTATTGAGCAACAAATGTCTGGAACCCAAAATTTCCATGCAACATTTCATATATTAATTACGTACTAAAATATATTCTCCTGCAGCTAAAAAAAAAATACACTCAATACACCACAACTATAAGACACCAAACCCTGCGACACATTGATGCCTTATTTCCTTTAAGAAGTGGAAGTAAAAGTTTAATGTTGAGGTTGCTTTTGAGATAATGTTGGGGGGGGGGAATCAAGATTTGTCCACTAGAATAGCATTGGCTGACAATAAAATAACCAGGTTTTGGAGTAAAACTTCATAAGATGAGTTCAAAGTTAATGAAGGACTTACTCTGGAAGTATAGATACATTGGACTATTCAAGCAGTTTCCTCCCCAATAATATCTTGGAAAAATGATGATGGAGAAACTCCTAACTTATAATATAAATTGAGAGCAAACCCTATTTCTTACCAGCATTGATGATATTACCTAGTTTGGTAATGAAATGTCTGCAAGGAAACAACCAAACTCAGAAAGCACCAGGGACCCTCATTTCAATTCTGAACTACAAATATCCTTCTTTATCAATTCCTAACTCTGTTTGCATCAGGAGAAAGAGGGCAATCAAGAGATCTGTGAAGAGGTGGTATTCAGCAGGTTCTGACATGTTCTGGAGAACCGGTAGCGGAAATTTGAGTAGTTCGGAGAACTGGCAAATACCACCTCTGACTGGCCCTGCCCCCATCTCTTCCCTGCCTCCCATTGAGTCTCAGCTGATTGGCTGGGTCTTCTTTAGTTGCCCTGCACAGGAGAACGGAGCTGGAAAGCAGGTTAGTGGGGTGGGGAGGGAATGGGGATTTTGTAGTAATCTTCCCCCAGGAATGGGGATTTTGCAGTATCATTCCCCTGCCACGCCCACCAAGACACACTGTGCCCACCAAGCCACACCCACAGAACTGGTAGTAAAAAATTTGAATCCCACCATTGGATCCATGGGTACTTTCCTTGCATCACAATTTAATTCTTTAAATATAGGGCGTTGTTCTTAAACAAGATTTTAATGAGGTCAAAGCAGTGATAAGCAAAACTCCACAGCAGGAAAGAACATCTGCATGAGGAGGTGTTTCTAAATAAAGAGTAATGAATGCAGTTGTAAGTTTCTGATTAAAAAGCACTATCACAGGGAAATTACTTTTCACAAGTAATAGCATTGTGTTAAACTTTCAAGGAAATTATAGCTGTAAAAGTCATTAGCAAATGGCCTTTATATGAAAATAGGTTTGAAATATTGGACAGATCTATGCACCCCACAGGCCAGATTTGGCATGCAGGCCTTGAATTTGACACCCCTGCATTAAAGGATTTGGAATGGAAGCCAATCTTATTTATTTGCTGTTCCAATTTTTTGGAAGAACATGTAGACCAAGAGTATTGGGTTAGTTCCCTTACTCAGCCTACTTTATAAGATTTTCAGTAAAGCTAAGCACTTTTTATGTTTTCCGGAAATCCATGGGTTATTCACAAGGCAGTCCTGCGCTCCTCAACATAAACAACAAAACAAAAAGCATTTCTTTTTTAAAAGAGCAAAAACTTGGAAGAAAATTAGGAACTCAGATGAAGAAGTTGGGTCTTTCTTACTTAGCCAGATCGAAGACAGAGGCTGCGACAAGAAGAATAGTTCTAGAAGTAGGTCAATAAAGTTCAAATCATTTTAGTAATAAAGAAGAAGATAGTCTGCATGATAATTGCTAACACCTTCACCAAGGGAAATCCTCTCCTATTCCTAAAATCACCACAGGAAGAATTAATATGGTGAATCTTCACATAGGTTAGGGATGCAATTCTCTTTAGCCATGCTAGCCAAGAACTCAAGCTGAGGAAGGCCCCATCTGCCCAAAGACCAAGGAAAAAGAAGTAATTAAATCAGCTAGTGATAAAAGCCAACAGAGATCATGTAGTTAGGTAACCATGACAACGTTATGACCTGCAGACTTCAACTTCCAGAATTTCTCAGTCAGCAAAATGAGACATGGTCAAGTCAAGGTTTTTAATCAACAATCAAGGTTTCAAAGGTTGAGCTTTAATTATGTTATCAGATTAAATGAGGATCAGAGAGAATTTAAAGAAATCCTTCTGGAGTTCTTGGCAGCTTTCTTGTGCTTTCCATCATCTTGAATGATGTTTTGTAACTTGGCTAACTTTATTTGAAAATGGCTATACTTGTATATGTGTCAAACATCTACCACACTCACTTCGGGTGGTCAGAGAAGAAGCATAGTTTCAGTACACCTTCTCAGCTTGCAAATGAATTCCACATGAATGAGATACTTTTGCAAATAGCAAGGATCTGAGCCTTAAGACTCTATAGGAAATTGCCAGCACTTTGAATTGGACCCAGAAGCAAACCAGCAGCTAGTACAGCTTACACAATATTTGTGCTATTCTGCTATAACAGCTTCTTCCTGTGAAGAGATGTACTTTGCATCAGCTATAACCTCCAAGCAGCCTTCAAGGGCAGTCCCAGATGGAGCAAATTATGGTAGTCCAATGCAAGGTGACACCTGCAGGAGCCATTGTAGTCAGATAACAGATAATCAGAGTTGGAAGGAATCTTGTAGGTCATCTTCCAATCCTCTGCCCAAGCAGGAGACCCTACACCATTTTGGACAGATGGGAGTCCAATTTCTTCTTGAAAGTTTCAAGTGATGGCGTTCCCACAACTTCCAAGGGCAAGCAGTTCCATTGGTTGATTGTTCTCATGTCAAAAAGTTTCTCAAAAGCTAATGCAATCCCAAATTGCATTAACAGAGGGATATAATCAAGATCAAGTGATGTACTAATACTGCTCTATAAAGCCTTAGTAAGACCACACCTAAAGTACTGCATCCATGCTCACCATGCTATAAAAAAGATGTTGAGGCTCTAGAAAAAGTGCAGAGAAGAGCAACCAGGATGATGAGGGGACTGGAGACTAAAACATATGAAGAACAATTACAGGAACTGGGCTGGCTAGTCTAGGGAAGAGAAGGACCAGGGGAGACAGGATAGCAGTTTTCCAATATTTGAGGGGATGCCACAGAGAGGAAGGGGTCAAGCTATTTTCTAAAGCACCCGAAGGCCAGACAAGGAATAATGGATGGAAACTGAACAAGGGGAGATTTACCCTGTCAGCACATCTTACTCCAGAAAAGACTCCAACCAAAATGGAGTGAAGGTTGAGTGATTCCAGAGAGGGTTTGGAGAATGAAATAATGTCCAATTTGATTGTTTTTACAATGTTTACAATTTTATGCTGGTAGAATTTTGTATGATTCCGCTCCTGCTGGGAACATTTGATTTGAACACTTGTGTGGCTTGAAATTGTTGCAAATGGCTTGGAGTTTTGGAAGGAGGGAGAGGGAGATCAAGAGAGAGAGAGAGACATTGTTCTCTTGGACAGGACTTCTATCTGTTGATCCAGCAAGAGTGATACATCGTAGAGTAGAGTAGAGTAGAGTAGAGTGGAGTGGAGTGGAGTGGAGTGGAGTGGAGTGGAGTGGGGTGGAATGGAATGGAATGGAATGGGAATGGGAATGGAATGGATTGAAATGGAAATGGAAATGGAAATGGAAATGGAAATGGAAATGGAAATGGAAATGGAAATGGAATAGAATAGAATAGAATAGAATTTTTTAATTGGCTACGTGTGATTGGACACACAAGGAACTTTTCTCTGATACATAAGTTCTCAGTGTACGTACAAATAACAAAGTAATATAAACATAAGATACCAATAGGAGAATTTAGTAGGAAAGATGAGAAGCATAATAATAATACAGCCCTATTCCATGGGTAAACATCCTTAAACATAGGACAGTGCTGTGGGAATTAGGTGTTCAGCAGAGTGATGGCGCGAGGGGAAAAACTTTCTCTGTTTCTAGTTGTTTTGCCATGCAATGCCTTACAGTGCCATCCTGAGGGAAAGAGTTGAAACAGTTTATGTCCAGGATTTGAGGGGGGGGTGTCTATGGATATCCAGGAGAATTCCCAGATTGCATATCTACTCCTTCAAAAGGAGCATACCTCATTTAGCGTCCCAGATTAAACTAATTTAGCATCAGACGTGAACTGCATGGACAAATGCCATTCAAATATCTTTCATCTCAAGCAGTCTCATCAAAGCCTCCATGCAATTGGTCAAAGTTTCCCTTGCACGTCTTGCTCAGCCTTGGATAGATATACAGTATATTGCTATATACCGCATACTGGTGGATGATTAATCTCTCTATGGTTAGATGTAAATGTTTAAAAATGGGGGAGATGACGCACTAAGCAAACTTTGTACATGGAGCAGAGGTGGTATTCAGCAGGTTCTGACTAGTTCTGGAGAACCGGTAGCGGAAATTTTGAGTAGTTCAGAGAATCAGCAAATATCACCTCTGCCTGCCCCCCCCCCCCAATCTATTATCTGCCTCCTGAGTCCCAGCTGATTGGCTGGATCTTTTTTGGCTGCCCTGCACAGGAGAACAGAGCTGGAAAGCAAGTTTGTGGGGTGGGGAGGGAATGGCATTTTGCAGTACCCTTCCCCCAGGAGTGGAGAAGGAATGGAGATTTTACAGTATCTGTGATGACCCAGGGTAGGGATACAAAATAAACACAGTCACAAAAACCTGGTGAAGCCCCTTTTATTCCTTCACTTTGTTTGCAAGCTCCAAATATCCTTGACAGAAAACAAAAAATTCCCACACAAGCAGTTACAAGAAGGAGGGGAAAAAAAACACAAACCAGGCAAGATAAGGGCTGGAGGACGTCCACAGAAAACACACACTGGGAAGGACGCCAAGCTCAGAGAGGAACCATAAACTAGAGATATTTCCATGCTTTGTTTCCAGCATTTGCCTGTATCCATGTCTGTCCTCTTAATCAGTTGTCACAGCTGCTGCCCATTAAGAGGATCAAAGCCCTCTCCTCCTGAGTAGACCACATCTCTCCCTTATCCTCTCCTCCCTGCTTGCCCTAGGATGGAGAGGAGATGGGCCTGGGTCCTCCTCTGACTGCCCAGCCAGCCTCTGTCCTTCCCCAGCCTCCTCCACAACCTTCGGAGCCACACTTCCACTCCCTGTTGGCTGTTCCTTCTCTCCCTCAGTCTCCACCAGGGCCATGACAGTATTCTTCCCCTGCCATTCTCACCAAGCCACCCTTACAAAGCCATACCCACCAAGCCATGCCATGCCATGCCCACCAAGCCATGCCCACGGAACAGGTAGCAAAAATTTTGAATCCCACCACTGCACTGGAGGGGGCCACAAATCAAGGTCTCAGAGGCCAGTTTTCAGTCCCGGGACATCAAGTTGGCGGTCCCTAAACTAGCTACTAAGTTTATTCAGAAAAATGGGATTGAAAGAGACCTAGTAAATGCCCAATGGCATTTTGGCAAATCTTTAATGGATGTTTATTTTTTCCCGCTAGATTGGAGCACCTCGCCACAAGTGGTACAATGGAGTTGTCACCTATTGTCACTCAACCACAATGTCACAGTACTACAAGGAGTTTTGAGTGGCAGTCTGAGCTCTGTGACTGCGGCGACGACTGTAACATCTGTGAGTAAATTCTTACGTGATGGAGTTTATCCTTGGTAGCTTGGTTCCTGAATTGTTCTTCCTTTAAATGTTGATCCAGCTCTGGGAGCAAAGACTTTCCACATTTGTTTCCTGTCAACATGTGATGGAATTAAAAGTTCAAAACAAGTTAAATCAATTAATTAGGCATCATTAAGTGTCAGTTTTTAGCAACTACATAAATAGATCTTCTCCAGGGCAAACTGTCTCCAACCAGCTCCTTCCAACAACATACTCATACCTGTAGTCTGTCCATCTTCTCTCAGGGTTTCCCAACTTTGGAAACTTTAAGATGTGCAAACTTAACTCCCGGATTTCCCTAGTCACCATGTAAGAAGGACACAGTGTCCATCCTGCTGATGAAGAAGTTAATTGGGGTCTATAGTAAAGAAAAAATGTATCTGATTATTCATACATTAACAGAAGCTAGAATTGTATTTGCCCAAAACACCTACAGAAGAAGAGGTGATTACGAAAATATTTGAGTGTGCAGAAATGAACAGATTAAATTGATTGGAAATTAAAGAACAAGAAGATACAGAATATTATATGATATGGGATGTATTTTATAAATGGTGGGAAAACAAAGAAATTGAATGAATGTAAGATAAGAAGTAATGAGAATACTATAATGATAAGAGAAAAAAAAGATGAAACTTTTAATGTGAATGTAACTTTAATGATATTATATCAAATGTGAATATGTGCACAAGATATATATGTACCCAGTTAACACACCATTGAACAGAAAGATGGTCATTTTGCAAAAGAAAATTAATAAAAAATTAATAAAAGAAGAGGAAGAAGAAGAAAGAAGAAGAAGAAGAAGAAGAAGAAGAAGAAGAAGAAGAAGAAGAAGAAGAAGAAGAAGAAGAAGAAGAGGAGGAGGAGGAGGAGGAGGAGGAGGAGGAGGAGGAGGAGGAGGAGGAGGAGGAGGAGGAGGAGGAGGAGGAGGAGGAAGTTGTAAATTGGAGTAACTGCTGGAATCCTGCTAACCTCCTTGCAAAACTTCTCCTGGGTCATTGCAATGTAAGAATTATGAAGCAACACACCCATTAGTGTGACATACCTGTTGCTAACATGTAATAATTCCAGATATTAATAAGCAAGAGCTTTAAGTCACAGACACCTGTTCAATTTAGAAAATGGTGACACAATGCAGTTGGAAATTTCTGGTTCATGGGAGGCTATTGTGAAAGTCTACTGTTCATTTAAATATGCCTTCCTACATGGCTTCTCCAACGTTTAGTCTTCCGGAAAGGTGGGGATGACAACTCTTGCAATTCTGAGACATCGTGGTTACTGCTATTAGCCATGTCTACATATTTTGTAGTCTCCACCCTTCTGGAGAATTCTGTTGTCAGAACAAGCAGAGAAGCATTCCTTTGAGCCGTGGTGGGGCAGTGGTCAGAGTGCAGTACTGCAGGCTACTTCTGCTGATTGCTGGCTGCCTGCAATTTGGGAGTTTGAATCTCACCAGGCTCAAGGTTGACTCAGCCTTCCATCTTTCTGAGGTGGGTAAAATGAGGACCCAGATTGTTGCGGGCAGGAGGCTGGCTCTATAAACCACTTAGAGAGGGCTGTAACAGCACTCTAAAGCAGTATATAATTCTAAGTGCTATTGCTATTGCTATTGAGGTTATAAAGATAAGCTTTCTTCGATTGCTTCCCTAGGTCTGTGCGGAACCTTCTGCTACTGTTGCCTGGGGTGCAAAGTGGCCAAAGACATGGACGAGTGTTGCTCTTGTGGTCCTACTGTGGCCATGAGGACAAGATATCGCACTTTGTACAGGATTCCGGTAAATTCATTGATTGTCGTGATGGTTCCCTTTTTCTTTTTTCCATTAATTGTATTTTTTTTAAAAAAAGTTTTTTTTGCAAAGTAAAAACAAAACAAGTTTAGATGTAAAAGAAAAGTGATGAATGAATAAGAAAAAAGAAAATGAAAAACGAGAGAAAGAAAAATACAGGTAGTCCTTGACTTGTAACCATTCAGTTATTGACCATTCAAAGTTACAACGGCACTGGAAAAAAAGTGACTTTTCACATTTACGATTGTTGCAGTATCCCCATGTCACGTGATCAAAATTCGGACCCTTGGCCACTGGCTCATATTTATGACGGTTGCTGTGTCCTAGAGTTGTGTGATTCCCTTTTAAGACTTTCTGACGAGCAAAGTCAATGAGGGAAGCCAGATTCACTTAACAGCCGTTGTAACTAATTTAATAACTGCAGTGACTCATTTAACAACCATGGTAAGAAAGGTTGTAAAATAGAGCAAACTCACTTAACAGCTACCTTACCTAGCAACATAAATTTTGGGCTCAGTTGTCTTGTAAGTCGAGGACTGCCTATATATACAAAGGAGTGGCTTCTAATGGTTTTCTTTTTAAGTCATAAACACGTTTACATTTTATCCAATCTCTTTAAGCTTCTATTGTGGCTCTCTTCTTTCCATATTCTTCCCTTTCTAATCACCAAAGCCATAAATCATAATTTCATTTTTTTTCTGCTTTCAACAACCAATGAATTTATTTCCTGACCAGGCCGTTTCCCTTTCTCATAAAATTCAGGAACTTAGTTTAATTTGCACTTTAGTTTATCATTCTTCAAAGCTTAAGGGTATCCTTTAAGATATGGCCAGAAGTATTGTTTTCAAGACTGACGCATTTATTACAATACCCTTTTTTTTTTTGTCGCTTGAATGGTTGATTTGGAATGTACTATAAAGTTATTTGGGGACCAGAACTGTGAGTTACTCTAGTTAAAAACAGCAAATGAACTTTCACTTTAAAAGACTAACAAATAAACTCAAGCTAACAGTTAAAAACTAACAAATATATTCAAACAAATATATAAAGCTGGCTCAGTGGCTAAGAAGCTGAGCTTGTCGATCAGAAAGATCAGTGGTTCAAATCCCTTGAGGCACTTAATGGAGTGAGCTTCTGTTACTCGTCCCAGCTTCTGACAACCTAGCAGTTCGAAAACACGTAAAAAAATGCAAGTAGAAAAATAGGGACCACTTTGGTGGGAAGGTAACAGCATTCCGTGCGCCTTTGGCGTTTAGTCATGCCGGCCACATGACCACAGAGACATCTTCAGACAGCGCTGGCTCTTCGGCTTTGTAATGGAGATAAGCACTGCCCCCTAGAGACGGAAAAGACTAGCACACATGTGCGAGGGAAACTTTTACCTTTACCTATAAAGTTATTTGGGGAGCAGAACTGTCAATTACTCTGCTTAAAAACAACAATGAACTTTCACCTTAAAGGCTAACAAATATATTCAACCTTATATCTGTGTAGATCATTGTCCACACAATGAATTGTATTTTGATCCATAACAGCTTACTTAATGACACATGTATTATTTATCACTTGGTTCTAGGTTGCAAAAGATTCCTATGGCTACTTTTATGAAAATTATATAAAGTGAGAAAAATTACTGTGGTTGACATAAGTGCTAGAGACTGAGCTGGTTGATAGCCTAGTACTCAAATTTCTTTAAAATTTAAGGAGGGTGGCCTGGACAGCCAATACTCTTAGACAGGAACCAATAAAAGAGAATATTTGAAGGGTTGAAATCTGGGATCCTTGTGTTCTCTGAGCTTGGTTTTCTTTGCATTTCGTTACCCAAGCACTGGTGGTGTTACCTAGTTTGGGTTATGAAACGCCTGCAAGAAAGCAGCCAGATTCTTTGACAGGTGTTTAGAGAAGAGGACAATGGGATGGTTGAAGAGATGTTTGAAGAAGGGGGCAGGTGTCCTTCAATGGTCCTTCCATGGTTCCCTACCACAGACCATGGCTAAAGAATGCTCCACAGAACCACATGAGAATTGAGACCAACAGAATGAACAAGAAGTTGAGACGAGTCCACTCTTGTTTGGCTTTGTGGAGTTGAAGGACAAAGTGTCCCAGTTTTCTGTCCCCTTCAACCTCACTGCGTCAAGAAATTAACAACGTCCACCATGAGACACTACAAAATGGTTCCACTGTAAGAGAGAAAGCACCCATTTGTTTTATTATCGGTTTCAGTTTTAGGTGTTATAAAAGTCATGGTCTGGCGATTGTTCCTGCCATAAACATATATACAACACGTGCCACTCAGTGTAATGGTTTACATAAACTTTGGAATATGAAGATTTAATCTCTCCTCGGATGAACTTGACTTCTGGAGATCTTACCTGTTTCTAAAAAAATTGTCAGGTTCTTTGGAAAGCAATATGTAACTGGTTTCCCATTTCCTTCTTGTTGGAAACCTATCAAATTATTTCCTTTACAAAGAGTGCGGGGTGGAAGAGGGACAGTCTGGTGTCCTATTTTCCACCTCTGTTCTGCTTCTGCTACACAAAGGATTAAAGCTAGAATAACAAAAGGCCACTCTCCTTAAGAACTCTCTCTGTTTTTTATTTACAGAGTTATCTATTCTCTGAGAACATATCAAGTACTTTGCTCTATTAATCTCTCCATACTTCATGTCTCTTTTCTTGCTTTTGCCCTTTCTTGCTTTTGCTTTTGCTTTTGCTTTTGTTAAGCCTGGGTTCCCCAACCAGGGTTAAGGAGACAAGCTAAACAGAATGTGCAGCGTTAGTCCGATAGGCACACAGATAAATGAGTGAGATAAGCTTGTAGGTTTGTTAACATACAGTAAAAATAACAGATACGCTTGTGCTATCAAAAATATAGTTTATTCCACTTAGAGTTTTATAGCATAGTCTTGATTATCTAACTCTTCCTGATCAATTGTTTCCTCTTGTTCTGGTCCTATTTGCTCTTCGTGGACTTCTTCTTTAATTGGACTTTTCTTATAACTAATCTGATCTTTCTGCCTTTTGTAGGGTTCAATAATTACTTCATTATTTAAATCTTGCTCTAATCTATTCCATCCTACATGTTCTAGGAATTTTGCACTAGCACTGGTGTAAACTCTAGATGTACCTGGTTTCCAGAATCTATAAGATCTATGATTAGATTCATATCCTACAAAAAATAATCTTTTAGCTCTGTGCTGTCCTTTGTGTCTGAGTTGTGTAGGGATATGCACCCATACTGGTGCTCCAAATGTGTGCATGTAACTTAAATCAGGTCTTGTACCATGCCACAGTGTGAATGGTAATTCACCTGTTGTTGAATTAACAACATTATTTAACATATGATTACCACACGTTATTGCTTCTCCCCCTAAATTGTCAGGTAATCCTGAATCAGACATCATAGTACGTGCCATTGACTGTAGTGTTTGGCCTCGTCTCTCTATAAAGGCATTATGTTGTGGCCTATATGGTGCAGACTTTTTATGTTGAATACCTAACATTCTAAGTCTATTCTGGAATTTATTATTTGTAAATTCCACACCATTATCTGTTATAAGAGTTACTAATTTCTTTTTAGCTTTCCTTTCTGCAAATTTAATCCAATTAAACATATTTAGATACGTTTCAGTTTTGCTCTTCATTAAATAGCAAAACCCATATCTAGAATAGTGGTCCATTATACTTAATATGTATCGAACTGCTCCTACACTTGGTTTTTTCGGACCTATTAAATCTGCAAATACTACTTCTAAAGGCTCTTTGGTAGTAAATCCATCAACTCTATTAGCCGGTATGACCCTGCTTTTGCTTTGATTACAAATAGAACATTGCAAATACTTATTACAAGGTTTCAAACTTATTCCTTTAGATAATTGAACAGTTCTCTTAAGCATTTTAAAATTTAAAAGCCCTAGCCATCGGTGTAACAAGTGAATACATTCATCATGAGGTTTCTTATTATCATAAACCGTGTTAGCCACCTCTAAACCATTATCATTTAACACATATAATTCACCTCTTAAAGATGCAGTAATTTTTCTTCTTTTTCAATTATGCAGTTATCTCCTTTAAAGATAACTACATATCCTAGTTTAACTAAAATTCTAACTGAAATTAAATTAAACTTAATTTGTGGTATATAAAACATTTTTACATTCTTTTTTATGCAAGAACAATATGCTATACCTTGACCTTTAGCTTTCAGTTTCCAGCCATTGGCTAACGATATCTGCTGTGTACTCTGGGACATTTTAACAAAATTTTTGTTATCATTTGTTATACAGTGGGATGCTCCACTGTCAACCATCCATAAATTATTTTTTACAGCTCCGTTAATATACATGGCTAACTCTAAATTTTTATTTATCTTTTGATGACTTTTAGTATTCTGGCCAGCATTCTGGCACTTTGCTTTTTTACAAAATCTTGCCAAATGTCCTCTTCCTCCACAATTAAAACACTTTTTAATTGCGTATGCAGTAGGAGATTCATTATCTTCTTTTTGAGGTTGCTCCCTCCTTAACTGGTCTCTTTCAAGTCTTCTTCTTGCCTCTTCAATCAATCTGCCAGTTATATCTGTTAAAGTTAAACTTTCCTTAGGCAAAATTTCAAGGGAAGTGATGTAGTTATCATAACTTTCGTTTAGTGATGATAGAATTATGTAGACTTGGTGTAGTTCAGAGAAAATAAGCTCTTTCTCGTGCAGTTCTTGAAAAATGCTTTTTATAGAATTCAAATGACTCAGCATATCACTATTCGTCTGGAGATGCGTCCTGAAAAGCTTCCGTGTTAGATTTATGTGAGCACCAATGTTATCTCGGACATAAATCCTCTTCAGCTTCTGCCAATACCCAACAGCCATTTGCTCTCCATGGATATGAACAAGTTGCTGGTCAGTTAATGTTAATCCTATTATGCAAATAGCTTGTTCATTTTTATGCTTAAATTCTTCTATCTTTAGTCTATCTTCCTCAATCTCTGGATCCCATTCCTCTACGTTTGGTGGATTTTCAATTATGTTCCACAGACCTTCTCTTTGTAGAAGTAGACTATATTTCATAGACCATGATACATAGTTTGTTCCATCCAACTTGGATATAAGGGACAAACTTTGTAGATTGACTTGTGCCATGTTTTCTTTTATGGATATAAAACTATAATTAATAAACCACAGCTGTCTGTTTACTGTAATGTTTAACAACACAAACTCTCACTTTTTACATAAATCTGTTTTATCCTGGTTAAACTGACTTTGCAGCCTCTGGGCCCATAACCAGTGTTAAGCCTGGGTTCCCCAACCAGGGTTAAGGAGACAAGCTAAACAGAATGTGCAGCGTTAGTCAGATAGGCATACAGATAAATGAGTGAGATATGTTTGTATGTTTGTTAACATACAGTAAAAATAACAGATATGCTTGTGTTATCAAAAATATAGTTTATTCCACTAAGAGTTTTATAGCATAGTCAAAATAACAGTCTATTAGTCATGTATCATTTTAGTCAGTCCATTCAAGGATATTCAATTAGCAAAGTCCATGTAGAATATCCTATGTCAGTTCACTTACAAATCAGTCCTCTCTCTCTCCTTTTCCAGTCGGGGAAAAACGCAGTCTTCAGTCTATCCAGTAATTAGGGATCATCAAGCCAGAGAGAGCAAGCTGACGTTCTTTGCTTCTTTTATGGTGCTTTCACAACCACTCCCTTAATTACAATCCTACAGTTAAAGTTGCAGACACTTTAACTAACAAACTATGATAACATATTTATTATTTTACCTAAACCAGTTAGGGTAAACAATGTTATCCCTAACAGTTTTTATCAATATCCATGCCGATCTTTGCTGATGTTTAAAAAAAAAAACATTATCCACCAATAATTTTTGATAGCTGACCTGAGTGGGGTGTGTGCTTGCTGTGATCTGAATGTAGGAATTCAGCTGAGAGAATGCCAGGGGGAAAACTCAACTGGGAATTAGCCAAATGAAAAGAAGGACTAGGGGTGACATGATAGCCATGTCCCGGTATTTGAAGGGCTGCCACAAAGAAGAAGGAGTCAGGCTATTCTCTAAAGCATCTGAAGTTGTGGATGCCCCAACACTAGAAGTTTTTAAAGAAGAGATTGGATAACCATTTGTCTGAAAGGGTACAGGGTTTCCTGCCTAAGCAGGAAGTTGGACTAGAAGATCTCAAAGGTCCCTTCCAACTCTGTTATTCTATTTTATTCTGTTCTGTTCGATTTGATTTGATTTGATTTGATTTGATTTGATTTGATTTGATTTGATTTGATTTGATTTGATTTGATTTGATTTGACTTGATTCGATTCGATTCGATTCGATTCGATTGGACAACCATTTGTCTGAAATGGTATCAGGCCATTAGATGGCAAACCTATGGCACACATACCAGAGGTAGCATACAGAGCCCTCTCTGTGGGGACGCATGCTGTCGCCCCAGCTCAGGTCCACCACGTTTCTCTATGGAGTTTCTCACCGTCATTCATCAAACAATGAAACAGAATCTCATGGAAGAAAAAGATTGCGCCTCTTGCAGAGCTGCCGGTGTTAGAATGCCCCGCCTCCTGCCAACCAGCTGGTGTTCAGGTTTCTGGCATGCTCACGCCTTCCGGTTTGGGCACTCATTGCCTAAAAGGTTCACCATCACTGGTATAGGGTTTCTCACCTGAGTAGGAGGCCTCCAAAGTCCCTTTCAATTCTTCTCTTCTCTTCTCTTCTCTTCTCTTCTCTTCTCTTCTCTTCTCTTCTCTTCTCTTCTCTTCTCTTCTCTTCTCTTCTCTTCTCTCTTCTCCTCTCTTCTCTTCTCCTCTCCTCTCCTCCTCTCCTCTCCTCTTCTCTAGATTGGACAACCATTTGTCTGAAATGATATACGGGTTTCCTGCTTGAGCAGGGGATGGACTGGAAGACCTCCAATGTCCCTTTTCAACTCTGTTATTCTGTTAAATGTCCAAGACTTCTAGGATGCTGTTTGGGTTTCCTCAACCAGTCTTCAGCCAACTTACTCCAGGTCTGCTCAGTCTTTCTGCTATCTGCCAAGATTTCCTAGGTTTGGCTTTCTGTTGTGATACTTTGCTTACCTCAAATCTTTCAAACATGTTCCGGCTTGCTCACTCCATCTTTTAGCAATGTTTATGGTAAGTGTTGACTCAAAACTTTTTCCAAAGTTTCTATTATATCTCTTATCAGCTGCTTTGTCTTATGGCCCATACAGTTTAAGGAGTTTGGACTGTGTCTTTTGCGTGTTTCACAGAAAAACAACATCAGCTACACCTACAAATATGACAGGGAACACAGAAATCTCCATATAAATACTGCTCAGAGCCAACTTTTGGTTTTCATTGTGTACAATAAACCATAGTTTAAAATATAGAACTGGATTGAGGATTGACTTTCTCTTTTGTTTTGCTTCTCAGGGATCGATCTGCTTAGATTGTCTCACAGTCACTTTCTGTGGTCCTTGTAACCTTTGCCAGCTCAAGAGAGATATCAACAGGAGGAAGCAATTAGGGATTTTCTAGGTAGGTGTGCAAATACTTACTACCGTGTTTCTCCGAAAATAACACCCTGTCTTATATATTTTTTTGCCACCCAAAAAGGCACCAGGTCTTATTTTGGGGGGATGCCATCCACTGACTAACCTCACTTGTGCGTGTCGCCCCCCCCCCCCCCCGGCTTCCTTTTTGCTGTCAGAGGCCTTCAGGAACTTCTTCTGCAGCCAGCAAGGCTTTCCTGAAGGCCTCTGCAGATGATAACAGAGCTCCGGATCGATCCAGAGCTTTGATATCAGCTCCAGAGGCCTTCAGAAAAACCTTGCCAGCCTTGCTAGCTGCAGAAGAAATGGGCTGGTGAGGCAGGTATCAGGGTGTGTGAGGCTTGACTACAACTGTCCAAAGGAAAGTAATTGGGCAGCTCCACCACTCCCATCCACACTCTATCTTAATTTTTACCTATGCACCCTGGAGTGGTTGGGATCTGAATTAGAGCTTATTTTGGGGGGTAGGGCTTATATTGGGCACCTGTGTAAAAATCAAGCTAGGACTAACTTTTGGGGTAGGTCATATTTTCGGGGAAACAGGGTATCTGTGGAGATTGGGTGATTGGGTAATAAAAATGAGCAATTTTCCAATTGTAATCCCTGTCCTTTTCTGCTAGGTTGGTCAGAGAGAAGCAGGAAACTTGAAGAGGGATGGGTTCGTGCTCAACTTCTCAGGACCTCAGAGGATCTTTTGCAAAGTTCTTCAACATAGAAGCTCCATTTTTCACCACTGGCAGGATTCCCACAGTAGCGTTGTGTGGTTTGCAGATCGTAATTTATACTGTGTCCGCATGTGGTTTTTATTCAGCAAATTGTGCCTTATTTAATAAAACCAGAACAACCTGTGAAGCTGTTGTCCAGAGCTAGGAGTTCAAACTCTCTTTGAGTACAATGTTGCAAGTGCATAGGATGGAAGAAAAGCCATTAGAATAAGCTATTGGGCATTCATCACAAAAATGCATCTTCTAAATGAAAATAAGAATAATTAAGATTCGTGTAGGAGATAACCAGGCTGAGTCCAAGGGAAGGTGCACTAGTTATTAGTACTTAGCAATATCATACCACCCCACATTAGAAGATAAACAAATTCTCATTCAGCTGTGGTCAAGGATGCTGTACAACAACAGGTTCTTCCTGTTCATTAGGACAATGAGCAGCCCATCACAAGATTGAAATCTTGTAAGCCAGCTTGGAAAACAACAATTCATTTAACACCTACACAGAGAATGCTTGGAGAGAGGACTGGGCCATGGTACCTTCTTGTGGGCTGATCATTATTGATCCCTCTGCCCAAAACATCAAGTTTTGACCAACCTCGCTTTATCTGGTTGAAATGGAACAGAATTATGTGTGATTCTGGAAGAAGTGTCTCTGCCCTGTAGCTGAGGGGAATGGAAAGATTCCCCTTGTTGCAATTGTGATGCTCATATGCAAACTGGTTAAACATATTGTGCAAGATTGCCCATAACGTGTTTTCTGGTTCTCTAGAAGATCTGCACCAAGTAACCCATGTGTCAGCGTTCCAAGTAATGTACCCTAGAAAGCAGAACTCTGTGGCAGGCAAATTCCTCAAAGAACAATTTATTGGATACATCATATTGGCACAACTAGTGAAAGCAGTGGTGGTATGCTACCGGTTTGGACCGGTTCATTCGAACCGGTAGTAAAAAAAAGCCTCTCACAATCAGCTGCGAGGAAGGAATAAAGCCTAGGAGAATCAGCTGAGAGGAGAAAGGAGAGAAAAGTGCAGGATCAGCCCTCCCACCCTCCTATGCACTTTTCTCTTCATTATCCTCTCAGCTGATTGATGCTGGAAGCCTGAGGTGTGGGGAAAGCTGCGCACATGCGTTAGGTGCGCGCACACACACAATCACCGAACCGGTAGTGAAACAGGTAGGATCCCACTGTTGGGTGAAAGCCGACTTTGAAAATTCCCGTGTCTTTCACCAAATTAAAAAGTTTCCCCTTTCCCCCAAGTCACTGATGATGTTGTCCAATCAAGGTACTGATTGGTTGCTTGGTTACTTCAGTCCTCCTTTGGCCTGTGAGCATGTCCTTGGTTCCCACAGGAAACTTTATTGTTTTGGCTACAAAACTCCATCTAGCAATCTCCCCCTTCTGTTGCATGGGAACCTTGAAGCTTCCAAGATGGCCTCAGAGTTGACACCCAGAGGAGATAGTAGATAACTAAATTGGACATCCAGTTATAAGGCCACCACAATAACCTCATAGAAATTTTACTTTTAATTTTGTAGACTTTGTAGATATGCTTACTTTTCTTCTGTCATGTTCTCATCATATGCTAAATAATAATAAAGCCTGAGGGAAGGGTCAAGCATGTCATGAGTTTGGCATCCCTTCACACCCACAAATTGACCTAAGTCCAGACTTTCTTCAATTCTGTTGACTTTCATCAACCACCAATTTGCCTTGACCATTAGTATAGGTAGTCCTTGACTTATGACCACAACTGAGCCCAGAATATCTATTGCTAAATGAGACAGTTGATAAGTGAGTTTTACCCCATTTTATGACCTTTCTTGCCTCAATTCTTAAGTGAATTATTGCAGCTGTTGTTAGTAATGCAGTTGTGAGGTAAATCTGGCTTCCCCATTGACTTTGCTTGTCAAAAGGACACAAAAGGGGATCACATAACCTCAGGATACTGTCATAAATATGAGTCCCATTGTGTTTTGTTGAAATAAATTTAGTGAAAACTAAACGATCTTTCAAAGAATAAAAGTCGGTTGGAATGTGGAAAATTCCTCACAAGTTGTGAATGAATTTGAGGATCACTTAATAAATTACTATGCAGGCAAAATTAGACTTCCTTGAAATAATATTAACTGTTCTTGCTGTTTCACCCAAAAGGAAGCATAGATTATACTAGTGTAGTCTTTCATGGCCGGCATCAATGAACCAATAAGGAGTTTTGGGGTTGAATGTGAGTGAGCTGTTTAGTGGTGCTTCATCACAGGATTTTTGCCTGTGAGATGGCAAAAGATATACTGCAAAACAGCTCATTCTGCTCCTGAAGATACTAGCCACAGCTGCTGGAGAAAGATCAGGACAAAAAAACAAAAACAAAAGCAAGCAACAACAACAAAACAAAATAAAACCTGAACGCAGGACAAGAAGCAATGGGTGGAAACTAAGTAAGGAAAGAAGCAACCTGGAATTAAGGAGGAATTTTCTGACAGTGAGAACAATTAACCAGTGGAACAGCTTTGCCTTCAGAAGTTGTGGGTGCTTCAACACTGGAGATTTTTAAGGAGAGACTGGAGAATCACTTGTCTGAATTGGATAGGGTCTGCTGCTTGAGTAGCGGGTTGGACTAGAAGACCTCTAAGGTCCCTCCAGTGCTGTTCTGTCAAAACCATGAACCTCAGTCACTTTTCAGTCCCGAAGCTCATCACTGCTTCCCAGTTTAGACTGGACTGAATAACAACCAGAATTCCTTTGGATGAAAATATTTATTTCTGTCCTGTATCCCCTTGGTTCATCAGAGAAAAGAAATACCTAGCTATTCTGAAGCTTTTAAATATATGCCAATGGTGAATGTGCAGGGCACCAGAAAAGCTTGGGAGAAGAGTTGTGAAAGGAAGCCGAGAATAAGCCCGTTTCTTCCAATTCAGTCTGAGAAATGTTTCCAGTCTGGGCAGGGGGGGGGATTCAAATATTTTAACAACCGGTTCTGTGGGCATGGCGAGGTGGGTGTGACCATGTGACTGAGTGGGCGTGGCATCTTCTTTTTTTGTAGCATTTCCCCCCCCCCTGTTTTTTTCTTCTTGGGCTTCAGGAGGAAGCCTTCGGGGGGGGGTGTTTTTGCTTCCCTGGGGACAAGGAAGGCAAAAAATGGAGCGTGGGGATGGGGGCGGCACACAGCACCACACCACCCCTGCCCGCGTGCCCCCTTTTGCCTCCTGGGCCTCAGGGAAGCCTCCTGGGCAAGCGGTAAGACAGCGAGAGGGATCCCAGCACGGATAATCATCGGGATGGGAGTAAAAAAGAAATACCTTAAGGAGTGACTGGGGAGGAGAGAACACAGTCAGTGATGTCGCACATGCGCGATAAGGACTCACTGACAGGGAGGGGCAGATGGAGAGGGGAGGGGCCAGCCGGGGACACAATTTGCTGGTTCTCCGAACTGCAGAGTATCATAACAACTGGGTCTATAGAACCGGTCTGAACCAATAGAATCCCACCCCTGAGCCTGGGTCTTTTTCACAGCTACTTTCCACACCACCTTAAAACAACCATATATCGAGCAACACCTTTCCACCTGGATGATGCACAAGACCCTGTGAATTGGCATGCAACTCAAATATTACTCTATACCTGCCAGATGGTTTTTATTGTTCTCCTTTAAGTTAACTTCAGCTTCTGATGTATCCTTCGAACAAACAAGGTTGGGAGGAGGAGAGAAAAGTTTCTAAGGGGAGAAAAATCAACTTTTCAGTGGCTAGTTGCCAAATTTTTCTATTAGCTTGCTTTATTGGTATAAAATCCAGAATACATAGCTGATTTCCAGAATAAAAAAATAAAATAAAAGCTACATAAAACCATTGAGACTCAGATCCTCTCATACTTATTTATTCTCTTCTTTCTCCGTGGTGGATTTTTCTCAGGAAAGTCAAAAGCATAAAGGAATTGTGGGAATGTGAGGTTGTGTTCCATTGGAAATAAAGGGCAGCCATTCTATCATTTCAGACCACCTAAAACTAATCCTGGATAGTAAAGAAAGAAAAATAATTACAAAAAATAGGCTAGTTACAGCAATGAGCAACCTGAGAGTTGGACTCTTAAGAATGGTTGAAAAGGAATTGAGGCCTTTGACCTATGGTGTGGCAGAAATTATTACATATAAAATGGACAACAAAAGCAACCAACAGCCAGGTACTAAATCATTTAAAACCAGAAACATCACTAGAAGCCAAAACCATAAGACTATGTCTGATTTATTTTGGCCATGTAATGAGTGTGAATTCATTGAAGGAGGCAGTGGTGCTAGGAATGGTTAGTGGAAGAAAAAGCAAGGGCAACAAAGAAATCGCTGGCTTGATACTGTCAAATCTGGTATGAAGGTGAACATCCAACACCCAAAAGAATTTATGCTTGACAGGGTAGCATAGAGAGCCCTTGCCTAGAAAGTCACCAAGAATCGGACATAGCTAAGTGGTTAAAAGAACAACAAATGCAATTTCTCAGAGTAAGGAATGAAAAGGGAACTAGTCATGTTCAAATCAGAGTTTAATCCAAAGTTCACATGTGAACTACTGAAAGTCCTTGTTTGGGTAAACCCAGAAATAGTTCTCAGCAATCATGTGATCAAAGAAAGGGGAAGGAGCCAGACCAAGAAGCAGAAATAACAGGATTTCTATATGAAATAATCAAAGTTTCTATATGAATTAACTATTTTGGAATACCTAGTCCCCTTGAGATGCAAAGAAACATGTGAATTAACCACTGTTTGATAGAATCATGGTATTACCTTTCAGTATTTGTCTGCTTTATATATTCATATACACATCCTTGATGTGTGTAATTAAATATTTCAAAAATATAATATCTCCCTACCATCAGCACAGACACCTCGGGTAAATAATATCAGATTATTTTTTAAAAATAAATACGATAACTAAGCTTTAAGGAATTGGGTATGTCTAGTTTGACAAAAAGAAGGACTAGGGATGACATGATAGTGTTCCAATATCTAAGGGGCTGCCCCAAAGAAGAGGGAGTCAAGCTATTCTTCAAAGCATCTGAAGGCAGAACAAGAAGCAATGAATGGAACCTAATCAAGGAGAGAAGCAATCTAGAAATAAGGAGAAATCCCCTGACAGTGAGAACAATTAACCAACAATTAACGAGGAAGACATGATAGCAGTATTCTAGTATTTGAGAGGCTGCCACAAAGAGGAGGGGGTCAACTTCAGAAGTGGTATTCAACAATTCTGACCTGTTCTGGAGAACCGGTAGAGGAAATTTGGAGTAGTTCGGAGAACCGGCAAATCCCACCTCTGACTGGCCCCACCAACCCCATCTCTTCTCTGCCTCCTGAGTCCCAGCTGATTGGCTGGCTCTTCTTTGGTTGCCCTGCACAGAAGAACAGAGCTGGAAAGCAGGCTAATGGGATGGGGAGGTAAAGGGATTTTGCAGTATCCCCTGCCATACCCACCAAGCCACACGATGCCCACTAAGCCATGCCCACAGAACAGTAGTACTTCTTTTTTTTTAATCCCACTCAATTTATTTTCCAAAGCATCAGAGGGCAGGACAAGAGACAATGGATGGAAACTAATCAAGGAGAGAAGCAACCTAGAACTCAGGAGAAACTTCCTAAGGGTGAGAACAATTAATCAGTAGAACTGAAACTGTGCTTGGCTCAGCCATTTTAATATTGGAACACTTCCTCTTTGCAAACCGCCTGATTCAACTGTCTTATCCTAAGACCGAGACTCTGTCTTTAGCAATCCCAAGAAACCAGAATTGCATCCCATGGGGCTGTGAAACCCACAGGTTTCTATTTGCTCCAGATCCTGCCTTTGGAAGTTCCTTCGTTATTCCCAAAATCCCACCCATGTCCCAACAGGTGTGTCCTTTCACCCCTCTCCTATTTACCCTAAAACTGTAAAGCTTTTTACATTGGCTGTCAGTGATACTGAAATCATGTTTTGTAAAAAAAAAAAAAAAACTTCTGCAGCACCTTCCCTTTACTCTCTGGGGTAAATTCTCTGCTTTTATCACAGTTTCCTCCTGCAAGGATAGTGTGGAAGTGATCTCACAATTGTAGGCAATGCAGCAACGATTCTCAAAAGCTTCCAGCTTTGTTAAAGCTTTCTTTTAGGTTGGGCATCTGTTCATGTGTTAGTAGAGGATCAGCAAACTCTCTATAATTGGAAACACTGTCTCATTTAAGGTTTCCTCCTATTTACATTAACCTTTTGGAAACAGATCACATTCCTTAATGTTCTAATGGGTTTTCCTTCACAATTCAGCGGGCAAGTACTGTCATTGTTCAGGTCACCTTCCCAAGACACTAAGGTGTTGATCTCAGGATGAAAGGATTAAAAAGTACCAATAAAGAAGCATAATTTCAGTACAGGGTTGAAATCAGTGGTCCTTGGTGCTCTCTGAGCTTGGTTGTTTTCTTGCAGATGTTTCATTACCCAGCTAGGCAACATCATCAATGCTGGAGCAGTACTTCATCAGCACTGAAGATGTTACCTAGTTGGGTAATGAAATGTCTGCAAGGAAACAACCAAGCACGGGGATTAAAAAATCCAAGCTCATGATAAAACATCTCAGCTAAAATTCTTCATGAATGTTAACATCATTTCCCATGGAACAAACTGAGATCAGGATTTGTCATTATGCTATACCGTATATCTTAATTAGCTCACCAATCTTGCTTTATCATTCACTAACTGCTTTGGGAAAAGCCAGAGGGATCCAATGCTAAGAAACGTGGAATATACATTTTATGATTTAAACATGAAATTAATTATTCAGACAATATCATTTGGTTTGCTGGACTCATCAACGAATTCTGGAAGGAGTGACACCTAAGATGACCTTTTATTTATGTACTCTTTGGATCTTAAAAACCTTTCTAAAAATTATTTTCCTTGCAACTTCTACAGTAAATCTTGTGTACAATAAAGCATCTTGGTTAATTAACTTCTGCATCTTCATTCCCAAGACAAGGTTGGCACATTATTTCAAATCATGCTTTGTTCATAATTCATTGGGTGAGTTGGGTGAATTCAGATAAAGGCATAAACCAGAGGTCTCCAAACTTGGCAACTGTAATAGCATAGCTGGCTGGAGAATTCTGGGAGTTGAAGCCCACAAGTTTTAAAGTTGCCATGTTTGGGGACCCCTGGCATAAACTATAGTTTCCAAATATATGTTAATGGGACTCAATTGTCCTTTTTAATCCTGAGCAGAACTGCAGATGACGTTGAGATGCTATCTCTCTCTATGCCCAGAGGTTGTGAGAGTCTGAATGAGGAAAAACAGGCATGGCCTGAACACCATGACAGATTGGAGGTCTTCTCAAAAGCAGTCTCTATAGAGAAGAGCAAGAAAGGTGATTAGGGGACTGGAGGCTAAAACATATAAAGGACGGTTTCATGAAGAGAAGGGCTAGGGCCCAGTGGAGATATGATCGCAGTGTCCAGTATTTGAGGGGCTGCCCCAAAGAAGAGGGAGTCAACCTATTCTCCAAAGCACCTGAAGGCAGGACAAGAAGCAATGGATGGAAACTCATCAAGGAGAGAAGCAATCTAGAACGAAGGAGAAATTTTCTGACAGTTAGAACTATTAATTAGTGGAACAACTTGTCTCCAGAAGTTGTGAATGCTCCAATCCTGGATGTTTTTAAAAAGAGACTGGACAACCATTTGTCTGAAGTGGTATAGAGCTTCCTGCATGAGCAGGGGGTTGAACTAAAAGACCTCCAAGGTCTCTTTCAACTCTTTTATTCTGTTGGGGGGGGGGTATGAGAAAAAGTAGCAATTAATAAGCAGAAAAGCCAATGTTAACACTAATATAGTAATGCTGTCAAGCCCTTTCTAGGACACAATGTCCCATTTCCTTAAAGAAGATATTTTTTAAAAATGAATCACACTGTTAAAATAAAGGCACAGTGTTTTTTCCATGATAATATTACTGCCTTTCCAACAGCTATTTTGTGTATCAAAACTCAGCCAGAAAAATGTAGGTCTTCCATTTCAGGGCAAGGAATTGTATCTTGTTCTATTTTTGTGTAAAGCCAGAGCACCCTTCTTCCACTCATGTTGTTTTCATCCTATTACACCTCGTTTCCGACTGGTACGCCAGTCACACTGATACCTGGATCAGGAGACGCTGCTGTCAGTAACTCATGGCCTGATAACCTCCAGGTCAGACTACTGCAACACGCTGTAAATGGGCGTGGCATGGCTTGGTGGTCGTGGCAGGAGAAGGATACTGCAGAATCCCCCTTCCCTCCCCACCCCACTAACCTGCTTTGCAGCTCCGTTCTCCTGTGCAGGACAACCAAAGAAGATCCAGCCGATCAGCTGGGACTTGGAAAGGAGAGAATAGATGGGGGCTGGGGCCAGTCAGAGGTGATATTTGCTGGTTCTCCAAACTACTCAAAATTTCTGCTACTGGTTCTCCAGAACTGGTCAGAACCTGCTGAATACCATCTCTGGTCTGGTGTGAATGAGTGGCGGTCTCGAGATATGTCAACTCTGTTATGACCCATTTCCTTGGAGAGAAGTCAGTTCAACACAGGATTTGGACACAGGGGAAACAGGGGAAGGACAGGGATTGGAAATGAGGACAAGAAATGTCATCCAGGTATTATTTTTCACAGACTGAAGGATAGATGGCGGGCAGTTGAATTCAGCAAAGAGAAGAGCTTTACTCATATGCTTAAATACACCCATATAGTCACCAATCTCACAAATGCAATTCTGGACAGTTCATAAAAATTAAAGCTTCAACATAACCCAAAGGAGGGAAAGGTCACATGATTTTCTGATTCTAAACCAAGTATGTAAGTGTTCTATATTAACATTCTCAAAATCCTGAGTTCTGATTGGTCCACGCGGACCTCAACGCGATTGGTTAACTAAACTACTGTGATTGGTGCGCTAAGAATCTACCACGATTGGCCAAGCCGATCATGGGAAATTCAAGGTGCTGTCATTGGCCGCCGAGCCGCCGGCTGGCTGAATAAAGCTGAGTGGCTCGCAGGTCTTGGACAGAACTGTATATTTGATAAAGAGCTGACTGTTCACTTTGGTCTCACATCTCAATGAACCCGATCTACCCGATCTAACACTGGCGATGAGGGTGGGATTGTGAGACAAGAGACCTGCACAGCACGTGGCAAATGGCACAAAATGACCAAGCAAGATGGCCAGCAGCACCATGCCACCCGCACCTTTCAACCCAGCCACTGAGGACTGGAAATCCTACACCAACCGGTTTCAGATGTTCCTGGAATGCAGCAACCTCAAGGACGCCAACGGACAGAGGAAATGGGCTGTTTTCTTGACACACTGCGGGCCCGCAGTGTTCAAGATGGCCAAAGCGTTGGCAAAACCCGCCAATGTAAAAGAAATGGACTAGGCTGACCTCGAGCCCATATTGTGCCACCATTACGCCCCGGCCGTGCCCACCCTCATCCGTAGGCATGACTTCTACCACCGGGACCAATGAGAGGGCGAAGCCATCAGCGACTTTGTAGCCCAGCTGAGGGATCTCGGAGGCCTGTGCAGGTTTACCAACTTGGACGAGGTCCTGTAGGACCAGGTCATTCTCGGACTCCGAGACCCCATCCTACAAAGCAGGCTAATGGCCAAGGGAGACATCTCCTTCGCCGACACCCTCGCAGAAGCGACTGCAGCCAAAGCCACCCACAAATCAGCAGCCTGGATGAGAAAAATGGCTGCGCCAGACCGACCAACAGCCAATGAGACGGCACCAACCGCAGAGAGACACACAGAGACCGGTCAATGGGCAACCACCACCCACCACTGCAACGGCAACTCACATTCCGACACTGACGACGAGGACGAAGAGATCCACCAGCTCCAGACGGAACATGATCAGCGGGACCGGAGGGGATGTAAGTCGGGGTTCCATTGTGCCAGCTGCGGCAACAATCACCCCCGCTCTGAATGCCATTTCCTTGATGCCATCTGCTGGCATTGCGAGAAGCGGGGGCATATCGCCAAGGTGTGCCAGAACAAGCGGAACCACAGCCCCCAGCGATGAGGCAACAGACCCTGGCGATGAGACGGCACCCCCCAGATACCGAGAACGCCAAGGCGAGAGCCGATGGAACAGCAACAACTGAACCCAATGACTCAGTGAGGTGCAGCAGAGGGTGGAAACCCACCAGACAGTCATCTTCGGCCATTCCTCAACCATTGACGCCCGGAAGGTGCACGTGGAGGTAGGCATCGAGGACCAACCATGCGAAATGGAGGTGGATTCCAGATCCTACCTCTCCATTTCCTGGCGCACGATTAAATGCCTTGTGCCTACCATCCACTGCCTCAAGCTGAATGACTAAAAACTGACCCTGAAAGACTACCAGGGAAACCGCATCCCTGTAGTCGGCATCGGACATTTTAAAATCACTTTCAAAGGCCACACCGAGGTACTTCCACTCATGATCGTAGACAGAGACTGGCCCAGCCTACTCGGACTGCAGTGGTTCTCCCCACTGGGAATCAAAGTGATGGGCGTCCACCACACCAACGAAGCAGACTAGGAAGCGGCGCTCATGAGGGACTTCCAGGAGGTCTTCAACAACACCCTAGGCAAGTACCAAGGGACCCCTATCTCCTTCAACCTTAACCCAAACGTCGCCCCAATTCGCCTCAAACCACGGCAAGTGCCATTTGCGCTCAAACCCAAAATCGATGAGCAGGTAGACAAGCTCATCATGCAAGGGGTCCTAGAGCCAATTGACCGTGCCCGCTGGGAAACACCCATAGTCACCCCCATCAAACCGGATGGCTCCATAAGAATCTGCGGTGACTATAAGGCCACCCTCAACCATGCTCTGCAGCAAAGCGCATACCCCGTCCCAGTAGTACAGCACCTTCTATACTCACTGGGGGGAGGCCGGGTCTTTGTGAAGCTTGACCTGGCGCAAGCCTATCAGCAACTACCGGTCGATGCCGAAACAGCCGAGGCGCAAACGATTGTTACACACCGGGGGGCATTCAGATGCAACCGACTCCAGTTTGGAGTCAGCATTGCTCCAGGAGTCTTCCAAAGCCTCATGGAAAGACTTCTCCAGGGGATAAAAGGAGTGGTGCCCTACTTTGATGACGTGCTGGTGGCAGCCGCCAACAAAAAGCAATTGGAAACCCATCTAAGGGCAGTGGTGCAAAAGTTCAAAGACGCCAGCCTTAAAGTTAAAAAAGGGAAATGCCAACTCTGCACCAAGAGGGTTGAATTCTTGGGGTATCTCCTAGACTGACATGGAATCCACTCCACCAGAAAAAAACTTAGAGCCATCAAGGAAGCCCCCACACCAACGAATAAGGCAGAGGTGCAGGCGTTTTGGGGACTCATTAACTTTTACAATGTTTTCCTACCCCAAAAGGTGACCGTGGCGGAACCCTTGCATAGGCTGCTGGATAAAACAGCCACCTGGACTTAGGGGAAGTGGGAGGAAAACACATTCCAACAGACCAAAAACCTGCTCACGTCAGACACAGTCCTGATCCAGGATAGCGAGACCCTGCCGCTGACAGTAACATGTGACACGTCACCCTTTGGCATCGGGGCAGTCCTCAACCACATCCTACTGCATGGGAAGGAAGCACCCATCACCTCAAGAACGCTGTCCAAGCGGGAGAGGAATTACAGCCAGCTGGACAAAGAAGCCCTCGTAATCATCTCCAGAGTGAAAAGGTTCCACGAGTACCTTTACGGTAGGACCTTTTCAATCATCAAAGACCAAAAACATCTACTTGGGATACTGGCAGGGAACAAGGCCACCCCGAACATCCTATCACCCAGGATGACAAGGTAGTCCGAGTTCCTTGCCGCCTACAGCTATGAGCTGACACACTGGCCTGGCAAGGACATTTCGCACGCAGACGCACTAAGCTGACCCCCCCACCAGGCCTGGAAGATGACCCAGCACTCACAACAACAACCCTGCAAATAGAAACTCTACCCAGCCCACTCCTAACCGCATCAGACATTGCCCGGGAAACAAATAAAGACAAACGGCTGGCGCAGGTATTGAGCTGGGTAGAGAGGGGGTGGCCGGAAAATGATGGTGATGAACAGTTCAAAGCCTTCAGGAGCCGGCAAACCGAGCTGTTCACACAGAAGGGGTGCATACTTTGGGGAGACCGGGTGGTTATACCAGACCAGAGACATTACAAAAGAGAGTATTAGCAATGCTGCACGAGGGGCACCCGGGCATTGTCAAGATGAAAGCCGTGGCCAGGAGTTATGCTTGGTGGCCAGGGATGGACAAACAAACCGAGACATGGGTAGCCAAGTGCAATAGGTGCCAGGAGACGAGGTCCACCACCCTCGCCGCTCCAGTCCTGGAATGGGAAACCCCCAGAGGCCCATGGTCGCGAATCCATATAGACTTTGCCGGGCCCACCAAGGAACATACATATCTCATCACTGTGGACACTTACTCCAACTGGCTGGAAGTAAGCACCATGAGGACAACAACAACAGAAGCCATCATAGATAAACTGAACAAACTTTTTGCGACACACGGGCTGCCAGATGTGCTAGTGTCGGACAACGGTCCACAGTTTATGGCACTAGCATTTGAAAAATACCTGGCCAAACGGGGAATCAGGCACGCATTAACCTCGCCAGCTCACCTGGCGGCAGGTGGAACAGGCGGGAAGAACGGATGGTTCAATACACAAAAAAACCCATCCAAAAAAATAGAAACCAGCGAAATACAGGAGAAAATAAATAAAATGCTATTCATACAGCACATTACACCCAACACAACCACAATAAAAGCCCAGCAACAATAAAAGCCCATCCAACACAATAAAAGCCCATCCAACACAACCACAATAAAAGCCCAGCAGAACTACTGATGGGCAGAAAATTAAGATCCCCACTGGACCGGCTGCATCCCACATACAATCCAGAAAAAACCCCAGACTCATCCAGCAGACACCGAGCATTTAACATCGAAGACACGGTCTACGCGAAAAACTTCACAGGAGACCCACTCTGGGTACCAGCACAAATAACCCAGGTAAATAACCCAGCACAAATAAACCAGGGACCCCGATTGTACAGACTGCAAACCACTGGCGGAAGGAGCTGGAAGCGGCACATCGACCAGCTACGGTCAAGACTAACCGCTAACAGCCCTGACAACCCGACAACAACAACTAAAGAAACCAGAGAGGGGGAGGAAACTACAACAACCAAGCAAGGGGGAGATGAAAGGCCTAAAACGCAAGCAGAACATCCCCCAAGCAGAACTAGCCAACCCCAAACAATAAACCAACCATACTCACCGGTAGACCTCGAACCGTTGCAGACGGGAGCTTCACCTGGAAGGAGCAGCCAAGCCAGTTCAACCAGCCCAGAAAGACCAGGCAGGAACAGCAGAGACAGCAGCTCGACCGACCCGGGTAGACCGGGTGGGAGCTGCAGCAATAGGCCCGGTTCACCCTTCCAGGCAGTTCCATCGAAGAGGTTGAGAGCGACAAGGAGCCCATCCGAACTGGTCGAGGATCACACACAGACTGAGCTGTGCAAGTCAACTAGGCAAGTACGGAGCCCTGCCTACCTGCGCGACTACGTCACCACGCTCCATCGGGTGAAACCAAGAGGGGAGGGGTGTTCTATATTAACATTCTCCAAATCCTGAGTTCTGATTGGTCCACGTGGACCACAACCCGATTGGTTAACTAAACTACTGTGATTGGTGCCCTAAGAATCTACCGCGATTGGCCAAGCCGATCGCAGGAAATTCAAGGTGCTGTCATTGGCAGCCGAGCCGCTGGCTGGCTGAATAAAGCCGAGGGGCTCACAGGTCTTGGACAGAACTGTATTGTTGTGAATGCATAATACCAATAAAGTTATCATTGAGCTTGAAGTCTAGTGCAGGGTTCTGGCCCTGCACTTCTGATTGGCTGTTGATGGCCCGATCGGATTGGCCCGTTCAGGAGCCTCCGATTGGATATTAACAGACCATTCCTATTGGTTAACGGAGCTAGCGCTCCAGGTTCGCTATTGGTTAAGTAGTTAATAAGTTGCCTATATAAGTGAGGCTTGAGCAGCCTTTGAGCTGAGCTGTCACAATATGTAAATAAAGAGTTTGAAGTTCACTGTTTCTACTGGCTCGTCTCCATCTTTCGCACCCATGCTCCAGACTTAACACTGGCAACGAAGGTGGGATTGGATGACATCAGAGCCAACTAAGCATGTGATGGAAGCGCACAACAGCGGAACCATGTCCGGCGGCGCAATACCACCCGCTCCATTCGATCCAGCCCAAGAAGACTGGGAGTCTTACATGGATCGTTTCCAAATGTTCCTAGAAACAAATAATCTGAAGGATGCAACAGCCAGAAAGAAGCGGGCGGTATTCCTGACGCACTGCGGCCCAATGGTTTTTAAGATAGCTAAGGCATTAGCAAAACCAGATGAGGTGAAGGCCATGGACTGGGATGTCCTCGAACCGCTGCTAAGGGCCCACTACGCACCCACCATTCCAACGCTTGTAAGATGACACGAGTTTTATCAACGGAACCAGCGGAAGGGAGAAAGCGTCGCCGATTTCGTTGCAGACCTCTGGAACTTGGGAGGCCTTTGCGATTTCGCCAACCTGAAAGAGGCTTTGAGACACAGAGTAGTCCTAGGACTAGACGCTCTAAACGTGCAGAGCAAAATAATGGCAAAGGGCGACATCACCCTTAAGGACGCCATAGCTGAAGCTACAGCAGCTGAGGCAACCAAGAAGTCGGCTGCTCAACTACGCCGAATTCGCACTCCAAACCACCAACCGGACGGCGAAATTTCACCCAATGCAGAACGGCAACGTTCTACGGCCCATCATGAGGACCTCTCTTCGTTGTCAGACAGCGACGAAGAAGAGGTCCATCGCCTACGGACCGATCGGAACCGACACCCAAAGTCCCAACAACCCTGCGCTGGCTGCAGGGCCAACCATTTTCGTGCTGACTGCAAATTCTGCGTCGCACTCTGCCATGAATGCGGGAAACGGGGCCACATTGGGCGGGTCTGCAGAAGCCTCCTCAGACCCAGCCAGACCTCGAAAGGAACCAATCTCAGCAAATCGGCAGGGAATCGCCCTGTAAGGTGAGAAACCACTCCTACAGAAACTGACCCGTGAATCGTCTAGCGAGATGAGAAGAGGCTCACCAAACACTCACTATTGGCCATGCCTCTTCATTAGATGCTCAGAAAATTCAGGTCAACGTGAATATTGAAAATCGGCCCTGCCCAATGGAAGTAGACTCAGGATCATCCCTCTCGATGGTCTCCTGGAAGACCCTCAAGCAACTCATCCCCACGATCCGACGCCAAGACCTTCAATTTCAACGGCTCATCCTAAAAGATTACCAGGGGAACCGAATTCCAGTTGCAGGATCCAGCCGAGTCCGGGTTACATTCAAGAACCGCACAGCGTACTTACCCCTGACAGTGATCGACAAGGACTGGCCTAGCCTGTTGGGCCTACAGTGGTTCGCGCCACTCGGCATCGAAGTGGCAGGCTTTAATCGAATCGGCGGCAGTGACTGGGAGGAAGACCTCGCCTGTGAATTCAAGGACGTCTTCGAGGAAAAGCTAGGCGAGTACAAGGGGACCCCGATATCTTTTAGTCTTAATCCAAAGATAGCGCCCATCCGCCTCAAGCCTCGTCGAGTTCCGTTTGCTCTAAAACCGAAAATCGATGAGCAGCTAGATAAGTTGATTGCCCAGGGAGTTTTAAAACCAACGGATCACTCCCCTTGGGAAACGCCAATAGTGACACCCATTAATCCGGACGGCTCCATTAGAATTTGCGGGGACTACCGAGCCACCCTGAACCACACCCTGCAACAGAACCCATATCCGGTGCCAGTAGTACAGCACCTCCTCCATTTCCTGGGGGGCGGAAAAGTCTTCGCTAAACTAGACTTAGCTTAGGCCTACCAGCAATTGCCGGTTGATGAAACAACGGCACAGGCACAGACTATCGTAACACACCGTGGCGCATTTAAGTGCATGAGGCTTCAATTCGGAGTCAGTGTAGCCCCAGGAATTTTTCAGAGCCTAATGGAGAGACTATTGCAGGGGATCAAGGGCGTTGTCCCCTATTTCGACGATGTGCTTATTGCTGCCCCCACTAAAAGCGTCTAAGATTAGTATTAATCATCTCCATCTTTCGCACCCATGCTCCAGACTTTACATGTATATTCAAGAAAGAGCTGACTGTTCACTTTGGTCTCACATCTCAATGAACCGATCTACCCGATCTAACAGTAAGACTTGTTTGGAAGTTAATCATCTGGTTTTTAACTGTCCCATGAATTCAATGGAGCTTTCTCGAACTGGTCATACAAATTCCTTCCTTCCTTCTTTCCCTTCCCTTCCCTCTCTTTTTCTCTCTAGCTATATCTCTTCATGAAATGTCTCTTTTCTGCTTTTATTCATATGCTTTTCTTTTCATATGAATACTATTGGATCTCAATGAGATATGAGTTATCTTGTAAAACACTCTAATGAGATATGAGTTATCTTGTAAAACACTCTAATGAGATATGAGTTATCTTGCAAAACGCTCTTAAAGCAATTCCAACTTCCTGATAATTACAGTATCAGAAGTTTAAAAGGTTGGTCAGTCACATAACTGTTTTTATAGTTGTGTTAACTTCAAGGAAGTTAACCGAAAGATCCTTGGCATCCACTACACAGACCATGTGACAAATGAAGAGGTCCTAAATAAAATACAACAGGCAATAGGACCACACGACAACCTTCTTACTGTCGTCAAGAAACGGAAATTGAGATGGTACGGACACGTGTCTCGCTCTACTGGCCTCGCAAAGACCATCATGCAAGGGACGGTAAGAGGAAGCCGCAAACGGGGAAGACAACGAAGGAGATGGGAGGATGATATCCATGATTGGACAGGCTTGAACCTGGCAGCATCCCAGAGAGCAGTGGAGGACGGAGACGGATGGAGAAGCGTGGTGGTTAAATCTTCGCAGGCGCCCCAACGACCTCAAAAGAGGTCACGGGATAGGTGCTAGGTGCTAACTTCAAGGAAGCAAGATCTTGCATTCTCTTCCAAGCACAAGGTAAGTGACATGCATAATACCTCTGTCAATCTTTTTAAAGATTATTTTCTGTCAATGTTTAAAATAATTTGAGAGTTGACTAGAATTCTTCCTGGAAGGAAATCTACTTATACTTATACCGTAACAAAGCTTACTTTATAAAAATTGTAAAATTAAAGACAAGCCTGGGATTAATGTTGTTTTTCTATACTATCTATCATTTTAAAGGTGCAGCCATACAAATCCATACCAAAAGAAATATTTGGGTTTCTTAAATATTTTGTGTAAGTTAAAAAAAACAAGTTACAAACAGAGATGGGAAAATGTTTTACATAGTCTAACAGCTTAGTCGCAAAAGAAGAAAGTGATATATAAAATTTAGGAAGAACCAGGATTGAATTTCAAGTAATGTTGGACTAAAGTCACACCTATGTCATACCACTTTGTGTGGAATTTAAGTGGAATTTACTTGTGAATCAGAGTTTGGCCAATTATGCTCAGAAATTTAAAAGGTAGATACCGAGAAGGATGAGATTTTTTTGAGACTTAGTTACGTGAACCTTTGTCATGTAGCAGTTCAATCCATGTGAATTCACTGAAAGATGTCAATCAGCCCCGATGTGCTAGTCATGAACAGGTGAAACCGTCCACTAATTTTGGGATTCTGTTTTAGGCTACAGGTAGAGTCCACTCTGAGAAATCCCTCAGGTTGCTGCAATAAGCTTATCCTGTTTAGAAAACGATTCGTTGTCTTTATATGTGCAAATATTAAGCCTAGCTTTAAAGAGAGCCATTTTGGTGTAGTGGCCAAGGCATCAGGCTAAAAAAAAACAAAACAGAAGACCATGAGTTCTAATCTTGCCTTGCACCCTTGGGCCAGGTTCTTTCTCTCAGCCCTAGGAAGAAGGCAATGACAACCCCCTTCTGAAAAACCTGGCTAAAAAAACTGCAGGGATTTTGTTCAGACAATCTCCTAAAATCGGACATGACTGTGTGGAGGAAAGTAGCTATGTGATATAGGGGAATTGGTGCAAACCATGTCTATTAGTTAGAGCGAATGCACTGTGCAAAACTAGAAAATGGATTGTCTCTCTCTGACTAAATTAAGCATATGATTGTCGGATGACACCTTTTTTGCACCAGGTTTGGGGCAAACTATATATACTGAAAACAATATTTTTAAACTAACTAGATGATCGGTGGAGATCAAAGTATATTTATTCAATCCAAAGTTGTAGCTTTGGATGGGTGGCCATGCTAGGCCTGCCTTTTCAGCCCCTTTGTATAAGTCTTTTTGTTTAAAGATTTAGCCAGTTATTATCAATGGAATACAATCGAACAAAATGTGTTAGCTTATAACCATAGTTCCATTGTTTAAATTAATTAATGTATTTATATTTATTTATTTGATTTGTCAATCACTTACAAGATAATAGGCATAGGTATAAACATAAGTAAGAATGCAGGAAATAGGTATAAATAAATGGAGACAATAGGGCAGGGACAATAGGCACAATTGTGCACTTATGCATGCCCCTTACAGACCTCTTAGGAATGGGGTAAGGTCAATAGTGGATACTTTAAGATTAAAGGAGTGGGGGTTAGAGGATATAACAAGGTAGTGCATTCCAGGCATTGACCACTCTGTTGCTGAAGTCATACTTTCTGCAATCAAGTTTGGAGCGGTTTACATTGAGTTTGTATCTGTCATGTGCTCTTGTATTGTTGTGGTTGAAGCTGAAGTAGTCATTGACTGATAGGACATTGTAGCAGATCATTTTGTGTACTATGCTTAAATCCAACTATAGGTGGTGTAGCTCAAGGTTGTTCAAGCCCAAAATTTCAAGCCTGGTGATATAGGGTATTCTGTTGCGAGCAGAGGAGTGTAGTACTCGTGAAATATTTCTGGACTTGCTCAATTGTATTTATGTCCGATATACAATGTGGATTCCAGACAGATGAGCTGCATTCGAGTATTGGTCTAGCAAATATTAGTTAGTTAGCAATTCAATATTACCGGAGGAGAAGCTTCGTAAGATTAAATTTACAACTATTAATGCCTTTTTGGCAATGCAGTTACAGTGAGCTCTGGCGCTTAGGTCGTTTTATATAAGTACTCCAAGGTCCTTGACAGAGTGAGAGTCATCAACGAGGTCCTATCCACCTAGCTTGTATTTGGTGAACTGATTTTTTTTTACCAATGTGTAGGACAGAGCATTTGTTGGTCGAGATTTGGAGTTGCCAATTGTTTGACCAATCAGAAAAATAATCAAGATCGCTCTGAAGGACAGTAGCATTGTCAGTGGTGTTGAATAGTTTTATGTCATCTGCAAAGAGGATGCAGTTGCTTATAAGGTGATCACAAAGGTCATTATGTAGAGTATAAAGAGTGTGTGTCCTAGAACACTGCCTTGGGGGAAACCGCTGTTAACTGGAGCAGGGTTTGATATAGAGTTCCCTATTTTTACTATTTGTTGCCTTTGAAAGGAATGCAGTAATCCACTTATGAAGGGATCCAGAAATGCCATAAGAGTTTAGTTATAACAGTAGTTTGTCATGTACCACTGAATCAAAGGCTTTGCAGAAGTCTATGTAAATTGTGTCTATTCCTTTACCCTAGTTGAGTAGAGTAGTCCATATGTTTTTACAGTGTAGGAGTTGTAGATGCAGGACAATGTTTTTCTGAAACCAAATTGTTTTTTGGAGAGTAGGTTGTTTGACTTCAAGTGGAGGGTAATGGATTGGTTAATGATTGATTCCATGACTTTGCATGTGACACAATTGGTCTGTAGTTTTCAACCAGGTGGGGGGCACCTTTTTTGAAGATAGGGATGACCATTGCTGAGGACCATAGATTCAGTAATCACCATGAACCTTTTCCTCTTGTGTAACCTTCCTTCTTTCTATATTTCATTAAATCCTGTTTCCTTAAAGAGTGAAAGCAGATGCCCCTTTATTTAAACACATGTCTCTTTATCTAGAGCTTATGGGTGTTTTATCTTTCTTACATATGTGTTTTCTATACATACATCTTCTTTTACATGCATATGCTATGCGATCTTTTTCTTGTTTCCAATGGAGAAGTCGGCTTTTACATGGTGAAAATGCTGCCTGTATTTGACGATTTCCTTTCCCTTAACTAATGAGAGTAGCAGACAGCTAACTCCGTGGATTTCCATTTTAATTTCCTTCAAAGCCTTGATAGCCAATATTGTTGAACTACAGGCAGTTCAAAGTGCATTAGTGAGCATTCAGAGTTACAAGAAAAAAGTGACTTAGGCACAGGGAGTACAATAACTTATTATTTATTTCAAGCAATAAAGTAATTACTCTATTGTGAATTAGGTCACAATAATGGGAAAATAATTCCTTGATTAAGGTTGCTAAGTTTTCAGTTTTTTGAATACTTTCAAGGTTATGATTTTCTCATGTGAAATAGCCATATCTACTTTGAAAGCTTGTATGGACTATGTACTGATTTGTTGACAGTATTTTTTGTCTAATAAATTGCTGACGATCACAATTATTATTTACTTGACTAAGACCCTGGAGGGATAGAGAAACAGAAGTGGCATAATATACAGGTAGTTCTTGACTTACAAACCCAGTTGGTACCAGGATTTCCATTGCTAATCGAGGCAGTTGTTAAGTGAGTAATACCCAATTTTACAACCTTTTTTTTACCAAGTTTATTAAGCGAATCAATGCAGTTGTTAAGTAAATCATGCAGTCATTAAGAAATTCTGTCTTTTCTCATTATTTTGTATATCAGACGCCGGCTGGGAAGGTAGCAAATAATGATCATGTAACTTTGGGACACAGTTGATCCTACATACATGCTGGATGACAAGCACCCAACTTTTCATCAGGTGTTTGCAGGGTTGTTGGAATGGTCATAAGTGCGAGGAGCAGGGATATAACTTCTTCCACTGCCATTATAACTTTGAACAGTCGCTAAACAAATGGCCACAAGTTGAGGACTATCTGTATGTGTCTAATCTGCAGAGGTTTCAAGGAGTTCAAAAAAGTCAAGATGGGGGCAATCATCTTCATAAGATTTAGTGCTCCAGGACAAATTCTCATCTCATCTATTTCTTTCATTGGTCAAATCAGTTTGGGGGCAGGGACAAAAAGTCATACTCAACTGCAGTGTGAGGAAATGCCAAGAGGTCAGTGTTAGGCCCTCTAATTTGGCCTATCCAGTTTCAGAGGAAGGTTGCCATGAGAAAGATTGAAGTGGACACTTGCTGGGTGTCAGGCTTGTTCCAATTTGGTTCTTAGGAAAGAAAGACTCTCGACTCCATGGTTGAAGGGAAAGATTCAGACCCCTCACATCCTGGACATAAACTGTTTCAACTCCTTCCCTCAAAACGATGCTATAGAGCACTGCACACCAGAACAACTAGACACGAGGACAGTTTTTTCCCAAACGTCATCATTCTGCTGAACAAATAATTACCTCAACATTGTTCAACTATTTACAAAGTCTGCACTATTATTACTATTAATCTTCTCATCACTCCTTGTCACCCATCCCCTCTCACTTGTGACTGTATGACTGTAACTTTGTCGCTTGTATCCTAGTAGGATTTGATTGCTTATTGTATCCTATGACTATCATTAAATATTGTACCTGATGATTCTTGACTCTTGACGAATGTATCTTTTCTTTAATGGACACAGAGAGCATTTGCACCAAAACAAATTCCTTGTGTGTCCAATCACACTTGGCCAATAAAAAAGAATTCTAATTCAATTTTACTAAGTTTAAGTGGTTATAGCAGAAGCAAAGCTGGATCTGAATATTCCCTTGCAAAGCCTCTTCCCTTCCCACTCCCCTTGACTAGAGTCCAGTCACATTCATTTTAGATGTTTTGGGAATGTCTTTGAGTTTTGGAAAACAGCCTCTTCGATGTAGTTTCACATTCTGCTTTCATGGTCTGTCCCTGGTTGGCTGGTTTGTTCCAGTTCCTCTGGTTCCTGTCTCTCTGTCATTTCCTCCCTTCCTCCCTTTGCCAATTCCCACTTCCCCATCTTCCTCCCCATTCCTCTGCATTTTATGGCAAGATGCCCACTAGCAAAACAAGATATGCTGAAGATAGTAGGCCTCACCCTGGGTTTTAGCTAAGGAAACCACGTCCTAGACATGGGATTTAGTTGCTTGCTGGAAGATAATAGGCAAGGTTTTAATTATTTGAAAGCTCTGTTTTTTAACCTCCTTTAGCAAACAGGGTGTCTTACAATTTGAAAGGACTATAAAAACAATACAAATGAACTAAAAATAAAACACAATGAAACTTGGAACAGTAAATAGAATTACAGAGTAGGGGAATAAAAGTATAACAAAGCCAATCATTACATAAACTGTTCAGAAATCTTTCTTGGCAAGTTCACGCAGAGTTCAAGAAATCTGGCCAGAGGGAAAACTAGGCCTTCAGGGCCCTGCAGAAGTCCAACAGGGTCAGGACATCTGAACTTTGGAGAAAATAATTAATGTCCCATGAGTAAGGCTTTGAGACAGAGAAACGTTTCCTGGATTCCACAGAAATGTTCCTAAAAAGGACCTGAGCTTGCTCACCTTTCCAGATCTCATGGGACAGGTAGAGACGATTGGAGATAGGTAACCCCACAGATAACTCTGCCCTGGGCCATGAAGAGCTTAATAATAACTGATAATTTATATGGTCTTCAAGGGCAACCTCATGTAAAGTACACTGGAATGATCCAAAAAGAAGATGACCCGGGTAGGAGTGACTTGAGAATGATCCTTTGATCTGGCACACATTTTGCCCACAAGGAAGATGTGTGTAAAAGTTCTCCTGACCCCCTTCTCTTCCATCGGGAATGGTAAACATAAGTCAATGTTCCTAAACTATTCACCATGGTGGCGAAGTGCTTAAAGTGCAGTACTGCAGGCTACTTCTGCTGACTGCTGGCTGCCTACAATTTGGCAGTTCGAATCTCACCAGGCTCAAGGTTGACTCAGCCTTCCATCCTTCCAAGGTGGGTAAAATGAGGACCCAGATTGTTGGGGGCAAGAGGCTGACTCTGTAAAACCACCTAGAGAGGGCTGTAAAGCACTGTGAAGAGGTAATATAAGTCTAAGTGCTATTGCTATATACCAGTTCTATTCTGTGGAAGGGGAAGGGATTCTTTAATTTAGAATTAAAGAAATAGGTTTTTAATGCTGCAAAGGTTAGACACCCCTGCTCCACCCATATCAGATAAAACTTTCTTCCTACAAATCATAAGGTTGAGTCTTGATGAAATCTGAGCGTATCTATTCATTTTTCATTATACATCCTTTAACAAACCTTAGTTTATCCCTTGTTTGCATTTATTTCAAGTTTTCTGGCTTCATTACAAAGCCACTCACTTTTCCATGGTGGCTGAGCTTCTCGCTGTCAAAGTGACCCTGGACCGTTTACAAAATGATTTAAAAAAAAGAGATAAGCTATAAGGAAACTGAAATTGAAAGAGATTACATAGAGACTGAAAACTATGAGGATGGCCAACACCATGGTGGTGGGGTTATCCCTCTCTATCACATGGGCCACGCCCAACAAAGACCAACCTCAGCAGGACCCCAAGCTCTTCCAGAAGGCCAAAGGCAGTGGTGGGGGGAATGGACCTCACCTTGACCTTAACATGCTTTGCACATTAGAAACCCATAGAAAGGAGACATAAATGGCACACTCCAAGCTTGGTGGTTTTTTTCTGCAGACATTTCATTAACAAACTAGGTGTTGTGGTTCACCGGCAGCCTGTGCAGACTGCAGCGGGATTGGACAGTGGGGAAGAATGGGGGTCAATCCGGGAGTCTGAAGAGGACTCGGACAAGGGTCCTGCATCCAATGCAGGGATGGGGCCAGGACCATCTGGGAGTGGGGTTCTGCTTTGGAGCCTTTGGAGTCTGGCAGCAGTGAGGCAGAGGACCCAGGGGAGCCTGTTCCCAATGCACAGAGCTGCTAGAAGGTGAGAGCAGCTGAAAAAAAAAGGGGCGACTTGGGAGTAAGGCTGGGAAGTGATTGCCCCTCCCATAAGGGATAAAGTAGAGGCCAAGATGATGAATCTTTTGTAGGAAGCAAAGTCGTTCATTCGGTTCAGGTTCATTCTTGAAGCTCTTTGTACTTTAGTTGGGGTTTTTTTCTGGTTCATGTGATACTTCTGTTATTGGCAGCACTTCACAGAAAAGAAAGATGGGTGCTTATCTCGAGGGACTGGCTGGGAATGAAAACAATTCCCAGTGTTGCAATAAAATAAGACTTGTTTTTAAAACAAGCATGGGAGTAATTATGGTCTAGAAAGCCTTGGTCAGAACACTAGGTAACATCATCAGTTCACTAGTTGGATAATGAAATGTCTGCAAGGAAACCATCAAGTTCAGAAGGCACCAAGGACCTCATAACCCCAAACTACAAATATTCTCTTCCATCAATAAATGGTACATTTTATCTAATCTCCACTCCACTTCAGTTCTGTTTTAATATCTCCGGATTATTTCTACCAATGTTTAAATTGTAGTGTAAACTTTCCTTGGAAGTATCAGCAATAAAAAGATGTGTGCAGTACTCCTGCAGGAATTAATGTTGCTTCAAGATATCTCCTTTCCTAGACATAGAGTTATTCTACACTATCATCTAAGTAGGGTCTAGTAATCGGGGGAAATGAAAATCCCAGCCACTGTAGTTTATCGATATACCCATATCCAGTACATACATGCCATTTTCCACTTATTTAATTAAAAAAAAACAAGCAAGGATCTCCCTATTAAATCTTGCTTCTTGTTCTTCTGGTTGTTATAGTTTTGTATTTATTTAGGTGGGGCTTTGTTCTTGATTTTGTAAATAGTGCTGAAGTTTGCTATAGGATGGCTTCCCAAGAAATTAAATAAAACAAATACTAAACAAAGGTGATTTATAGACAAAAGCATATTGCATTTGTTACATTTTTAGGCAACTGGTTCTTAGCAGCTGTTTTTCATGCCCACAAGGAACGCCATGCTGGCGATATTCTTGGGATATCATATATGTGGGTTTCTTGACTTTTAAGCTGTTCCCACTCTAACTCCAAGTATCCTTTGATCAGCATGTTGACTAGAGAATTCTGGGAGCTGATGTCCTCTCAAGTCAAACTTGAGAAACACAGGGATAGATTAATATAATCATAATATGGTTTAAACCCAACACATTTCTCAAACAGGTATAGCCACCACTCCTGGTAACAAAACATCTTTAGATCTTCTCAAAAGTGTCTACATGGTTATGAAGTGGATTCCAGTGGTGGGATCCAAATTTTTTTACTATCGGTTCTGTGGGTGTGGCTTGGTGGGTGTGGCAGGGGAAGGATACTATAAAATCTCCAGTCAGAGGTGATATTTGCCGGTTCTCCGAACTACTCAAAATTTCTGCTACCGGTTCTCCAGAACTGGTCAGAACCTGCTGAATACCACCTCTGATTCCTTGGACTGAGCTAGCAGCTCAAGGGTCTCCAATCTTGGCAACTTTTAAGACTTGTGGACTTCAACTCTCAGATTTCCTCAGCCTGACTGGGGAATTCTGGGAGTTGAAGTCCACAAGTCTTCAAGTTGCCAAATTTGGAGAGCCTTGGGCTAACTAGCACCTTAGGATATTGTTGGAATTATTGATTTAACTTTAAAATACCATGTTCTTTCTCTTCTTCTGAATTAGGAACCCTCAAGATGAATCCTCACACGATTATAAACCAGCCACAGATGACAGCAACCCAACTTCAAAGCCGTGAATGGCAAACTGACTTATTCGATTGTTTCAATGAGTGGGGAGTGTGTAAGTAGCTATGTATATATCTCAGGGTGGAGACAGTTGTAGACTTGTTGGAATTCTTGAAGAAATCTTGGACCAAATACTTCTTCAAACTGGAAGATTGCTGTGGTGAAAATACATTTTCACAATTTCAGTCACAAATTAACTTCCATGGACCTTACTTCATCCTTAAGTGGTCAGTAGAGGGGGCATGCATAAGTGCACTAACATGCCTATCGTCCCTGTATTTTTATTCTCTTATTCTTGTGCTCATTTTTGTTTGACAAATTCCAATAAATAAAATTTTGATTATGTTTACTAAAGGTAGGTGTCAACCCTAAAATACTTCTATAGTCTTTTTAAAGTTGCCAACAGAAAGGAAGGCGGGAAACAGTGTTGGTATTCAACCGGTTTGCACCGGATCGGGCAAACCGGTAGCAAGAATTTGGCATGGGTTGCTGAACCGGTAGTAAGTTCTGACTGGCCACACACCCGATCCGGTCACCCTCCTGCCCGATGCTTGCTTACCCCGCCCACCTGACATTCACCTAAGGTATTTCTTTTTTTTTTTTTCCCTCCTGACAATCAGCTGTACATAGATCATCTGTGCCAGGATTCCCCTTGCTGAGGCCCAGGAAGGCAAAAAATGGAGGGAGGAATTCAGCCTCCCCACTCCAGAGGAGCTTTAGGGGAGCAAAAACGTCCCCCCCCCAGGCTCTTCTGAGGCTAGGAAGCTCCCAAAAACGAATGGAGGCTGCAAAAAAAGCAAAAAAAAAAAAAAGCCACACCCACCCAGTCACATGGCCATGCCCACCAAGCCATGCCCACAGAAACGGTAACAAAAATTTTTGAATCCCACCACTTTTTTGGGGGGGAAGGGTTTGAAAGAGCAGTGCGGCAGCTTGGAAATTGGAAGTGCATTCCATAAATAGTTTTCAAAGATAGTAGCTAGGGGATTGAAGTTTCTGCCGTGCAGAACTCTAATTGGAGAACATGATTGATGACTCTTGGCTATGAATGTGTCTCATTGGAGAATATGAACTATGATACACCCAGGGGGTGGGGGGAAACCAATAGATGGGGTGGGGCCAGTCAGAGGTGGCATTTGCCGGTTCTCCGAACTACTCAAAATTTCCACTACCAGTTCTCCAGAACTGGTCAGAACCTGCCGAATACCACCTCTGCTTCAGGGCCTTGTGAAAGAATGTCAAAATGGGAGCCAGTCTAATTTCTGCAGGGACAATGTTCCACAGGGAAGTGGCCACCACGGAGAAAGCCCTTCTTCTGGGTCCCGCCAGATGTATCTGCTTCGGAGAGGGGACTCATAACATCCCCTACCTCCCCATTCTTGTGAGTCCAGTGAATGCAATCGAGATGGTCCTTCAGATAACCTCATCCTTACTTGAACTTACAGTTGTTGGCATTTTGTTTCATAAAGAGCATGTGGTATTCCCTGGGAGAGAACTCTATGGGGTGCTCTTACCATGTATGAACTCACCCAGATGGCATTTGCAAAAGTTTCTACTTCTTTTCTAGGTGTCTGTGGAATGTGTTGTCCCCTGTGTATGGGATGCCATATTGCCTCAGAAATGAACGAATGCCCTCTTTGTGGCATAAACATGGCCTTTAGAACTCTCTATCGGACAAGATATGGCATTCCGGTGAGCAGAGGCTCTCTACAGTTTTTCCTTCCTGTTTTCATTTGGATTTTGAAAACATCTTTAACCTGGTTGTCAACTCATAAAATATTTCTATGGTCTTTTTAGAGTTGCCAACAGAAAGGAGGGAAGTTCAGTAGCTTACAAAAAGGAAACTGCATTCCATAAATGTTTTCAAAGATAGTAATTAGGTGACCAAAGTTTCTGTCACACAAAATTCTAACTGGAAAGCATGATTGATGACTCTTGGCTATGGATGTGTCCCATTGAAGAATATCAATTATGATATATCCAGGCAATGCCAGACCTTTTAACTCCCAATAAATCCTTATGAAGTTTTGGAAGTTTGGCCCAAGACTCATGATTTAAATGGGGTTAAGTGCCGGAATCCTGACACTAATTGTCTATGGAGATTGCCAATCATCCAGGTCATGGTTGTGCCAAAGGTGGTTTTTCCAAAAGGCAACTGGACTTTCTTGGTTTTTTTTTTTTTCTTCATTGAAAACATTCTGCTACTCATCCAAGAAGCTTCTTAAGTTCTGGAGAACTGAAGAACTTCTTGAATGAGACGCAAAAGATTTTTTTTAAAAAAAAAATTGTTTAAAAAAACATTTAAAAAAAAATCCCAAGAAAGTCTAGTTGCCTTTTGAAAAAGCACCTTTGGGGATTTTAACCTGGTTCTTGAATTAAATCTTTTCTGAATTTGTACTATGCCTTAAATGGCAAAAAAAAGCAGAATGTGGATTTGCACAGCAATTGGAGAGATGCCACGAATAGCAAAGAAATGGGAGGAGATGTGATTCTACCTATTTCAGTTTTCATTGTTAGGATCCTATTCAATTTGATTTTTGTAAGGATTTTTTTTTCCTGACTCAGATTTGATTTGCTGGATTTGAATTTTTTTAGGTTTTTACCAAAATGACATGTTTTACCAAAATGACATGTTTATATATATATATAAAAAACTTTTCCCGAAGAGCAATCTCTCTTTCTTCTGAACTTCTATCTCGGGATGCAAACCTTTACGATTTTATGATATATGCATATATATATATGCATATATATATGCATATATATATATATATATATTTGTTTTCTTAAGTTTTCGCGGGTACTTACATGTCTGGCATTCAGCTTTGTTCGGGTATTTTCCCACATCATAGTAGTGGTGCTTTTAAAGTTGTAGCAACGTTTCAGCAGAATCTCATCTGCCATCATCAGGCTTCTGTATGGTGTTTGTCTGAGTCAAACTTTTACAGTGGTTTCAAATTTAAATTTGGGGCAGCCTATTGCTGTGTCAGAATGGTTTTTTTCTTCCTCCTGATTGGTTGAGAGTCTTGGTCTATGTTTATTGGTCCTGGAGTTTGCTGTGTTCTGCTACTAATATCTTCTGTCTTTTTTTGGGGGGGGGGCTCTTTTTGTATCTTGATTGGCTGGCAGCATTGTTTTACTTTATTGGAGGCCTTTAGTGCAGCTTGGCTTCGGGTAAATGGACGGCTATCATTAGTTAGGAAGCTGGGTTTCATCTGGGTGCCTGGTTGGGGTGTGTTTGAGATGGAGGTATCAGGGGGGATCTGTTTGTGCCCAGGTGTTTGCCTGGCTTGTGGTGTGGAGATTTTTTTGTTTGTGAGTGCAGGCTTCCAAATGATTGACTGCCTGGTGGAATCATCTCTTCTGTTCATGCTTTCTGGTCTTTTTTCAATTTCTATGGCTTCTATTGGACAGACCAATAGAAGAATAAGCACCCGCCTGGATGAACACAAAAATGCAGTCAAAAAGCTGGAACACACTTCCTCACTCGTCCAACACATGGAAGCCACAGGTCATAACATCAACTTCAATGGCATCAAAACCCTAGCCACCATAGAAAATCCCAGCCACAGAATCATCAGAGAAGTGGAAAAATACCCGAACAAATTCTCCCGCGTAAGATTGGAAGTATCTGGGCAACGTTTCGATGAAGTCTCATTCATCATCTTCAGGCTTGGTCTTCAGCTCTGTGCTTCTCAGAGTGATGTGAGCTTGCAGCTGCTTCTTCCTTTTAACTGCTCCTGGGGGTGTGACTTGATTGGCTGGGGGCTTGGCTGTGTTCTGATTGGATGGGGGTGTGTTCTCATTGGTTGGGGGTTTGGCTGTGTTCTGATTGGTTGGGGGGTTGGCTGTGTTCTGATTGGCTGGAGGCGTGTTCTGTTCAGGTGGGGGCTTGATTGTGCTCAGGTTAGTCTTGGTTGCTGGAAGGTTTGAGCTGGTGAGCTGTGATCTTGCTGTTTGGCTTCGAGTTCGTGGTCGTGCTGCATCTTCATGGTGGGGGTCAGTTCGCTTCATGTATGGCTCAGAGGGGTTTGAGGTGGGTAGTGATGCAGCTGCAGTGCAGCTTCTGGTCCGTGGTCGTGTTTCATCTTCTGTGTGGGTGTGAGTCTGCTTTCTACGTGGAAGTGTGGTGGTGGCATCTTGTGTGGCTATCAGGGGTGTGGGTCTGGTGTCACTCTTCATGTTAGGTACGCGTCTGTTCATGAGGGCGGGTTTCCAAATGGCTGGTAGGCGGGAGGCATCATCTCGTTTATTCATGTTGTGTGGGCGTTTTTCTATCTCTATGGCTTCTCTGATGATTCTGCTGCTGAAGTGTTTGGTTTTGGCGATAGTTCTGGTATTTTTAAAGTCAATCTCATGTCCTGTGGCTTTGAGGTGTTGGACCAGGGAAGAGGTCGGTTCTTCCTTTTTGATTGAGTTCTTATGTTCTTCAATGCGTGCACCTATTCTTCTGTTAGTCTGTCCAATGTATGTGGTGGGGCAGGCAGTGCAAGGGATTTCGTATACTCCTTGATTTTCTAACTCGATTCTGTCCTTAGGGTTTCTTAGGATGGTGGATATCTTTCTGTTTGTGCAGAATGCTGTCTTAATGTTGTGTTTTTGGAGGATCTTGCTGATTTTGTCCGTAGTGCCTTTTATATATGGGAGGAGGGCTTTGCCATTCTCTTGTTCTTTGTCTTGGATTTTGGCTGGGGTTTCTTTTTGGATTAGGTGGGTGATCTTCTTTCTTTGGAATCCATTGGCTGTCAGCACGCCGGTGAGAGTGTGTAGTTCGGTCTCTAGGTGTTGTTCATCGGCTAAGCATTTTGTTCTGGAGATGAGTGTCTCAGCTACGGAATTGATCTGTGCTGGGTGGAGGTGTGAGAGTGCGTGTAGATAGCGGTTTGTATGTGTTTTCTTCTGGAAGATGGTGTGTCCTAGGGAGCCATTGGATTTTTTGTATACCAAGACATCTAGGAAGGGAAGTTGGTTGTTAGCCATTTGGAAACCCGCCCTCATGAACAGACGCGTACCTAACATGAAGAGTGACACCAGACCCACACCCCTGATAGCCACACAAGATGCCACCACCACACTTCCACGTAGAAAGCAGACTCACACCCACACAGAAGATGAAACACGACCACGGACCAGAAGCTGCACTGCAGCTGCATCACTACCCACCTCAAACCCCTCTGAGCCATACATGAAGCGAACTGATCCCCACCATGAAGATGCAGCACGACCACGAACTCGAAGCCAAACAGCAAGATCACAGCTCACCAGCTCAAACCTTCCAGCAACCAAGACTAACCTGAGCACAATCAAGCCCCCACCTGAACAGAACACGCCTCCAGCCAATCAGAACACAGCCAACCCCCCAACCAATCAGAACACAGCCAAACCCCCAACCAATGAGAACACACCCCCATCCAATCAGAACACAGCCAAGCCCCCAGCCAATCAAGTCACACCCCCAGGAGCAGTTAAAAGGAAGAAGCAGCTGCAAGCTCACATCACTCTGAGAAGCACAGAGCTGAAGACCAAGCCTGAAGATGATGAATGAGACTTCATCGAAACGTTGCCCAGATACTTCCAATCTTACGCGGGAGAAAACCCGAATAACCAAAGATCCACATACAAGTACCCGCGAGAACCTCAGAAAATATATATATATATATATATATATATATATATATATATATATATATATATATATATATATATGTTTTCTTAAGTTTTCGCGGGTACTTACATGTCTGGCATTCAGCTTTGTTCGGGTATTTTCCCACGTCATAATAGTGGTGCTTTTAAAGTTGTAACAACGTTTCAGCAGAATCTCATCTGCCATCATCAGGCTTCTGTATGTACAGAAGCCTGATGATGGCATATGAGATTCTGCTGAAACGTTGCTACAACTTTAAAAGCACCACTATTATGACGTGGGAAAATACCCGAACAAAGCTGAATGCCAGACATATATATATATGCATCAACACAAAATCTCCAGAACCATAAAGCCTACAGACTTCAAATTTGGCACATATGTTCCTCTTGGCTTGTAAGTGCTCACCAAGAAAGGATTTTTCAAAATGACCATCAGAGCATTAGTATTTCCTATATTATTATTAACATGCTCTGAAGCTAAGGAGTTCTATTCTCTCTCCCCACCTGAAAAGAAATCTGTTCCAAATGCAAAACACAAGCAGAGGAGTTTCAGTTTCAGTTTCACAGCACAAGCAGCTTTAGTACAGAACAGTTGAGTTAAGTCACACCCAGGCTCCTTGCTGTCTCCTTCTTGCTCACACAGTAAATACTGTTTCAGTTTCCAGACAGCCCTCAACTCCCTCTCACACTGATAGGACTCTAGCCAGACGAATATCAATGGATGCTGGTAGGCAGAGGCAGAATTTTCTTTTCATTATTTTCATCCCCAAAAACTAAGTCCAACCACATAGTTTCATAGCAAAGCAGGGGTAGTATTTCTATAAATGTACACCAACCCAGTTTGTGCACAGAATTTTCCTAATGGATTGTGTTTTATATGGACTTTCTCTAAGTTTACCTCTTTTTTCATCGGTGAGTTATATTGCCAAATTAGGAAAAGGGTGGATTTCATAATGATAACTTTTGACCTGTGTGTAGGTGTGAAAATTCAGAAACCAGCCAGTTGGCATACACATTCTGAACAAAAATTTTAAAAATGGTCTTCCTCACCTCTAAAAGATTAATTATAATCAAAGCTGCCTTTTTTTGAGATGATGTATGTTAATTAATTAATGGACGACTCCTTCCAAAATTGTGAAATTCAAGTCTGAGAATTCTTAGCAGTGATTATCTTGGCTGGGGACTTCTGAAATTTGAAATCCAAAATGACGAGCAGTTGGACAAAGGGTGTTTTACCTTCTGAAATATTGATGCGTGCCATATTTAACACGTGAACAGCCCTCACGCACGTACAATGTGACTCTCTTATCTACTTGCAAAAGAATTGTTCTGCTTTTAACTTGTCTTTCTGCTTAACAGGGATCCCTCCTGAGTGACTATTTTGCAGCAGCCTGTTGTGCTTTTTGTAGTATTTGCCAACTCAAGAGAGACATTGATAAACGAAAAGACAGGGGAATCTTCTAAAAAGGTTGGTTTTTACTCATTGGACATAACATGCTAAACCTCGGGCGTTCAATCAGAGAAGCTAGGGAAGAATTGCAATGGGATACCAAAGTGGGATAGGTGCTTTAATGGAAGCACAGATGTATAGGATCTAAAAATACAGGTAGTCCTCGACTTACAACAGCTCATTTAGTGACCATTCAAAGTTACGATGGCGTTGGAAAAAAGTGACTTCTGACCGTTTTTTACCTTTCTGATGGTTACAGAGTTCTCTTGATTTACATTTGGATGTTTGACAACTGATTCATATTTATGACCGTTGCAGTGTCCCGGAGTCATGGGATCCCCTTCTGTCAAGGGAAATTAAGAGGGAAGCCAGATTCACTTAACAACCGTGATACTAATTTAACAACTGCAGTGATTCAGTTAACATTGGTGGCAAGAAAAGTTGTAAGATGGGGCAAAATTCACTTAACAAAGTTTCTCATTTAACCGCAGACATTCTGGCCTCAATTATGGTCATATTTCAAGGACTACATTTTCCAGACTTCCATTACAGCTTATGAGCACAACTGAACCCCAAATTTCGATTGCTAAGCAAGACAATTGCTCAAGTGAGCTTTGCCCCCTTTTATCATCAAACCACAGTTATTACATGAATCAGTGCGGTTGTTAAATTAGTAACACAATTGTTAAGGGAATCCAGCTTCCCCTTTGACTTTTATTGTCAGAAAGTTGCAAAAAGTGATCACATGACTCTGTGACACCACAGCCCTCATAAATACAGGCCAAAATTTTGGTCATGTGACCATGGTGATGCTGCAATGGTCGTAAGTATGAAAAATGGTCATAAGGAACTTTTCCAGTGCTGTTGTAGCTTTGTGTGGTCACTAAATGAATGCTTATAAGCAGTGTAACAACCAGCTGGGTAAGCGCTTCGCATGCACGTAGAGCTTTTGCTACTGACCTTTTCCAGCAATCTGTGTATTAAACAGCCGATGCGCAGCAATCCGCTGTGCCACGTGAATCAGCTGAGCTTGAAAAACAGGATATGAAGCACAGACTAGAGCCAGGGCTGGTGGGTGGGCCCAACAGCTGTTCGCTCACAGCTGATCCTTGGAGTTACCAGTTCGCCTGAACTGGGCTGAACCAGTAGAATCCCACCCCTGTTTATAAGTCAAGGACTACTTGTTTTTTTTTTTATTATTATTATTAAAGTTTTATTTGGGTTTTCACACACACAAAATACAAGTTAGACATCTTTTTTAAAAATAGCTTGGTCCCGGGTTGCACTTCTTTATACAGACACAAACTCAATTTCATGCTCATTTTTGTGTTCTATTCCATATCTTATTACTGTTCTGCATTTTCTACATAGTTTTTCCCCTTTTAATTTTCTCAATTTTATTTTGATTATCTCATCTCAATTCAAATCATTATATTTATACTTTTGTCTGTTCTGTTTCAATTTCATATTATCTTTTCTCATTAAACAAATTTTCTCCTGTAGTTACTAATTGGAGTATGACACCTTTATATAAGACATAAGACATAAGAGTTTATTTGTCATTACACTCGCAAGCGGGTGCAACGAAATGAGGTGCTCTTCCATAAGTAAAAACTGGACAAACACCACTAAAAGAAAAAAAATAAATTAAATTAAAACTAAACACAACCGACCATACAATGATCTCTATGCAATTTAAAAATGTAAAACCCCATTACTCTCATTCACTTCCACATAAATCTTATGACCCTGCATTCAAACTCAAAACTGCACTTGGATAAAAACTGTTCTTAAATCTGATCGTCCTTGTTCTTAATACCCTAAATCTCCTTCTCGATGGTAATAGTTCAAAGAGCTGATATCCCGGATGAGAGGAGTCATTCAATATATTAAGTATCTTCCTCCTACATCTATTCCTATACAGTTCTTCCAAAGAGGGAAGTGAGCAGCCAATGATGTTTTGGGCCGTCTTAATCACCCTCTGAATTGCCTTTTTCTCTGCCACTGTGCAGCTCAAGAACCATACACAGAGACAGTAGGATAATATACTCTCAATTGAACTCCAATAGAAAGTAGTCAATAGACTCTCAGCCAGTTGCTGTTTCCTAAGAATCCTTAGTAAATACAACCGTTGTTGTGCCTTCTTAATTAAAGCAGCGGTGTTTGCACTCCAGGTCAGGTTATTTGTAATGATGGTCCCGAGAAACTTACATTCAACCACCTGTTCCACACGAACTCCCTCTATATACAGTGGCTGAATGTCTGCTCTTTTTTTCCTATAGTCCACTATAACCTCCTTGGTCTTCTTGATATTAAATAGAAGATTATTATTTTTGCACCAACGGGATAGCTGTAATACCTCATCCCGATATGCAGACTCATCATCCCCAGAAATAAGTCCTACAAGCGTAGTATCGTCTGCAAATTTCATTATCCTATTGTTGGGATGTTTATTTGTGCAATCAGATGAATAGATGGAGAACAAAAGTGGACTAAGGACACAACCTTGTGGAGTGCCAATGCTAAGTGTCTTGACAGTAGAAATATAGTCATTCAATTTAACTCTTTGTGGACGATTTGTTAAAAAGTCCAATATCCATAAGCAAATAGAATCTGGAAAATCTAGATCTTTAAGCTTAGCTATTAATCTGTGCGGCATGATGGTATTAAAAGCAGAACTAAAATATGCGAACAACATTCTTACATAATTCCCCGGTGTTTCCAAATGGGATAAGGCCATGTGAAGCACAGTGATAATTGCATCCTCGGTTGATCTATTTTTTTTGTAAGCAAACTGAAGCCCATCAAAAAAATCGGGAAGGCAGGAGATAATATAATTTCGAACTAGCTGCTCAAAGCACTTCATTAAGATAGAAGTTAGTGCCACCGGCCTATAGTCGCTCGGACCATTTGTGGGCAACTTTTTAGGCAGTGGAACGATGGTGGAAGCCTTGAGACAAACAGGAACCACACATTGTGTCAAGGATCGATTAAAAATTCCGGTCCATACCCCAGTTAACTGTTCAGCACAATCTTTTACCACCCGACCAGGAATTATATCTTTTTTTTTATCCATTCAACTCTTATTTAAACTTCGATATATACCTTAAGGTTATGACATTCAATATAATACATAATACATAACTTCCAATCAAATTCTGCTTGGTACATTCTTATAATATACACTATATTCTTTTAAAAAAGGATTGTAAATATATGTAATTAAAACCCTCATTCCATTCCAATTCAGTTCTATCATTAATATTCATTAAAGTAACATCTTTAACATTTCTTTTCAATTAAATATATTTTCTTAAAGACACGTATAATCTCCATACTTAATTTTTCTCTTATTTCTCTTCACATATGTTTTATAAATATTAAATATTCATTTTTAACATTTATTTATTGACAAGCATTCCACTAAGTTACAATAACTATTTTATCAAACATTTTAATCATACATTGTTTCATATTTTCTGAAATTATTTCTATTTCTAATACAACAATACTATGTTATGTACCTTTGCAGAATCCCTTTTTCAATTAGATTTTCACCCATTATCTCTAAATAGGCCCTGTTTCTCTGTATTTTGTTTCTGTTCTTTATAACTTCTTTTTCTTTCTTTCTTCCCTCTCTTTTTCTCCTTCCCCCTTTTACCCCCTTGTCTCTCTACTTCTAATTCTCTCTTCTGCATTTCCCTCTTCGGTTTGCTTTCTGATTTTATACTTATTTTTCACTCTATTTTGGGAGGCGGGTTGTTTTTCCCAATCTTAAACTTTCCATTCTCTTTCCCCCCCTTTCCTTTTTTTCCCCCACCTAAGATTACTTGCTAATTAAAGATGGCTTCTTCTTTGTCCCAATCTTCTTGTGCAGGCATTTCTTGTTGTTTCTCATAGTTCCAAATCTCTGTTTCCAGGAACTGAAATGCGAAGCCAAAAGAACCTCTCCCATCTTGTGCATCTTCTTTGTACTTTTAAAGTTCCATTTTCAGTTCTTCTAAAAGTGGTGCCATTTTAAACACTTTTATACAACCACTTGATCGATTTTAGTCGTTCAAATGCAGTAACCAAAAATCCAGAAGTCACCAAGTAATCCAAAGACTTTGAGGTGTTTCTTCTTACTTCTTTTTTCACTTTCTCTTCCTGGGGTTTTACTATTTTGTTGCGATGTTTCAGTTAAGATGTATCTTTTGGAAGTCTTGTTGAGATTTTACTGTAAATTCTTTTTTATTCCAGGCAGTCTCCTCCCTTCCAGATCCTGCCCTTTTATTCTTTTTCTCTCCTTTCCTGTTTTCAAAAGCTTTTAATTATCCAGAAATCTTTATTATCCCTTTGACTTTTTATTTTCAGCATTAAATGCCTATTAATGTCAAAGTGGATTTTTTTTCCAATTCCTTGCTTACATGTCTTAGCTGTCAGTATAGGAAGAGGAGAAAAAAACCCAAATCTTTTCCCTTTTCTCTCTCCTTCGCTGCTTAGAAATCTTCTTTGGGAACTGTGTTATTTTTTTTAATAGTTTAAATTCCAGGCTACCTTATTTGTTGCTTTTGCTATTTGACCTGGTCAACTAAAACTTTCTCTTCTTATCTTCCTCCTGCACTTTCTTTTCCAGTCGAATTCTTCTTTGTGGTGGCCATTTCTGACCACCACTGCAACCGCCTTCAGGAAAGGGAGTAATGGCCAGCTGAGGAGGAGAGATGCGGCTCTCCTCAACCCTGTGGGCAGTCTCCCCCTTCTTCACCACCTCTACAGGGTGACTTAGCCCCGAAAGCAGCCGGCTTAAGGCATTCCAGCAGTGAGCACAGATCGAAACCGTGCAGAGTCGCGGTTTCGGTCTGTCGCCGAAGAAACTCAAATGGTCATAAGGAACTTTTTCCAGTGCCATTGTAGCTTTGTGCGGTCACTAAATGAATGCTTATAAGCAGTGTAACAACCAGTTTGGTAAGCGCTTCGCACACGCGTAAAGCTTTTGCTACTGACTTTTTCCAGCAATCTCTGTGTATTAAATAGCTGACGCGCGGCAATCCGCTGTGCCACATGAATCAGCTGAGCTTGAAAACCAGGATATAAAGCACAGACTAGAGCCAGGGCTGGTGGGTGGGCCCAACAGCTGTTCACTCACAGCTGATCCTTGGAGTTACCAGTTCGCCCGAACTGGGCTGAACCAGTAGAATCCCATCCCTGTTTATAAGTCAAGGACTACTTGTATGGTCTAAAAGAGAAGAGAGGAGAAGCTTTTGTTACCAAAGGAAGCATTTTCATTATTGGACTTATCTGGAAGTGAGCTAGTAGGGACCCATTGACATAAGAAAGTCCTCAGAGACAATTAATGCAATCAATCCTTGGACCCTGTAAATTTACAGCAAAAAATAAAATATCATTACATTCTCTTCTTTTAAACTAATTTTTTATTACATTTTTAGTGCTTAATAAACATCATCTGGGTATTAAATTTGTTTACCAATACATATTACATTTTTAATCTCCACCCCTTTCTTCCAACCACTGTTAAAAAAAGATTCCATGTTTGGTAATAGTCTATATCTTCTTTCTGTTTCATTTTTAACGTCAGTCTGTCCATTTCTGCACACTCTAGTACAGAGGTGTCAAACTCGATTTCATTGAGGGCCACTTCAGGGTTGTGTTTGACCTCAGGGGAGCTGGGTGGGTGTGGCCAGAGTAGGTGTGGCCAACATGACATCACTCATGTTGGGGGGGCACCTGTGGTGATCTGAGTCCTCGGCCAGCAAAAATGGGCTCCCATTTTCAGCTGTGGAGGCATCCTGCAGCCCTCTATCAATGGGGCTCCTTTTTTGCTGGCAGAGACACCAGGGGCTGGTCCTTCACTGTTTCCAGAGCAGCCCTGCAGGCCAGATCTAAGCACTCCACAGGCCAGATCTGGCCCCTGGACCTTGAGTTTGACACCCCGGGTTTAGTATCTTCTTAATTATTTCTTCATCTCGTTGTGTTTCTTCATTCTTCCAGCATTGCACAATACAGTCCTTGCTGCTGTCAAGATTAAATACATAAAATACAATATTAAAATACAATTAAAATACAATATTAAATACATAAGTTTACCAGTTATAACTAATAAAAATAGTTCAGGTTTAAAATCTACATGCTTTCCAATCATCTTTTCTAACCAATTATGTATTTTTCCCAATTTATGTTTGCTTTACCACAAGCCCACCACATATGATAGTATGTGCTCATTTTTTGATTACATTTCCAACATTTGCTAGACATCTTTTTAAACCTTTTAGCTAACCTAGCTGAGAGTAAGTGCCATCTAAATAAAAAATCATTACATTATTTACTCCTGCACCACATATTCAATAAAATATGCCTCCAGAACCCTGTGTTCTAACTGTGTATTACAGGTAGTCCTCAACTTCTAATTCACAATAAGGACCAGAAAATTCACTGTTAAGCAGTACGGTTAAGTGAAGCACCATGGGACTGCACCGATTTTGCAATTAAATGAGACATCATGTGATTATGATTTGCAGCTTCCTGCCAGTTTCACATTACTTGACGAAAGCCAGTGGGGAAATTTGTAAAACAATATCACGTGACTGCACACAACTACAATTCCCATAAGTGTGAACTAATTGCCAAGTGCCCAGATTGTGATGACTTGCCTGCAGGGATACTGTGATGGTCATAAATGGGAGGAGTGGTCATAAGTCCCTTTTTTCAGCACCATTGCGACATCAAACAGTCTCTAAATGAATAGTCATGAGTCAAGGACCACCTGTAATTAGATATGCTCTATATTTGTATATAGAGTACAATATTTTCAGCAAAACAGAGTAAAAATGGTTTAAAAAGTAGAAAAATCCCTCCTGCCCACTTCACACACACACACCTCCAACTAAAAGAATTACAAATGTTTGACTTTGTCTGATTTTTCTGTTTTCTGTTTCAGGTTTGGCTGTATTCAGCAGTGCATGTCCTACTATCTCAAATCCATTTTATGCTTCACAGATTATCTTTCATAATCAAACCAAATCGTTCTTCAAAATGATCTCCAGTAAATCAGTTCTGTGAAAGATAATATACTGGATACAAAATAATGCAGCTTTTTAAAGAAAGATATTGTGTGCAGTTTTCTTATTGGAAATTTATTAAGAATGAAAACAAAATCTTATTGCCATTTACGCACCCTCAGGTTGGCAGAAATACAAGGATATGTATATGTATATTTAGGCAATAAATTTGCTGCCTTATAAAAAATCTGTATATTGCCTCAGCAGGGGTTTCAATTTCAAGGCCCGCGGGCCAGATCTGGCCTGTGGGGTGGTTAAATTTGGCCCATGGGGCAGCCCTGGAAACAGCAATGGACCAACCCGGAATGCCTCTGCCAGCAAAAATGGAGCTCGGGAGGGCCACATTATGAGAGAGAGGCAGGGTCTGTGGGAAGTCCTGCTTTAGTACTTGGCCACCACATGCGCCCCTGACATGAGTAACGTCGAGCTGGCCACACCCACCCTGGCCACTCCCCCCTTGCCCCCCCCAAGGTCAAACACAGTCCTGATGTGGCCCTCAATGAAATCAAGTTTGACACCCCTACCTCACAGCAGGGGTGGAATTCTACCAGTTCGCACCTATTCTCTAGAACCAGTTGTTAACATTCTAAGCAGTTCAGAGAACCGGTTGTTAGAAGAAATTACTGGCCTAATCCTGTAAGGAAGGCAGGAAGGAAACATTCTGGTGTTGCTTACAGAAACTGCCTCTCCGTTAACTTTTATTACATTCTTGGCAGGACTAGACTTCCTGTCTCAGGAACGCCTCTGGAGTTTTTTTCCCCCTCCTTTGCTGGTACTTTGCTTGTGTGGAGTGACCATTCAAAGTTACAATGGCACTGAAAAAAGTGGCTTGTGACCATTTTTCACACTTATGACTGTTGCAGCATCACCACAGTCATGAGAGGCCAGGTGAGGAGATGCGTAGCTCAATATGAATGATATTGAGTTGGCCACACCCAGCCAATAACATGACCACCAAACCATGTCCACCCAGTCACATGACCACCAAGCCACACCCACCACCTAAGCTACGCCCACAGAACTGGTTGTTAAACAATTTGAATCCCACCCCTGCCTCACAGCAATTTTTGGGTGCTATTGTCTCAATTATGGTGAAATGAAAGCAACTCGAAAGATTTCCATACATTTAAAAATAATTTCCTATCTATGCATACATCAATAATTTGTTTGGAAGAAAGAGGAAGCGTTGTAACTTCTCTTTTTCCCCTGATGATCTTATTGCTGATAACGGTTCCCACTCAACGGTTCCTACTCACTTCCCATTTAGCAATAGGAAAGCACCAATTGTCTTCTTTGTGTCAGGAAATGGGTACTAGCAGGTTAAGGGGATCCTCTTCTGTATTAACCTTCTACAGAGGATGGGTTGAAAGAGTAGAGGGGAAGCCTTTGAGATGAAACTATGATTCATCCAACTGGGAAGAAAAATATGTGTATATGGAAGATTCCAGAACAAGCGTATTGAATTTCTCTGGATTTCAGAACAGAAACTGCTGCACAATGAATCTGTTTGTTAAAGAAGGAAGTTGGAACTGAGAGAGAGAAATATCTCTAGAATTGTTAGGGCTTACTTAAATGTAATATAACCATTACTGGAATAGATACCACAGCTCAGAAAGGTTCCTCCAAATAAAGGAGGATGCCCATCATAGTTAGCAATAATGAATATATTAACAATAGATGCTTCCAAAACTGAAACACTGGTCCAAATGAATAACATGGATTACCAAAGGAACACAATTCTCAAAGTGAAGACAAATAGAAAGCAAACAATTCATAAGCTTCTACAAATTATTGTAAGAAAAAATCTGAATGCATATGTATATTTTTCTCAAAATACATTTGTAATATACTCTCTGTGCCTCGCCCCCAGCATAGAGTTTGTGTATTCTTATTGCTGTTGTTCTTTAACATATATTGAGCTCCATCTGGTGGACAAACACACATTTTTCATTGTTTGGAAAGTTGGTTTCGGTGGTGTTTGAGCACCCATTCTCCCATCATTCTGGAAAAAAGATGCATCCTGAGAAGCCAGACTCCATTTTGTAGCATTGTGAGGTAACAGAAGTATCTAGAAGATTCCAGATTAGTCTGTGACACATGTTCTTCTGAGAAAAAAATCTATATCCCATATATGGCATTGCTGTTTTACCTCATCCTGTTCTTTAATAAAATATCAAGATCTATGTTTATCGTCTGGTTTAATGAACTATACAAAGATTTAGCTGCATATTGAGCTACACACAGGGTAACATGTAGTGAGGACTGAACATTCCCAGGGGCTGGAATATAGGCAAAAGAAACCCAGTTTTAAAATGATCTTGTAAATATCAATCCAATTATCAAATGACCTTGGGAGGCAGGAGGAAGACCAGGCAAAGGTCAGATAAGAGGCAGCTGAGCACACAGAAAAAATGGGGCATGGCAAACATCTCAAAATTAGTTTCATTCATTTTTTTTCCTTTGACTTTAAAGGTAGGAGGAAGGAAAGATGTACTTGCAGACTGGGAAGATTCTGTTAATGCAACCTTACAATAAAGATAAATACTCCTGTATTTGATTCTTGTCTGGACTGCCCCGCAAGGCTCACACAAATACTCTATTAAGAATCCTGAGAATGTCTTGTTGCACATGGAAAATAATTCTATCTTGCTTTGTGTTCTGAATATTAAATTAGGCCATTTACCAGCTTTAGAAAATCAATACTTCCTCACAAAGTACAGGATTCCATCTCCCTAAAATGTAGCATTGGAATAATAGCAATAACACTTAAACTTATATACCGCTTTATAATGCTTTATAGTCCTCTCTAAGTAGTTTACAGAGTCAGCATATTGCCCCCCAACAATTTGGGTCCTCATTTTATCCAATGCTGAGTCAACCTTGAGCCTGGTGGGATTTCAACTGCCAAATTGTAGGCAACTGGTTGCAGAAGTAGCTTGCAATACTGCACTCTAACCATTGCGCCACAGAGGCTCTTTTTGTATATATAATATACAATATATATAATACACCTTTTGTAGGCCAGAAGGCTAGTTAGGTATGAGAACCTGGTGTGAAGAAGCCAACTTCTGCAGAAGATCAAAGAAAGACAAAACTTTTCTTTTTTAATTTCTGTATAGAAGCAGAAGAGGATGTTCTGTCCTCATTTACATACTCGAAATCCCCGCGCTTTGATTGGCCAAAGCGCGGGGCTTTCTAATTGGTCAGGCAAACCGCGCCGATTGGCTAGTTAAGAATCTCCCGCGATTGGCTCGTTCAGAGCGCGGGAGATTCGAAGTGTTGCCATTGGCCGCGGCCGCCGCGGCGAAAGGAATAAAAGCCGCGGGCCTTTTTCCTTTCGCCGGTTCGGTTCCAGTTTTCCAAATAAAGAGCATTGCATGAAATCACCGACTCCTGGCGTCATTTCGCGGACACGACACTGGCGACGAAGGTGGGATCCAGACCCTGAACCGAACCCCGTGTCCGACGGAAGCCAGACAAAGCACCGAGATGGCGAAAATCGCACCGCCCGCCCCCTTCAACCCCGCCACCGAAGACTGGGAATCGTTCTCCGACCGTTTCCGCATGTACCTCGAGTGCACCGGCATGAAGGACGCCTCGGGCCCGCTAAAACGCGCCGTCTTCCTCACCCACTGCGGAACCGAAGTTTTCCAGATGGCCAAAGCGTTGGCCAAGCCCGCCGACGCAACCGCCATGGACTGGGACGTCCTTGAACCTATCCTTCGGCGGCATTACGCTCCCGAGGTCCCCATCCTGATCCGGCGCAACGAATTCTACCAGCGAGACCAGAGAGCGGGTGAGAAATTGAGCGACTTCGTCGCCGAGCTGCGGCGCCTAGGGGGGCTCTGCGAATTTGATAACCTAAACAACATCCTGAGAGACCGAATCGTGCTCGGTCTGTGGGACCCCGCGCTCCAGAGCCGGCTGATGGCTAAGGGAAACATCAGTTTAGCAGACGCCCTCACTGCAGCCGCGGCCGCAGAAGCAACCCGTACTTCCGCCGATAGCATGCGCAGACCTGACACGAAGGACCGCGGCGGAAACAACAACCCGGCGAGGTCGACCGAACAAAAAACCGAGACAACTACACACCAGGGCGATTTCCACTCTGCATCCAGCACGTCCGAAGACGAAGAAGACATACATCGACTTCAGACGGGGCGCGACCAACAGAACCGGAGAGGTCGTAAGTCAAGGACCAACTGTGCCGGTTGCGGCGGCGACCACCCCAGGTCGGAATGCCGGTTTTTCGATTCCATCTGCCGGCATTGCGACAAAAAGGGGCACATCGCCCGGGTTTGCCGCCTGAAGAAAAACCGCAGTCCAACTCGATGGGACCAGAACGACCGGAGAAGGGAAAGCTCACCGCCCCGGCCCAGAGATCGCCACTCGGACAGCCGATGGGACCGGACCGGACGATCCTCGCGAGGCGGCGACAACCGGCGGAGAGAGGAGACCCACCAGACAGTCACCATCGGCCACGCCATCACCAACGACGCCCGAAAAATCCATGTTGAGGTACACATCGACGGCCAGCCGTGCAAAATGGAGGTAGACTCCGGGTCCTACCTCTCCATGATTGCATGGCACGAGATAAAGCGGTTGGTGCCTACCCTCCAAAGGAGGAACATAGACAGCCAAAGACTTATTGTAAAGGACTACCAGGGAAACTGCATCCCGGTAGTCGGCACCAAAAACTTTAACGTAACATATAAGGGGCGCACCGAACAACTCCCCCTCACGATCGTCGACCGCGACTGCCCAAGCCTACTGGGACTGCAATGGTTCGCCCCGCTCGACATCACTCTCACGGGAGTCAACCACGTCGCCGACGACGGTTGGGAACAGCGACTAGCCCAGGAGTTCCGAGAAGTCTTCGACGGAAGCCTGGGCAAGTACCAGGGGCCCCTTATCTCGTTCGACCTAGACCCTAACGTCCCCCCCAAACGACTGAAACCTAAGCGGGTGCCATTCGCCCTAAAACCCAAAATAGACGAGCAAATTGATAAGCTCGTCAAACAGGGGGTATTGCAGCCCATAGACCACGCCCGGTGGGAGACCCCCATAGTCACCCCGATCAAGCCGGATGGGTCGGTGAGAATCTAGATTGCAGAATCTAGCCAAATGTCTTTTTCCTCCACAATTAAAACATTTTCAAATTGTATAGACTGTCAAAGATTTTTTATCTTCTTCTTGTTGTTCCCTTCTGAGTTGATCCCTTTCAAGCCTTCTCCTGGCTTCTTCAATTAATCTGCCAGTAATGTCAGTTAATGTGAGGTTATCTTTTGGCAGTACTTCCAGTGAAGTTACATAGTCATCATAGCTCTCATTTAACGAAGACAAAATTATATAAACCTGATGTAGTTCTGTGAAGATAAGTTCTTTTTTCATGCAGTTCCTGAAAAATTCTCTTCATAGTGTTTAAATGAGTCAACATGTCTCCATTCTTTTGAAGATGTTATCTGAACAGCTGTCTCAAACATAAATCTTCTTTAAATTCTCCCAACATTTTGCAGCTGTTTCTTCTCCACGAATATGTACAAGCTGCTGGTCACAGAGTGTCAGTCCTATTTTACAGAGAGCTTGCTCATTCTTCAATTTATATTCTTGTATTTTCTGGGCATCATCCTCATCTTCTGGATCCCAAACATCTACTTGTGGTGGGTTTTGAATTATACTCCACAAACCTTCTCTGTGCAGAAGTAGGCTGCATTTCATAGACCATGAAACATAGTTTGTTCCATCCAGTTTGGATATTAGAGACAAACTTGGTAAATTGACTTGTGCCATCTTTTTCTGGATATTAAACTATAATTAACAAAACACAGCTGTCTGTTTACAGTATTGTGTAACTATACTAACTCTCACTTTATATAAGCCTGTTATATCCTGGTTAGTCTGACTGTGCAGTCTGCGCCCATAACCAGTGTTAGGGATACACCCTAGCAGAATTCTGCACAGCAGGCAGGCAGGCAGGCAAATATGTGAGACAAACGTTTTTGTAGCTTACACTCAGTAAAACAGATACACTGTGCTAGTTAAATAGTTTATTCCAGTAAGAGTTTTTAGTCCATATATCATACACTAGTTCAGTCCATCCGTGAATTATTCAGTTGCAAAGTCCAGTGTCGAAAAAGAGGTCAGTAAACTTACAAATATCAGTCCAGTAATAAATCTTCTCACAGTAGAGATACGAAGAAATTCAAATCTCCTTTCTTCCTTCAGCAGAAGCAACAGGGAACCATCAATCCATCATTGTCAGCAAGCAATTCAGTAAGCCAGCTTCTCAGTAAGCTCTCTTGCTCCTTCTTATGGCATTTTTACAGCTGCACCCAAAATTACATGCTTTGCTGTTTAAAGTGACACACACTTACTTACAATCATAGTTTATATATATTATTTTACCCAAACTAAGTTAGGTAACCTTGTTATTCCTAACAAGTCTTAGTAGTCAATTTGAAGTTGACTATCCCTTGGTGTGTGTTTTTACTATGCTAATAAACTTTGTTCACTTCCGGATCCTTGTCCCTAATCACTGCTTGAACTAAATATCATGTCATCTTCCTTAATTCCAGTAATGGCCTCAACAGCCAGTCTACAGATGGTCATTCACTCTGGTCCTTGCTGATAGAAAATGTTACTTCTTGCAGGCAAACTCATGGCTAATCTAGCTGCAATTAATTCAGAGCTTAGAAAAGTCCCTATTATTAATAAAAATAATAAAATAAAGGACAACTCGCTGCAGGACAACTTGCCACAGCCATCCCACCTTACGATAACAGGACAATTCAACAATTCAATTTAAGTATTTAAAATAATTTAAAAGTATATTTTATTTTTTGACATTCATATTTCATTTTGTCTCTCTTTTTGCATCCTTTCCTTGATGATTCTATTCCACCATTTATTTGATATTAGTGGAACTCCTATCCTGCAGTGAATTGGCCTCAAAGAGTTGGCCATGACAAGTTGGCCACACCGAGTCATCCTAGATCTGAGCCAATCACCAGGAGATAGAGAATTCTAGTTCCACCTAAGCCATGAAATCCAGCTGGGTGGCTTTGGGCCACGCCATTCACTCTCTCCCATCCCATAATTTCAAGTTCAAGTGACAAGCTGGTCAGTCAATTCCTGTCACAATCAACGGATTGACACTACGCTGATCTGGAAAAGACAAAAAAAATCTAACCCTGTGCTTGTGGGAAAATGCTAGGAAGATTTTTTTATTTTTTTTTTGGTAAAAGCCTGTCTTCAATCAGTAGAAATCCACTTCAGTATTCTTGACCTCCAGGTACTTTTCTTTAACATAAACATCTAATTACTTTTCTGGGAAACAGCACGGGTTTCCAGTTGCCATGCTGAAATACCTCTGTAATTATCATTTGATTTGAGAAGAACACTCCCCAGCTGCTTCTAAGTGCTTGGTTAAGTGGCAACGGCGTCACCTAATGTATCTCTCCGTAATATTACAAGCTAATAGGATCTAAATAGGAAGCCTTGAAAAATTGGTAGCTCCCTTGAAAACAAACAGGAAGGTAATCTGATCATTACTGCTCACTTTTCAAAAACAGAAGATGGTGACAAGAAAGGGTTCCTAGCAGAAGAAGACTCCTAACTCCTCAAAAGCATTTCCACAGGTCAGAAACAGAATTAATTTATCTGATTTTTTTCCCCCTAATTTGATTTAGTTGCCAAAGATGGACTGATGCAAAATGCAGAAGATGCTGAGAATTCGAGGACAGAATGCAGCGGAACAATCTGGCACATAATAATGGCCCACATTAAAATGATAAGGATGGTTTCCTGAAGTCATTCAATATTGTATTTTTAATATGTACTAATCATTTTGGAATGAATCTTAATATGGCTGGCTTTAAAACTCATTAACTTTAGAGTACATCTGCTTTGTAGACTATTTTTTTCAGAAGGCTTGAAAATAGGTCTTCATAGCAGAGAAATTTATAAAAACTTTAGAATTTGTAGCTATTGAACTCAGACAGATTGAGTGAATACCGATTCTCCAGGTCTAGTCTTACTTTACTATCCTTTATCATTGCTCCCTCTGATTATCACAGAGTAGCACTTATTTCTAAACTGTCTTAGATTTGGGGGAATTACAAAGCCAAGCCATTTTAATAGGCAAGATAGTCTTTTTAATAGAGTTCATCTGAATGCAGAGTCAAAGGCATAAACATGGCACAGGTGTGCAATTTGCAAAACATCATGCAGGTTTGTTTTTTTCACAAGGAAGAATAATTTTAACACATCCACCCTCAGTTTCTTCTATCTGACTCTTTAATTTACCTGGCAGGATTTGCAGTCGGGGTATTTACGATTTCCATCCTGGGCCAGTACTGGAGATCTTTTGTCTATGGAGATTCTCAATCATCCAGACCATGGTTGTCCCAAATATGCTTTTTCAAGAGGCAACTGGACTTTATTTTTTTTTTTAAAAAATAAATTTTACTGAATAAACATTAAAACCAATTGAACACAATGCAACTTTCTTGGCCATCATTTTGGCCATACAAACTATGGTATAGAGATACACATAAGTTAATTTCCTTTTCCCTTATGTTATTAGTATAGTGCTAGCTGCATATTATTTCTATTTACATTTATCTACATTTATCTACAATTATGTACATATTTGCAACCATCTTTTATACTCATGCATTCGTATCATCTCATATTTGTCCATTATATTCCATTCTCTTTGGTTTACAAACTTAAACTTTCATTCATATAAAGCGTCAATCCTTTTTTCTTTCTCCTTGACTCCAGCCATTGATACATTTTACTTCAGACTTCATACTACTCTCTCTCACCCTGATCTTTAATTTCTCGAGACAACTGGACTTTCAGCTAGGCAATTGGAATTGAAATCTACCAGTCATAAAAGAGCCATCATTCCCCAAACCTGTTGTAGATGGTTAGCTGATGCCTGGTTGATTTTGTCTTTATTTGGAAGTTAAAAACTATTTCAGGTTAGGAAACTAGATGAGAACCCTCTAGCCCAGGGGTGTCAAGCTCGATTTCATTGAAGGCCATATCAGGGTTGTGTTTGACCTCAGGAGGCCGGGGTGGGTGTGGCCAGCTCAACATCACTCATGTTGGGGGCGCCTGCGGGGGCCTGAGCACTCTCAGCAAAAACAGGCTCCCAAGCTCCATTTTTGGCTGCAATGGTCTCCTGCAGACCTCTGCCAGCGAAAATGGAGCTCCATTTTCATTGGCAGAGGGACTATGGGCCAATCTTTCACTGTTTCCAGGGTAGCCCCGCGTGCCAGATCTAAGCACCCGATGGGCCAGATCTAGCCCACAGGCCTTGAGTTGACATACCTGCTCTAGCAAATAATAAGATCAGAGATAAACAAGAGACTGCGGGTACAAGTTTGTCCTGAGCCGTGAAAGCCAGCTGGGTGTTCTGACCAAGGCTTCCTGAGACCGTAATTAAGCACGCACTTAATCCAAACAACTCTTGAGATAAGCACCCACCTTTATCTCCTTTGAATTGCTGCCAACAACTAAAGTGCCAAATTAACTGTAACAAGCCAAAATGAAGTTCAAAGTCCATACAGAGCTTCAAAGTTTAATCCGAACAGAGCGAACGACCTTGCTTTCCTTTATACCTTACGGGAGGGCCAATCACCTCTAAGCCTTATTCCCGAGTTGCCCCTTTTGTCTTAGCTGCTCTTGTCTGCTGGCAGCCCTGTGCAGGCACATTGGGAACAGGCTCCCCTTGTTCCTCTGCCTCACTGCTGCCAGATTCTGGAGGTTCCAGAGTCAGCACATAACTCCCAGATGGTCCTGGCCCCATCTCCGCATCAGATGCAGGACCCTCATCTGGGAGTCCTTCCCAGACTCCCAGGCTGGTCCCTGTTCTTCCACACTGTCCGATTCTGCTGCCGTCTGCATGCTGGCGAACCACAACATTGGGTGACTTGGGCCAGTCTCTCTCTCAGCCCAATCCAATTTACAGGGTTGTTATTGTGGGGAAAATAGGAGAAGGAAATTGTGTTTGATATGCTTGCTGCCTTGAATTATTTGTAAAAATAATAACAAAGGCAGGATACAAATAAAATAAAATGGTCAGTGGTGTTGGAAGGGTCAGAAATAGTGAGGGATCTGCTATTTGACCTCTAGAATCTGAAACAGAAAAAAGGCAGAAATATCAGAATTGTTTCTAAAGATGGAGCAAGGAAGAATTTATTTAAAGATGATTTAAGCATTCCAATCATAACATTTCATGATTTCATCTAATCCAAGTTTGGTTCTCTTTTGTTTTTTGTTTTCTTAAGTTTGTTTGTTTTTCACTTGACTGAAACAAAAATTACTTCCTCATTTAAAACAATATCTAGCCAATTGTCTAGTAGGGTAATCCCCTTTTAGTTTTAAACCACAAAAGCAGGAGGCAGCCAATGGGCAGAGTTTATTACAGCTCAGCAAAGCCAAGCCAGAGGAGGAGGAGGAGGAGGAGGAGGAGGAGGAGGAGGAGGAGGAGGAGGAGGAGGAGGAAGAAGAAGAAGAAGAAGAAGAAGAAGAAGAAGAAGAAGAAGAAGAAGAAGAAGAAGAAGAAGAAGAAGAAGAGAAGGAAGGAGGAGGAGGAGGAGGAGGAGGCTTGATATCTTGCTTTGTGTGATAAAGCAAAGAAATATTGGATTAGGATTCATATCCTAATACAGAATATTCTTAAAGTGAATATAGAAAGAAAACCAGAGGTATTTCTTTTGAGTTTAATGGAAAAAGACTTGGAAAATGTTTTTGGAACTTTGATGTTACATATGTTGATGGCAATAAGATTACTTTACGCACAGAAATGGAAGGTCACCTCAATCCCCACAATGGATGAATGGCTGCAAAAAGTGATGGAGTTAGCAGGGATGGCTAAATCGACTGCTTTATTCAAAGAAAAAAATGCAAATACTTTTATTACTACTTGGAAATCACTTCTGGACTTTGTGCTTGAAGTAGAAAACAATGAAACTTTGATTTTCGGTTTTACTGATTAGATAGATTTGTTGTTATAGAAATGACTAATTTATACTATTATGTAGCAATAAAAAGTTGAGGTTAGCTGTTAATGCCTTATTCTACTGCACCAAAGGGAGTTGGAAGTCAATGCCTTTTTTTTTCTTTTTCCCCTTGCTTTCTCCCACTATTTCCCTTTTCCCTTCCCGAATTTCCCTACTGTATTTTTTTTTAAATATTTTATTAATTTTCTACAAACAAACAAGACAAACAAAACATTAAAACATCAACTCTCATATGTATATCCAGTGTGTCGGTTGGTTCATCAGTTTTGTGCATTCATTTTGTAGTCTCAATTACAATTATGTTACATAACAACTCATATTGTCAATCCAAACTTATATATCCTAATATCACTAAAAAAAAGAATTTTTTGACTATACTTTTAATCATTCATGCTTTATGAGATAATAATACTTTAACCAGTTTATTCTGTAACAAATCATATACCGTATATACTCGAGTATAAGTCGACCCGAATATAAGCCGAGGCACCAAATTTAACCACAAAAAACTGGGAAAACTTACTGACTCGAGTATAAGCCGAGGGTGGGAAATGCAGCAGCTACTGGTAAATTTCAAAAATAAAAATAGATACCAATAAAAACTTTCACTAGGACAGTTGAGAATAAGTTTGATGTTCACAATTTCCTCTTTGAAAGAGACCAGTAAATAGGGAACAAGAAGATGAAGAAAAAGAAGTGTGTTTTTTCACACTTTTCACACTGCAGTGAACAAAAATGGCATCATAGGAACAGGCTTATTCTCAGCCCAAAGGTTTGTTTCTGATTTCTTCCCTGATTTAAGGGAAATTTGGGAAACAATCTCACTATCATGAAAGGTTTGATTGATTCACTAACCCAAAAGATGATGATGATGACAGTGGTAGGCAGGAGTCACTCTCTCCCTTGCAAGAAAAAACCAAGAGCCGTTCTTATGATATCTCTCTCTCTCTCTCTCTCTCTCCCCCCCCAATAAAGTCAAGCCCTTTCCAGCACGTGCGCACGATCCGCCCCCGCCCCTTTGCACCTTGCAAATGCAAAACCCCAGGGTTTTTGCATTTGCAAGGTGCAAAGTGGTGGGGACGGATCGCGCGTGCGTGCTGGAAAAGGCTTTACTGTATTACGGGGAGAAAGAGAGAGAGGGAGAGATCATAAGAACGGCTCTTGCTTTTTTCTTGCAAGGGAGAGAATGACTCCTGCCTCCCACTGTCATCAACATCTTCTTCTTTTGGGTTAGTGAATCAATTAATTTGGGAAATGATCTCACTATCAGAAAACAACGCGAGCTGCCACCACCACCTCCTCCTCCCCCTCCTCCCGAGTGGACTGAAAGCAGCTGGAGCTGAGGAAATGAAGCTGAGTGGAGCGACCTCGGCTCGCGTTGCTTTCTCAGCTTAGAGCTCAGAAAACAATGCGAGCTGCCACCACCTCCTCCTCCCCCTCCTCCTGAGTGGACTGAAAGCAGCCGGAGCTGAGGAAATGAAGCTGAGTGGAACCGAAGCAACCTCGGCTCGCGTTGTTTTCTCAGCCTAGAGAAAGGGGAAGGGGGCTCATCTGGACCAAGGGTGAGCCTCCCCCTCAGTTTCCCCTGAAGGATCTTCTGTCGCTTTTGCCTTCTCCCTACATCTTCCCTCTGTTAAAATCCCACACACACACACACACACTTATTTTCAGTTGGATAGATTTCATGTCTGAGCATTCTCACATTGCGGTGGGTTTTCCCCCCCAAAAAAACAGTTAAAAAAAGAAAAAACAATATATCCTCAAGCAAGAAAATTTCTGCTTCCGATTACCCCCATGCTTAAAAGTTGCAAAGGAAACACGGAAGCAGGGAAGCGGCTGCCCAGCTTCGGAGCTCCACACCATTTTTTTTTCAGAGGGGAATCTGACTTGAGTATAAGCCGAGGGGGTTTTTTTCAGCACAAAAAATGTGCTGAAAAACTCGGCTTATACTCGAGTATATACAGTAATCATACCAAATCAATCCTAAAAAACCCTTTATAAATATAGTGTCAAATAACAAAGGCAAGTAAAACAAAATAAAGATATTCCTTACTGTCTAGCATTCTAAATATTCTATTATCATATTTTATCATCTAGCCATTGATAAAAAAGATCCCAAATTTCATAAAATTGTTTCTCCTCTTGCTCTCTAATTTCAAATGTCAATCTACTCATCTCAGCACATTCCAATATTTTCTTAATAATTTCTTCCTGTAATGGTATTTTCTCATTCATCCAATTTTTAGCAAATACAATCCTAGCCGCTGTTAATACATTTACAATCAGGTATTTCAAATCTTTACTATATGTATCAGGTAAAATTCCCAATAAGAAGATCTCTGGTTTCAAGTCTATGTGTTTCTTTGTCATTTTTTCCAACCATATACGAATTTTAGTCCAATATTTTCTAGCGTCCTCACAAGTCCACTACATATGGTAATACGAGCCGGGTATCTGATGACATTTCCAGCATTTTTCAGATTTGTTCTTAAACATTCTTGCTATTCTTGTCGGGGGAAAGTGCCACCTGTAAAACATCTTATACAAGTTTTCTTTATATGCTGTTGACATTGTCATTTTATAATTTGGAGACCACAATTTTTGCCATTTCTCTAGATCAATCCCATATCCAAAATTCTTTCCCCAAACAATCATAGTTTCTTTAACTTGTTTTTCCTCTAATTTAATTCCCAGTAAATACCCGTATAATTTTTAAATCACCTTCTTATCAGTACCCATCAAGATCTTATCTAAATCAGTCTGTTTATCATAGAATCCCTCCGTTTTAGAATCTTCATCATACCTTGAATGTATTTGCGCATATGAAAACCAATTCATCCTTATACCTTGTTCCTCTTAAGTTTTGGATCGATTTAAGTTCACCCTTTTCATCCAATAGTTCCCAATATCTAACTGTTTTTTCCTTCTTATAAATTATAGAATAGGAAAATGCTTCAATAGTCGATAACCAAACTGGAATTTTCAAATAACATTGTCTTTTTATCTTCTCCCAGTTTAACCACAAAGACTCCTGTATATAATGTCTTCTAAAATAACCCTGTGTTTTAGTTCCCTTATACCATAAAAAAGCATGCCAGCCCAACAGCAAATCATGCCCTTCTAATGTCAACAATCTATGCTTTCTTAATGTTATCCATTCTTTGACCAACATCAAACTTGCAGCTTGATAATACAATTCCCAATTAGGCAGGCCAAAACCTCCTCTAATTCTAGCGTCTTGCAAAAGCTTTAGCTTTATTCTCGCTTTTTTACCTTGCCATATAAACTTCAACATGATTTTATTTAAATCTTCAAAATAGTCTTTTCCAAGCCTAACTGGTATTGTTTGGAACAGAAATAAAATTCTGGGTAAAATATTCATCATGATTGTTGAAATTCTCCCTATTAATGACAATTGCAAGTTTTCCCACTTCTTCAAATCTGTAGCTATCTGTTGTTTGAGTTTAATATAATTATTCTCTTTTAATGTGCTACATCTTGCTGTCAAATATATCCCCAGATACTTAACCTTATTTGTAACTTGGATTTTCAAAAGATCTGCCAGTTCTTCTCTCTGTCTCAATAGCATGTTCTTTGTCAAAATCTTTGTTTTATCTTTATTTATTTTCAAACCAGCCATCTCACCATATGTCTCTATCTTTTCCAATAACCTTGGAGCTGTTTCTAACAGGTCTTCCAGAATAAAAGCTAAATCATCAGCAAAAGCTTGTAGTTTAAATTCTTCCTTCTTAATTTTCATTCCTTTTATGCTTTTATCATCCCTAATATTTCTATTCAACACTTCCAAAGTCAACACAAATAGCAAAGGAGATAGGGGACACCCTTGTATTGTGCCTTTTCTTATATTAATAAAATCTGTAACTTCCCCCTCCATCATTACTTTTGCTGTCTGTTTATTATATATGGCTTCTATTGCTTGAATAAATTTTTTTGCAAAAATCTAGGAATATCAAAGCCATTTGCTTTTCAGGATGAGCCTCATAGTATTCCAAAGTATCCAAGATTACTCTCATATTGTCTCTGATTTGTCTCTTTGGCAGAAATCCATTTTGATCTGGGTGAATAAAATTATTTAAATATTTTTAAGTCTTTCTGCTAAAATTGAAGCAAAGATTTTATAGTCTGCATTCAATAAGGAAATAGGTCTACAGTTCTTAATTTGCAGTGGGTCAGCCTCTTCTTTTGGAATAAGTGTGATATAAGCCTCTGACCGTGTTTTGGGTATCATCTTCTTTAACATAACTTCATTCATAACTTCTAACAATGGGATGCTCAATGATTCTTGAAATGTTTTATAGAATTCTGCCGGAAGCCCATCTGGACCCGGTGCTTTCCCATTATTTTGTCTCTTAAATGCTTCATTTAATTCCATCATTGTTATATTGCTTTGTAGCATTTCTTCAGTCTCTTTAGGTATCTTTGGTAAATTAGCATTCTGTAAATACTGTTTGACTTTTTCCTCATCAATATTCTCTTGTTTATATAGTTGCCCATAAAAATCTCGAATCATTTCCTTTTTCTCCTTATTACCATAACAAACTTGGCCTTGATCATCTATGAGCTTCAATATTTTTCTTGATTCCTTCTGCTTTCTCAATTTATATGCTAGCCATCTACCTGGTTTATTTGCATCTTCAAAGTAATTCTGTTTAGAATTTCTGATTTTCTGTGCCAATTCTTCTTTCTCTATTAATTCCATTTTATGTTTAATTACATCCAGCTTCAATTTAATATCTTTTTTCTGTGGCATTTTCTGTAATTCTTTTTCAAGTCTTTTATACTCATCTTCCAAGGCCTTAGAAGCTTGCCTTTTCCTAATATTCTTCTTTCTTATCAGACCTCTAGCATATGCCTTCATTGTATCCCAAACATTCTGCGTTGAAGTATCTTCTTTTTTATTTTCTCTGAAGAAAAAAGCCAATTCCTTCTCCATCCATTGTATAAAATCTTTCTCCTTTAAGATAGTATTATTTAATGTCCATCTCGATCTTTTTTTTTGTCCCTTCCATTTAATTGTCATTGGGCTATGATCTGCCCAAGTACTTGTTTTAATATTTCTTTCTTGAATATTGGATATTAATTCTATTGAGATCCAAATCATATCTAATCTGGACCATGATAAATGTCTATTTGAATAAAAAGTATATTGTTTAGTTTTAACATTTCTTTCTCTCCAAATATCTTTTAAAGTTAGTTTGTCTGTCATTTTAAAAAAAGATTTAGGGAGAGCCTTTTTATTTTGCTTTGTTGTTGTTGCTATGTAGTCCAATTTATTGTCCACAATTTTATTAAAGTCTCCCATCATAATTATATTAACATAGTCCAGTCCAATTATTTTCATGTGTTGCTTTTTATAAAACTCTTCTTGTTTATCATTCGGAGCATAAATTGCAATCAAGAGTATTTTTATATTATTGTCCATTATTTCCACCATTAATACTCTTCCGTCTTCATCTGTGTAGATCAGTTTTGCTGGGATAGCCTCTTTAATGTATAGAACCACTCCTCTTTTCTTACATTGAGTCAAAGAAGTAAATATTTTCCCCAATTTTGGCTGTACTAACAATTGTTCATGTTGTTTTTTAATATGAACTTCTTGTAGACAAATTATATCAAATTTTAATTTCTCTAATTTATGAAAAGTTTTCCTTCTTTTAACAGCTGAATTAAGTTCATTTATATGCATTGTAATCAGTTTTTTTTTCTTCCATGATTATGCTTTATATTTAGGTCTAACAGCTCTCGTGGATCTCACTTCACGTTGTTCTTTACTATCCACCTGTCCACCTACAGCTCTTTTCTCTTTTTCAGTCTCCAGTTGTTCCTCTTGAAACTCAATTAATGAGACCTCTTTCTCTGCCTCCTCTCTTCTTCTTCCAAAAAATTCTGCATGGAAAAGTTCTGCTTTCTCAATTGAATCAATTCTATGTCTCTGCTCTTGCCATCTCCCACCTCAACATCCCACTTTTTTCTTGTTCAACCACTGTTAATCTAATGTCAATATTTCCAATCTTCTCCTCTCTTTGTTTTCCTTCTTCCTCAATTTTTTTGGAATCTTTCCTCATACTTCCCCATTATTTGTTTAATATTTTCCATTTTTTCATCAGACTTCTCTATTCTTTGTTCAATGATGTCTGATTTTATCTTGAGATCTTGAATTCCTTGCATAATCATCTGTAAAGTTACTTTTTCTTGTTCTTTATCTTGCTTCAACATTGTCTGAATTAAACGTTGTCCTCCAGCTGGTGGGGATGCAGAAGTAGAAGTAGAAACGCCAGATGGTATTGGTTTCCTGCTCATTTTAATGCTTCCAAATCTTCAAATTCTTTTTAACTTTTAATCCAACTGGTAGAGTAGCCAATTATAATCCAAAATGGAAAAATCCAATAGTAAAAGGCCCAAAACCAAAGAAGAAAAAGGAAAGAAGAAAAAAGAAAGATCTTCAGGTTCTTCTAGACCCTAATCCAATTACAAAGTAGTCCACCATAAAAAAGGAAAAATAGAAAGGAAAAAAAAAACAACCCAAAAATAATAATATTAAGAGCAAGAAAGAACAAAAAGAGAAGAAGAAATTCCTTTAGGTTCTTCACACCTTAATCCAGTTGAGAAGTCTCAATAATCAAAAAAGAAAAACATAGTGGTCCAAAAACATGGATAGAAAAAGCAAAAAAATCCCAATAAAAATAAGGAGAAAAAAAGAAAAATAAAGAAAAAACTCTGAGGCTTCCCCTTTAAAATAAAAAGCAAAAATAAGAATATTACTAGAATTAAAATTTACAAAAAGGCTGATGAGTAGGGGTATCACAAGTAATATATATATATAGATAAGAAAGCACACTGCACTTTATTTATTTATCCAAGGCTCTTATTATGATTCTCTTCTCCAGCAGCTTCAAAGCCAAGCCTCAAGTGTTGAAATATTGATAAGAGTCCAGGAAAACACCTGTAATAATATTTTGCTGTGCTCTCCCTCTATCTTATCACATTGAAATGTCCTTGAGAAGGAGTCTTCTTACAGTTCTCTCCAATTCGAATAAAATATTTTCAAGCCTCTAGTTGGCAGTGTTGCAAAGTTTCTTAATGCTCTTCCCCCCCCAGCCAGAAAAAAGGAATAATGTATACAAAAAAAAAAGAAAAAAAATAGCCAAAGGGAGCCTCTATCCTAAAAGAAAATTAAAAAATCAAAAGGAGCATAAAATATATATATAAGAGAAAATTCAATCCAGTTACCTACAAAGTCACACTAAAGTCCCCCCAAAAAAAGTAAGAAAAAAAAACAACAACCAAGCCTCAATTTGACATCACTTTAAAAAATGCCACTCAAACAGTTTTGGTCAAAAAAAAATCTCACAGGTTTCTTCTCTATTCAGGGTGCCCTTTCAAATCTCAGCGAATTTACAACAAAAAAGAAGTTTCTCACCCAGCCGACACACTTTCACTTCTAGCCACTTTCTTTCCTGAGCTGTCCCAACTTCAGCAGCTATGGAGGCTGCCTCTCTGCCGCCAGCAAAAGGGCTTCTCCCGGATCAAACCAGAGATTTTGCGATATCCCTGGGATCCTGGGACTATGCCCTTCACGATCACCATCTCTACAGGACAGTTTAGGTCCGTTGGGACCGACCAGGGGCAAAAATATCGGCTGCAATCTCAGAGCCCCGAGATCGCAGCTGTATCGCCGAAACAAAGCTCCGCCTTCTCCCCTACTATTTATTTTTGTATTCTCTTTGTATGCTATATTATAAAATATAAGTTGTTTAATAATAATAATAATAATAATAATAATAATAATAATAATAATAATAATAATAATTGGAAGAAGGAGGAGGAGGAGGAGAAGAAATCTTGCTTTGCTTGAAATCCTTCTGCCTTTGCTTTTGTATTTATTCTAAATTAATACAATTTTCCAAGTTTTTATCACTCTGTATCCAATCTGCTTGTTAAAAGACCCTCTTGTGAAATTTGTATTATATTACAGAATGTGAAACCTCTTTTTAAAAAAAAAAAAAATGGAAAAACAGATTCTAAAGTAACACATGTTTACAGAGGAACAATAAGGAATAATAAGGAGAAATTAAGCATTTCATTTCTAATTCTCACCCTTACAGTTTCCCAATGTCTAAATTTTGAAATGCTTGCTTATTTTTATTTATTGAATATCTGTACTGTCTACTACAATTTAAAGAGAAGAAACAAAAAGAAAACACAGTTTTTCTCTGGCCGTGAAGAATCCCTCCTTCTTGCAATACAGCTGATACGGTACCAGAAAGAAAGACAAGAAGCAATGGATAGAAAGTGATCAAGGAGAGAAGCAACCTGGAATTAAGGGGAAATGTCTTAACAGTGAGGACAATTAACCAGTGGAACAGCTGGCCTCCAGAAGTTGCGGGTGCTTCATCACTGGAGGTTTTTAAGAAAAGACTGAACAGCTACCTATCTGACATGGGATAGCGTCTCCTGCTTGAGCAGCGAGTTGGACTAGAAGACCTCCAAAGTCCCTTTCCAGCTCTATTATGATTGATTGATAAGAGAATCTGCAAATATTAAATGATGCTTCCCTCCTCTACACTTGTTCCTATATGACTACTAGTTAATAGCACAGCATGGTCCACTTGCCTTTTAGAAAAGCATCTTTGGGACAACCATGACCTGGATGATTGAGAATCTCCATAGACAAAAGAAGGAAGAAAGCAACTGTACAATACTAGACTATTAGACTGACTATCGGCCATAGGACAGACCATTAGATGACTTAATTAGCTTTCAGAAATTGAGGTAAGCCAATGGCCTGCCAGCAGTCACCCAGTTTCCAGATCACAAATTTTAGGGATGAGAACCAAGGGAGGAAGAAGCAATTGGCTGAGTGCAGCGGGAGCCACTCTTTCAAAATGACAGAGGACAATTGGACATTCAGTATGACTCTGTCCCAGGTTGAGAGTTTAAGATTCTCGCAATACTAATTTGTGTATCAGAAAGACTTCATCCAGAATCGAATCTAACAAACAGATCCCATTCTGTGGAGTTGGGACTGAGATCACCTTCTACCATGTCTCTTCATTGATCTCTTCTCTTCTTTCTTTTTCTTAGAAAATTCTCCACAATGAATGTTCAACCAAAGGTTGTCACTCAGCCACAGGTGGTGGTGACCCAGCCCAAGATAAACAATTGGCAAACGGATGTATGTGACTGCTTTAGCGATTGTGGAGTCTGTAAGTGACCCAGCCAGTAACTGAAAGTGGGGTTCTCAAATCCTACTTGGGAAGATTGGGCTGAATATCCTCCCAGACTGGATAGGTTGCAGAAATCAATTGTACCTTATAATTTGAGCAATAGATGTTTAATTATTGAACAGCCTATTGGATTGGAATTAGGATGGCAAGATATAAAAGGAGACACAGCTTCTATATTATTAAAAGTTGCACATGGAACTTTTTAAAGTTTTACATGAAGGAGATGAGCAGGCTGAGCCTGAGGGTGGGGTTAAACACACCATCAGTTTGGAGTCGCTATGCTCCCAAAGGAGATCTAAATCAGCCTCCCCCCAATGATTTCTGTTGACTCTTAATTAGCTCCAAACTGCCTTGGCCATTAGTAGCTCTGATTTTTGTATAAAGCATGAGGTAAACTCTATTCCAGTGCCTGGTTTCTTGTGCTGCATGCTACACAACTGAAGAATTATGCTAAAAGGTTTTTTTTTTTAAGAATATGATGTTCTCCAGAGGTTTTGATTTTTAATTTTCATAAACTTGCTGTTTTTGGAGCTTGGTTGTTTTCTTGCACATGTTTCATTACCCAGGTAGGGAATATCACCAGTGCTAGGTCAGCATCACTACTAGTACTAAAGATGTTACTTACTTGGGGAATGAAATATCTGCAAAAATAACCAAGCTCAGAGAGCACCAAGGACAGAACAGCTCAAATGGGAGTTATAAATATTCTCTTCCATTGGTAATTGTCAGGCACAATCAACCTATGTGCAAAGAATTCAATTAGCTATTTTATTACTCAAGCCTATAACATAGGAATCTTCTCAGACTGGCAGTCCCCACCTGGGTCAAACTAGATAAGGTTAAACAGCATTCAAAGAAGATCAGACTTCACTCATCTATGGATTTCAGAGTAGTTCCCTGTTTGATTCCTCTCCCTGGCTCAGCCAGTTTCTCTCCGACAGTAATTTGCTTGATTCTTTTTCATAACAGTTGGGAACATCACTATAGAGAAAAATGCAATGGGCTGTGCTTTTAATTTAATGTGGTTTGTATATTTTTCAGCACTCCCTTCTCCTAGCTGATGTTTTAACTAGCATTTTCACATGCAGTTTTGATGTTGCAGTAATTGTATAATTTGCACTTTCTGGGCCATAAATCTTATGCCATTCAACATGGTGTCAAAATCTTTCTTCAAGTGCTTTTTCTTCCTCTCCCTAGGTCTCTATGGAATGTTCTGCTTCCATTGTTTGGCATGCCAGGTTGCTACAGCTATGAGTGAATGTTGTTGCTGTGGTGCAACTGTTGCCATGCGAGCTGTCTACAGGACAAAATACAATATCCCTGTAAGTAGATTACCTTGCCCAAAACTAGACAAACTTCAGGTTTATAAACTCTAGTTAAAAACAAACAAACACACAAACTAGACTCTTAAGAAGAACCTAAGAGAGAAATACTAGCTCAGAAACGGGCTGGGGCAACTTGCCACAACCCACTTGCTGCAGGATAACTTGTCATGGCCAACTCACCTTGGGACAACTCACCAAGGGAAAATTCAAGAATTCAATCTAATTATTTTAAATTATTTTAAAAATTATTTTAATTTTTGTCAGTCACATTTCATTTTGCCCCTCCTTTGTCATCTTTTCTTCATTGATTCTTTTCAGTGCTGGGATTCAAAGATTTTGACCACTGGTTCAGTGGGCGTGGCCTGGTGGGCATGCTTTGCACACATTGCTTACATGCGTGTGCCAAACGCACACAAGCGCAGGCGCAGAGGCTTTCCAACTCACCTCCTGCAAGCCTGCACTCTCCCTGACGCTTCAGCAGCTGCTGCGCAGCACTCTGCTGTGCCCCACAAAGCAGCTTCACTTCCAAAGCAAGGAATAAAGGTGAATATGGGAGCCCAGGTGGGCCAAACAGCAGAGCGGTGAAGAGAGCAGATTCAGTCTCTGCTGCTCATCGGCGCTACCAGGTTGGGAGAACCAGGCCGAACCGGTAGAATACCACCACTGATTCTTTTCCATCATTTCTGCATTAGTGTAATTTTCGTCACATGGCAAGTTTTCCCGCAGTGAGTTGGCCACAGTGAATTGGCTGGGGCAAGTTGGATGTGGCAAGCTGTCCTCAGAAAGGCAGTGCATAAACAATCCAGAAATTTGTGAGAGGAAAAAACCTGACCTGGGAAGTGAACAGATAATTCTTCCCTTTGTTATCTGCAGCAGACCATAATCTTTCAGACTTATACAAATGAAAATAAAATGATACTTTTTTCACACCAAACGTAACTATCACCTCTTCTTGGCTCATAAGGATGAGAAGGCAGAATGTGTCACAAGTCCCATCTATTAGGGATTATCATCTGTGGGATCCTGAAAAATGACCTTCTCGGTGGTAGCCCCTTGGTGCCCCCTTAGCGTGCGCTTTGTAACTTTGAACGGTCACTAAACGAACTGTTGTAAGTCAAGGACTGCCTGTATTTTGCCATCCAACACAGAGTTAGCTTTTCATGATTCCATATATCTACATCATGATTTTATTGGAAAGGTTATGGATTAATTTGGTTTCTTTTCTTTTCAACAGGGATCCATCTGTGGGGATACCTTCATTGTGGGGTGTTTGCCCGCTTGTTCTCTCTGCCAAGTCCAGAGAGATATCAAAAAAAGGAAAGAAATGGGGATATTCTAGAAGACTTCCTCCTAAACTCCTTTACATTTGTCCTTTTTTCATTAGAATTCTGAGAAGATGCATTCAAGTAGTTTATAGGGAGAGCCATTATTGAGTGGCACCCTTGCCTTATAATTCAAAGCATATTCTAAACCCAGAAATTACTTCTTAGTAGTGATTCAGAGCTCACAATCCAGTCACAAAAAAACCAACTGTCGTTTGTCCTGCCTTTGCTTGATCTCCCTATTTCATTTAAAATGGAAAACAAAACATTTGGGTTGCCACTGCTATTAAATAATTAGGAAGGGGGTGGGGGGAAAGACCCTACTAGATCTTTGAAGATTTATCGGTGGATCTACCATTCTGCCAATTTTAAGGCAACTGGTGATTTTGATTTGCAAGGTGTAGTAACTGGAGAAAATAAGGTAAAACATGCCATAACTAGCTACCTGAAAGTGCTTGCTCTCCAGAAGTGGGTGACTAGAACTATTGTTTTTCCCAGCCATCACACCTTTGAATTAAAAGAGATCAAAAGCAGCCTATGTGGCAAACACCATCTTTAGAAGAACTAGTGTACCTGATTGTTTAGCTAGTAAACTATGTTGTTCTTACTCTCCTACTGTAGCTAATGGTACAACCTTTCCTAAAACTGATGTGCGAAACTGCCAGGCAGGCTGGAGGGAGGAATCAAGTGAGGGCCTAGCTTGGAGTCATTGAGCAGCCAATCCTATCCTTAAAGAGAGATAGGTATGTGAGTTACTCTGGAAACTAGACTTTCTTAGGACAGAAATATCTATGGAAATTCTCAGTCATCCAGGTCGTCGTTGTCCCAAAGGTGCATTTTTCAAAAGGAAACAGTACAGAACTGTTGCCTTTTGAAAAAGTACCTTTGAGTTGGGAGAGAAATGTCAATTATGTCAAAAACCAACTGGCCTAATCTGCCATTTTCTCCTCTCTAATAATTTGACTTTGTAACCTTGATTGTCTAAATGTTTTTTCTTTTTGTAAAAAGTTTTTTATTTTTTCACATTTCAAAAACATCTTTTTTAGTGAACAGCATGATTCCAGGTTTTCACATTTCCATACAAACATGACCTTGATTATATATTCATCTTTCACATTTGATTTCATATCATATCATTGCATATTTTCTATAAATTTTCTCAAATACTTTTCTCAAACTTATTTTTTATATTTTCTATTCGTTTCTTAACTTATTTCTTTTTACTTGAATATTTCTTTTTACTTGAATTATTTAAATTGTCATACCTTCATATTCATTATACTTTATACTTTTATCTGTCTCATTTGCAATTTCATTGCATGTTCTTATTTCATTATTCCAAAAATTCCGTTCCTAATTCAAATAATTCAAAAAGTTTCCCCTGTAATTACTAATTTGAGTGTACTACCCCTTCACCTTATACATCATTTAATTAACACCTCTTTAAATCCTAATAATAATTTATCACTTGTCTAAATGTCTAACAATAATATAATCTGACTTTGCTAAGGGCCTTTATCTGCTTAATAAAATCCTAACAACAGGTAGTTCTTGAGAACAGAGCCCAACACTTAGGTTGTTAAGTGAGAAGTTTGTTAAGTGAGTTTTGCCCCATTTCACGGCTTTTCTTGCCACATGCATTAAGTGAATCACTGTAATTGTTGAATTAGTAACACTGCTGTAAAGTGTATCAAGCTTTTCCGATGACTTTACTTATCACAAGGTTGCAAAAGGGAATCACGTGATCCCGAGATACTGCATTTGTCATAAATATGAACCGATTGTCAAACATCCAAATAGAAATCGCGTGACCATGGGGATGCAGCAACAGTCGTAAGTGTGAAAAATGGTCATAAGTAACTTCAAACAGTCACTAAACGAATTGTTATAAGTCAACCATCACTACTGAAGAAATGGAGGCCTGCTTATTTACTTTGTTTCTGTTCTTTCTTTTTTAAACCATCTTAGTGTCTTTAGTTGCACTGAGAAAATCACAAAAGTTAAAGTTATGTTGGCAAAAATATAAAACATGAAAGTTGTTGGCTACTTCCTGTAAGATCTGCCTAGTATTTGGGTTTTAACCAACATCATAAAAATACTGTATTCACCTATGCTTTGTAGCCTGTTCCATAAAGCAGCTTATGTGAAAACCAAGGGACAAAAGTAAATTATTCAATAAAGTGATTTCAGCAGCCTTAAATATAATACAAATGCATTCTCTTTTTAGCAACTTGGATGCTTTAGAACTTTGCTTATTTCAGAAATACATGGGCCAGAGCCACATGGGAGAATAATTGATTCATACTTTATATGATGGCCCAAAAGCCCATCTTACCATTAAGTAATATTGCGATTAATTTTGGAAAACCGAAGTCTGGAAAATATTACAGTTTGCTCAATTATATTGAGCATGCCATTTTGTATGGAGAATTTACCTTGAGATTAATAAAAACCCAACCCTAACCTTGTGTTTCTTATTTCAGTTTTGTGCGTTTCAAATATTATTCTGCTCTATGGAAAAGCAGTATGTGTTATTTCTTTAGGCTGTTTTTTATGGTGTAATGGTTATTTTATTAACCTAAAGGCTAAGATTTTCATCTGTATGGGACAGGACGATATGGGCAAATTGTTAAGTTCTGTGCATGGGTGCAAGGATGGAGACGAGCCAGTGAAACAGTGAACTTCAAACTCTTTATTTACATGTGAAACAGCTCAGCTCAATGGCCACGATGGGCCCCTTTATATAGGCAACTCTTAACTTATTTAACCAATGAAAACACAGGGAGCGCTAGCTCCATTAAACAATGGGAGAGGCTCGTTAATAGCCAATCAGATTCTCCTGAACGGACCAATCCGATGTCACTATTATCGGCCAATCAGAAGTGCAGGGCCAGAACCCTGCACTTTGCTTCAAGCTATTAATACTCTTTATTAAGAATTTATTGATTCACAACACAAATATTTTATTTTTGTACTGGAATTCCACAAATAACGTAAATTGATGCAAATGTCACTTAGCATTTGCAGTGGTTTTCTATCAGCACAATGGAAAGAATGAACAATCTGATTCTGTGGTTTTGATTTAATTCCCTTCGAGGCAACGTTGGTTCTTGGCAACCGTCTTCAGAAGCGGTTTCTCCTTGCCCTCCTTCTTGGAGCTCAGAGGTCTGACTGGCCAGCGAGCTTTGTGCCAAAGGCAGGAGTAGAATCCACAGTCTCCTGGTTTCTAGCTTAATCAGTAAAGGTAAAGGTTCCCCTCGCTCATATATGCTGGTCATTTCCGGCTCTGGGAGGCAGTGCTCATTTCCGTTACAAAGCTGAAAAGCCAGCTCTGTCCAAAGATGTCTCCGTGGTCATGTGGCTGGAATGACTAAATGCCAAAGGCGCAGAGGACGCTGTTATCTTCCCCCCAAAGGGGCCCCTATTTTTCTACTTGCATTCTACAGTACTTGGACAAGTAATGGGAACTTACTCTGTTATGCAGCGCTAGGGATTTGAACTGCCGAACTGCCAACCTTTTTTGATCGACAAGCTCAGCATCTTGGCCACTGAGCCACCACATCCCTTTTGCCTTCATCATTACATAGTTCTAAATGAGCCCTTCTGGGAGTGAAGGAGTACGAAGTGGACAGCATCCGAGATTCACACCAGTTGCAGGGCCGATTTCAGTATTTGGTGGCATGGAAAGGTTATAGACCAGAGGACTTTGCCTGGGTCAATGCCACTGATGTTCATGCTCCTCGTTTGGTCCAGGACTTTCACACTCAGTTTCCTCAACAACCTCATCCACCTGGTCCCGGGGGAGAGGGCCCGGAGGGGGGGATAGTGTCATGCCCCTGGTGGAGACTGACTCTGAGGAAGAGGAGGAACAGCCAAAAGGGAGTGGGAGTGTGGCTCCAGAGGTGGTGGAGGAGGCTGGTGAAGGGCAGAGGCTGGCTGAGCAATCAGAAGAGGATCCAGGCCCATCCCCTATCCATCCTAGGGCACACAGAGAGGAGAGGATCAGGGAAAAGCGAGGACTACTCAGGAGGAGATAACCATGATCCTCCTTGTGGCTTGCAGCTGGGAGCTATGTATATAAGTTTGTAACTGCGTAGTCAGTCAAAGTTTAGTGTTTCCTTTGAAAAATGTTTATCTTTGTTGGCGTTCTTCCCATGGACTTTTCTCGGTTATTTTCCTGGAGTTTATGATTAGTTATCTTGGCTTGCTTTGGAACTCTCATCAATGCGGTTTGTTTTGGTTTCCTTTTGCCTCATTATTTACTTTTGTGACTTTAAACTGTGCTTAATAAAACAGTGAAGTTAAGCTAAAGGCATTACCTGGACTTTAATGTATGTTTTGGGTTATTTTGAGAGACTACGAGTCATCACACACTGTAACATTGAGTGTTGCTAAATCAATGCTTCTAAGTCAGGGGTGTCCAACCTTGACAACTTTAAGACTTGTGGACTTCAAAGCTGGCTGAGGAATTCTGGGAGTTGAAGTCCACAAGTCTTAAAGTTGCCAAGGTTGGACACCCTTGTTCTAAGTGAAGGACTATCTGTGATTAAAGGTACTGGAATGGTCAAAAATACTGAGGGATCCAGAATCTGAAACAAAACAAAATCAGAATTGTTTCTAAAGATGGGACAATGAACAATCAATTTAAAGATAATGTCTAAGCATTCCCAATCTTTACATCTCCTTATTTCTCCTAAATCAAGTTTTGTTTCTCCTCTGACCACCTCTTTTGGTTTGTTTTTCCTTAAGTTTGTTTTAAAAAAAACATGCCCATCTTGCGGAAATAAAAATCATTTCCTCGTTTGAATAAACTATGGGCAGAGTTTATTGCAGCTTGGCAACGAGAAAGCAAATGAAGAAGAGAAGAAGAAGAAGAGGTTTGAAATCTTGCTTTCTTTGAAATCTTTCTGCCTTTGTTTTTTGTGTTGATTCTAAACTAATATTTTTTTCCGAATTTTTATCTCCCTAGGTCCAATTGGGTTGTTGAGAGACCGTCTTGTGATATTCGGTGTTATATTACAGAATCTGAATTCTCATTTTTTGAACTTGGGAGAAAATTGGAATGATTCCTAAGATATAAAGATGATCCTTTTTTGCAAAAGAAAGCTAAGAAGTGACTGGGATAAATTAAGTGTTTAGTTTCAAATTCCCCCATTCCTAATGCCTAAATGTTTGAAATCCTTATTTTTATTTATTGAATATCTCTGCTGCCTATTGAAATATCTATACTGTATTTAAAGGGGAGAAACAAGAATGGAATGGAATGGGAATGGGAATGGGAATGGGAATGGGAATGGGAATAGGAATAGGAATAGGAATAGGAATAGGAATAGATAGAATAGAATAGAATAGAATAGAATAGAATAGAATAGAATAGAATAGAATAGAATAGAATGTTTGTAGTTCAAATATGCTGTCTTTGGTGCCCTCTGAGCTTGATCGTTTTCATGCAGACATTTCATTACCCTAATCAGTATAGTGAGGAGTGCTGTTTGTTGTCAGTTTATATTCTGGCGGGTTGACTGGGTGGGTGGGGGAGGTCTTAGAGATTATTTGGTTGGGCTGATGGCTGTTTGGCAGTTCCTTGATTGGGGTATTGTTTAATTGATTATTGGTCTGAAGTTAACTTTGGATGCATAGGGTTCTCCGTTGGGCTGCGTGCGCATGCGGGGGTCATGGGGGATGTCACACTTGCATGCAAGGGGGTCATGGGGGGCCGCACACCCATGACTGAGGAGAAGGGGCATGCACGAGGTGCTCACACACATTTCATTTTGGGGATGCGTGCGCCCTTGCGTGCTTTGGATACTTGGCGTCGAGAAGGTTAGCCATCACTGGACTAGAACCAAGGGAGGAAGGAGCAATTGGCTGAGTGCAGAGAGAGACACTCTTTCAAAACAACAGAGGACAATGGAATATTCAGTATAGCTTTGTCCCAGGTTTAATTTGTGTGTCAGAAAGACTTCATCCAGTATCCAATCTAGCAACCAGATCCCACTCAGTGGAGTTGGACTGAGATCACCTTCTACCAAGCCTGTTCATTGATCTCTTCTCTTTTTGGCTCTCTTCTTTCTTTTTCTTAGAAAATTCTCCACAATGAATGTTCATCCAGTGGTGGTCACTCAACCACAGACGATGGCAACAGTCCAGACCAACAATTGGCAAACAGGCTTATTTGACTGCTGTAGTGACTATGGAGTCTGTAAGTGACCAGGCCAATAACTGAAAGTGGGGTTCTTAAAGCCTTCTTGGGAAGATTGGGCTGAATATCCAGACTGGATAGGTTGCAGAAATCAATTGTTCTTTATAATTTGAGCAATGGATGTTTGATTATTGAACAGCCTATTGGATTGGAATTAGGATGGCAAAATATAAAAGGAAACATAGCTTCTATACTATTAAAAGTTCTGCGTGGAACTTTTTAAAGTTCTACATGAAGGACATGAGCATGCTGAGGCCAAGAGTGGGGTTAAACGGACCATCAGCTTGGAGTCATCATGCTCCCACAGGAGATCTAAATCCAGCCCCCAATGATTTCTGTTGACTCTTAATTAGTGTCAATCTGCCTTGACCATTAGTAGATCTGATTCCTGTATAAAGCATGAGGTAAACTCTATTCCAGCACCTGGTTTCTTGCGCCTGATGCGACACAACTGAAGAATTATGGGAAAAAAAACTGTTAAGAAAACAATTTGGTGTCCTCCTAATGTTTTGAATTTTAATTTTCATAATGAGGGGTCCTTGCTGCTTTCGGAGCTTGGTTTTCTTGCACATGTTTCATTAACCTGGTGGGAATATCACCAGTGCTAGGACAGCATCCATGCTAGTACTCAAGCTTTACTTACTTGATTAAAGAACCATCTGGAAGAAAACAACCAAGCTCAGAGAGCACCAAGGACACAACAGCTCAAATGTGAGTTATAAATATTCTCTTTCATTGGTAATTGTGAAGCACAATCAACCTATGTGCAAAGAATTCAATAAGCTATTTTATTACTCAAGCCTCATATTACTCATAGGAATCTTCTCAGATTGGCAGTCTGCACCTGGATCAGATTAAATAATGTTAAACAGCATTCAAGGAAGATCAGATTTCATTCATGTACGGATTCCAGATTAGTTCCCTGTTTGATTCCTCTCCCTGGCTCAGCCAGTCTCTTTCCAACAGTAATTCCCTTAATTCTATTTCATAACAGTTGAAAATATCAGTATACAGAGAAGTGGGATGGGATGTGCTTTTAATTTAATGTGGTTTGTAAATGAGTTTTTTCAGCCCTCCCCTCTGCTAGCTGATGTTTTAACTAGCATTTTCACCTGCAGTTTTGATGTTGCACAAATTGCACTTTCTGGGCCATAAATCTTATGTCACTCAACACTGTACCAAAATCTTTCTACAAGGGCTTTTTCTTCCTCTCTATAGGTCTCTATGGAATGTTCTGCTTCCATTGTTTGGGATGCCAAGTTGCTGCAGATATGAATGAATGTTGTTGCTGTGGTGCAAGTGTTGCCATGCGAGCTGTCTACAGGACAAAATACAATATCCCTGTAAGTAGATGACCTTGCCTAGACGAGAGGAACTTCAGTTAAACTTTCATTAAAACAAAACAAAACAAAACCCCAGAATTTTAAGAAGCACTCATGAAATTGGAGAGAAATATCAGGTCAGAAACAAGCTGGGGCAACACGCCACAATCAACTTGCTGCAGGATAACTTGTCATGGACAACTCCCCATGGGACAACTCACCAAGGGAAAATTCAAGAATTCAATCTAATTATTTAAAATTATTTACAAAATTATTTTAATTTTGGTATTCACATTTTGTCCCTCCTTTGCTGCTTTTCTGAAAGGCCCTAAAAACAAGGTTTTGTTAGCCTGAGGATCAGAAATAGAAATGGAGATGATCATGTGGTTAATTTGACTATGTTATTGCTGCCACTGGCGATGGGCAAAGTGGATTTTTTAAAAATAGGTTTTCATAATGTAATGGATTTTTGATGACCCAGGGCATGGCACAAAGGCAACATGGTTAAATAAGCATGAAGAGTCCCCTTATTATTTCCAACCTTGCCCCCAATGTTCAGGTTGCCTTCAGCTGGATAAAAACTCTCCCAGGAACAGCCTTTAACTGTTCCCAGCTGCAGCTGATGAAGGAAATCAGGGCCTTTTCCTCCCCCATAAGCCACGCAACTTACGTTGCTCCCTTCCCCGGTCCTTCCTGCGTGCCCTAGGATGAAGAGAGGTGGGCCTGGGTCTTACTCTGAATTCCCTCTCCCTTGTTCTACCTCTTCCCTGCTCTGCCCAGACAGACTGTGCCCTTCCCCAGTTTCTTCCACAGCCAACAGAGCCACACTTCCACTCCCTGTCAGCTGTTTGGCTTCCCCTTCTGAGTCAGATTCCAACAGGGGCATGACAGGATTTCTGTTGTTAAGTGGGACATTAGTTAAGTGAGGTTTGCCCAATTTTGCAACCTTTCTTCCCATAAGTGATTCAATGGATCACTGCAGTTGTTAAGTTAGTAACAAAGTTGTTAAGTGAATCTGGCTTCCCCACTGACTTTGCTTGTCAGAAGGTCACACAAAAGGAGATCATATGACCCTGGGACAGTGCAAGCATCCTAAATATGAGCCATTTGCCAAGCATCTGAAATTTGATCACATGAAACCTGGGGATATTGCAAAGGTCATAATTGTGAAAAATGACCATAAGTCACATGTTTCAGTGCCATTGTAATGGTCACTAAATGAACTGTTGTAAGTCAGGGCCTGCCTGTATTTTGCCATCCAACATACAGTTAGCTTTTTATGATTCCATATCTCTACATCATGGTTTTATTGAAAAGGTTACGGATTAATTTGGTTTCTTTTCTTTTCAACAGGGATCCATCTGTGAGGATACCTGCATTGCGGGATTTTTCCCCGTTCTTTCTCTCTGCCAAATCCGGAGAGATATCAACAGAAGGAAAGAAATGGGGATATTCTAGAAGATTTCATCCTAAACTCCTTTACATTTGCCCTTTTTTCATTAGAATTCTGAGAAGATGCACTAAAGTAGTTTGTAGGAAGTACCATTATTTAGAGTACCTTGCTTTATAATTCTAAGCATATTCTTAACCCAGAAATTACATTTTAGCAATGATTCAGAGCTCTCAATCCAATCTCACATAAACTTGCTCTTCTTTGTCCTGTCCTTGTCTTTGCTTGTTCTTCCCATTTCTTTTAAAATGGAAAACAACATAGTTTACTAGCTAAACAATCCATATACACTAGTTCTTCTCTGATCTGTTTGGTATTTGGGTTTTAACCAACATCATAAAAATACTGTATTCACCTCTGCCTTGTAGCCTGTTCCATAAAGCAGCTTATGGTAAAACAAGGGACAAAGTAAATTATTCAATAAAGTGATTTCAGCAGCCTTAAATATAATAATATGAATGCATTCTTTTTTTAGCAACTTGGATGCTTTTGTTCTGACCAAGGCTTCCTGAGACCGTAATTAAGCAAACGCTTAGTACAAACAAGTCTTGTTTTATTTCAACACTGGGAATTATGTCCATTCCCAGCCTGTAATGAGTCCCAAACAGTCCCTCGAGATAAGCACCCACCTTTCTCTCCTTTGAATTTCTGCCAACAACTGAAGTGCTAAATTAACTGTAAAAAAACCACCGAAGTACAAAGTCCACACAGAGCTTCAAGGTTGAATCCGAACAGAGCAAACAACTTTGCTTCCTGCAAAAGTTTCTCTACTTTTGCATCTCCTTTATACATTATGAGAGGGGCAATCACCTCCCAACCTTACTCCTGAGTTGCTCCTTTTGTCTCAGCTGCTTGTCTTCTAGCAGCTCTGTGCACATGAGCACTGGGAACAGGCTCCCCTGGGTCCTCTGCTTCACTGCTGCCAGACTCCAAAGTTCCGGGCGCAGCACCCCATTCCCAGATGGTCCTGGCCCCCTCCCTGCATCGGACTCAGCACCCTCCAAGCACCATCTGAGTCCTCCCCAGATTCCTGGACTGGTCCCCATTCCTCCCTACTGTCCGATTCTCCACAGGCTGCCAGCGAATCACAACAGCTTTAGAACTCTGCCTATTTCAGAAATACATGGGCCAGAACCACGTGTGAGAATAACTGATTCATACTTTATATGATGGCCCAAAAGCCCATCTTAGCAGTAAGTAATGTTGCAATTAATTTTGGAAAAAGGCAGTCTGGAAAATATTACAGCTTGCTCAATTATATTGAATATGCCATTCTGTATGGAGAATTTACCTAGAAATTAATAAAAGTAGCTTTGTGTTTCATATTTCACATTTTGTGTGTTTCAAATATTATTCTGCTCTACAAAAAAAAGCAGTATGTGTTATTCTTTTAGGCTGTTTTTATGATGTAATGGTTATTTTATTTATCTAATGAGTAAGATTTTCATCTGTACTGTATATCTAAAGCTGGACAAGATGATATGGACAAATCTTTTATTTTTGTACTGTAATTCCACAAATAACGTAAATTGATGCAAATGTCACTCAGCGTTTGCCCTGGTTTTCTGTCAACACAGTGGAAAGAATGAACAATATGATTCTGTGGATTTTGTTTTAATTCCCTTTGAGTCAATGTTGGTTCAAAAGCGGTTTGTCCTTGCCCTCCTTCTTGGAGCTCACAGGTCTGCCTGGCCAGCAAGCTTTGTTCCTAAGGCAGGACAAGAATTCAGTCTCCTGGTTTCTAGCATGTTGCCTTAATCATTTAAAGGTAAAGGTTTGCACATACGTGCTAGTCGTTTCTGGCTCTAGGGGGCGATACTCATCACCGTTACAAAGCCGAAGAGCCAGCTCTGTCCAAAGACATCTCCGTGGTAGTGTGGCTGGCATGACTAAAAGCTGAAGGCTCACGGAATGCTGTTACCTTCCCACCAAAGTGGCCCCTATTTTTCTACTTTCATTCTACTTGGACAAGTAATGGGAGCTCACTCCATTACATGGTGCTCGGGATTTGAACTGCTGAACTGCCAACTATTTTCTCATCGACAAGCTCAGCTTCTCAGCTACTGAGCCACTGCATCCCTTTTGCCTTCATCATGACATAGTTCTAAATGATTCTGTGCAGGAAAAGTTTAAAGTGTTGCTTAACTGAATCCTTTTCACTTATCCATTGGAATGCATATTTTACGAAGTGTTTTAGTTTTTCTAGGTTTTTTTTTTTTGAAAAGAATTTTATTAATTTTCTACAAACAAACAAGACAAACACACATTAAAACATCAACTCTCATATGTACATCCAGTGTGTCGGTTGGTTCATCAGTTTTGTGCATTCATTTTGTAGTCTCAATTACAATTATGTTACATAACAACTCATATTTTCAATCCAAACTTATATATCCTAATATCACTAAAAAAAAAGAAATTTTTAACTATACTTTTAATCATTCATGCTTTATGAGATAACAATGCTTTAAACAGTTTATTCTATAACAAATCATATAATCATACCAAATCAATCCTAAAAACACTTTATAAATATGGTGTCAAATTACAAAGGCAAGAAAAAAAATAAAGATATTAACCTTCTAAATATTCTATTATCGTATTTTATCATCTAGCCATTGATAAAAAAGATCCCAAATTTCATAAAATTGTTTATCCTCTTGCTCTCTAATTTCAAATGTCAATCTACTCATCTCAGCACATTCCAATATTTTCTTAATAATTTCTTCCTGTAATGGTATTTTCTCATTCTTCCAATTTTTAGCAAATACAATCCTAGCCGCTGTTAATACATTTACAATCAGGTATTTCAAATCTTTACTATATGCATCAGGTAAAATTCCCAATAAGAAGATCTCTGGTTTCAAGTCTATGTGTTTCTTTGTCATTTTTTCCAACTTCATGCGAATTTTAGTCCAATATTTTCTAGCGTCCTCACAAGTCCACTACATATGGTAATATGAGCCAGGTATCTGATGACATTTCCAGCATTTTTCAGATTTGTTCTTAAACATACTTGCTATTCTTGTCGGGGGAAAGTGCCACCTGTAAAACATCTTATACAAGTTTTCTTTATATGCTGTTGGCATTGTCATTTTATAATTTTGAGACCACAATTTTTGCCATTTCTCTAAATCAATCCCATATCCAAAATTCTTCCCCCAAACAATCATAGTTTCTTTAACTTGTTCTTCCTCTAATTTAATTCCCAGTAAATAACCATATAATTTTGAATCACCTTCTCATCAGTACCCATCAAGATCTTATCTAGATCAGTCTGTTTATCATAGAATCCCTCCGTTTTAGAATCTTCATCATATCTTGAATGTATTTGCGCATTTGAAAACCAATTCATCTTTATACCTTGTTCCTCTAAGTTTTGAATCGATTTAAGTTCACCCTTTTCATCCAATAGTTCCCCATATCTAACTGTTTTTTCCTTCTTATAAATTATAGGATAGAAAAATGCTTCAATGGTCGATAACCAAACTGGAATTTTCAAATAACATTGTCTTTTTATCTTCTCCCAGTTTAACCACAAAGACTCCTGTTTATAATGTCTTCTAAAATAACCCTGTGTTTTAGTTCCCTTATACCATAAAAAAGCATGCCAGCCCAACAGCAAATCATGCCCTTCTAGTGTCAACAATCTAGCCTTTCTTAATGTTATCCATTCCTTGACCCATATCAAACTTGCAGCTTGATAATAGAGGAGGCCAAAACCTCCTCTAATTCTAGCGTCTTGCAAAAGCTTTAGCTTTATTCTCGTTTTTTTACCTTGCCATATAAACTTCAACATGATTTTATTTAAATCTTCAAAATAGTATTTTCCAAGCCTAATTGGTATTGTCTGAAACAAAAATAGAATTCTGGGTAAAATATTCATCTTAATTGTTGAAATTCTCCCTATTAATGACAATTGCAAGTTTTCCCATTTCTTCAAGTCTTTAGCTATCTGTTGGTTAAGTTTAATATAATTATTCTCTTTTAATGTGCTACATCTTGCTGTCAAATATATCCCCAGATACTTAACCTTATTTGTAACTTGAATTTTCAAAAGGTCTGCCAGTTCTTCTCTTTGTCTCAGTAGCATGTTCTTTGTCAAAATCTTTGTTTTATCTTTATTTATTTTCAAACCAGCCATCTCACCATATGTCTCTATCTTTTCCAATAACCTTGGAGCTGTTTCTAACGGGTCTTCCAGAATAAAAGCTAAATCATCAGCAAAAGCTTGTAGTTTGAATTCTTCCTTTTTAATTTTCATTCCTTTTATGCTTTTATCATCCCTAATATTTCTATTCAACACTTCCAAAGTCAACACAAATAGCAAAGGAGATAGGGGACACCCTTGTCTTGTGCCTTTTCTTATATTAATAAAATCTGTAAGTTCTCCCTCCATCATTATCTTTGCTGTCTGTTTATTGTATATGGCTTCTATTGCTTGAATAAATTTTTTGGCAAAACCCATCTGTTCCAATAGTGATAACATAAATCTCCAGTTCACGTTATCAAATGCCTTTTGAGCATCTAGGAATATCAAAGCCATTTGCTTTTCAGGATGAGCCTCATAGTATTCCAAAGTATCCAAGATTACTCTCATATTGTCTCTGATTTGTCTCTTTGGCAGAAATCTATTTTGATCTGGATGGATAAAATTATTTAAATATTTTTTAAGTCTTTCTGCTAAAATTGAAGCAAAAATTTTATAGTCTGCATTCAATAAAGAAATAGGTCTATGGTTCTTTATTTGCAGTGGGTCAGCCTCTTCTTTTGGAATAAGTGTAATATAAGCCTCTGACCATGTTTTGGGTATCATCTTCTTTGACCTAACTTCATTCATAACTTCTAACAGTGGGATGCTCAATGATTCTTGAAATGTTTTATAGAATTCTGCCGGAAGCCCATCTGGACCTGGTGCTTTCCCATTGTTTTGTTTCTTAAGTGCTTCATTTAATTCCATCATTGTTATATTGCTTTCTAGCATTTCTTCAGCCTCTTTAGGTATCTTCGGTAAGTTAGCATTCTGTAAATACTGTTTGACTTTTTCCTCATCGATATTCTCTTGTTTATATAGTTGCCCATAAAAATCTCGAATAATTTCCTTTTTCTCCTTATTACCATAGCAAACTTGGCCTTGATCATCTATTAGCTTCAATATTTTTCTTGATTCCTTCTCCTTTCTCAATTTATATGCTAGCCATCTACCTGGTTTATTTGCATCTTCAAAGTAATTCTGTTTAGAATTTCTAATTTTCTGTGCCAATTCTTCTTTCTCTATTAATTCCATTTTATGTTTAATTACATCCAGCTTCAATTTAATATCTTTTTTCTGTGGCATTTTCTGTAATTCTTTTTCAAGTCTTTTATGCTCATCTTCCAAGGCCTTGGAAGCTTGCCTTTTCCTAATATTCTTTTTTCTTGTATAATCTATTATCAAACCTCTAAAATGCTTTCATTGTATCCCAAACATTCTGCGTTGAAGTATCTTCTTTTTTATTTTCTCTGAAGAAAAAAGCCAATTCCTTCTCCATCCATTGTATAAAATCTTTCTCCTTTAAGATAGTATTACTTAATGTCCATCTCGATCTTTTTTTTTGTCCCTTCCATTTAATTGTCATTGGGCTATGATCTGCCCAAGTACTTGTTTCGATATTTGTTTCTTGAATATTGGATATTAATTCTGTTGAAATCCAAATCATATCTAATCTGGACCATGATAAATGTCTATTTGAATAAAAAGTATATTGTTTAGCTTTAACATTTCTTTCTCTCCAAATATCTTTTAAAGTTAGTTCATCTGTCATTTTAAAAAAAGATTTAGGGAGAGTCTTTCTATTTTGCTTTGTTGTTGTTGCTATATAGTCCAGTTTATTGTCCACAATTCCATTAAAGTCTCCCGTCATAATTATATTAACATAGTCCAGTCCAATTATTTTCATATGCAGTTTTATATAAAACTATTCTTGTTTATCATTCGGAGCATAAATTGCAATCAAGAGTATTTTTATATTATTGTCCATTATTTCCACCATTAATACTCTTCCGTCTTCATCTGTGTAGATCCGTTTTGCTAGGATAGCCTCTTTAATGTATAGAACCACTCCTCTTTTCTTACATTGAGTCAAAGAAGTAAATATTTTCCCCAATTTTGGCTGTACTAACAATTGTTCATGTTGTTTTTTAATATGAACTTCTTGTAGACAAATTATATCAAATTTTAATTTCTCTAATTTATGAAAAGTTTTCCTTCTTTTAACAGCTGAATTGAGTCCATTTATATTCATTGTAATCAGGTTTTTTTTCTTCCATGATTATGCTTTATATTTAGGTCTAACAGCTCTCGTGGATCTCACTTCACACCGTTCTTTACTATCCACCTGTCCACCTACTGCTCCTTTCTCTTTTTCAGTCTCCAATTGTTACTCTTGAAACTCAATTAATGAGACCTCTTTCTCTGCCTCCTCTTCTCTTCTTCCAAAAAATTCTGCATGGAAAAGTTCTGCTTTCTCAATTGAATCAATTCTATGTCTCTGCTCTTGCCACGTAAACATTAATCCTTCTGGAATCAGCCATCTATAATTCACTTCGTTTTCCAGTAGCATTTTGGTCAGAAATCGATATTCTCTTCTCATCTCTCTCACTCTTCTGGGTATTTGTTTTAAAACCACAATCTCTTTACCTTTGTATTTCAGTGTTTTCTCTCTTACCACTTGTAGTATTTGTGTTTTAATGGATTTTTTTGGTAAATCTAATATGGACTTCCTTTGGTAATTTATTTCTCATTGCATATCTTGTATAAACTCGATATACCTCATCTACTCCATCCATCATCTTTTCCTCTGTAATTTCCAAAGCATCTGCCAAAATTTCTATCATTATCGCAGCCAAATTTTCTCTTTTTTCCTCTTCTATATTTTGAAATCTGAGATAAAATTCTGACCTTTCCATCTCCCACCTCAACATCCCACTTTTTTCTTGTTCAACCACTGTTAATCTACTGTCAATATTTCCAATCTTCTCCTCTCTTTGTTTACCTTCTTCCTCATTTTTTTGGAATCTCTCCTCATACTTCAGCATCATTTGTTTAATATTTTCCACTTTTTCATCAGTCTTCTCCATTCTTTGTTCAATGGTGTCTGATTTTATCTTGAGATCTTGGATTCCTTGCATAATCATCTGTAAAGTTACTTTTTCTTGTTCTTTATCTTGCTTCAACATTGTCTGAATTAAACGTTGTCCTCCAGCTGGTGGGGATGCAGAAGTAGAAGTAGAAACGCCAGATGATATTGGTTTCCTGCTCATTTTAATGCTTCCAAATCTTCAAATTCTTTTTAACTTTTAATCCAACTGGTGAAACAGCCAATTATAATCCAAAATGGAAAAATCCAATAGTAAAAGGCCCAAAACCAAAGAAGAAAAAGAAAAAATGGAAGAAAAAAGATCTTCAGGTTCTTCTAGACCCTAATCCAATTACGAAGTAGTCCCCCATCAAAAATGAAAACTAGAGAGAGAGACAAAAACCCAAAAATAATAATATTAATTAAGAGAAGAAGAAAAACAAAAATAAAAAAGGAAAGAAGAAATTCCTTCAGATTCTTCACACCTTAATCCAGTTGAGAAGTCTCAATAATCAAAAAAGAAAAACATGGTGGTCCAAAAACATGGATAGAAAAAACAAAAGGGTCTCAATAAAAGTAAGGAGAAAAAAAGAAAAATAAAGAAAAAGCTCTGAGGTTTTTCCCTTTAAAATAAAAAGCAAAAATTGAAATTTACAAAAAGGCTGGTGAGTATGGGTATCACAAGTAATATATATATATATATATGTTTTCTTAAGTTTTCGCGGGTACTTACATGTCTGGCATTCAGCTTTGTTCGGGTATTTTCCCACGTGGTGCTTTTAAAGTTGTAGCAACGTTTCAGCAGAATCTCATCTGCCATCATCAGGCTTCTGTATGGTGTTTGTCTTGAATCAGATTTTTACAGTGGTTTCAGATTTAAATTTGGGGCAGCCTATTGCTGTGTCAGAATGGTTTTTTCTTCCTCCTGATTGGTTGAGAGTCTTGGTCTGTGTTTATTGGTCTTGGAGTGTGCTGTGTTCTGCTACTAATATCTTCTGTCTGTTTTTTTTGGGGGGGGGGGCTCTTTTTGTATCTTGATTGGCTGGCAACATTGTGTTACTTTATTGGAGGCCTTTAGTGCAGCTTGGCTTCAGGTAAATGGACGGCTATCATTAGTTAGGAAGCTGGGTTTCATCTGGGTGCCTGGTTGGGGTGTGTTTGAGCTGGAGGTATCAGGGGGGATCTGTTTGTGCCCAGGTGTTTGCCTGGCTTGTGGTGTGGAGATTTTTTTGTTTGTGAGTGCAGGCTTCCAAATGATTGACAGCCTGGTGGAATCATCTCTTCTGTTCATGCTTTCTGATCTTTTTTCAATCTCTATGGCTTCTCTGATGATTCTGTGGCTGGGATTTTCTATAGTGGCTAGGGTTTTGGTGCCATTGAAGTTGATGTTATGACCTGTGGCTTCCATGTGTTGGACGAGTGAGGAAGTGTGTTCCAGCTTTTTGACTGCATTTTTGTGTTCATCCAGGCGGGTGCTTATTCTTCTATTGGTCTGTCCAATGTATGTGGCCGGGCATGATGCACAGGGGACTTCATATATGCCTTGGTTTTGCAGGTCAATTTTGTCTTTGGGGTTCCTGAGGATGGCTGCTATTTTTCTGTCTGTTTTGAAGGCAGTCTTGATGTGGTGTCTGTATAGAATCTTACTAATTTTGTCTGTAGTGCCTCTTATGTAGGGCAGGACAGCTGTTCCATGGGTCTGTTCATCTTCTGGGTCTCTATTATGTCTCAGTGTGCTTTTGTGGATCAAGTTGGTGATTTTGCTTTTGTGGAAGCCGTTGGCTGTCAATATTTTAGTCAGGGTGCATAGTTCAGTCTTAATGTGTGTCTTGTCTGCCAGGCGTTTGGTTCTAGTAATTAGTGTTTTAGCCACAGAGTTTATCTGTGCTGGGTGGTGGTGGGATTGGGCGTTGAGGTAGCGGTTAGTGTGTGTTTTCTTCTGGTATATGGTGTGTCCTAGTGTGCCATCTGTTTTCTTGTAGATTAGTACATCTAGGAATGGTAGTTGTTTGTTTGTTTCTGTTTCCATGGTGAACTTGGTTTTGGGGTGTGCGCTGTTTAGGTGTGTTAGGAAGTTGTTTAGGTTTTCTTGTCCATGGGGCCAAATCACGAATGTGTCATCGATATATCTTAACCATAGTTTGGGTTTGAGTATGGCATTAGCCAGGGCTCTGGATTCGAATTCTTCCATGAACAGGTTTGCAATGACAGGTGACAGTGGTGATCCCATGGGGGCTCCTTCAATTTGTTTGTATCTTTGTCCTTTGTATGTATATATATATATATATATATATATATATATATATATATGTATATGTATATGTATATGTATATGTATATGTATATGTATATGTATATGTATATGTATATGTATATATATATATGAAAGCACACTGCACTTTATTTAGTTATCCAAGGCTCTTATTATGACTCTCTTCTCCAGCAACTTCAAAGCCAAGCCTCAAGTGTTGAAATATTGATAAGAGTCCAGGAAAACACCTGTAATAATATTTTGCTGTGCTCTCCCTCTATCTTATCACATTAAGATGTCCTTGAGAAGGAGTCTTCTTACAGTTCTCTCCAATTCAAATAAAATATTTTCAAGCCTCTAGTTGGCAGTGTTACAAAGTTTCTTAATGCTCTTCCCCCCTCCCAGCCAGAAAAAAAGGATAATTTATGCAAAAAAAAAATAGCCAAAGGGAGCCTCTATCCTAAAAAAATTAAAAAATCAAAAGGAGCATAAAAATATATGTAAGAGAAACTTCAATCCGGTTACCTACAAAGTCACGCTAAAGTCCCCCCCAAAAAAGTAAGAAAAAACAAAAACAAAAACCAAGCCTCAAGTTGACATCCCTTTAAAAAACGCCGCTCATACAGTTTTTGTCAAAAAAAAAAAAAATCTCACAGATTTCTTCTCTATTCAGGGTGCCCTTTCAAATCTCAGCGAATTTACAACACAAAAGAAGTTTCTCACCCAGGTTTCCGGTTTCGCGTGGCTTCGGGGCAGCAGGAATTCGCAACTGCTCGCGATTCCTGCTGTGCTAGCCGCTGAGGTACCCCCGATCCAGATGGGTCAGGGGGATATGGCTGCCCTGTAGGGACAGCTGAAGAGAGAGGGGAGTCGGACAGGGGGTTGGGGGTGTCGCAGACCCCCTCCTCCTCCTGAAAAACCCCTTTTTCCCAAGGCGGTGGAGCGGCGGTCAGCAATGGCCGCCACGAAGAAGCCAGCAACTGGGTAAGATTGCGCTGGAGGAAGTAAGAAGAGTGAAAGTGCTGTCTGAGCCGGGTCAAGTAACATCTTTCAAATTTGTTGGAACTGAGCTGTTTGAGTTGCTGGAGGATACATTGTATCCCTAAGAAGATCGAAAGCGGCGGAGAAGCTGTTAAAGGGAACTTTTTTTTTTTCTCTTCACTCTCCCACCCCATGGAAAAAGCAGATATGTTTGGACATATTGGACATTGAAAGTGAATTATTCTGAAAGTTGAAGCTAAGGGACAAAAGGGTTTCTGGACATTGAAAAACTTAAGAAATTGGAAAACCCTTATTAGAGGTATGGATTTCTGATTATTTAAAGTTGATATTGCAAGTGGGAAGGGAAAGAAAAAAAAATTGGAGCAGAAGCTGAAAAAGGAGGAGATTGCCTAGAATCCCAAAGAAAGGTATATGGTAATTGGACCTCTTTGAGTAAACATTAACCCCAGAAAGAGAAAGAGAAGAAGGAAGAAAAGTATTAATTTTTGGAATTTTTTTTTGAATTATTTTTGATTAAAAATATTTGTGGTTGTTTTGGGAAAAGTTTCTTTTTTCATAATGGCATCGCTTGTGGATGAACTAAAGACTGAATATCAAAAATATAAAAAGGAAGATACTTTGGGCACTTTGTTTCAATTCTTAGAAATGGCGTTATGTACTTATGAAAAGTTGACTACGCAGCAGAAGGACTGGGACAAAGAAGAAGAGGAAGAAGAAGCCATCTTTGATGAACAATGGGTTCTTTCCGGGGAGGAGGAGAAAAAGGATAAGAAAAAGGGGATTTTAAGAATTATAAAAACAACCAAAGAAGAGAAAAATGAGCGGAAAGGTGGAGGCAAGGTTAGAAAGCAAAGGAACGGGAGTAAGAAAAGGGAGGAGGAAAGACAAAGGGGTAAAAAGGGCAAGGAGAAGAATAAACAAGAGAGAAAGGGGGGGAGGAAAAGCTTCAATGGGGGGAAGCAAGATCTAAAGAAAAAAAGTTTATTCAGAGACAATGGGTGAATTTAATTTAGGATAAAAGAGGGATTCTGGAGGGTACATAAGATTGTGTTTTTTATATGTGTATTTAGAGTATAAAATTCATTGTGTAATTTTAGAATCTATTAAACAGAATCCCAAGAAAAATTGTTATATGAAGTACTTTTAAGTTAGGGTAATGAGTTATAGACGTTACTCCAATTGGTGTATAGGAGAAGTATAATAAAAGAAAAAAGATGAATGGATAGTTGGAAATAGAACAGACAAAGAATATTATTGAAAATGGCAATAAGATATGAAAGGATATATAAAGGTTTTGTTATGTTTTTTTTTTTGGATTTTGTATATTGAAAAAAGGCAAAAAAAATTTAATTAATAAGAAATAATTTGGATGAAAAGGAGAAGTTGGGATAAGATATGAAGTTAAATAGATAAAGTATTGATACTATAATTTGGAATTGTTATGTTCTATTGGTTTTCTTCTTCTATTATTTTTTCTTAGAAAAGAACTTATAAGCTGTTATGCCTTGTGCATTGTTTATATAAAATTGATAAAAATGGTTTATATATATATATATAAAAGAAAATGATAATAAGATATGGAAGGATATATAAAGTGAATATGATGTTTGAATTTGTGTCTGTGTGAAGAGTTTCAACCCGGGATCAGACAACCTTCAGAAAAGATCTTTTAGTTTTGTTTGTTTTACTGTGTTTTCTGTAAAATTAATAAAATTTGTTTTTTTTTTTAAAAGAAAATGGTAATAAGATATGGAAGGATATATAAAGGTTTTGTCATGGTTTTTTTTTGTATATTGATAAAAGGCAATAAAATTTTAATTAACAAGAAATAATTTGGATGAAAAGGAGAAGCTGGGATAAGATAGGAAGTTAAATAGATAAAGTAAATATTGATATTATAATTGGAATCATTATGTTCTATTGGTTTTCTTCTTTAATTATTATTATTATTATTTTTAGAAAAGAATTTATAAGCTGTTATGCCTTAATTGTTTGTGCACTGTTTTTGTAAAATTGATAAAATTGGTTTATTAAAAAAAAGAAAAGAAAATGATAATAAGATATGGAAGGATATATAAAGTGAATATGATGTTTGAATTTGTGTCTGTGTGAAGAGTTTCAACCCAGGATCAGGCAGCCTTCAGAAAAGATGTTTTAGTTTTGTTTATGTTTTGTGTTTTGTATGTTTATGAAAGGCAATAAAATTTAATAAGCAAGAAATATAATTTGGATAAAAGGAGAAGTCTGGATAAGATATGAAGTTAAATAGATAATGTAAATATTGATATTACAATTTGGAGTTATTTTATATGTTCTATTGGCTTTCTTCTTCAATTATTATTATTATTTTTTTTAGAAAAGATTTTTTAAGTTGTTATGCCTGGATTGTGTATTGTCTTTTGTAAAATTAATAAAATTTGTTTAAAAAAAAAAAAGAAGAAGTTTCTCACCCAGCCGACACACTTTCACTCCAATCACTTTCTTTCCGGAGCTGTCCTGACTTCAGCAGCTATGGAGGCTGCCTCTCCGCCGCCAGCAAAAGGGCTTCTCCCGGATCAAACCAGAGATTTTGCGATATCTCTGGGATCCTGGGACAGTGCCCTTCACAATCCCCATCTCTACAGGACGGTTTAGGTCTGTTAGGACCGACCAGGGGCGAAAATATCGGCTGCGATCTTAGAGCCCCGAAATCGCAGCTGTATCGCCGAAACGAAGCTCCGCCTTCTCCCCAGTTTTTCTAGTTTTTTGTTTCATCGTTTTTAAGTTTTTTTTCTTTCAAGGCAAACAACATTTCGCCAAGTTCAAAAAGACTTGAGAAATAGCAAGCTAAATGATCTAAGGTTAGAAAAAGCAAAAAGTAGATAAGATTTATCTACGTCTATACCATTACAGGACCCTTCCTTCCACCCTGAATCTACCTTCATTTATATCCTGGCTTCTGTTCTTTAAAACTTTAGTCTCTCTGAGGATCTAATCAATTCCTCCCAACCTTCCTTTTCCTTTTCACACATTAATTCTACTTTCATTTGGTCATTCTGCAATTTGATTCACATTCTTTCTCTCCCAATCTTTTTTTCATTCCTTTAAACCAGTTCCTTGGCAACAACTGTGTTGACTGGCCCCTGCAGTCTCTTTTCTCAGCAAGATTTCCAAATTGGTTTGCCATTACAAGTAGACCTCAACTTGCCACCAAATTTGGGACCGCAATTTCTATTGCAGTTTTTAAGGAAATCATAGCTGGTTTTATGACCTTTTCTGCCAAGGTGGTTAAGCGAATCAGCCCAGTTAAGTGAATCAGGCTGTCATTAAGTAAATCTGCTTCCCCCATTGACTTTGCTTGTTGAAAGCCAGCTACGATGGTCACAAATGATGATCTAGTGATGAAGCACCCACAACTTCTGAAGGCAAAGCTGTTCCACTGGTTAACTGTCCTCACTGTTAAGAAGTTTCTCCTTAATTCCAGGTTGCTTCTCTCCTTGATTAGTTTCCATCTATTGTTTCTCGTCTTGCCTTTGGTGCTTTGGAAAATAGGTTGATCCCCTCTTCTTTGTGGCAGCCCCTCAAATACTGGAATACAGCTATCATGTGACTCCTAATTCTTTTTTTCTCCAGACTAGCCAAACCCAAATCCTCCAACCCCAGAGGTGGAATTCAGCAGGTTCTGACCAGTTCTGGAAAACCAGTAGCAGAAATTTTGAGTAGTTCAGAGAACTGGCAAATCCCACCTCTGACTGGAAATTTTGCAGTATCCTTCCCCTGCCACGCCCACCAAGTCACCCCACAGAACCGGTAGTAAAAAAAATTGAATCCCACCACTGCTTTAACCGTTCTTCATACGTTTTAGTCTCCAGGCCTTTAATCCTCTTAGTTGCTCTTCTTTTCTTCTTCTGTATCAGCAAATACAGGCCTGTTGCCAAGGGTCTGGATTTTAATCCCATGACCACAAGGATACTGTGACTGTTGTTAGGAGAAGTGGTCATAAATCACTTTTTTCAGCATCACCGCAACTTTGAATGTTGCTAAATCGATGCTTCCAAGTGAAGGACTATCTGTGATTAGAGGTATCGGAAAGGTCAGAAATACTGAGGGATCTAGAATCTGAAACAAAACAAACAAAAATCGGAATTGTTTCTAAAGATGGGACAAGGAATAATCAATTTAAAGATAATGTCTAAGCATTCCTGATCATTACATCTCCTGATTTCTTGTAAATCAAGTTTCATTTCTCCTCAAGCCACTTCCTTTGGAATGTTTTTCCTGAAGTTTGTTTAAAAAAAAACACGCCTATCTGGCTGAAATAAAAATCACTTCCTCATTTGAATAAACTACGGGCAGAGTTTATTGCATCTCGGCAAAGGGAAGTCAAACGAAGAAGAAAAGAAGAAAAAACGGTATGAAATCTTGCTTTCTTTGAAACCTTTCTGCTTTTGTTTTTTGTATTTATTCTAAACTAATAAATTTTTCCAAATTTTTATCTCCCTGGATCCAACTGGGTTGCTGAAAGAATGTCTTGTGATATTATGCATTATAGTGCAGAATCTGAATCCTCCTTTTTTAAACTTGGGGGAAAAGAAGAGTGATTCCTGAAGTAACACAGATATGAAGATGATCATTTTTGCAGAAGAAAGCTAAGAAGTGACTAGGATAAAGTTAGTGTTTAGTTTTAAATCCTCCCCCTTTACATCTCCCTAGAGCCCAAGTTTTTGAAATGTTTATTTTCATTTATTAAATAACTCTGCTGCCTATTGAAATACCTATACTGAATTTAAAGGGGAGAAACAAGAATGGAATGGAATGGGAATAGGAATGTATAGAATAGAATAGAATAGAATAGAATAGAATGGAATAGAATAGAAATAAAGAAGGTTAGCCATCACTGGACTAGAACCAAGGGAGGAAGGAGCAATTGGCTGAGTGCAGAAGGAGCCACAATAGAGGACAATTGGACATTCAGTATGGCTCTGTCCCAGGTTCAATTTGTGTATCAGAAAGACTTCATCCAGTATCCAATGTAGCAACCAGATCCTACTCTGTGGAGTTAGGACTGAGATCACCTTCTAACAAGCCTGTTCATTGATCTCTTCTCTTTTAGACTGTCTTCTTTCTTTTTCTTAGAAAATTGTCCACAATGAATGTTCCGTCAGTGGTGGTCACTCAGCCACAGATGGTGATAATGGTCCAGCCCAACAGCAACTCTTGGCAAACGGACTTATGTGACTGCTGTAGCGACTGTGGAGTCTGTAAGTGACCGGGCCAATTACTGAAAGTGGGGTTCTCTAAGCCTTCTTGGGAAGATTGGGCTGAATATCCTTCCAGACTGGATAGGTTGCAGAAATCAACTGTGTTTTTTTTATTTGAGGAATAGATGTTTGATTATTGAACAGCCAATTGGATTGAAATTAGGATGGCAAGATATAAAAGGAGACAATATGGCTTCTATACTATTAAAAGTTGTATATGGACCTTTTAAAAGTTCTACATGAAGGAGATGAGTATACTGAGCCCGAGGGTGGGGTCAAACAAACCATCAGCTTGGAGTCCCTATGCTCCCACAGGAGATCTAAATCCAGCCCCTCCCCCAATGATTTCTGTTGACTCTTAATTAGCTCCAAACTGCCTTGACCATTAGTAGATCTGATTCTTGTATAAATCATGCGGTAAACTCATTGTGCTTTTGAACTTGGTCCTGGTACCTGGTTTCTTGCGCCTGATGCTACACAACTGAAGAATTATGGAAAAAAAACTGTTAAAAAACAATTTGGTGTCCTAATGTTTTGAATTTTAATTTTCATAATGAGGGGTCCTTGCTGCTTTCAGAGCTCGGTTGTTTTCTTGCACTTGTTTCATTACCCAGGTAGGGAATATCACCAGTGCTAGGACAGCATCACTACTGGTACTAAAGATGTTACTTACTTGGGGAATGAAATATCTGCAAAAATAACCAAGTTCAGAGAGCACCAAGGACACAACAGCTCAAATGGGAATTATAAATATTCTATTTCATTGGTAATTGTGAGGCACAATCAACCTATGTGCAAAGAATTCAATTAGCTATTTTATTACTCAAGCCTATAACACAGGAATCTTCTTAGACTGGCAGTCCCCACCTGGGTCAAACTAGATAAGGTTAAACAGCATTCAAGGAAGATCAGACTTCACTCACGTATGGATTCCAGACTAGTTCCCTGTTTGATTCCTCTCCCTGGCTCAGCCAGTTTCTTTCCAACAGTAATTTCCTTGATTCTATTTCATAATAGTTGGGAATATTACTATAGGGAAAAATGCAATGGGCTGTGCTTTTAATTTAGTGTGGTTTGTAAATTTTTCAGCACTCCCTTCTCCTAGCTGATGTTTTAACTAGCATTTTCCCTTGCAGTTTTGATATTGCAGTAATTGTATAATTTGCACTTTCTGGGCCATAAATCTTATGCCATTCAACACCGTGCCAAAATCTTTCTTCAAGGGCTTTTTCCTCCTCTCCCTAGGTCTCTGTGGAATGTTCTGCTTCCATTGTTTGGCATGCCAGGTTGCTGCAAATATGAATGAATGTTGTTGCTGTGGTGCAACTGTTGCCATGCGAGCTGTCTACAGGACAAAATACAATATCCCTGTAAGTAGATTACCTTGCCTAGATGAGAGAAACTTTAGTTGATCTCTAATTGAAACAAAACAGAAACCCAGAATTTTAAGAAGCATTCATGAAATTGGAGAGAAATATCAGCTCAGAAATTGGACTGGGGCAATTCACCACAGCCCATTCACTACAACCCACCTGCAATTTTGATCCTTCACATTTTATTTTGCCTTCCTTTGGCATCCTTTCTTCAATTATTCTATTCCGTCATCTATTCAATATCAATGTAATTCTTTGTCGCAATCCAAGTTGTCCTAAGGCGAGTTGACCATAATGAGTTGGCCATGGAGAGTTGGATGTAACAAGCTGCCCCAGACCTGCTTAGAAAGGCAGTGCATGCACAATCCATAAATTTGTGGCAAAAGAGAAACTGACCTGGGAAGTGAACAGATAATTCTTTCATTTGTTATCTGCAGCAGACCATAAACTTTCAGACTTATACAGGGGTGGGATTCAGCCAGTATGGACCGTGTCGGGCGAACTCGTAGTTCCAGAAATGAATTGGCCCCACCTACCAAAACCTGAGCTAGTTTGCGAAGTCCGCACTCACCATACCGGTGGTTACAACAGTTGAATTCCTGCACTGGACTTATAGGAATGAAAATAAAAATGACACTTGTTCCATGCCAAACATAACTATCAAATCTACCTGGCCCACAAGGATGGGAAGGCAGAATATGTTACAACTGCCATCCATGAGGGATTGTCATCTGTGGGACCATAAAAAAACAAAAACCCGCTTCCTGCTGCTTTTCTGAAAGGCCCTAAAAACAAGGTTTTGTTAGCCTGAGGATCAGAAATAGAAATGGAGATGATTATGTGGTTAATTTGACTATGTTATTGCTGCCACTGGCGATGGGCGAAGTGGATTTTTTAAAAATAGGTTTTCATAATGTAATGGATTTGTGATGACCCGAGCATGGCACAAAGGCAACATGGTTAAATAAGCATGAAGAGTCCCCTTATTATTTCCAACCTTGCCCCCAATGTTCAGGTTGCCTTCAGCTGGATAAAAACTCTCCCAGGAACAGCCTTTAACTGTTCCCAGCTGCAGCTGATGTAGGAAATCAGGGCCTTTTCCTCCCCCATAAGCCACGCAACTTACCTTGCTCCCTTCTCCGGTCCTTCCTGCATGCCCTAGGATGAAGAGAGGTGGGCCTGATTCTTACTCTGAATTCCCTCTCCCTTGTTCTACCTCTTCCCTGCTCTGCCCAGACGGACTGTGCCCTTCCCCAGTTTCTTCCACAGCCAACAGAGCCACACTTCCACTCCCTGTCAGCTGTTTGGCTTCCCCCTCTGAGTCAGATTCCAACAGGGGCATGACAGGATTTCTGTTGTTAAGTGGGACATTAGTTAAGTGAGGTTTGCCCAATTTTGCAACCTTTCTTGCCATAAGTGGTTCAATGAATCACTGCAGTTGTTAAGCTAGTAACAAAGTTGTTAAGTGAATCTAGCTTCCACACTTGTCAGAAGCTCACAAAAGCGGTTCATATGACCCTGGGACAGTGCAAGCATCCTAAATATCAGCCAGTTGCCAAGCATCTGAAATTTGATCACATGAAACCTGGGGATATTGCAAAGGTCGAAATTGTGAAAAACGACCATAAGTCACATTTTTCAGTGCCATTGTAACTTTGAACAGTCACTAAACAAACTGTTGTAAGTCAAGGACTGCCTGTATTTTGCCATCCAACATGCAGTTAGCTTTTTATGACTCCATATCTCTACATCATGGTTTTATTGAAAAGGTTACGGATTAATTTGGTTTCTTTTCTTTTCAACAGGGATCCATCTGTGAGGATACCTGCATTGTGGGGTTTTGCCCCACTTGTTCTCTCTGCCAAATCCAGAGAGATATCAACAGAAGGAAACAAATGGGGATATTCTAGAAGACTTCATCCTAAACTCTTATAAATTTGCCCTTTTTTCATTAGAATTCTGAGAAGTAAGATGCAGTAGAGTAGTTTGTAGGAAGTGCCATTATTTAGGGGCACCATTGCTTTATTCTTAACCCAAAGATTCAATTTTAGCACTGATTCAGAGGTCAAACGCTAGTCGCACAAAAACTTGTTCCTTTTGGTCCTGTACTTGTCTTTGTTTGTTCTTCCCATTTCTTTTAAAATGGAAAACAAAACATTTTGTTTGCTGCTGCTATTAAACAATTGATTTAAAAAACAACAACAACAACAACACCCTACTAGTCCTTTGAAGATTTACCGGTGGATCTACCATTTTCCCTTTCCTGTTTTAAAGCTACTGGTGATTTTGGTTTGCAAGGTGTAGTAACTGGAGAATAGAGGGTAAAATGAGCCATAACTAACCTACCTGAAAGCTCTTGCTCTCCAGAGGTGGATGACTAGAACTACTGTGTTTCCCAGCCATCACACCTTTGAATTAAAAGAGATCGAAAGCAGCATATGTGGCGAGCACCATCTTAAGAAGAACTAGTGTTATCTGATTGTTTAGCTAGTAAACTATGTTGTTCTTACTCTTCTACTGTAGGTTATAGAACAAACTTTCCTAATGCCGGTGTGTAAAACTGCCAGGCAGGCTGGAGGGAGGAATCAAGTGAGGGCCCAGTTTGGAGTCTTTGAGTAGCCACAAGCACATAAGCTTCATCTACCATACAATCAATGAAGCCTTATCTGGCTATTCCCAGGGGAATACATGTTGTCTGATGAGATTCTTGTAATGTAGGAGATAGGCAATAAAGTTATGACTTTCGTTATTCATTAGTGGCTCCAGTGAGATTCAAATTTTTAACAACTGGTTCTGTGGGCATAGCTTAGTTGGTGGGCATGGCTTGGCGGTCATGTGACTGGGTGGACATGGCTTGGTGGTCATGTGACTGGCTGGGCATGGCCAACTGAACATCACTCACAGTGAGGCACGCATCTCCTCACCTGGCCTCTCGTGACTGTGGTGATGCTGCAACAGTTGTAAATGTGAAAAATGGTCATGTCAGTTTTTTTAGTGCCATTGTAACTTTGAATGGTCACTCCACACAAGCAAAGTACGAGCAAAGGAGGGGAAAAAAATTCGAGTCATTCCTGAGACAGGAAGTCTAGTCCTGCAAAGAATGTAATAAGGGTTAACGGAGGGGCAGTTTCTGTGAGCAACACCAGAATGTTTCCTTCCTGCCTTCCTTACAGGATTAGGCCACTAATTTCTTTTAACAACCGGTTCTCTGAACTGCTTAGAATGTTAACAACCGGTTCTAGCGACTAGGTGCAAACTGGTAGAATCCCACCCCTGGCTCCAGATGGTTACACCTGACAGCCTGACACTCTCTGTTCCTTTCCACCACTACCATGGAGTTTCATTTCTCTGAGACAGTCTTACATCACAGTAAAATTAAAGCTCCTTTACTTGAAATTCTTCCCAGGATGATGTGTTCTAGACCAGTGATTTCCAACCAGTGGGCCGGGGGCCATTGGTGGTCCGCAAGAAAATTTTGGTGGTCTGCAGAGAAATGTCACCCCCAAAGCATCCCTCAAAGCAATTAATCCAGGCTGAGCAGGAACACAAGGCTTGCGTCGCTTGCATTGCAAACAACAGGAGGTAGTGGACGGCGGGGGAAAAGGGCAGAGGGGGGGAACTTGCTCCACTCATCCCACGTGCCTCGCCTGGCCACTGGGCTGCTTTTTTTCCTGCTTCTTTCTTCTTCTACTTTTGGCTGCACACAAGGAAAGCAGCAAAAGTTTCTTTCTCTCCCCCAAATTCCGGATTTTGGGGAGTCTTTGGGACCCTGCAAGGCATCCTGCTCCAAGAGGCTGCGCCAGCAAAGCCTATTTCCTCTTCCAATGACTTTGTTTGTCAGAAGGTTGCAAAAGGGAATCACATGATAGAATAGAATACAACAGAATTCTTTATTGGCCAAGTGTGATTGGACACAGAAGGAATTTGTCTTGGTGCAAATGGTCTCAGTGTACATAAAAGAAAAGGTACATTAATCAAGAGTCAAGAATCATCAGGTCCAACACTTAATAATAGTCATAGGGTACAATAAGCAATCAAATCATACTAGGAAACAGTCACTATAGATCGTAAGGATACAAGCGACAAAGTTAACAATCATACAGTCACAAGTGGGAGGGGATGGATGATAAGGAGTGGTGAGAAGATTAACAGTAATAGTAGTGCAGACTTTGTAATAGTTTAACAGTGTTGAGGGGATTATTTGTTTAGCAGAGTGAGGGCGTTCAGGAAAAAACTGTCCTTGTGTCTAGTTGTTCTGGTGTGCAGTGCTCTATAGCATCATTTTGAGGGAAGGAGTTGAAACAGTTTATGTCCGGGATGTGAGGGTCTGTAAATATTTTCATAGCCCTCTTTTTGACTCGTGCAGTATACAGGTCCTGGATAGAAGGCAGGTTGGTAGTAATTGTTTTTTTCTGCAGTCCTAATGATCCTCTGAAGTCTGTGCCTGTCCTGTTGGGTTGCAGAACCAAACCAGACGTTATTAGAGGTGCAGATAACAGACTCAATAATTCCTCCGTAGAACTGTATCAGCAGCTCCTTGGGCAGTTTGAACTTTCTGAGTTGCTGCAGAAAGAACATTCTTTGTTGTGCTTTTTGATGATGTTTTTGATGTTAGGTGTCCATTTGAGGTCATGTGATATAATAGAACCAAGAAATTTGAAGGTCTCTACTGTGATGTCTAGTATTGTAAGAGGTGGTAGTGTAGGAGGGTTTCTTCTAAAGTCTACCACCATTTCTACATTTTTGAGTGTGTTCAGTTCCAGATTGTTCCAGTTACAACATGAGGCAAATTGTATAACCTCCTGTCTGTATGTGGATTCGTCATTGTCTTGAATAAGAACAATCACTGTGGTGTCAACAGTAAACTTCAGTATTTTAACAGATGGATCGTTTGAGATGCAGTCATTGGTATAAAGGGAGAAGAAAAGTGGAGAAAGCACACAGCCTTGTGCTGATTGTACAGGTGTGAGATCCTGAGATACTGCATTTGTCATAAATATGAACCAGCTGTCTAATATCCAAATAGAAGTCACATGACCATGAGGATGCAGCAAAAGTCATGTGTGAAAAATGGTCATAAGTAACTTTGAACAGTCACTAAACAAACTGTTATAAGTCAACCATTTCTACTGAAGAAATGGAGGCCTGCTTGTTTACATTTTCTGTTCTTTTTTTAAAAAAACCATCTTAGTGCCTTTAGATGCATTGTGAAAATCACAACAGTTAAAGTTATGTTGGCAAATATATAAAATATGGCCCTGAAAATTTTGTTGACTACTTCTTCTCAGATCTGTTTAGTATTTGGGTTTTAACCAACATCATAAAAATACTGTATTCGCTTATGCCTTGTAGCCTGTTCCATAAAGCAGCTTATGGTAAAACAAGGGACAAAAGTAAATTTTTCAATAAAGTGATTTCAGCAGCCTTAAATATAATAATATGAATGCATTCTTTTTTTAGCAACTTGGATGTTTTTGTTCTGACCAAGGCTTCCTGAGATTGTTATGAAGCAAACGCTTAGTACAAACAAGTTTTGTTTTATTTCAACACTGGGAATTATGTTCATTCCCAGCCTGTAATGAGTCCCAAACCAGCCCTTGAGATAAGCACCCACCTTTCTCTCCTTGGAATTTCTGCCAAATGAAGCAGTGCTCATCTCCATTGCAAAGCCAAAGAGCCAGCGCTGTCCAAAGATGTCTCCATGGTCATGTGGCCAACATGACTAAACACGGAAGGCGCATGGAACACTGTTATCTTCCCATCAAAGTGGCCCCTATTTTTCTATTGCATTCTACTTGGACAAGTAATGGGAGCTCACTCCGTTACATGGCGCTCGGGATTCGAACTGCCAAACTGCCAACCTTTCTCATTGACAAGCTCAGTGTCTTAGCCACCCAGCCACCGCGTCCCTTTTTCCTTCATCATGACATAGTTCTAAATGATTCTGTGTAGGAAAAGTTTAAAGTGTTGCTTAACTGAATCCTTTTCACTTATCCATTGGAATGCATATTTTACAAAGTGTTTTAGTTTTTCTAGTTTTTTGTTTCATCGTTTTTAAGTTTTTTTTCTCTCAAGGCAAACAACATTACGCCAAGTTCAAAAAGACTTGAGAAATAGCAAGCTAAATGATCTAAGGTTAGAAAAAGCAAAAAGTAGATAAGATTTATCTACGTCTATACCATTACAGGATCCTTCCTTCCACCCTGAATCTACCTTCATTTATATCCTGGCTTCTGTTCTTTAAAATTTTAGTCTCTCTGAGGATCTAATCAATTCCTCCCAACCTTCCTTTTCCTTTTCACACATTAATTCTACTTTCATTTGGTCATTCTGCAATTTGATTCACATTCTTTCTCTCCCAATCTTTTTTTCATACCTTTAAACTGGTTCCTTGGCAATAACTGTGTTGACTGGCCCCTGCAGTCCCTTTTCTCAGCAAGATTTCCAAATTGGTTTGCCATTACAAGTAGACCTCAACTTGCCACCAAATTTGGGACCGCAACTTCTATTGCAGTTTTCAAGGAAATCATAGCTGGTTTTATGACCTTTTCTGCCAAGGTGGTTAAGCAAATCAGCCCAGTTGTTAAGTGAATCAGGCTGTCATTAAGTAAATCTGCTTCCCCCATTGACTTTGCTTGTTGAAAGCCAGCTACGATGGTCACAAATGATGATCTAGTTGTTAAGTCTGGAGCATGGGTGCGAATAATGGAGACGAGCCGGTAGAAACAGTGAACTTCAAATTCTTTATTTACATGGTGTGACAGCTCAAACTGGATGGTTGCTGTAGCCTTCCTTATATTGGCAACTCATTAACTATTCAACCAATAGCAACCCGGGAGCGCTAGTTCCGTTAACCAATGAGAATGGCCTGTTAATGGCCAATCAGATGCTCCTGAACGGACCAATCCGATCCTGCCATTAACAGCCAATCAGAAGTGCAAGGCCAGAACCCTGCACTTGACTTCAAGCTCAAGATAACTTTATTTGACATTATTCATTCACAACACTAGTGATGAAGCACCCACAATTTCTGAAGGCAAAGCTGTTCCACTGGTTAACTGTCCTCACTGTTAAGAAGTTTCTCCTTAATTCCAGGTTGCTTCTCTCCTTGATTAGTTTCCATCTATTGTTTCTCGTCTTGCCTTTGGTGCTTTGGAAAATAGGTTGATCCCCTCTTCTTTGTGGCAGCCCCTCAAATACTGGAATACTGCTATCATGTGACCCCTAATTCTTTTTTTCTCCAGACTAGCCAAACCCAAATCCTCCAACCCCAGAGGTGGAATTCAGCAGGTTCTGACCAGTTCTGGAGAACCAGTAGCAGAAATTTTGAGTAGTTCAGAGAACTGGCAAATCCCACCTCTGACTGGAGATTTTGCAGTATCCTTCCCCTGCCACGCCCACCAAGTCACCCCACAGAACCGGTAGTAAAAAAAATTGAATCCCACCACTGCTTTAACCGTTCTTCATACGTTTTAGTCTCCAGGCCTTTAATCCTCTTAGTTGCTCTTCTTTTCTTCTTCTGTATCAGCAAATACAGGCCTGTTGCCAAGGGTCTGGATTTTAATCCCATGACCACAAGGATACTGTGACTGTTGTTAGGAGAAGTGGTCATAAATCACTTTTTTCAGCATCACCGCAACTTTGAATGTTGCTAAATCGATGCTTCCAAGTGAAGGACTATCTGTGATTAGAGGTATCGGAAAGGTCAGAAATACTGAGGGATCTGGAATCTGAAACAAAACAAACAAAAATCGGAATTGTTTCTAAAGATGGGACAAGGAATAATCAATTTAAAGGTAATGTCTAAGCATTCCCGATCATTACATCTCTTGATTTCTTGTAAATCAAGTTTCATTTCTCCTCAAGCCACTTCCTTTGGACTGTTTTTCCTGAAGTTTGTTTTTTTTTAAAGCACGCCTATCTGGCTGAAAAAAAATCACTTCCTCATCTGAATAAACTACAGGCAGCGTTCATTGCAGCTTGGCAAAGAGAAATCAAACGAAGAGGAAGAAGAAACGGTATGAAATCTTGCTTTCTTTGAAACCTTTCTGCTTTTGTTTTTTGTATTTATTCTAAACTAATAAATTTTTCCAAGTTTTTATCTCCCTGGATCCAGTTGGGTTGTTGAAAGACCATCTTGTGACATTCTGTATTATATTGCAAGATCTCAATTCTAATTTTTTAAACTTGGGGGGAAAGAAGAATGACTCCTAAAGTAACACAGATATAAAGATGATCCTTTTTGTAGAAAGAAATTAAGAAAGTGACTGGGATAAATTAAGTGTTTAGTTTCAATCCCACCCCTAGTTCCTAAATTTTTGAAATGCTTATTTTTATTTATTGAATATCCGTGCTGCCTATTTAAATATCAAAGGGATCAAAGGGACTCTGTTCCCAGTGTGCTCAGAGCTACCAGAAGGCAAGAGCAGGTAAGACAAAAGGGGCGACTCGGGAGTAAGGCTTGGAGGTGATTGCCCCTTCCATAAGGTATAAAGGAAAGCAAAGTCGTTCGCTCTGTTCAGATTCAACCTTGAAGCTCTGTGGACTTTGTACTTTGGTTGGTTTTTTTACAGTCAATTTAGCACTTTAGTTGCTGGCAGCAATTCAAAGAAAGGTGGGTGCTTATCTCGAGAGACTGTTTGGGACTCATTACTGGCTGGAATGCACATAATTCCCAGTGTTGAAATAAAACAAGAGTTGTTTGGACTAAGCGCGTGCTTAATTACGGTCTCAGGAAGCCATGGTCAGAACAATTTGTTAAATGATGTTTGCCCCATTTTACGACCTTTCTTGCCACATTTCTTAAGTGAATCAGTATAGGTGTTCAGTTAGTAACATGATTGTTGAGTGAATCTGCCTTCGCCCTTGTCTTGCTTCTCAGAAAGTTGCAAAAGGATGAGCCCAGGACACTGCAGCTGTTGTAAATGTTTCCCAGTAGAAACTATGATTAAATATGTATATATGTCGCAAAATATTTTTGCCAAGTTTACTGACTGGCAGTTTAATTTCGCAACATTTACATAAGAACTGCAGCAATTCACTTAACAAATATAGCAATTAGCACTACCAATAGAATAATGGAATAGGACAGGACAGGACAGAATACTGTATAATGGAATAGAATAGTTGAAAGGGACTAAGGAGGTCTTCCATTCCAACTCAGCAAAGGCAATGGGGAGGTCAGATTAACAATCAAGTTACTAATTTAACAACTGCAATAATTCACCAAACAGCTGTGGCAAGAAAGGTCATAAAATGGGGCAAAACTACCTTAAGAAATGTCTCATGTAAGCATCATACATTTTGAGTTCAATTGTGGTCATGTCCAGGACTACCAGAATAGAGTAGAGTAGAGTAGAGTAGAATAGAATAGAATAGAATAGAATAGAATAGAATAGAATAGAATAGAAGAAAGGGACATTGGAGGTCTTCTAGTCAACCAGGAAACTAGTTCAGGCAGGAAACTCTATCCCATTTCAGACAAATAGTTGTCCAATCTCTTCTTTAAAACTTTCAGCGTTGGAGCATTGGCAAGTTGTTCCACTGCTTCATTTTCTCAACTGTCAGGAAATTTCTTCTTTGTTCTCGGTTGCTTCTTTCCTTGATTACTTCCCATTCATTTGAGATGAAAACCTAGTTTGTCTATGGCCATGAAGGGTCTGTGCTGCCTGCCCTATAGCTGATAACACCCTTTGCAGATATGAAATGATGCCCCCCTCCCTTAACAGTTGTCCCTGCAAGATTACTTTAAGAGAGTAACTTAGAGAGAGCTTGGGAAGGATCCCATGGATGAGAATCCTCAAGGGGAAAATAACTCATGAAGCGTGGGAAATTTTGAAAAGTGAGATTATAAAAGCCCAGCCTATAAACTGGGAAAGTGGTAAGAAAGTGACAAGTGTCAGGGAGAAAGCAGAACTACTTAACTCGCTTTTGGCATCTTTACACAAAGGGAAAAAACAGTCCAGCCTATCAAAAACAGTACGGTAAAAAACAGATTAGGAGCACGAGTATGAAGTACAGTTGCTGGAATTGGCTATGTCTAGTTTAATGAAAAGAAGGACTAGGGATGAAATCATATAGTGTTCCAATATCTGACGGCTTGCCACAAAATCCTTCAAAGCACCTGAAACATCCTGAAAACATAAGCAATCAAACAAACAGAAAGGAGAATCAAAGATGTTTTTCCAAAAGGCAACTGGACTTTCTTGGGATTTTTTTTTCCCTGAAAACATTTCACTTCTCATCCAAGAAGCTTCCTCAGTTGAGAACTGAGGAAGCTTCTTACATTTTTCCAGGAAAAAAAAAAAAAAAGAAGACCGAGAAAGTTCGGTTGCCTTTTAGAAAAGCACCTTTGGGACAACCATGACCTGCATGATTGAGTATCTCCATAGACAAAACAAGGAAGAAAGCAACTCTATCGTACTAGAATACTAGACTGACTATCAGCCATAGTAAGACAGAACATGGAAGAATATACAGTTTTTAGGGAAATATTAACATGATTCTGCTTGTGTGTATTAATGAAAAATGCCAGGTCATCCAACAGTCATTCACCCATATTTCTCAAGCAGAAAACCTCTCGCTTGCTACAAAACCACAGTGGAGTTACGGGAAGCTGGAGGGTTTAGCAAGATTGGTTATTTGTAATCATCCAACTACTTTAACCCAGCCGCAGAGGAGGGGGTAGCTGGAATTCAAAGTAATCAATGAAATGCTGTCGAGTTATATTTCTGTGGTCTAGTACTTCTGAAAGGTATAAATGTGGTGTCAAATCTATAGGAAGGCGTTCAGATGTTGCCTTGGCTAAATAGCTCTGAACCTTTACGCAAATAAAACTATTTCTGATTCCAAGGTCTGAGTCTTGTCATTTCCTGCAACAATAGAACAGTACATTGGTCAACTTAATTAGCTTTCAGAGAGTGAGATAAGCCAATGGCTTGCCAACAGTCACCCAGTGTGATATAAATCAAGATGACAGGAGACTCATGAACAAATATAGAGCTTGTTTATTAAGTGTTTGCAAAGGCCTGCATCCATTCTCTCTTAGGTAAGGAGTGAGGAGATATTTTTCGCAGGCATGCTTAAGATTTTTATACATTTTCAGAAGCCTGGCCTTGTTACCACCTCCTCATTCTGTTTGCTAATTACTGGGTCATTTTCCAGTAACTGCCACTCCAGTGATGTTATTCATATTTTTTACCAATGATTCTGTGGGTGTGTCTTGGTGGGAGTGGCATGGCTTGGTGGGCGTGGCTTGGTGGACATGGAGGGGAAGGATACTGCAAAATCCCCATTCCTCCCCACCCCGCTAACCTGCTTTCCAGATCTGTTCTCCTATGCAGGGCAACCAAAGAAGACCCAGCCAACCAGCTGAGACTCGGGAGGCAGAGAATAGATGGGGGCGGGGCCGGTCAGAGGTGGGATTTGCAAGTTCTCTGAACTGCTCAAAATTTTCGCTACCGGTACTCTGGAACCTGTCAGAACTGGGTGAATACCACCTCTGTACCACTCCCTTTTGGCCTAGCTCACATCCTGTTCGGCATAATATTCATTCTTCTCGGAAGCTTCTACTAATATCAGCATTATTAATTTTAGTACAATAACTGGGCAACGTGACCTGCCAAATATATGACCTGCTACAATTTGCAAAACAATCTTTGTTATTGTAAATACAGAGAATATTATATATCTTACTTAATATTCAAGTAAAGTGTCATCTGGAGGCTAAATATGGCGTTATTATAGCTTTACATTTTTAAAGGAATACTTATCTTACATATCACACCCAGTTTCAAGATCCCAAAGCATACAGACTAGAACTGTGATGGCGAACCTATGGCTTGTGTGCCAGAGGTGGGACTCAGAGCCCTCTCTCTGGACACACAGAGCTATCGTCCCAGCTGAGCTCTGCCAAGTATGTGTGCATGTGCCTCCCACTGGGGTGCTGGTCTTTGGATCTCTGCCACGCATTCACGTGCCACATGCATAGGGTTCTGCATGCATGCTCTGGGTTGAGTGCATATGCGGGGGCGCGGGGGGTCACATATGCATGCATGGAGGTCACAGGGAGATCACACACTCATAAGTGTGGGCAGGGGTGGGATTCTACCAGTTCACACTTATTCACTAGAACTGGTTAAAATTCTGAGCAGTTCAGAGAACTGGTTGTTAGAAGAAATTACTGGCCTAATCCTGTAAGGAAGGCAGGAAGGAAACATTCTGGTGTTGCTTACAGAAACTGCCTCTCCGTTAACCCTTATTACATTATTGGCAGGACTAGACTTCCTGTCTCAGGAACCTCTCTGGAGTTATTTTTCCCCTCCTTTGCTGGTACTTTGCTTGTGTGGAGTGACCATTCAAATTACAATGGCACTGAAAAAAGTGACTTATGACCATTTTTCACACTTACAACTGTTGCAGCATCCCCACAGTCACGAGAGGCCGTGCAAGGAGATGCATGCCTCAATGTGAGTGATGTTGAGTTGGCCACACCCAGCCAGTCACATGACCACCATTTAAGCCACCAACTAAGCCATGCCCACAGAACTGGTTGTTAAAAAATTTGAATCCACCCGAGTGCCCAGGGTGCCCATGTGTTACATTTTTAGGATGTGCACATGCTTCCATGCTTTGGGCCCTTGGAGCCGAGAAGGTTAGCCATCACTTGTCTAGAACCAAGGGAGGAAGGAACAATTGGCTGAGTGCAGAGGGAGCCACTCTTTCAAAAAAACAGAGGACAATTAGACATTCAGTTTAGCTGTCCCAAGTTGGGAAAAAGATCCTCACAATACTAATTTGTGTATCAGAAAGACTTCATCCAGAATCCAATCTAGCAACCAAATCCCACTCAGTGGAGTTGGGACTGAGATCACCTTCCACCAACCCTGTTCATTGATCTCTTCTCTTTTTGGCTCTCTTTTTTCTTTTTCTTAGAAAATTGTCCACAATGAACGTTCAGTCAGTGGTGGTCACTCAGCCACAAGTGACGGTAACGATGCAGCCCAACAGCAACTTTTGGCAAACGGACTTATGTGACTGCTGTAGCGACTGTGGAGTCTGTAAGTGACCAGGCCAATAAATGAAAGTGGGGTTCTCTAAGCCTTCTTGGGAAGATTGGGCTGAATATCCTTCCAGACTGGATAGGTTGCAGAAATCAATTGTTTTTTTATATAATTTGAGCAGTAGATGTTTAATTATTGAACAGCCTATTGGATTGGAATTAGGATGGCAAGAAATAAAAGGAGACACAGTTTCTATAACTATAAAAAGTTGTATATGGACCTTTTTAAAGTTCTACATGAAGGAGATGAGCAGGCTGAGCCCGAGGGTGGGGTCAAACTTATCAGTTTGGAGTCGCTATGCTCCCAAAGATCTAAATCAGCCTCCCCCGCCAATGAATTTTGTTGACTCTTATTTAGCACCAATCTGCCTGTAGATCTGATTCTTGTATAAAGCATGAGGTAAACTCATCGTGCTTTTGAACTTGGTCCTGGCACTTGGTTTCTTGCGCCTGATGCTACACAACTGAAGAATTATGGAAAAAAAACTGTTAAGAAAACAATTTGGTGTCCTCCTAATGTTTTGAATTTTAATTTTCATAATAAGGGGTCCTTGTTGCTTTTGGAGCTTGGTTGTTTTCTTGCATGTGTTTCATTAACCAGGTAAGGAACATCACCAGTGCTAGGACAGCTTCCATGTTGTCAAGCTTTACTTACTTGATTAAAGAACCATCTGGAAGAAAACAACCAAGCTCAGAGAGCACCAAGGACAGAACAGCTCAAATGTGAGTTATAAATATTCTCTTCCATTGGTAATTGTCAGGTACAATCAACCTACGTGCAAAGAATTCAATTAGCTATTTTATTACTCAAGCCTATAACATAGGAATTTTCTCAGACTGGCAGTCCCCACCTGGGTCAAACTAGATAAGGTTAAACAGCATTCAAGGAAGATCAGACTTCACTCATGTACGGATTCCAGATTAGTTCCCTGTTTGATTCCTCTCCCTGGCTCAGCCAGTTTCTTTCCAAAAGTAATTTCCTTAATTTTATTTCATATAATTGAGAATATCAGTATACAGAGTTGAAAATATCAGTATACAGAGAAGTTGGATGGGGTGTGCTTTTAATTTAATGTGGTTAGTAAATGTGTTTTTTCAGCACTCCCCTCTGCTAGCTGATGTTTTAACTAGCATTTTCACTTGCAGTTTTGATGTTGCACAAATGGTATAATTTTCACTTTCTGGGCCATAAATCTTATGTCATTCAACATTGTGCCAAAATCTTTCTACAAGGCCTTTTTCTTCCTCTCTATAGGTCTCTGTGGAACGTTCTGCTTCCTTTGTTTGGGATGCCAAGTTGCTGCAGATATGAATGAATGTTGTTTCTGTGGTGCAACTGTGGCCATGCGATCTGTCTACAGGACAAAATACAATATCCCTGTAAGTAGATTACCTTGCCTAGACAAGAGAAACTCCAGTTTAACTCCAATTAAAACAAAACAAAACAGGAACCCAGAATTTTAAGAAGCACTTGCCAAGGGAAAATTCAACAATTCAGTCTAATTATTTAAAATAATTTACAAAGTTATTTTAATTTTGATCATTCACATTTCATTATGTCCCTCCTTTGTCATCTTTTCTTCAATGATACTATCCCATCATCTATTCAATATCAGTGTAATTCCTGTCGCAAGGCAAGTTGTCCTATGGTGAGTTGACCACAATGAGTTGGCCATGGACAGTTGGATGTGACAAGCTGCCCCAGACCTGCTTAGAAAGGCAGTGCATACACAATCCATAAGTTTGTGGCAAAAGAAAAAACCTGGCCTGAGAAATGAACAGATAATTCTTTCATTTGTTATCTGCAGCAGGCCATAATCTTTCAGAATTATACAGGGGTGGGATTCACCAAGACAGACCGGGTCAGGCGAACCGGTAGTTCCGGCGATGAGTTGGCCCCACCTACCCAGCCTGCGCTAGTCTGCAAAGCGCGCACTCACCGAACCAGTTGTTACACCGATTGAATCCCATCACTGCACTTATAGAAATGAAAATAAAAATGACACTTGTTCCACATCAAATCTACCTGGCCCACAAAAGGATGGGAAGGCAGAATATGTTACAACTCCCATCCATGAGGGATTGTCATCTGTGGGACCATTAAAAAAACCTCTCTTCCTGTTGCTTTTCTGAAAACAAGATTTTGTCAGTGGGCCCAAGGACCAGAAATAGAAATGATCATGTGGTTAACTTGATTGTGTTGTTGCTGCCACTGGCAGAGGGTGAAGTGGATTTTTAAAAAATAAGTTTTCATAATGTCATGGATTTCTGTTGTTAAGTGGGACATTAGTTAAGTGAGTTTTGCCCAATGTTACAACCTTTCTTGCCATAAGTGGTTAAATTAATCACTGCAGTTGTTTAGTAACAGTTTTTAAGTGAATTTGGCTTCCCCACTGACTTTGCTTGTCAGAAGGTCACAAAAGGGGATCATATGATTCCAGAACACAGCAACTGTCCTAAATATGAGCCAGTTGCCAAGCATCTCAATTTTGATCACAAGAAACATGGGGATATTGCAAAGGTCGTAATTGTGAAAAACCAACATAAGTCACACTTTTCAGTCCCATTGTAACTCTGAGCCAGAGGTGATATTTAGCAGGTTCTGACCAGTTCTGCAGAACGGGTAGCAGAAATTTTGACTAGTTTGGAGAACCAGCAAATACCATCTCTCTCTGGAGATTTTACAGTATCCTTCCCCTGCCACCCCCACAGAACCAGTGTCATCTTTGCAAAACATATTGAAACCAGATGCTACCACACTGCCACATTTTAAGACTGGGAAAGTGGGTGGGTGGAATCTCTTGGCAGTATATAGTTAGACAAAATAACCTTCTTTTTGTAGTTCGTCATGCTATTGTGCACATATGTAGGAGAAGTCTTAAGTTGGGACGGATGGTGATTGGGGCATGTGATGTGATGATGTGTATAGTGGTTGGATTTGTAGTTTTTTATTACTGCAAGGAAGCACAGCATTTTCAGATTCGGGATTCCCCCAGTTGTGCCAGTTACTATCTAAACAAAAATAACTTTTGAGAGGTGTCTGTCTCGGAGTTATTGGTTGGAGTGGAGGTTTGTTGGAACGCTGACAACCAGTAGTAAAAAAATTTGAATACCACCACTGCTCTGAATGGTCACTAAATGAACTATTGTAAATCAAGGACTGCCTGTATTTTGTCATCCAAGATACAGTTAGCTTTTTATGATTCCACATCTCTACATCATGATTTGATTGAAAAGGTTACAGATTAATTTGGTTTCTTTTCTTTTCAACAGGGATCCATCTGTGAGGATACCTGCATTGTGGGGTTTTGCCCCCTTCTTTCTCTCTGCCAAATCCGGAGAGATATCAACAAAAGGAAACAAATGGGGATATTCTAGATGACTTCATCCTAAGCTCCTTTACATTTGCCCCTTTTTTCATTAAAATTCTGAGAAGTAAGATGCAGTAGAATAGTTTGTCGGAAGTACCGTTATTTAGGGGCATCCTTGCTTTATACTTCTAAGCATATTCTTAACCCAGAAATTACATTTTAGCAATGATTCAGAGCTCACAATCCAATCACACAAAAACTTGCTCTTATTTGTTCTGTCCTTGTCTTTGCTTGTTCTTCCCATTTCTTTTAAAATGGAAAGCAAAACATTTTGGTTGCTGCTGCTATTAAACAATTAAGAATTTTTTAAAAACCTTACTAGATCTTTGAAGATTTATCAGCGGATCTACCATTCTGCCTTTCCTGTTTCAAGGCGACCGGTGATTTTGGTTTGCAGCTACTTTTACAATACGGACAATACAAATTTAAGGCATCCAGAAAGTATCCATGATATCAATCATTCCGAGACATTTTCTCTCCAGTCGATTTATTTAGAAACAGATCTGGCATGTCAAAGGCAATTTCCCAAAGTGAAAATTTTTCTCGTGTTACATAGAATCCACCTTCTCTCCTCCCACTTCTACACTTCATAAATCACGAGAACCAATTAACTGCCACTGGAATTTCTTAATATGACATATAGAATAACCTTGAATTTTTCAACTCCTCCAACTCTCTTTTTAAAAAAAATGTGGCAGCTGAATTTCAAATCTGACAACAAATATGCTGGACAATTTTCCCTCCCATCAGACAGAAGTCCAAGGTGTTCAGAACTTACTGAGCTAACCACTCAAGTACAATCCTTACATGAGTACATTAGACCGATTACAATATAAATGATATAAGAAAGAAAACATTACAATGAATTTCACCTTACAATGAATTTTCAATTACAATGAATTTCCACCCTCCCTCCATAATCTTTCTAGCTGTCTCCTGGGGATTGAAAAGAGCCTTTTAGTCTTTTACTGGTCCATCTCAGGGTCCTTTCCTTCATGTCTCTAGGTGGCATAGGCTTGGCCTAGTGGTGGTATGGGTGGTCAGTCAGGCTTGGGAAGATCTGCCCCACTCTAGTTTGCAGTAATGACTTTCAGTGGAGGCTGGATCCAAACCCAATTACTGGCTCCAATGGGTGGAATGTCTCTTCTAGGTGGCAGCATCTGCTTCCACATGTTGCAGGGCTGAAAGACAAAGAAAAAAGGTCCCCTCCCCAGTTTGCTGCCAATTCTTACCAGGAAAGGCTTTGTTTGCAGGATTAGAGATTGGGGGGGAGGGGGAGGGGGGAGTAGATAGCTTGCAGACATGGTTTGAGGAGAAAGAAAAATAATGCCATCAGTACTGCAGTTACTAAACAGATAAATTAATTTCAACAAATGGACACAGAACAGATGAGAAAGGAAAAAAACTGGATTCACATGCTTCAGGAAAAGGATGAACAGGTAAAATCATTTAAACACACAGTAAATACAAGGATGAAACTTTTCTTGTAAATGAACTTAAATCATTCATTAATAACCTTGGGTTTTTCTTAAAAGCACAGAGAGGAAAGAAAATTGAACTCTGTTCCTCATCCAGTCTAGTTGGCCAGACCAGACGGGGAGAAGACATTTTCTCTCAGAGTTTTTAACTCTTAACAATTTAAAATTCATATCAGAGACACTTAACAATTGTAAGAGTTACCTCAAGGATACACAAAGACTTAGACACCCACCCATCCACAAGGACACAGAGAGGAAAACAAAACTCTGAGTTTACACACACACTAATCATTCTCACAATAAATCTCTCAGTTAAATTGGGGAAGGCACAAATCTTAAGGAACAAATCACATGATGGCATAGAAGACAGAGATGCAGAAAGAAAGAAAGAAATCCCATGTGATCCTGTTTATATATTGCCCTTTCATTTTTCTTTTTTTTTTAAAAGTACCTTTATTTAGACATATTGGTCTTCCTCATCAAAGCCCATTCTCTACATATACATATACATTTTGCTTTTTTTTTTTTTCATCCCAGCTAGGGTCAGCATCTGCCGCTCATCCCAAGCCTCCAACAACTCTCCAGGGGGGTTCCACTCAGGACCCTCGAACCACCGCTTCCCATGTTTCCCCTTCCGATGTGAGCTTCTCACACTTTGGCTTAGTCGGGTCAACAGGCTATCAGTTTGCAGACAGAAAAAGATGTCTAGGGGAGACTTTGGTTCCCTATTCAAAGTATGCACACTCCCCTCAGAGGGAACTCTCAGGCCACAGTTTTTGGACTGGGGGCAAAACAATCTGTGAGAACTTACCATCCCCAAGAAAGACAGTCCGGGAGGACTTGCTGCCCCCAATAGACAAGTACTGGCGCTCCTTCCTCAGGCCTAGGTTTTTGGATTTGGAAGAGCTCAAATCCAGGAGGACTTGCTGCTCTTTGCAGGCAAGTTCTGGCGCTCCTACTACTTCACAACTTTCTAATTACCTAAAATCCTGAGGTTTGCTTTTGGGATACACTGGACAAAAAGCAACATAAGTTCTCTTCCCTCCTTTCAATCATAACCCACTTGGCTTTTCTCTTTTATTGGCCCCACACTCCTTGCTTTTCCTGTCCTGATGGTCATGGCTCGGTGGAGCTAGCAACAGACAAGAGGGTGGCTAGAGGCCAAACAAAGAAATGAGATCCAGCTGCTGTCCAAAGGTGAAGCCACTCTCACACACACACACACTCTTCCTCCTTCTCTAACAAAAGGTCCTGTGCTCTGAAAATGCTAAACATAACTTTTTTTTTTGAAAATGCAAACAAGTCAGGAGATGAGAAAGGAACTTTATACTACCAAAATGAGGATAAAAATAATAATTCAAGATTGTTGGAAAAAGCGGAATTACCTAAAGTACCAGAAAAGGTAAAAGCTATGTTAAATGGACAAATATCAATGATGGAATTATCAGAAGTGATCAGGAGACAAAAGAATAATAAAACACCAGGGCCAGATGGGCTGCAGGCAGAATTTTACAAATGTTTACAAGATACCTTAGGCCCATCAATGTTGGAAATCCATAATAAAGTATTGAACTGATGCAAAGGTACCAAATTCGTGGATGAAAGCAAATATTACTTTGATTCCAAAAGAAGATTCAGATTTAATGCAGATAAAAAAACTATAGGCTCATAACTTTATTGAACATTGACTATAAAATATATGGTTCAATAATGGCAGAGAGTAAAAAAGTTTCTAAATGAATTGATATATTCAGATCAAAATGGCTTTTTGCCTAAGAGACAGATTAAAACAATATGAGAATAATTTTAACTAAAGGCAGTATCGTAAATGGAAATAGGATCATAAATGGAAATAGGACAGAGGATTTTAATATAAAAAGGCACAAGAAAAGGATGTCCACTATCTCCTTTACTATTCATATTGACATTGGAAATGCTAAATAGAAATATCAGACAAGACATAGAAATTAAAGCTATGGAAATAAAAAGGGAACAATATAAATTATAGGCATTTGTAGAAGATTTGCTCTTCATCTTGGAAGACCCACAAGAAAATGGACTCAAGATAATTAGGAAAATAAAAGAATAAGGTGAAATTGCAGGATTGAAAATAAATAAAGAAAAAAATCAAAATAATTGTTTACAGACATACAGAAAAGAACTAACGAAAAAAATAGGTATATAGATAATCAAGAAAGTTGTTATAAATTGGCGCAACCAATTAAAACCAATTTGGTTAAGTGGAAAAATCTACAACTACTGTGTTTCTCCAACAATACGGCCTCCCCCAATAGGAAGTCCCAGCATGTTTTATAGGCATAAAATGAAATTAAGTCCCTCCCCCCAAATTAAGGCCTATTTTAAAACATGCAAAATGGGGGGAAGGGCCCATCTCCCAATGCCTCACCACCAACCTCCCTACTGTCGCCAAGTACTTTTGCTACACACCCGGTATGGTGCTGCCTGTGTTGACCTCAGTGTTGGTGGGGCACTTCGTATCTGGAAACCTTCCGCCAACGTTGCTTTCCCTTCTCCCCGTGCTGCCGCCACGGCATTTGGCACAGCATGGCCTCCCTGTCCACGGAAGGGTTGGCACTATCACTGCCTCAGGCGGCCTCTCCTGCTGGCTCCTTTGTTGTTAGGCTGCAGGGACTTGGGAAGCCAAGCTCCGGTTGGCCCAGCTCTTTCGCTTGGCAGACAGGCACGCACCCGCTGCTCGCTTTTCTGGCTCTGCCCAGCCCGCCCAGCTCTGATTCAGCCCCTCGGCCTAGGCCTTATTATATGAGAAACATGGTAGTTTGTGCCTAAGGCAGGACTAGAATTCACAGTCCCCTGGTTTCTAGCATGTTGCCGGAACATTACATAGTTCTAAATGATTCTGTGTAGGAAAAGTTTCAAGTGTTGTTAACTGAACTCTTTTCACTTATCTATTGTAATGGATTTTACAATGTGTTTTAGTTTTTCTAGTTTTTTGTTTCATCATTTTTAAGTTTTTTTTTCCTTCAAGGCAAACAACATTATACCAAATTCAAAAAGACTTGAGAAATAGCAAGCTAAATGCTCTAAGGTTAGAAAAAGCAAAAAGTAGATAGAATTAAATCTTGTCTATACCATTACAGGATCCTTCCTTCCACCCTGAATCTACCTTCATTTATATCCTGGCTTCTGTTCTTTAAACTTTCGTCTTTCTGAGGATCTCATCAATTCCTCCCAACCTTCCTTTTCCTTTTCACACATTAATTCTATTTTCACTTGGTCATTCTGCAATTTGATTCACATTCTTTCTCTCCCAATTTTGTTTTTCATACCTTTAAACCGGTTTCTTGACAACAACTGTATTGACTAGCCCCTACAGTCCCTTTTCTCAGCAAGATTTCCAAACTGGTTTACCATTACAAGTAGACCTCAACTTGCCACCAAATTTGGGACCGCAATTTCTTTTGCTAAGCAAGGCAGTTTTCAAGGAAATCATAGTTGACTTTTGCCAAGGTTGTTAAGTGAATCAGCCCAGTTGTTAAAGTGAATCAGGCTGTCACTAAGTAAATCTGCTTCCCCCATTGACTTTGCTTGTTGAAAGCCAGCTAAAATGCTCGCAAATGATGATCAAATGATCAGTATAGAGCTGGAAGGGACCTTGGAGGTCTTCTAGTCCAGCCCTATATTCAAGCAGAGAGATCATATACCATTTCAGACAAGTGACTGTCCAGTTTCTTCTTTAAAAACTTCTAGTGATGAAGCACCCACAACTTCTGAAGGCAAAGCTGTTCCACTGGTTAATTGTCTTCACTGTTAAGAAGTTCATCCTTAATTCCAGGTTGCTTCTCTCCTTGATTAATTTCCATCCATTGTTTCTTGTCCTGCCTTCTGGTGCTCTGGAGAATACCTTGACTTCCTCTTCTTTGTGGTAGCTCCTGAGTTATTGGAACATCATTTCAGCTCTGGTCCTTCTTTTCATTAAACGAGACATACCCACTTCCAGCAACCATTCTTCATATGTTTTAGCCTTCAGGCCTTTAATCCTTTTAGCAGCTCTTTTTTTCTTCTTCTGTATCAGGAAATACAGGCCTGTAGCCAAGGGTCTGGATTTTAATCACATGACCAGGAGGTTGTTGTTGTTGTGAGAAGTGGTCATAAATCACTTTTTTGTTATGAGAAGTGGTCATAAATCACTTTTTTTCAGCATGGCTGCAAGTTTGAATGTTGCTAAATCAATGCTTCTGAGTGAAGGACTAACTGTGATTTGAGGTACTGGAAAGGTCAGAAGCATCTAGAATCTGAAACAGAAAAAAAGTATCAGAATTGTTGATTCGTTTTAAGTTTCGTTTCTCCTCCCACCATCTCTTTTAGTTTTTTTTTCCTAGAGTGTATTAAAAAAAAAAAAAAGAACACGCCCACGTGGTCACTTCCTTTGAAAAAACTATCGAGGAGAAAAGAGTAATTTCCCTTTAGTTTTAAAACACAAAAGTAGGAAGGCGCTCACGGGCAGAGTTTATTGCATCTCTGCAACGAAAAACCAAACGAGGAAGAAAGAAGAAGAAAAGGTTTGAAATCTTGCTTTCTTTGAAATCTTTCTGCCTTTTGTTTTTTATATTTATTCTAAACTAATAGTTTTCCGAATTTTATCTCCCTGGATCCAATTGGGGTGTTGAAAGAACCGTCTTGCACAATCTGAATCCTCATTTTTCTAAACTTGGGGGGGGGGAAATAAGAATGGATTCCTAAAGTATATAAAGATGATCCTTTTTGCAGAAGAAAGCTAAGAAGTGACTAGGATAAATTAAGTGTTTCATTTTGAATCCTCCCCTTCACATCTCCTTAATGCCTAAGTTTTTTAAATGCTAATTTTTATTTATTGAATATCCGTGCTGCCTATTTAAACATCTATACTGTATTTAAAGGGGAGAAACAAGAATGGAATAGAATAGCAATAGCAATAAAGGGGAATGTTACATTGCAAAGAATGTGAGTCCTCATTTTTTAAATTTGGGGGGGAAATAATGGATTCCTAAAGTAACACAAATATAAAGATGATCATTTTTGCAGAAGGAAGCTAAGAAGTGACTAGGAAAAAATATTTCATTCCTAATTCCCATCCTTACATCTTCCCAGTGCCCAAGTTTTTAAAATGCTTATTTTTATTTATTGAATATCCGTGCTGCCTATTTAAATATCCATGCTGTATTTTAAGGGGAGAAACAAGAATGGAATGGCAATAGGAATAGGAATAATTAGAATATAAATAATTAGAATAGAATAAAAATAAAGGAGAAGTGTAGTGTTGGAAGAATTATCCTTCTGGGTTCAGTTCCAAGTGGGGAAAAAGACACTGGGAACATGGAGGCAGTTTGGAAAGTTGGTTTAATGGTGGACAGAAGGACAACATGGCTTGGAGCTCCAAAGTGAAAAGGAGGAACACAGCTTCAAGATAGGGAAGGAAGTTCTCATATGCTGAGAGTGCCTGGGTTTTATACCCTGTGTTGGGATTTGAATTTGAACTTGTATTCTGATTGGTTGTCAGACTCCCATGGGGCCATGCAGGGGCAACTGTGCAGGCTGTCCTGAGTCTCAGGCTTGGTTGAGCCTTGCTGGAGGATGATGTAATGGAAGGGCTTTGGGCAATTTCTATTATAGCTTTACCTAGAGTAGAACTTTCTTATGTAGAATACTCTGGCCCAGGCTTTAACGGCCCACCCATTAACAAAGATGGGGAGGTGAGCCTCTGCCTCTCTGAGTTTCTACTTGTCTTTTTAGGGAAAATATTCTGCCTTTTATTATATCCTAAAATATTTCATTTTCCTAGGAGAGGGGTGAGTGCTAACTTCCCACAATAGGAAGTTGGCACCCATCCCTCTTCTAGAAAAATGAAATATCCCAGGAAATATTAAAAAGGCAGAATATTTCCCCTAAAAGGGAAATAGAAACTTAAGAGAGGCAGATGCTCACCTCGCCCCACCTTTGTTAATGAGTGGGCCATTAAGGCCTGGGCCAGAGAATTCTACATAACAAAGCCCTCTACCCATCTCAGCACATGGCCTGGGATGATTGCATCAGTCAGCATTCAGGTGAAGCCATGTGGTCCAGGCAAAGCCTACAAAGTTAGCTAAGACCCTCGCCTCCTGGGAGTCTGACAGCCAATGGGATACACTTCTTGCACAGGAACAGGAAACATTAAGATAAGGCCCAACAGAGGGTATGAAACTAAGGGATTCTCAGCATCTTGCCCCTTCTTTTCCTTCAGCCAACATCTTAAAACATGTGATTGTCCTTTTCACTTTGGAGCTCCAAGTCATGTGGTCCTCCTGTCCACCATTAAACCATCTTTCCAAGCAGTCACCATGTTTCCAGTGTCTTTCTTCCCCACTTGGAACTGAACCCAGAAGGATAATTTCAACAGTAGTTCAGGGTTGAAATGAGGCATCCTTGGTGCCCTCTGAGCTTGATCGCTTTCATGCAGACATTTCCTTACCCTAATCAGTATAGTGAGGAGTGCTGTTTGCTGTCAGTTTATATTCTGGTGGGTTGACTGGGTGGGTGGGGGAGGTCTTAGAGATTATTTGGTTGGGCTGATGGCTGTTTGGCAGTTCCTTGATTGGGGTATTGCTTCCTTGATTGTTGGTCTGAAGTTAACCTTGGAGTTCATGTATGCTGATCTGGGTGCAGATTGCTTTTGGAGAGAAGAAATGATCTGACTTTTTTGGGTTTGGCTTAGTCTAGGATGGTCACATATTGCAAGCTGCACAGACCCCTCATGGCCATAGACAAACTAGGTTTTCTTCTTGAAAGGATGGAAATTAATGAAAGAAAAACAATCTAGAACTAAGAAGAAATTTCCTGACAGAACAATTAACTAGTAGAAAGACTCGCCTCCAGAAGTTGTGAATGCTCCAACACTGGAAGTTTTTAAGAAGAAATTGGACAACCATTTGTCTGAAATGGGATAGGGTTTATTGTCTGAGCAGGGGGTTGGACTAGAAGACCTCCATGGTGCCTTTCATCTATTCTATATTCTATTCTATATTCTTATTCCTATTCTACCCTACCCTATTCTATTGGTAATCCTTGATCTATGACCACAATTGAACCCAAAATTTATGTTGCTAAATGAGACATTTGTTAAGTGAATTTTGCCCCATTTTACAACCTTTCTTGCCACATTTCTTAAGTGAATCAGTACAGTTGTTAAGTTAGTAACACGATTGTTAAGTGAATCTGCCTTCGCCATTGGCTTTGCTTCTCAGAAAGTTGCAAAAGGATGAGCCCAGGACACTGCAGTTAAATCTGTATATATTGTATGTTGCAAAATGAAAGTATTTTTGCCAAGTTTACTGGCAGTTTTATTTCGCAACATCTGTGTGAGAACTGCAGTGATTCACTTAACAAATATGGCAATTAGTACTGCCAATAGAATAATAGGATAGGACAGAACAGAATAGTTGAAAGGGACTAGGGAGGTCTTTTAGTCCAACTTGCCTCAGGCAGGAAACACTATCCCAGTGATGGCTAACCTTCAAGTTTGGTTTGGTTTGGATTCCAGGACATTACATTATAAAACTGGACTGTGGAGAAATGTATGAACATATTACCCTTGGACTATTTACAATAAAAAAAACTGATTAACTTTGCGACACAAAGATCCCTGGACGTCGGATTTATAGCTTGAAATGTGAAGTTTGGCTTATTGTTGGACAATTGGGACAAGAAAAGGAATAAATAAGAATAAAGATGAGTGGAATTTCTTCTTTATTCTAGATTGTTTCTTTCCTTGATTAGTTTCCATCCATTCAAGAAGAAAACCTGGTTTGTCTGTGGCCATGAAGGCTATGTGCTGTTTACAATATGTGACAATCCTAGACCAGGCCAAATCCAAAAATACCCAGGAATCTCTAGATTCCTGGCACTCTGACATATCTGCCATCGATAGACACAAATCAACAACATCTATAGCAGGGGTGGTATTCAGCAGGTTCTGACCAGTTCTGGAGAACCGGTAGCGGAAATTTTGAGTAGTTCGGAGAACCGGCAAATCCCACCTCTGACTGGTCCTGCCCCCATCTATTCTCTGCCTCCTGAATCCCAGCTGATTGGCTGCGTCTTCTTTTGTTGCCCTGCACAGGAGAATGGAGCTGGAAAGCAGGTTAGTGGGTGTGGGGAGGGAATGGGATTTTGCAGTAACTTTCCCCCAGGAGTGGGGAGGGAATGGGGATTTTGCAGTATCCTTCCCCTGCCACACCTACAGAACTGGTAGTACAAAATTTTGAATCCCACCACTGATTTATCGACTATGCAAAAGAGGCCATCAACCAGCCCAAAACAGAACAAAAAGACTCCAGCACCTCTCCACAAGCAATCAGCACCCAGATCAGCATAGATTAACTCCAAGGTTAACCTCAAACCAACATAGGAAAACAAACACATCAGGACCCACTCACTTGGGCTCTTACCTGATCTTTATTTCCTGATTTTTCAACTTCAACTGTCGAACAGGCACAGCTGCAATTAAAAAAAAACAAGAAAAGAGGGCTGTTTCAAAGGCTGCTTCTCTGCACACAGGGTGCTGATGACGATTTACAGGCGTGCAGCCTGCAGGGAAGCACATCATAAATCCCGAACCGTAGTTAACCCTGTCCTATCCCACGACATCATCTGTCTCCAATCTACAACACAGTCATTTCAACAGTTCCAAGAAGGCACCACAAACAGCACTCTTTACTAGCATTGATGATGTTATTTAGTCTGGGTAATGAAATGCCTGCATGAAAACAAGCAAGTTCAGAGAGCACCAAGGATTCCAGAATAGAATAGAAAAGAGAAGAATAGAAAATAGAGTAGAATAGAAAATAGGATAGAATATAGAATAGAATAGAAAATAATAGAATAGAAAATAATAGAATAGAATAGAATAGAATAGAATAGAATAGAATAGAATAGAATAGAATAGAATAGAATAGAAAATAGAATAGAAAATAGAATAGAAAATAGAATAGAATAGAATAGAATATAGAATAGAATAGAAAATAGAATAGAAAATAGAAAATAGGATAGGATAGAATAGAAGAAAAGGACTGTGGAGGTGTTGGAAATAACTCAAAGCCCACACAAAAATCTTGGATCATTGAAGGCAAAGAGGATTTATTAAAAAGAAATAACAAGACAGTTTGCAAAGCATCGGTGGTCTTTAGGACCTTAACAAGCAGGTTCTAAATCAAAAGCCACACCTTCAGAACCTCAAAACATACTTTATATACAGTTTCATCTCGTCACCCAAGTTCCCTCCTTCTTGAGACTCATTCCCTCCCAAGTTCAAGCTAATTGGATTTGCCCTCAGGTGTTGCAGCTAATTTTATGATGTCTCTAGGGAGAATTATCTCCTTCAGTTGTGTTTTCATCTGTAGCCTTCCGTATCTCTAGCTTTGGCTGCCCACGAGGCATCTTTCCTTAGCGTTAAGGAATGTAGCATCCCCTCATCAGGGCCTCTTTCTAAGCTCATCATATTTTTCCAAAGAGAGTATAACAAACCCCACCAAACATAATAACATAATAACAATATAAAAGGCATATTCATAAGATACAAATATAAAAAGGCTTAACAATGGAGCATGTCAAAAGTATAAAAGCAAAGCATGTATATACAGGGAGATCTATTTCATTTGATAGCAGATTAATAGAATTGGAAGGGAAGGGAAAATAACTCAAGAAGCGTGGGAAATTTTGAAAAGTGAGATTATAAAAGCCCAGTCTATAAACTAAGAAAGTGGTAAGAAAGTGACAAGCATCAGAGAGAAAGCAGAACTACTTAACTCGCTTTTGGCATCTTTACACAAAGGGAGAAAACAGTCTAACCTATCCAAAACAGTACCGTAAAAAACAGATTAGGAGCACAAGTTAAATAGACAAGAAAATGGTGAGCACCTGTCCACCCTAGATGAGTTTAAATCACCGGGACCAGATGGATTACACACACAGGTTCTGAAGGAACTGGCAGACGTGATCTCAGAACCATTGAACTATACCGAAGATCCTGGAGCACCAGGGAACTACCAGAGCACTGGAAAAGAGCTGATATAGTTCTTACCTTCCAAAAAAAAAAGAAGGGGAGGGAAATAGATCCTGGAAACTACAGACCTATCAGCCTGACCTCAATTCTTGGAAAGATTCTGAAAAAGATATCAAGTAATCAATGGGTGAACAGATAGAGGCAAACAAAGTTATAACCAAAAGCCAACATGTGTTTGTCAAAAACAGATCATGCCAGACAAATCTTATTGCATTCTTTGACAAAGTGACAAAGTTAGTGGATCAGAGAAGTTTCAAGTTTACAAATTACAGGGACTAGAACCAAGGGAGGAAAAAGCAATTGGCTGAGTGCAGCGGGAGCCACTCTTTCAAAATGACAGAGGACAATTGGCCATTCAGTATGGCTCTGTCCCAGGTTGAGAGTTTAAGATTCTCGCAATAATAATTTGTGTATCAGAAAGATTTCATCCAGAATCGAATCTAGCAACCTGTCATGCCCCTGGTGGAGTCTGACCGAGGGAGAGGAGGAACAGCCAACAGGGAGTAGAAGTGTGGCTCCGGAGGGCAGAGGCCGCCTGGGGAGTCAGAGGGAGGACCCAAGCCTATCCCCTCTGCATCCAAGGCACGCAGGGAGGGGAGGATAAGGGAGAGACATGATCTACTCAGGAGGAGAGGGCTTTGATCCTCTTCATGAGCTGCAGCTGTGACAACTGAATGCACAGACCTGGAAATAACTCTAGTTTATGGTTCCTCTCTGAGTTTATGGTTTATGGTATAGTTTATGGTTCCTCTCTGAGTTTGGCGTCCTTCCCAGTGTGTGTTTTCTGTGCTTATCTTGCCTGGTTTGTGTTGCTTTTTCCCTTGTAACTGTTTGCGTGGGAGTTTTTTGGCTTCCCGTCAAGAATATTCAGAGCTTGGAAACAAAGTGAAGGAATAAAAGGGCTTCACCTGTTTTCTGTGACTGTTAGTTTTGTATCCCACCCTGGGTCATCACACAACCAGATTCCACTCTGTGGCGTTGGGACTGACATCACCTACCAAGCCGGTTCATTAATCTCTTCTCTTTTTACTATTTGCTATTTACAAAGTCTCCACTAATATTACTATTAATCTTCTCATCACTCCTTATCACCCACCTCCTCCCACTTGTGACTGTATCCTTATGATTTTTATTGACTGTTTCCTAGTATGATTTGATTGCTTATTGTATCCTATGACTATTATTAAGTGTTGTACCTTAGGATTGACGAATGTTTTTTTCTTTTATGTACACTTGAGAGTACATTGCACCAAGACAAATTCCTTGTGTGTCTAATTACACTTGGGCAACAAAGAAATTCATTCATTCATTCAGTCTCTTCTTTCTTTTTCTTAGAATATTGTCCACAATGGATTATCAGCCAATGGTTGTCACTCAGCCACAGGTGGTGATAGCAGTCCAGTCCAACAGGACCTATTGGCAAACGGACTTATGTGACTGTTGTAGCGACTGTGGAGTCTGTAAGTGACCAGGCCAATAACTGAAAGTGGGGTTCTCTAAGCCTTCTTGGGAAGATTGGGCTGAATATCCTTCCAGACTGGATAGGTTGCAGAAATCAATTGTTTTTTATAATTTGACCAATAGATGTTTGATTATTGAACAGCCAATTGGATTGAAATTAGGATGGCAAGATATAAAAGGAGACAATATGGCTTCTATACTATTAAAAGTTGTATAGGGACCTTTTAAAAGTTCTACATGAAGGAGATGAGCATGCTGAGCCCGAGAGTGGGGTCAAACAAACCATCAGCTTGGAGTCCCTATGCTCCCGCAGGAGATCTAAATCCAGCCCCTCCCTCAATGATTTCTGTTGATTCTTAATTAGCATCAATCTGCCTTGACCATTAGTAGATCTGATTCTTGTATAAAACATGAGGTAAACTCTATTCTGGCACCTGGTTTCTTGTGCCTGATGCTACACAACTGAAGAATTATGGGGGGGAAAACTGTTAAGAAAACAATCCGGTGTCCTCCCAATGTTTTGAATTTTAATTTTCATAATGAGGGGTCCTTGCTGCTTTTGGGGCTTGGTTGTTTTCTTGCATGTTTCATTACTCAGGTAAGGAACATCACCAGTGCTAGGACAGCTTCCATGTTGTCAAGCTTTACTTACTTGATTAAAGAACCATCTGGAAGAAAATAACCAAGCTCAGAGAGCACCAAGGACAGAACAGCTCAAATGTGAGTTATAAATATTCTCTTCCATTGGTAATTGTCAGGCACAATCAACCTATGTGCAAAGAATTCAATTAGCTATTTTATTACTCAAGCCTATAACATAGGAATCTTCTCAGATTGGCAGTCTGCACCTGGATCAGATTAGATAAGGTTAAACAGCATTCAAGGAAGATCAGACTTCACTCATGTATGGATTCCAGACTAGTTCCCTGTTTCATTCCTCTCCCTGGCTCAGCCAGTTTCTTTCCAATAGTAATTTCCTTGATTCTATTTCATAATAGTTGGGAATATTACTATAGAGAAAAATGCAATGGGCTGTGCTTTTAATTTAATGTGGTTTGTAAATTTTTCAGCACTCCCTTCTCCTAGCTGATGTTTTAACTAGCATTTTCCCTTGCAGTTTTGATATTGCAGTAATTGTATAATTTTCACTTTCTGGGCCATAAATCTTATGTCACTCAACACTGTACCAACATCTTTCTACAAGGGCTTTTTCTTCCTCTCTATAGGTCTCTGTGGAATGTTCTGCTTCCCTTGTTTGGCAGGCCAGGTTGCTTCAGATATGAATGAATGTTGTTGCTGTGGTGCAACTGTGGCCATGCGAGCTGTCTACAGGACAAAATACAATATCCCTGTAAGTAGATTACCTTGCCTAGATGAGAGAAACTTCAGTTAAACTCTGATTAAAGCAAACAAAAAACAAAAAACCCAAACCCAGAATTTTAAGAAGCACTCGTGAAATTGGAGAGAAATATCAGCTCAGAAACAGGCTGGGGCAATACGCCATAACCAACTTGCTGAAGGATAACTTGTCATGGACAACTCCTCATGGGACAACTCGCCAAGGGAAAATTCAACAATTCAATTTAATTATTTAAAATAATTTACAATATTATTTTTATTTTGGTCATTCACATTTCATTTTGTCCCTCCTTTGTCATCCTTTCTTCAATGATAATATTCCATCATCTATTCAATATCAGTCGCAAGGCAAGTTGTCCTATCGCGAGTTGACCACAATGAGTTGGCCATGGAGAGTTGGATGTGACAAGCTGCCCCAGACCTGCTTAGAAAGGCAGTGCATACACAATCCATAAGTTTGTGGCAAAAGAAAAAACCTGACCTGGGAAATGAACAGATAATTCTTTCATTTGTTATCTGCAGCAGGCCATAATCTTTCAGAATTATACAGGGGTGGGATTCACCAGTACAGACCGGGTCAGGCGAACCGGTAGTTCCGGCGATGAGTTGGCCTCCCCTGCGCTAGTCTGCAAAACGCGCACTCACCGAACCAGTTGTTACACCGATTGAATCCCATCACTGCACTTATAGAAATGAAAATAAAAATGACACTTGTTCCACATCAAATCTACCTGGCCCACAAAAGGATGGGAAGGCAGAATATGTTACAACTCCCATCCATGAGGGATTGTCATCTGTGGGACCATTAAAAAAACCTCTCTTCCTGTTGCTTTTCTGAAAACAAGGTTTTGTCAGTGGGCCCAAGGACCAGAAATAGAAATGATCATGTGGTTAACTTGATTGTGTTGTTGCTGCCACTGGCAGAGGGCGAAGTGGATTTTTAAAAAATAAGTTTTCAAAACGTCATGGATTTCTGTTGTTAAGTGGGGCATTTGTTAAGTGAGTTTTGCCCAATGTTACAACCTTTCTTGCCATAAGTGGTTCAATGAATCACTGCAGTTGTTAAGTTAGTAACAAAGTTGTTAAGTGAATCTGGCTTCCCCACTGACTTTGCTTGTCAGAAGGTCACAAAAGGGGATCATATGACCCTGGGACAGTGCAAGCATCCTAAATATGAGCCAGTTGCCAAGCATCTGAAATTTGATCACATAAAACCTGGGGTTTCACAATTGTGAAAAACAACTGTAAGTCACATTTTTCAGTGCCATTGTAACTTTGAACGGTCACTAAATGAACTGTTGCAAGTCAAGGACTGCCTGTATTTTGCCATCCAACATGCATTTAGCTTTTTATGATTCCATATCTCTACATCATGGTTTTATTAAAAAGGTTACAGATTAATTTGGTTTCTTTTCTTTTCAACAGGGATCCATCTGTGGGGATACCTGTATTGTGGGGTGTTGCCCCGTTCTTTCTCTCTGCCAAATCCGGAGAGATATCAAAAGAAGAAAACAAATGGGGATATTCTAGAAGACTTTATCCTAAAGTCTTTTACATTTGCCCTTTTTTCATTAGAATTCTGAGAAGTAAGATGCACTAAAGTAGTTTGTAGGAAGTACCATTATTTAGAAGGTACCCTTGCTTTATAGTTCTAAGTATACTCTTAACCCAGAAATTACATTTTTAGCACTAATTCAGAGCTCAAAATCCACACAAAAACTTGCTCTTCTTTGTCCTGTCCTTGTTTTTGCTTGTTCTTCCCATTTCTTTTAAAATGGAAAACAACATAGTTTACTAGCTAAACCAATCAGATAACACTAGTTCTTCTTAAGATGGTGCTCGCCACATATGCTGCTTTCGATCTCTTTTAATTCCAAGGTGTGATGACTGGGAATCACAGTAGTTCTAGTCATTCACCTCTGGAGAGCAAAAGCTTTCATGTAGCTTAGTTAGGGCTCATTTTACCTTATATTCTCCAGTTACTACATTTTGCAAACCAAAATCCCCAGTCACTTTAAAACAGGAAGGGGAGAATGGTAGATCCACCGATAAATCTTCAAAGATCTGGCAGGGTTGGTTTTTTCAATTCTTAATTGTTTAATAACAGCATCAACCAAAATGTTTTGTTCTTACTCTCCTACTGTAGCTAATGATACAAACTTTCCTAATGCTGGTGTGCAAAACTGCCAGCCAAGCTGGAGGGAGGAATCAAGTGAGGGCCTAATGTGGAGTCCTTGAGCAGCCACAAGCTATAGAAGCCTTATCTGGCTATTCCCATGGGAATACATGCTGTCTGATGAGATTCTTGTAATATAGGATGTAGGCAATAAAGTTTTTACACAACTACCATGGAGTTTCATTTGTCTGAGACAGTCATATCTCACAGTAAAATTAAAGCTCCTTTACTTTAAAATTCTTCCCAGGACGATGTGTTCTAGACTACTCCATTTATCAACATCAGAACACTGAAGTGGTATGCAGATGTTAAAATTGTATGTTTCCTGAGGTATTCCCCACAAACAGATATAAACATAGACTGTGTAAACAATGCAATCTGAGGTGTGTGAGTTACTGCGGGAACTAGTGTTTCTTAGGACGGAAATATCTCTCTGAATTCTCAGTCATCCAGGTCATTGTCCCAAAGGTGCATTTTTCAAAAGGAAACAAAAACCCAGTTGCCTTTTGAAAAAGTAGCTTTGGGTTGAGACAGAAAAGTCAATTATGTCAAGAAACAATGGACCTGATCTGCCATTTTTTTTCCTTTCTACTAATTTGATTTTTTAACATTGTCTAAAAATCTAATGATACCATAACCTGACTTTACTCAGAGCCTTTATCTGCTTAATAAAACACTAAGTACAGGTAGTTCTTGATAACTGAGCCCAACACTTAGGTTGTTACGTGAGAAGTTTGTTAAGTGAGTTTTGCCCCATTTTATGATTTTTCTTGCCACATGCGTTAACTGAACTCTTGCAGTTGTTGAATTAATAACACTGCTGTTAAGTGTATCAAGCTTTTCCGATGACTTTGCTTATCAGAAGGCTTCAAAAGGGAATAAAGTGATCCCGAGATACCGCATTTGTCATAAATATGAATCAGTTGTCAAACATCAAATATAAATCATGAGACCATGGCGATGCAGCAACAGTCGTAAGTATGAAAAATGGTCATAAGTAACTTCAAAAAGTCACTAAACGAACTGTTACAAATCTACCATCACTACTGAAGAAATAGAGGCTTCCTCATTTACATTGTTTCTGTCCCCTTTTTAAAAAGCTATCTTAGTGCCTATTGCACTGTGAAACTCACAGTACTAAAAGTTATGTGGGCAAAAGTATAAAACATCCCAGAAAGTTTTGTTGACTACTACTCAGATCCGTTTAGTATTTAGCATTTAACCAACATCATACTGTATTCACCTATGCCTTGTTGCCTGTTACATAAAGCATTTTAAAACCAACGGACAAAAGTAAATTATCCAATAAAGTGATTTCAGCAGCCTTAAATATAATAATCTGAATGCTTTCCCTGTTTAGCAACTTGGATGCTTTAGAACTCTGCCTATTTCAGAAATACATGGCCAGAGCCACGTGTGAGAATAGCTGATTCATACTTTATATCAGAGGTCTCCAAACTTGGCAACTTAAAAACTTGTGGACTTCAAGTCCCAGAATTCTGGGAGTTAAAATCCACACGTCTTAAAAGTTGCCAAGTTTGGAGACCCCTGCTTTATATGATGGCCCAAATACCCATCTTACCATTAAGTAATATTGCAATTACCGTATATACTCGAGTATAAGTCGACCCGAATATAAGTCGAGGCACCCAATTTTACCACAAAAAACTGGGAAAACTTATTGACTCGAGTATAAGTTGAGGGTGGGAAATGCAGCAGCTACTGGTAAATTTCAAAAATAAAAATAGATGCCAATAAAAACTTTCACTAGGACAGTTGAGAATAAGTTTGATGTTCACAATTTCCTCTTTGAAAGAGACCAGTAAATAGGGAACAAGAAGATGAAGAAAAAGAAGTGTGTTTTTTCACACTTTTCACACTGAAGTGAACAAAAATGGCATCATAGGAACAAGCTTATTCTCAGCCCAAAGGTTTGTTTCTGATTTCTTCCCTGATTTAAGGAAAATTTGGGAAATGATCTCACTATCATGAAAGGTTTGATTGATTCACTAACGCAAAAGATGATGATGATGACAGTGGTAGGCAGGAGTCACTCTCTCCCTTACAAGAAAAAACCAAGAGCCGTTCTTATGATATCTCTCTCTCTCCCCCTCCTCCGAGTGGACTGAAAGCAGCTGGAGCTGAGGAAATGAAACTGAGTGGAGCGACCTCCACTTGCTTGCTTTCTCAGCCTAAAGCTCAGAAAAGCCTCCCCCTCCTCCCGAGTGGACTGAAAGCAGCTGGAGCTGAGGAAATGAAACTGAGTGGAGCGACCTCCACTTGCTTGCTTTCTCAGCCTAAAGCTCAGAAAAGCCTCCCCCTCCTCCCCCTCCTCCCGAGTGGACTGAAAGCAGCTGGAGCTGAGGAAATGAAACTGAGTGGAGCGACCTCCGCTGGCGTTGCTTTTTCAGCCTAAAGCTCAGAAAAGCCTCCCCCTCCTCCCGAGTGGACTGAAAGCAGCTGGAGCTGAGGAAATGAAACTGAGTGGAGCGACCTCCACTTGCGTTGCTTTTTCAGCCTAAAGCTCAGAAAAGCCTCCCCCTCCTCCTCCCCCTCCTCCCGAGTGGACTGAAAGCAGCTGGAACTGAGGAAATGAAACTGAGTGGAGCGACCTCCACTTGCATTGCTTTTTCAGCCTAGAGCTCAGAAAAGCCTCCCCCTCCCATGCTTAAAAGTTGCAAAGGAAATACGGAAGCAGGGAAGCGGCTGCCCAGCTTCGGAGCTCCACACCATTTTTTTTTTCAGAGGGGAATCTGACTCGAGTATAAGTCGAGGGCGGTTTTTTCAGCACAAAAAATGGGCTGAAAAACTCGGCTTATACTCGAGTATATACAGTAATTTTGGAAAAAGGCAGTCTGGAAAATACTACAGTTTGCTCGATTATATTGAATTTGCCATTTTGTATGGAGAATTTACCAAGATATTAATAAAAACACTAACCCTTACTCTTGTGTTTCTTATCTCACATTTTGCATGTTTCAAATATTATTCTACTCTATGGAAAAGCAGTATGTGTTATTTCTTTAGGCTGTTTTTATGGTGTAACGGTTATTTTATTTTATTAACCTAAAGGCTAAGATTTTCATCGTATATATAAAGTGGGCCAGGACAATATGGGTAAATCTTGTTTTTTTGTACTGGAATTCTACAAATAACGTAAATAGATAGAAATGTCACTCTTACTTAGCATTTGCCCTGGCTTTCTAGCAACACAATGGAAAGATTGAACAATGTGATTCTGTGGGTTTTTTTTTAATTTCCTTTGAGTCAACGTTGGATCTTGGCAACTGTCTTCAGAAATTGTTTGTCCTTGCCCTCCTCCTTGGAGCTCAGAGGTCTGACTGGCAAGCCAGTTTTGTGCCTAAGGCAAGAGTAGAATTCACAGTCCCCTGGTTTCTAGCATGTTGCCTTAATCAATAAAGGTAAAGTTTCCCCTGTGCTAATTGTTTCTGGCTCTAGGGGGTAGTGCTCATCTCCGTTACAAAGCTGAAAAGCCAGCTCTGTCCAAAGACTTCTCCGTGGTCATGTGGCTGGCATGACTAAATGCCGAAGGCGCATGGAATTTTGTTAGCTCCCCATTAAAATAGTCCCTATTTTTCCACTTGCGTTTTTAAATGCCTTTGAACTGCTAGGTTGGTAGAAGCTGGGACAAGTAATGGGAGCTCACTCTGTTACTTGGCAGTAGGGATTCAGGCTGACCTTTCTGATCGACAAGCTCAACGTCTTAGCCGCTGAGCCCCTTTTGCCTTAATCATTGCCTAGTTCTAAATGATTCTGTGCAGAATCACAATGAAAAGAATGAACAATATGATGCTGTGGGTTTTTTTTTTAAGTAAAAGTTTTATTGACTTTGACAATAAACAAAAACATAAGACATCAAACATAAAAGCATCCTCCTCCTTCATACATTTACAGACAGTATCGGTTGGTTTGCCACTCTTTTTTGTGCATCCATTTCATAGTCACCATTGTAATTATGTTACATAATAACTCATATGATCAATCAACAGTTATATGTCCTAATATTATTAAACAATCATTTGACTATAATTTTATTAATTCATACTTAAGCGAGATAACTATAATTTACTTACTTTATTTTATAACAGATCATAAAATCATACCAAGTCTATCTTAATAAAATTTTATAAAGATGTTATCAAGACAAAAGAAAACCAAAAAAAAGTATATTCATTATTTCCTAGGTTTCTAAATATTCTATTATTATATTGTATTACCTAACCATTGATAAAAAAAGATCGCAAACTTCATAAAATTGTTTATCTTCTTGTTCTCTAATTTTAAATGTCAATCTACTCATTTCAGCACATTCCAATATTAATAATTTCTTCCTGTAATGGTATTTTCTCATTCTTCCAATTTTTAGCAAATACAATCCTAACCGCTGTTAATACATTTACAATCAAATACTTTAAGTTTTTATTATATGTATCAGGTAAGATTCCCAATAAAAAAATCTCTGGTTTCAAATCTATATGTTTCTTTGTCATTTTTTCCAACCATATGCGAATTCTGTTTGTTCCTTCTTATATGTTATAGGATAAGAAAAGGCTTCAATAGTTGATAACCAAACTGGAATTTTCAAATAACATTGTCTCTTAATTTTCTCTCAATTCAACCATAACGATTCCCGTATGTAATGCCTTCTAAAATAGCCCTGTGATTTAGTTCCCTTATACCATAGAAAAGTATGCCAGCCCAATAATAAATCATGTCCTTCTAATGTCAACAATCTAGTATTTCTTAACGTATCCACTCTTTGGCCCACATTAAATTTGTAGCTTGGTAATACAACTCCCAATTAGGAAAGCCAAATCCTCCTCTAATTCTAGCATCTTGTAAGAGTTTAAATTTTATTCTCGCTTTCTTACCTTGCCATATATACTTCAACACAATTTTATTTAATTCTTCAAAGTAATCTTTACCTATTGTTTGAAACAAATATAAAATTCTGCATAAAATATTCATCTTGATTGTTGAAATTCTACCTATCAATGACAATTGTAGGTTTTCCCATTTTTTCAGATCAGATGCTATCTGCTGTTTAAGTTTAATATAGTTATTCTCTTTCAATGTAATACATCTTGACGTCAAATGTATCCCCAAATATTTAACTTTGTTCATAACTTGAATTTTCAATAGGTCTGCCAATTCTCTTTGTCTTAATAGCATGTTCTTTGTCAGAATCTTTGTTTTGTCTTTATTTATTTTCAAACCAGCCATCTCACTGTACATCTCTATCTTTTCTAATAGTTTTAAAGCTGTCTCTAGAGGGTCTTCCAAAATAAAAACCAAGTCATCCGCAAAGGCTTGCAATTTAAATTCCTCCTTTTTAACTTTCATTCCTTTTATATTTTTGTCCTCTCTAATATTTCTATTTAACACTTCCAAGGTCAATAAAAATAACAAAGGAGATAATGGGCATCCTTGTCTTGTACCTTTTCTTATATTAATAGAGTCTATAAATTCTCCCTCTATCATTACTTTTGCCGTTTGCTTATAATATATGGCTTCTATTGCTTGGATGAATTTTCTAGCAAAGCCCATCTGTTCCAATAATAATAGCATAAATCTCCAATTCACATTATCAAATGCCTCTTGGGCATCTAGGAATATCAAAGCCATTTGTTTTTCAGGATGCGCCTCATAATATCCCAAAGTGTCCAGGATTACCCTCATATTATCTTTAATTTGTCTCTGGTAGAAATCCATTCTGATCAGGGGTAAGTATTTTTTAAGCCTTTTTGCCAAAATTGAAGCAAAGATTTTATAGTCTGCATTCAGTAAAGAAATAGGTCTATAGTTCTTAATTTGTAATGGATCGGCCCCTTCTTTTGGGATAAGTCTAAAAAAAGCTTCTGACCATGTTTTAGGTATTTTCTTATTTAACATAACTTCATTTATGACTTCTAGCAGTGGAGTGCTCAACAATTCTTGTAATGTTTTATAAAATTCTGCCGGAAGACCATCTGGACTTGGTGCTTTTCCATTATTCTGTCTGTTTAATGCTTCGGTTAGTTCCATCATTGTTATAGTGCTTCCTAACATTTTTCCAGTTTCATCAGGTATCTTAGGTAGGTTAGCATTTTGTAAATACTGTTTAATTTTTTCCTCATCAAGATCCTCCTGTTTATATAATTGTCCATAAAAGTCTCGAATGATTGCCTTTTTCTCCTTATTACCATAACACATTTGACCTTGATCATCTATTAACTGTAATATTTTCCTTGATTCTTTCTCTTTTCTCAGTTTATATGCTAACCATCTACCTGGCCAATTTGCATCTTCAAAATAGTTCTGTTTAGCACTTCTAATTTTTTGTGCCAGTTCTTCTTTCTCTACTTGATCCATTTTATGTTTAATTCTTCCCATTTTAAGTTTAATATCTTTTTTCTGTGGCATTTTCTGTAATTCTTTTTCCAGTTTTTTATGGTCATATTCTAGAGCTTTAATCGTTTGCCTCTTCCTAATGTTCTTTTTCTTTATATAGTCTATTATTAATCCTCTTGCATATGCCTTCATTGTATCCCAAACATTCTGTATTGAAGTATCTTCTTTTTTATTTTCACTAAAGAAGGCCAATTCTTTTTCCATCCATTGTGTAAAGTCTTTTTCCTTTAAAATAGTATTATTTAATGTCCATTTAGATCTTCTTTGTTGTCCTTTCCATTTAATTGTCATTGGATTATGGTCTGCCCATGTACTTGTTTCAATATTTATTTCTTGAATATTAGATATTAGTTCTGTTGAGATCCAAATCATATCTATTTTGGACCATGATAAATGTCTATTTGAATAAAAAGTATATTGTTGAGTTTTAGCATTTCTCTCCATATATTTTTTAAATTTAATTCATCTATCATTTTAAAAAAAGATTTGGGGAAAGTCTTTCTATTTTGTCTTGATGCTGTCGCTGTGTAGTCCAGTTTATTTTCTACAATTCCATTGAGATCTCCCATCGTAACTATGTTAGAGTAGTCCAATCCCATTATTTGCATATGTAATTTTTTATAAAATTCTTCTTGTTTATCATTCGGGGCATAAATTGCAAACAGGAGTGTTTTTGTATTATTATCCACTATTTCAACCATTAATACTCTTCTGTCTTCATCAATATAAATCAGTTTTGCTGGAATGGTTTCTTTGATATACAAAACCACTCCTCTTTTCTTACAATGAGTCAAAGAAGTAAAAATTTTCCCCAATTTTGGTCTTATCAATAATTGTTGATATTGTTTTTTTAATATGCACTTCTTGTAAGCAGATTATGTCAAATTTTAACTTCTCTAATTTATGAAGAATTTTTCTTCTTTTAATAGCTGAATTCAGTCCATTTATATTCATAGAAATCAATTTTTTTTTCCCTCCATGGTTATATTTATGATGCTGTGGTTTTTGTTTTAATTCCCTTCAAGTCAATGTTGGCTCTTGGCAGCTATCTGAACCAGCTCCTCCAATTTTCTTGAGAACTTTTTCAGAAATGGTTTGTCCTTGCCGCCTCCTTGGGGCTCAGACGTCTGACTGGCCAGCGAGCTTTTGTGCCTAAGGCAGGACTAGAATTCACAGTCTCCTGGTTTCTAGCATGTTGCCTTAATCGTTACATAGTTCTAAATAATTCTGCATAGGAAAAGTTTGAAGAGTTGCTTAACTGAATCCTTTTCACTTATGCATCTTTTACAATGTGTGTTTTTCTAATTTGTTGTTTCATCGTTCTTAAGTTTTTTTCCTTCAAGGCAAACAACATTATGCCAAGTTCAAAAAGACTTGAGAAATAGCAAGCTAAATGATCTAAGGTTAGAAAAAGCACAAAGTAGATAGAATTAAATCTTGTCTATACCATTACAGGATCCTTCCTTCCACCCTGAATCTACCTTCATTTATATCCTGGCTTCTGTTCTTTGAACTTCTGCCCTCACCACTTGGACAGTCATTCAGGGAAGCAGGAAGCAGTTTATTGTAAAATACTTTGCAAGACCTGGGTGGCAATTGTTGGAAGAAATATCCTTCTAGGTTCAGTTCCAAGTGGGGAAAAAGACACTGGATTCATGGAAGTTGCTTGGAAAGAAGGTTTAATGGTAGACAGGACCACATGGATTGGAGCTCCTGAGCGAAAAGGGAAGAGATGCTGAGAGTCCCTTGGTTTTATGCCCTCTCTGGGCTTTGAACTTCCTTCCTGTTCCTGTGGTAAGAAATGTGTCCTGATTGGTTGTCAGACTTCCTTGGGGCCATGCAGGGCTAGCTTGGTGATGCAATCTTCCCAGGTGCCAAGTGGTGAGGTGGGTAGAGAGCTAATCCTATCATGCCGTGATCCCAACACCTTGGTGCTCAAGGCTGGGGGGGGGGGGTGTAGGGAACTGCTTTGTCTTTAAATACATGTTTCTCCTTTTCTCCAAGGAAACAATATTCTGCCTTTTTGATATTTATTAGAAATCATAAAATAAAATACAAGCTGAATAGTCAAGACCTTGTTGATGATCCAAACTCTGTCAAGGACCTTGGAGTACTCATCTCTAATGACCTAAGTGCTGGAGCCCATCTGTAACTACATAGCCAAAAAAAAGGCATTAAGAGTTGTTAACCTAATCCTATGTAGCTTTTTCTGTGGTAATATCACACTACTAACTAGAGCATACAAAACGTTTGCTAGACCAATACTCAAATACAGCTCATCAGTTTGGAACTCACGTTACATAGCTGATATTAACACAGTTGAGAAAGTCCAGAAATATTTCACAAGAAGAGTCCTCCACTCCTCTACTCGTTGCAGAATACCTTATGCCACCAGACTTCAAATTCTAGACATAGAAAATCTAGAATTACGCCGCCTTTGGACCGATCTAAGTATAGTATATAAAACTATACATTGCAATGTCTTACCTGTCAATGAATACTTCAGCTTCAATCATAACAATAAAAGAGCAAACAATAGATGCAAACTCAAGGTTAATCACACCAAACTTGATTGCAGAAAATACGACTTCAGCAACAGAGTGGTCAATGTCTGGAATCCTCTATCTGACTCTGTGGTTTCTTCCCCAAAACCCAAAAACTTTAACCTTAAACTGTCTACTATTGACCTCACCCCTTTCCTAAGAGGTCTGTAGGGGGCGTGCATAAGCGCACCAATATGCCTACCGTCCCTGTCCTATTATTTCTTTTTTTTCTTATATATATCCATTTCATGTATTTATGTTTATACTTACAGCTGTTATCTTATAATTGCTTGACAAAAAAAATAAAAAAAATAAAAATAAATATTTCTTCTAGGAGAGAGGTGGAAACTAACTTTCTACTTTAGTAAAGTAAGCACACCCAAAAATAGATTTCAACAGGAGTTAATTCCTGCAGTCCAAAGTGCAAATTAGTTCACAATCTTTCCAGAACCTCTAGTTCCCTCTTTTTGGAATTACCCTACCTTTACAGTCCTTTGAGGTGTTTTTTTTCTTTTTTTACTATTAGCAATACATGTAATTTTGCTTAAATCCTACTGTTGTTAGAATTATCCTTCTAAGTTCAGCTCCAAGTGGGGAAAGAGACACTGGAAACATGGAGGCTATTTGGAAAGATGGTTTAATGGTGGACAGGAAGACCACATGGCTTGGAGCTCCAAAGAAGGATGATCACATACTCCAAGATGAAGGAAAAGAGAAAGGAGGCCAAGATGCTGAGAGACCTTTATATACCCTCTGTTGGGCCTCACCTTAATGTTTCCTATTCTTGTGCAAGAAATGTATCCCATTGGCTGTCAGACCCCAAGGGGCAGGGGTCTTAACTAACTTTGTAGGGTTTGTCTGGACCACATGGCTTCACCTGAGTGTTGGCTGATGCAAACTTCCCAGGCTGGGTGGTGAGATGGGTAGAGGCCTTTATTATGTAGAATACTCCCACCTCGGCCTTAATGGCCCATTAGCAAAGGGGGGCAGTTTCTGCCTCTCTGAGGTGAGTTTCTGCTTCTGAGTTTCTACTCTTTTTAGTGGAAATATTCTGCCTTTTAAATATTTCCCAATATATTTCATTTTTATTGGAGAGGGATGGGTGCTAACTTCCTACACTACCTTATAATTCTAAGTCTTATTATATTTCTTAGTACTGGTCCCTTCAGGCATATGATTCCTGTGAAAACAACATTTAACTAGTGTTCCTCATCTTACACGCCCAACAACCCTCCTTTTCTTTTTCTCAAATCAATTCTACCTTCATGTGGTCATTGTGCAATTCGATTCACAACTGTGATCAGAGGTTGTTGAAAAGGTCAGAAATAGTGAGAGGTCTGCTATTTGACTCCTCAAATTGGAAATGGGAAAAAGGCAGAAATATCAGAATTGTTTCTAAAGATGGGGCAAGGAACTATCAATTTAAAGATAATGTTCTGTCCCCTCATTAGCATTCTTGAGATCCCCGCGCTTTGATTGGCCAAAGCGCGGGGCACTCTGATTGGCTAGGCGAGCCGCGCCGATTGGCTCGCTAGGAATCTCCCGCGATTGGTCGATTCGAATCGCGGGAGATTCAAAGCGGTGCCATTGGCCGCGGCCGCGGCGGCTAAAGAAATAAAAAGCCGCAAAGTTTCTCCATAGCCCAGTTCGGTTCCTACTCAATAAAAGAGCTTGATACTAAGTCACCGACTCCTGGCATCATTTCCGACGACACAACACTGGCGACGAGGATGGGATACTGATCCTGAACCGAAGCACGTGTCCGACGGAAGCCAGACGAAACTCCACGATGGCGAACATCGCACCCCCCGCACCCTTCAACGCCGCCAGCGAGGACTGGGAATCGTACTCCGACAGATTCCGCATGTTCCTCGAGTGCAGCGACCTGAAGGACGCCACCGGCCACATGAAGCGAGCCATCTTCCTGACCCACTGTGGGACCGAGGTGTTTAAGATGGCCAAAGGACTTGCCAAACCCGCCGACGTGACCGCGATGGACTGGGACGTCCTCGAGCCAATACTCCAGCGACACTACGCTCCAGATGTGCCCATCCTCATCCGACGACATGAGTTCTACCGTCGGGACCAACGGTCGGGTGAGAGTTTCAGCGACTTCGTCGCCGAACTACAACGCCGGGGGAGGCTGTGCGAATTCGACAACCTGAACGACGCCCTGCGAGACCAAATTGTGCTCGGCCTTTGGGACCCCGTCCTCCAGAGTCGGCTGATGGCCAAGGGCAACATCACCCTTGCAGATACCCTCACCGAAGCCACAGCCGCCGAAGCGACCCGAACATCCGCCGACCGCATGCGCCGACCGAACGCTGGGGACCGCAGCAGGAACAACCACCCTGCAAGGTCGGCCGAGGCCCAACCCGAGACGACCACCCACCAGGGCAACTTCCACTCAGCATCGGGCACTTCCGACGAGGAGGAGGAAATTCACCGTCTCGAGGCAGGCCGCGACCCACGGAACTGGCGGGGTCGTAAGTCGAGGACCACCTGTGCCGGTTGCGGAGGCAACCACCCCAGGTCCGAATGCCGGTTCTTCAAGTCAATCTGCCAGCATTGCGACAAGAAGGGACACATCGCCCGCGTCTGCCGTCTCAAAAAGAACCGCAGCCCCCCACGATGGGACAAGAGCGAATGGAGACGAGAGAGCTCACCACCCCGGACCAGAGATCGCCCCTCTGACAACAGATGGGACCGGAACGGACGATCCCTACGAGGCGGCAAGACCCGGCGAAGAGAGGAGACCCATCAGACGGTCACCATCGGCCACGCCACAACCAACGACGCCCGGAAGGTCTACGTGGAGGTAGGCATCGAAGGCGAGCCATGTAAAATGGAGGTGGACTCCAGGTCCTACCTCTCCATGATAGCATGGCAAGAAATAAAACGCTTGGTGCCTACCATCCAAAGAAAAGGCCTAGACAACCAGAGACTAATCGTGAAAGACTACCAGGGAAACCGCATCCCTGTAGTCGGAACCAGACAGTTCAAGGTAACCTTCAAAGGGCGCACCAAAAGGCTTCCCCTGACCATCGTCGATCATGACCGCCCAAGCCTACTGGGACTGCAATGGTTCGCCCCGCTCGGCATCGCAGTCATGGGAATCGACCACATCACCGACGACAGCTGGGAGCAACAACTAGCCTGGGAATTCCAAGAGGTCTTCAACGGAAACCTAGGCAAGTACCGAGGGCCCCTTATATCATCCAGCCTAGACCCAAACATCCCCCCAAAACGCCTGAAACCAAGGCGGGTGCCATTCACACTTAAACCCAAGATAGATGAGCAAATTGACAAGCTCGTCAAGCAAGGGGTCCTACAACCCATAGACCACGCCCGGTGGGAGACCCCCATAGTCACCCCGATCAAGCCCGATGGATCGGTGAGAATCTGTGGGAACTATAAGGCCACCCTAAATGGCGCCTTGCAACAAAGCGCTTACCCCGTCCCAGTAGTGCAACACCTACTGCATTCACTGGGAGGGGGCAAGGTTTTCGCCAAACTCAACCTCGCCCAGGCATACCAACAATTGCCAGTCAACTGGAAACGGCAGAAGCGCAAACCATAGTCACCCACCGGGGAGCATTTAAATGCAACCGGCTCCAATTCGGAGTCAGCGTGGCGCCTGGAATATTCCAAAGCCTAATGGAAAGGCTATTACAAGGCATCAAGGGGGTGGTACCTTACTTCGACGACGTCTTAGTGTCGGCAACCAACCAAGCCGAACTGGAGGGTCGCCTAAGGGAGGTCCTAACCAAATTCAAAGAGACTGGGCTCAAGGTAAAGAGGGAGAAATGCCAATTATACACGGAACGGGTTGAATTCCTAGTATATCTCCTAGACCGTCACGGCATTCACCCCACAAACCAAAAAATCAAAGCCATCAAAGAAGCCCCCACACCCAAGTCGAAGACAGAGCTGCAGGCATTTCTGGGGCTGCTTAACTTTTATAATGTCTTCCTGCCCCAAAAGGCGACGGCGGCGGAGCCTTTGCATAGGCTCTTGGACAAGGCGGCGACCTGGACTTGGGGGAAACGCGAGGAAGCCACCTTCCAGAGAACAAAGGACCTCCTCACTTCGGATGCCGTCCTTATACAGTACAACGAGACCCTACCTCTGGCCATCACATGCGACGCATCACCCTTCGGCGTCGGCGCTGTCCTCAGCCATACTCTCCCCGACGGAAAAGAAGCACCCATCGCGTTCTTTTCAAGGACTCTCACCAAACCGGAGCGGAACTACAGCCAGCTGGACAAAGAGGCTCTGGCTATCGTCGCCGCTGTAAAACGATTCCATGAGTATCTCTACGGCCGGACATTTACCATCATAACCGACCACAAACCGCTGCTGGGAATCCTTGCAGGGAACCGGGCCACCCCGAACATTCTGTCTCCCCGAATGACAAGGTGGTTCGAGTTCCTGGCGGCCTACAATTACGGACTCACACACAGACCGGGTAAGACTATCTCCCATGAGGACGCCTTAAGCCGCTTGCCGTTACTGGAGCCTGACACCGACTCAGCACCCACGACGACCACCCTCAGTATAGAGACTCTACCCAACCTACCCATAACTGCGTCAGACATTGCCCGAGAAACTAATAAAGACAAATGTCTGGCGCGGGTGTTGCATTGGGTAGAGAAAGGGTGGCCGGAAAGGGACAACGACGAGTCCGTCAAGACATTCCGGAACCGGCAAACGGAACTCTCATTACTAAACGGGTGCATACTATGGGGGGATAGGGTGGTCATCCCAGAAAAGCTACAAGGGAAGGTTCTGGAACTGTTACACGAGGGGCACCCGGGCATCGTTAGGACTAAAGCCCTGGCCAGAAGTTACGCTTGGTGGCCAGGGATGGACAAACAGATTGAGACCCTGGGTAGCAAGGTGCCAACGATGCCAGGAAACTAGGCCAAGCCTACCCACAGCACCCGTCCTAGAGTGGGAAACCCCAAGGGGACCTTGGTCTAGGATCCACATAGATTTCACCGGGCCCACAAAAGGACACACCTTCCTGATAACCGTAGACGCTTACTCCAACTGGCTGGAGGTAAGCAACATGAGAACAACAACCACGGAGGCCGTGACCAAAGAACTCGGCAAACTTTTTTGCAACACACGGCCTCCCAGATGTCGTCATTTCCGACAACGGGCCCCAATTCACCTCGCTAGAATTCGAAAAATTCCTAGCGGAAAGGGGCATCCGACACGCATTGACAGCACCGGCGCATCCGGCGGCAAACGGTAGGGCGGAACGGATGCTTCAATTCACAAAGAAAACCATCCGGAAAATAGACCACAGGGAGATCCAGGACAAAATAAATAAATTACTCTTCACCCAACACATAACCCCAAATACCACAACGAATAAAAGCCCAGCCGAACTGTTAATGGGGAGGAAAATAAGGTCCCCACTCGACAGATTACACCCCACGTACAACCCAGAGAAACCCCCAGACTCAACCAGCAAACACCGAACCTTCGCACCAGGCGACGCCGTGTACGCGAAAAACCTAACGGGAGACCCGTTATGGGTACCGGCCGTCATCACACAAATAACAGGCCCACACTCGTACTGGCTACAAACAACAGACGGATGAGCGTGGAAACGCCACATCGACCAGTTAAGATCGAGGATGACCACCCAAGAGACCACCGACGCGCAAACAGGCAAACCAACCCCCACAATATAAACCAAGAGGGGAGGGAATACCCAGGGGACCAAAACCGAGGAAGAATAAACCAACCATACTCACCGTGAAGCAACCAGCACGAAACCTCGCCAGAAAGAGACAGCCAGGCCAGCTCAACCAACCCGGGAAGACCGAGCGGGAGCGTCGAAACCTGCAGCTCAACCAACCCGGGAAGCCCAGGAGGGAGCTACGGAGAGCGGCCCGGCCCGACCGACCAGCCGGTTCCCACGACGGCATCCGGAGAAGCAGAGACCCCGACCGAACCGGCCGGGATCCAACCTACGACTGAGCTGCGCAGGTCCAGTAGGCTAAGATGGAGCCCCGCCTACCTACGGGACTACGCAACGTAAGGACTAAACCAAGAGGGGAGGGGTGTTCTGTCCCCTCATTAGCATTCTTGAGATCCCCACGCTTTGATTGGCCAAAGCGCGGGGCACTCTGATTGGCTAGGCGAGTCGCGCCGATTGGCTCGCTAGGAATCTCCCGCGATTGGTCGATTCGAATCGCGGGAGATTCAAAGCGGTGCCATTGGCCGCGGCCGCGGCGGCTAAAGGAATAAAAAGCCGCAAAGTTTCTCCATAGCCCAGTTCAGTTCCTACTCAATAAAAGAGCTTGATACTAAGTCAGCGACTCCTGGCATCATTTCCGACGACACAACAGATAATTTCTAAGGATTCCCAATCATTACATCTCATGGTTTCTTCTAAAGCAAGTTTCGTTTCTTCTAGGATCTTTTTTGAGTTTCATTTTTTTTGCTTTCTTAAAAAAAGACACACCTGGCTGAAACAAAAATCACTTCCTCCTTTGAAAAAAACTATCCAGCAAATGATTTAGAAGGGCATTTCCCCTTCAGTTTTAAAACACAAAAGCAAGAGGCCATTGGGCAGAATTTATTGCAGCTCTGCAACAAGAAGCCAAACGAGGAAGAAAAGAAGAAGAAAAGGTTTGAAATCTTGCTTTCTTTGAAATCTTTCTGTCTTTTTTGGTATTTATTCGAAACTAATAAAGTTTTCTGAGTTTTTAGCTCCCTGGATCCAATTGGGTTGTTGAAAGACCGTCTTGTGACATTCAGTATTATATTGCAGAATCTGAATCCTCATTTTTTAAACTTGGGGGGAAATAATAATGGATTCCTAAAGGAACACAGATATAAAGATTATCATTTTTGCAGAAGAAAGCTAAGAAGTGACTAGGATAAATTAAGTGTTTCATTTTGAATCCTCCCCTTCACATCTCCTTAATGCCTAAGTTTTTTAAATGCTAATTTTTATTTATTGAATATCCGTGCTGCCTATTTAAACATCTATACTGTATTTAAAGGGGAGAAACAAGAATGGAATGGAATAGAATGGAATGGGAGTAGGAGTAGAATAGAATAGACAATAAAATAGAAAACAGAGTACAATAGAAGATAGAATAGAAAAGAAAATAGAATAGAATAGAATAGAAAGTAGAATAGAAAATAGAAAAGAATAGAAAATAGAAAAATAGAATAGAAAAGAAAATAGAATGGAATAGAAAATAGAATGGAATAGAAAATAGAATGGAATCGAAAGAATAGAAAAGAAAATAGAATAGAAAAGAAAAAAAGAAAATAGAATAGAGAATAGAAAAGAGAAAATGGAATAGAAAAGAAATGAGAAAAGAAAAGAGAATAGAAATGGAAATAAAATTAGAGTAGAGTAGAGTAGAGTAGAAATAAAGGAGAATGCTTGTAGCTCAGGGTTAAAATGAGAGCTCGATGCTCTCCAAGCTTTTTTTTCATGCAGACATCTATCCTCTCTTGTCTCCTCTTACCCTACCCTACCCTATGCTATTTTTAATATTTATTTTATTTATCTATTTGTCAAACATGTACAAGATAACAAGTATATGTATGAACATAAACAGGAACAAAGGGAGTAAATACAGATAAATGGGGACAGTAAGGCAGGGACGGTAGGCATGCTAGGGCGCTTATGCACGCTCCCTTTAAGGACTTCTTTGGAATGGGGTGAGGTCCATGGTAGACAGTTTGAGTTTGAAGCTGTGAGGGGTTGAGGCTGTAACAACGGAGTTATTCCAGGTCATATTGAAATGAAGTCATGTTGATTTCTAATTATTTAATTAATAAGTTTTGGAGTTCCTCTATTAATGATACTCCATTCAGTGCTATATGGGAGAAAACCATCTCTGGCACATTTTAAGAATGTTTGGAAGCGATGTGTGGGGGCATATTCCGAAAGCAATTAGAAGAAAGGGATAATCAAAGGCTAGAAAGCTCAGGTTTATGGGCTATGAGCCAGGCTCAAAGAGCTATTATTTTAGCATTGAGAGCAAAAGAATAGTGATTTCAAGGTCTGCAAGCTTTGCAGAGCAAAATTGGAACAGAATTGATGCAAAATTCTGGAATGATTCACTCAGTGTTGGTGATCCACTTAGTGATGGTAACTCAGTGACGATGTCAGCATTCAGGGAGGAGAAGCTGAAAAAGAGATGAAGCAAGAGAGGATTGAAGCACAAGAGCAGTCAATGCCACGCAGATCAGAGCAATGGAACAAGGAGATTCCACCTGACAGATATTCTGCTAGTAAAGTTAAAGTGTGTAATGTATGGTATGAGTCAAGGAACTATAAGGAAGCATTGGCATTAGCTAAAATTGAACAAGTGAAGTGGAAAGAAGCCATGGACAAGGAAATGAAATCCATGGGAGAACATGAAATGTTCACATCTATGACTTTGCCACAGGGTAGCAAAGCTGTAGGATGCAAGTGGGTATACGAGAAGAAAGTATTGCTCAATAATGAGGTACAATATAAAGCAAGGTTAGTGGCACAAGGGTTTTCACAGATGAGAAATGTGCGCTAATGAGGTATTTGCGCCAACTGTAAAGAGTGAAAGAAACAGGCGCGCACTAGCTTTGCCAGTGGCACATGGCCAAAAAATTTGGCATTTTGACATAACCACTGCATTCCTCGATGCAGAATTAGAGGAAGAAATTTACATGGTACAAGCACCAGGGTATGAAAGTAAAAAGCCTCAACACGGTGAATAAATTGAACAAGGCCATTTATGAGCTGAAGCAATCAGCCAGGAATTGGAATATATGTCTAGATAAGGCAATGAAAGGTCTTGGGTTCAAGAATTGCAAGGCTGATGTTTACATATACACTGGAAAGTTAAAATGTGGGGATTGCCAACTATTAGCATTTGTGGATGATCTTTGTTTCTTTGCAAAGGATGTATCACAGTAAAAGGGTTCTCAGGTATTTGAAGAGAACTGTGACTGTGGGTCTTCAAATACAGGTATCAGAAGAATATTAAGTTAATTGGATTTATTTCTATTCCAGTTACGAAGGGAGAAGTGTCAAAATACACTGCTCAAAAAAATAAAGGGAACACAAAAATAAGACATCCTAGACCTGAATGAATGAAATATTCTTATTAAATACTTTGTTCATTACATGGTTGAATGTGTTGACAACAAAATCACACAAAAATTATCAATGGAAATCAAATTTAGCAACCCATGGAGGTCTGGATTTGGAGTTACACTCAAAATTAAAGTGGAAAAAAACACTACAAGCTGATCCAACTTTGTTGTAATGTCCTTAAAACAAGTCAAAATGAGGCTCAGTAGTGTGCGTGGCCTCCACGTGCCTGTATGACTTCCCTACAATGCCTGGGCATGCTCCTGATGAGTTGGCGGATGGTCTCCTGAGGGATCTCCTCCCACACCTGGACAAAGGATCTGCCAATTCCTGGACAGTCTGTGGTGCAACATGGCATTGGTAGATGGAGCGAGACATGATGACCCAGATGTGCTCCATTGGATTCAGGTCTGGGGAACGGGAGAGCCAGTCCATAGCATCAATGCCTTCGTCTTGCAGGAACTGCTGACACACTCCAGCCACATGAGGTCTAGCATTGTCGTGCATTAGAGGAACCCAGGGCCAACCGCACCAGCATATGGTCTCATAAGGGGTCTGAGGTTCTTATCTCGGTACCTAATGGCAGTCAGGCTACCCCTGGCATGCACATGGAGGGCTGTGCAGCCCCCTAAAGAAATGCCACCCCACACCATTACTGACCCACTGCTAAACCGGTCATGCTGGAGGATGTTGCAGGCAGCAGAATGCTCTCCACGGCATCTCCAGACCCTGTCAGGTCTGTCACATGTGCTCAGTGTGAACCTGCTTTCATCTATGAAGAGCACAGGACGCCAGTGGCGAATTTACCAATCTTGGTGTTCTCTGACAAATGCCAAATGTCCTGCACAGTGTTGGGCTGTAAGTACAACCCTTACCTGTGGACATCAGGCCCTCATACCACCCTCATGTAGTTTCTGACCATTTGAGCAGCCACATGTACATTTGTGGCCCACTGGAGGTCATTTTGCAGGGCTCTGGCAGTGCTCCTCCTGTCCCTCCTTGCACAAAGGTGGAGGTAGCTGTCCTGATGTTGGATTGTTGCCCTCCTACGGCCTCCTCCACATCTCCTGATGTACTAGCCTGTCTCCTGGTAGCGCCTCCATGCTCTGGACACTACGCTGACAGACACAGCAAACCTTCTTGCCACAGCTCGCATTGATGTGCCATCCTGGATGAGCTGCACTACCTGAGCCACTTGTGTGGGTTATAGACTCTGTCTCATGTTACCACTAGAGTGAAAGCACCGCCAGCATTCAAACGTGACCAAACCATCAGCCAGAAAGCATAGGAACTGAGAAGTGGTCTGTGGTCACCACCTGCAGAACCACTCCTTCCTTGGGGATGTCTTGCTAACTGCCTATGCTTTCCACCTGTTGTCTATTCCATTTGCACAACACCATGTGAAATTGATTGTCAATCAGTGTTGCTATCTAAGTGGACAGTTTGATTTCACAGAAGTGTGATTGACTTGGAGTTACATTGTGTTGTTTAAGTGTTCCCCTTTATTTTTTTGAGCAGTGAATATTCATGAACTGGAATAGAGCTTAGTAACAAAGTCAGCCAAGGAATAGGCATAGCGGCTAAGTCAGCCAATGAGGGCTCTTTGGAAACCTAAACTGGAAGGAGCCTAGGCATAGCTCTATATTAAGCTCTGCAGCTCTGAAGCTGTTTTGTTAAGCTCTGAGTCTTGTCTGCAAGTGCTGAACTGAAACTGAAACTATTCTCGGCTGTTCTGGGCTGCTTGTGTTTTTGCCTGTAAGTCTCTACCACGTGGGAAAAACCTACACTGCTATTGTACATTCACTTATGTGTTTTTATTTATGTAAAGAAGTTAATGAATCCTGCTGAACCAGTCATCTATGTGTGCTTTCTGGATCTGAATTTCTGCAGCAAACTCTAACTTGACAGTTACCCAATTTCAAGATCCCAAAGCACAGGGACTAAGAACCAAGGGAGGAAGGAGCAATTGGCTGAGTGCAGAGAGAGACGCTCTTTCAAAACAACAGAGGACAATGGAATATTCAGTATAGCTTTGTCCCAGATTTAATTTGTGTGTCAGAAAGACTTCATCCAGAATCCAATCTAGCAACCAAATCCCACTCAGTGGAGTTGGGCTGAGATCACCTTCTACCAAGCCTGTTCATTGATCTCTTCTCTTTTTGGCTCTCTTCTTTCTTTTTCTTAGAAAATTGTACACAATGAATGCTCAGCCAGTGGTGGTCACTCAACCACAGATGATGGTAACGGTCCAGACCAACAGAGACTATTGGCTAACGGACTTATGTGACTGCTGTAGCGACTGTGGAGTCTGTAAGTGTCCAGACCAATTACTAAAAGTTGGGTTCTCAAAGCCTTCTTGGGAAGATTGGGCTGAATATCCTTCCAGACTGGATAGGCTGCAGAAATCAATTGTTCCTTATAATTTGAGCAATAGATGTTTGATTATTGAACAGCCTATTGGATTGGAATTAGGATGGCAAGATATAAAAGGAGACAATGTGGCTTCTATACTATTAAAAGTTGTGTGTGGAATTTTAAAGTTCTACATGAAGGAGATGAGCAGGCTGAGGCCGAGGGAGGGGTCAAACACACCATCAGCTTGGAGTCCCTATACTCCCACAGGAGATCTAAATCAGCCTCCCCCACCAATGCATTCTGTTGACTCTTAGCGCCACCATTAGTAGATCTGATTCTTGTATAAAGCATGAGGTAAACTTTATTCTGGCACCTGGTTTCTTGTGCCTGATGCTACACAACTGAAGAATTATGCTAAAAGGTTTTTTTAAAAAAATAATAATAAAAGAATATGATGTTCTCCAGAGGTTTTGAATTTTAATTTTCATAAACTTCCTGTTTTTGGAGCTTGGTTGTTTTCTTGCACATGTTTCATTATCTGAGGAAGGTAGGGAATATCATCAGTGCTAGGGCAGCATCCATGCTAGCAATAAAGCTTTAATTACTTGGGTAAAGAATCATTTGCAAAAAACAACCAAGTTCAGATTACATCAAGGAAACAACAGCTCAAATTTGAGTTATAAATATTCTCTTCCATTGGTAATTGTCAGGCACAATCAATCAGATCCATGTGCAAAGAATTCAATTAGCTATTTTATTACTCAAGCCTATAACATCGGAATCTTCTCAGATTGGCAGTCTGCACCTGGGTCAGACTAGATAAGGTTAAATAGCATTCAAGGAAGATCAGACTTCACTCATGGATTCCAGATTAGTTCCCTGTTTGATTCCTCTCCCTAGCTCAGCCAGACTCTTTCCAACAGTAATTTCCATGATTCTATTTCATAATATTTCATAATATCAGTATACAGAGAAGTGGGGTGGAGTGTGCTTTTATTTTAATGTGGTTTGTAAATGAGTTTTTTCAGCCCATCCCTCTGCTAGATGTTTTAACTAGCATTTTCATTTGCAGTTTTGATGTTGCAGTAATTGTATAATTTGCACTTTCTGGGCCATAAATCTTATGTCATTCAACACGGTGTCAAAATCTTTCTTCAGGGGCTTTTTCTTTCTCTCTATAGGTTTCTGTGGACTGTTCTGCTTCCCTTGTTTGGGATGCCAAGTTGCTTCAGCTATGAATGAATGTTGTTGCTGTGGCCCAACTGTGACCATGAGAGCTGTCTATAGGACAAAATACAATATCCCTGTAAGTAGATTACCTTGCTTAAATGAGAGAAACTTCAGGTTTATAAACTCTAGTTAAAACCAACAAGTCTTAAGTACTTGTGAAATTGGAGAGAAATATCAACTGAGAAACCAACTGGGGCAATCAACTTGCTGTGGGATAACTTATCATGGCCAATTCATCATGGGATAACTTGCCAAGGGAACATTCAACAACTCAATCTAACTATGTAAAATACGTTAACCATTGTTTTATTTTTTGTCATTCACATTTCACTTTGTCTCTCCTTTGGCATCCTTTCTTCAGTGATTCTATTCCATCATTTCTTCGGTAATAGTGCAATTCTCATTGCTTGGCAAGTTGTCCTATGGTGAGTTGTCCAACAGTGAGTTGGTCATGGAGAGTTGTATGTGTTGAGCTGCCCTCGACCCACTCAAAAAGATGGTGCATGCACAATCCAGGAATTTGTGGCCAAAAGAAAAAATGATTTGGGAAGTGAACAGATAATTCTTTCATTTGCTATCTGCAGCAGACCATAATCTTTCAGACTTATAGAAATGAAAATAAAAATGACACTCATTCCATGCCAAACATAATATCACATCTACCTGCCCCACAAGGATGGGATGACAGAATATGTCACAAATCCCATCTGTTAAGGATTGTCATCTGTGGGAACATAAGAATTTCCCCCCTCTACCGGGCTGCTTTTCTGAAAGGCCCTAAAAACAGGATTTTGTCAGCCTGAGGACCAGAAATAAGAAATGGCAAAATATAGGCAGTCCTTGACTTACAACAATTCATTCAGTGACTATTCAGAGTTACAATGGCACTGAAAAAATGTGACTTACGGTCGTTTTTCACAATTATGACCTTTGCAGTATCCCCATGTTTCATGTGATCAAAATTCAGGCACCTGGCAACTGGCTCATGTGTTTAATTTGTGTAGTTGTTGCCACCGGCGGTGGGCGAAGTGGATTTTTAAAAACAAGTTTTTGTAATATAATGGATTTCTGTTGTTAAGTGGGATATTTGTTAAGTGAGTTTTGCCCAATTTTACAACTTTTCTTGCCATAAGTGGTTAAATTAACCATTGCAGTTGTTAAGGTTGTAATGCTGTTGTTAAGAGAATCTGGCTTCCCCTTTGACTTTGGTTGTCAGAAGGTCACAAAAGGGGATTATATGATTCCAGGACACAGCAACCATCCAAAATATGAACCAGTTGCCAAGCGTCTGAAATTTGATCACATAAAATATGGGGATATTGCAAAGGTCGTGATTGTGAAAAACGACTAAGTCACATTTTTCAGCGCCATTGATCACTAAACAAAGTCAAGGACTGCATGTATTTTGCCATCCAACACAGAGTTTTTCACGATTCCATATCTGTACATCATTATTTTATTGGAAAGGTTATGGATTAATTTGGTTTCTTTTCTTTTCAACAGGGATCCATCTGTGAGGATACCTGCATTGTGGGGTGTTGCCCCATTTGTTCTCTCTGCCAAATCCAGAGAGATATCAAAAAAAGGAAAGAATTAGGGGTATTCCAGAGGACTTCATCCTAAGCTCCTTTACATTTGTCCTTTTTCATTAGAATTCTGAGAAGTAAGATGCAGTAGTTTGTTGGAAGTACCATTATTTAGAGGCACCCTTGCTTTATTCTTAACCCAGAAATTACATTTTAGCACTGATTCAGAGCTCAAAATCCAGTCACACAAAAACCTATTGTTGTTTGTCCTGCCTTTGCTTGATCTCCCTATTTCATTTAAAATGGAAAACAAAGTAGGTTGGTTGCTGATGTTGTTAAACAGTTTGGAATTTAAAAAAAATATCCTGCTAAACCTTTGAAGATTTATTGGTTTGCAGGATGTAGTACCTGGAGAAAAAAAATTGTAATTGAGAACCGTGACCCATACCTAGCCGACATGGAAGTGCTTGCTGTCCAGATGTGAGGGACTAGAATTATTATGATTACCAACCACTACAGCTTTGAATTAAAGGAGATATAAAACAACATGTATGGAGAGCGCCATCTTAAGAAAAACTAGTGTACATGATTGTTTAGCTACTAAACTATATTGTTCTTATTCTCCTACTGTAGCTAATGGTGTGGAAAACTGGCAGCCAGGCTGGAGGGAGGAATCAAGTGAGGGCCTAGCTTGGAGTCCTTAAGCAGCCTTAAGCACATAAGTTTCATCTCTCCCAAGATCCATGAAGCCTTATCCAGTTATTCACATGGGAAAACAAGCTGTCTGGTGAGATTCTTGTAACATAGGAGATAGGCAATAAAGTTACTGACTTTCATTATTCATTAATGGCTCTGGTTGGTTATACCTGGCAGTCTCTGTCCCTTTCCTTACGATGGAGTTTCATATCTCATAGTAAAATTAAAGCCATTTTACTTGAAATTCTTCTCAGGATGATGTTTTCTAGACCCTTGCCTGGCTGGGGAATTCTGGGAGTTGAAGTCCTCCAGGATTAAAATTGCCAAGGTTGGTGAGCTCTGGTCTAGACAGCCATTTATCAACATCAGAACACTGAAGTGGTATGTGGCTGTTAGAACTGTACACTTCCTGAGGTATCCTCCAAAAACAGATACAAACATAGAGTTGCAGGGCCTTTATATGCCTAATAAAATCACCACCTGTACTGAAGAAATAGAGGCCTGCTCGTTTACATTGTTTCTGTTCCTTTTTTAAAAAAAAAAACTATTTTAGTGCCTTCATATGCACTGTGAAACTCACAATAGTAAAAGTTATGTGGGCAAAAGTATAAAACATATCCCAGAAAGTTTTGTTGACTACTACTCAGATCCGTTTAGTATTTAACATTTAACCAACATCATACTGTATTCACCTATGCCTTGTAACCTGTTACATAAAGCAACTTAAAACCAACGGACAAAAGTAAATTATCCAATAAAGTGATTTCAGCAGCCTTAAATATAATAATCTGAATGCTTTTCCTGTTTAGCAACTTGGATGTTTTAGAACTCTGCCTATTTCAGAAATACGTGGGTCAAAGCCATGTGTGAGAATAACTGATTCATACTTTATATCAGAGGTCTCATTGCAATTAATTTCAAAGAAAGGAAAATATTACAGTTTGCTCGATTATATTGAATATGCCATTCTGTATGGAGAAGTTACCGAGAAATTTAATAAAAATAGTCTTGCCTAAGATTAGTTTTTATGTTCTTTTTTTTGCCAAGATTAGGTGAATCACTCCGGCTGTTAAGTGAATCAGGCTGTAAATCTGCTTCCCCCATTTGACTTTGCTTGTTGAAAGCCAGCTAAGATGGTTGGAAATGGTGATCAAATGATCAGAATCAGAATAGAGCTGAAAGTGACCTTGCAGATCTTCTAGTCCAGTGGTTCCCAAAGTGGGCGGTACCACCTCCTGAGGGTGGTGGGATGCCTTGGGGGGGGGGATGGCTGAGGCAAAGGAGCCAGCAGGGGGGCGCTAAGAGGCAAGGGGGGTGTTGGAGGTGGGCCCCTTGCAGGGTGCAATTCAGGAGTGGGATTCTACTGGTTCATTACTGTTCCCGGTAGTTTGGAGAACCTGTAAAATGGCCCTCTGGCTGGCCCTGCTCCTCTCTGCCCGCTCCTCTGTTCCCTGCCCAGTCAGTCCTTATTGCACATGTGCAACATCATGCGCATGTGCAACAATCACTGATGGCCACAGTGGCGAGTTGGAGAAGCGGAGCAAGCAAAGCCGCAAGTCAGTAATTTTTACTGCAAAAAGCATCCAGACCCCGTGTGTTTTTTTCTGGTGTGGCTGGACTCCAGCCACACCGGAAAAAAACATGGGGCGGCTGGAAGTTTTTTGCAGCAAAAATTACCAACCTTTGCTCTACTTCTCCAATGCACCACCGCCGCTGTGTTCTAGGCACCAGCCATGCAGGCTCAGCCCATTGACTGCTGCACCACTCCGCTCAGACTTGCTTGGGCAAGCCCCTCCAATGCAGCGGGCTCAATGGGGTGGACCTGCGGGGCTGGCTAGAATACCGGCGCAGTGATGCATTGGAGAAGCAGAACAAAGCTGGAGGTTGGTAATTTTCACTTCAAAAAACCTCCAGCCGCCGCGTGATTTTTTCAGTGCGGCTGCAGTCCAGGCAAACTGAAAAAAATGCGGCGGCTGCAGGCATTTGTGACAAGGGCAATGTGGGCTGGCAGGAAGCCCAGCGACAACAATAGCTTGGCCCTGGCTTGCCTTTCCTGGCAGCCAGCCATGGGAAGGAGGTAAAGTCACGACCGTGGGACGATGAAAGTGGCGGTTGTGGGGGAGGAAATGGGGAGATTAAGGGCCGGGGCCTTTGAAAGGGAAAATGGGGTGATAAAGGATTAGCCCAGGCCTTTGACAGATTAGGCCATGCCTGTCTGGGCAGAAAATAGGTAGATAGGTTAAGGAAGGGATAGAGAGAGAGGGAAAGAAAGAGAGAGAAAAACAGAAAAAGAGGGAAAAAAGAAAGGACAGAGAAAGAAAAAAGAGGGAAAGAAAGAAAAGGAGCAGACAAAGTAAAGAAAGAAAGGGGGAGAGAGAAAGGAAGAGAAAGGAAGAAAAGGGATAGACAATGAAAGGGGATGGAAGGAAGGGACAGAAAAAGGGAAAGAAAGAAAAGGAATGAGAAAGAAAGGAAGGAAGGAAGGAAGGAAGGAAGGAAGGAAGGAAGGAAAGAAACAGGGAGGATAAGGTGAATGGGATATGGAGGGAGCGAGAGAAGGAGAGAAAGAAGGAAGAGACAAGAAAGAAAAGGGAAAGAAAAAGGGAGAGAGAAAGGAAGAAAAAGGATAGACAAAGAAAGAGGAGGGATGGAAGGAAGGAACAGAAAAAAAAGAGAAAGAAAGAAAAAAGGAAAGAAAGGGAAGGAGGAGAAAGTGAATGAGATATCTAGTCCAACCACCTCCTCCAGCAGGGTTAGAAGGTTTTGTGTGTGTGTGTGTGTGTGTGTGTGTGTGTGTGTGCATGGCTGTCAAAACAGGTCAAATAGCTCTGGGTAAGTCAGTCATAAATTAGAACACTTACTTAAGCAACCGGCCATTAAGCGAGGATCACTTATATTTGGTTTGCCGGTCACATGGCCAGCTGGCCATGCCCACCCAGTCACATGATCACCAAGCCACAACCATCCAGTCATGTGACCACCAACCCATGCCCACAAATTAGGCCACACCCACAGAACCAGTTGTTAAGAAATTTGAATCCCACCCCTGGATGGGGGGGGCACTGAGGATGAGTTTGTAGCACCAAGGAGGTGGTGGACTGAAAAAGTTTGGGAACCACTGTTCTAGACCATCCTCCTTTTCAAGCAGGAGATTCTATACCGGTGATGGCGAACCTTTTTGTTGTGGTGTGCAGAAAGCGCGTGAGTGCTGGCACCCACAATGCAATGCGCCCCGCCCCCTGCGCATGCGTACGAAACACCCATTCCCTTACCTGCACTGCACATTTGTGTGCAGTGGGCCCGTTTTTCGGCCTCCAAAGGTTGCAGAGGCTTCCCTTGAGCCCCTGGGAGGGTGAAAACAGCCTCCCCCAGGCTCCAGAGGCCCTCTGGAGACTGAAAACTGGCACTTCTGGTATTTCCAGAAGGCCCGTTTTTCGGCCTCCCGAGACTGCAGAGGCTTCCCTCGAGCCTCTGGGAGGCCTCAAACGATCCACTGGTATGGACTTTCTATCTGAGGCACTGGTGCTACCAAACCAAACAGTCCCTTGTCTCCTTCCCTTATCTCCCCATTGGATGGATAACACAAAGTTTACAGTCTATTCGAGGCACCTAATAAACCCACGTGAATCTCTGCCCCATTTACATCTCCCACTACCATACTTTAAGCACCCCTAACCCTTATTTATTTATGCCATTTTTATAGTGTAGTCCCCTGGTTAACTTTTGCAACTAACAACCCTTGACTGCAAGTCTAGCTTCAGTTGAGGCTTACTGCTATCTATTTGCCTAGACATAAGAAGATAAGATTTGTAGGTAGTATTTTTTGCAATGTATGCTTTCTCATAAGTCCTTGTGGTTAAACTATTCATCTTTGGAGCTGCAGATGTTTCCTGTTACTTAAGATTTGCATTTTTCTGCTGCTCTTTCTTGGTCATGCACATGCTTGATGCAAAAACAACACTTTACTATTTCCCACACTTTCAACATTCACCCTCGAGATTTTTGTGCTACAGATAACAGCTGTCAGCCACCAACAGGGCAGTGGCACACAGCAGCCCTGTGTGACAGGTTTAACAATTGTGGAGTCTGTGCAGGATAACTAATATCTCTAGGTTTTGAGTCTCAGTTGGTTGATCAAAGATGGCACCTATTGCCTTCAAATCCAGTTTGGTCTAATTGTGGACAGCTTCTTTTTTTTAGACTGCTGGTGTTTGCAAAAAATTGTGAGGTACAACTTGAAGACATCTGGTAGTTGAGAGGTACCTTTCATTATAAACAGCTTACACTCACTGAAACTCAGCTCCCTTTCTATCCAAGTGTGTTACACTCTACACCAGAGGTCTTCAAACTTGGCAACTTTAAGACTTGTGGACTTCAACTCCCAGAAGAAACAGACATGGCTGGCTGGAGAATTCTGGGAGTTGAAGTCCACAGGTCTTAAAAGTTGCCAAGTTTGGGGATCCCTGCTCTATATTGTAATAATGGAAAGTGACCGAGTTTAATTTGAATTTTTCACTTTCAGTGGTTAAGACATCCAATTGTGGGAAGTCCCCCTCCTGCCCAGAGAATGAAATATTTTTAAGTAAGAGGCAGAATATTATATTTCCACAAAGGACAAATGGAGAAACTTGCTCTTAAAGGTAGAAAGCAGCCCAATCCTTCTTAATGTGCCTATTCACAAACAAAACTTCACCTCCAGATGATGGATTAAGGACAGGACATAATCTTAACTCTATTCATTGACAAAGTGGAAACAACACCAATAAGTCCATTCAGAGGCAATAGATAACAGGATAAAATCAATTATACATATCTGACAGGATTAGGTTCAGGAAGCTGACAATTAAGACCCACCCCAGCTTTTGCAAAACAAGTAAAGCAAAGCAAAGATTAAAAGCATACAAAACAAACCTCAAAATTACAAAATACTGTTTAAAAATCCTTGCACTCACCAAGAATTTGTCAGCTGTCCCAGAACTGCATGCTGTGTGTGTGTGTTGACTCTGCTCATCAATAAACAGACCTTTGAAGAAAGTTAACACCCATTCCTCTTAGAAGAATGAAATATTTTAGGAAATATTAAAAAGCCAGAATGTTATGTTTTCCCTAAAGGAGAAACAAACATGTTTCTAAAGACAGAAACTCAGAGCCTCAGCCCTCTGCCCCAAGTAGCAACTAAGGGGCCAACTTTTAGAAATGCAGATTTAGTAATCCGTTCAAGACTGGATGAAAACTCCAAGGAAGGCAGCATCTGCGATTAATTACATTTGTTAAACAAGATTTAAAAAAAAAAACCCAACTCAATGCCTGTCTTTATAAGACAAACCAATTAAAATCAAATGATAAAATACACAAAACAAGCCTCTAAATTACAAAATGCTGTAGAACAACTGTATAAAAATCCATGTGCTCATCAAAACAAGTGGTCAGTTACCCAGAATCAAATGTGCTTGGTGGTTCTGCCTCACCATTAAACCATCCTTCCAAGTAGCCTCCATGTTTCCAGGGTCTTTCTCCCCATTTGGAACTGAACCCAGATGGACATTTCTTCCAACGTTTTCTTTCTCAAGCAGCCTCTATTTTATTCCCTGCTTGGATCTGGACTTGGATTTTTCTTCCAACGCCCTGAATGTGACCCTGTGTTTGTGATTTTTCTGTTTAGTTCTGCATTTGATGCTGCAAAGATATTATGACCAATAATTACAGTAAAGTGGAGTCTTATTGCTCTGATTTAAACAAAGATGGTTTGTACCTAGGATATATGCACTTATTTCCATAGACAGGTTGGTGGGAGTCTCAGCTGGATTCTGTTTTCCCAGTGCAAAAGGGGTAGCAAATCACACTGGAACAAGGAAAGCAACTCCCCTCCCCCCTCAGCTGTATAATTCTGCAGAAATAGAAAGCCTCGTGCTTGGGACAGAGGCCGACATCAAGATCTGAGTAAAAATTACCTGAGGTATTTAAAGTTTCTTTTATAACATGTCAGTCTCAGTGATTTCTTTCACAAGGTTTGTAACAGATAACAGATAATCAGAGTTGAAAGAGATCTTGTAGGTCATCTAGTTTATGTTCACGTTTGGTTGCTTGCATTTGTCATTTGTCAAGATTATATTTAGTACAAGATTACGCATAGCGAAACCTTCCTAAATCTCATTGTCAGAGATTTCCTGCTGTGTACTTGTGATCAGTTTGTCTGTTTCAGAAGAAAGCCAGAACAGAGAAAGTATAGGCAATCTGGGAGGAAATGTAATCGGTTCTAACTTTTGATGGCTTGTTTCTAACCTAGTTTGATTAATTCCTGACTGAGTTGGTATTTAAAACAGACAAAAACTTTTATGAATGGGATTCCTTTCCTATAGCAGTTACTGCTTTTACTGTTCTCTCTATGGTTTAAAGAGGATTTTCCCTCTTTGAAGGATTCTATTATTTTACATTCTTCATTGTTTTATATTCTTAAACTGTTATCAAGTTGTCAGACAGATTTAAGTCTGTAAACCTCTACCACTCCTTCCTTCCTTCCTTTCTTTCTTTCTTTCTTTCTTTCTTTCTTTCTTTCTTTCTTTCTTTCTTTCTTTCTTTCTTTCTTTCTTTTTTCTTTCTCTCGCTTTCTTTCTCTCTCCCTTCCCTTCCCCCCTCCTTTCCTCCTTCTTTTTCTCCCTTCATCTCCTTCTTCCTCTCTCCCCCTCCCTCTCCATCATTTTCAATTGTATTAAACTGTTTTAGAGGTCTAACAGTGGGGACTTCCCAGTTTTGATATGATTACAGTGTTAGATATTATAGAATGGCCAGAACAGATGGCGAAACAAAACCACTTTATATTTAAATATCTTTGTGGTTTCATAAAGAAGGAACTTCCATGTCATGGAATTTGTTTTCTGTGGTACTAATACTACCCACTTCTCTCCAAATTTCACCATGGTAGGGCAGTGCTTGCCAACAGCTGATAAATTCTGGCTGATTTTTCCCTGCTTTCTTCTTCTAAAAACAGTTACAAGGATGAAAGAAACCAGATCTGTAAACAGTCAATATCTAGGAGTAAGAGAGATTATTTGATGGAAATAAGCAGAAAGCATTACCTAGGCAAGAGAGGCTGAAATATATTTTAAGTCCAGAGCAATGAGATTATATTCAGAAATATCTCAGGGAGACACCTCCTTAAGTCACTGTATAAGGGGCAAGATGTATACCAGGGATCCCCAACTGTAATGACCTGGGGCATGGCACAAAGGCAACACAGTCAGATAATCAGTAGGAGTCCCTTTATTAGCTCCAACTTTGCCCCCAATGTCCTGGTTACCTTCTGGATGGAGAAAAACTCTCCCAGGAACAGCCTTTGGCTGCAGAGAATTAAGTCTAAAACATGATCAACAAAAACTGTAACTATAAGACCAATCAAGGCAAGATGAGGTAATGAGTCCGGCAAGGCAGAAGCAAGAATTCCAGATGTGAAGGCACAGCAATAACTCAGCATGGTTGGGAAGACGCTAGGAACACAGATAATCAAAGTCAACACAAGATAAACTCAGGCTTGCTCCCAGCAGCTGCTTTCTTTTAAACTCTCTTCCCAGGTGTGGCTAATGAAGGGAATCAGGGCCCTTTTCTCCCCCGTAAGCCACACAACTCACATTGCTCTCTTCTCTGTTCCTCTCCGCCTGCCCTAGGATGAAGAGAGGGTGGGCTTGGGTCTTCCTCTGAACTCCCTCTCCCTTGTTCTATCTCTCTCCTGCTCTGCCCAACCGGACTTTCCCCTTCCCCAGTTTCCTCCACAGCCAATGGAGCCACACTCCCACTCCCTATCAGCTGTTCGTCTTCCTCCTCGGATTTCGACTCTGACAATGGCATGACACCATCCTGTGGGCCACAGTCCACTAGTAGGCCGTGAGGGGTTTGCAACCAGGCAAGGGAAACAGCAGTGATTCATTTAACAAATGTGGCAAGAAAGGTTGTAAAATGGTGCAAAACTCACTTAACAACTAACTTGCTTACCAATGGAAATTTTGGGTTCAGTTGTGGTCATAAATCAAGGATTATCTGTATAAGAGGTGAAAGTTGCATTTCTAATACACCCAAAGAGCACAAGGTTGTGGAAAGTTCATTTAACAATGTCAGGAGGGTAGATAATAATGTCTTCTGCTCCACTCAAGATGCACTCTTTTATTTTAACTTTTACCTGTAACCTTACCTGTCCTCGCCAGCCTACCTATTAGATAAGAAGCAAAAATTAAGTCAAAGAAACCCAAACACATTGGTGTCATAAGATGAGTGGCACAAAACAGCCCGATTACCAAAACAGGATGTGTGCATTTTTTTTCCTGTCTTGGCCTTTGTTTGAAGCTTCGCTCCAGAAAAAAAATAGAATTCAGTCAGAAAAAAAAAGATGTATAGATAGTTCTCAGCTTATGACCACAATTGTGACAGGAATTTTAGTCGCTAAGCAATGTGGTCATTACATGAGTTATCCCGGACCCAATTTTACCACCATTTTTATCATGGTTGTTAAGTGAACCATGTGATCATTAAGCAAAACTATTTACTTTGTCAGCAGCCGGTTGAGAAGGTTGCAAATTGTGATTGTGAGACCATAGAATATTGTAACCATTGTAAATATGACTTGACTGCCAAGTGCCCCAAACACAATCACATGATTGTGAGGATGCTGTAACAGTCATAACTACGAGGATAGGTCATCATAAGCCACTTTTTCCAGCTCCATTCTAATTTTGAACTGTAATTTTGAACTGCCTGCCTGCCTTCCTTTCTGGTTGTTTCAGAGCAGCTTCGGCTGAGAAAAAGAGACAAATAGTTATTATTCTCAGCCAAAGCTGCTCCGAAACAACCAGAAACGAAGGCAGGCAGGCAGGCAGAACGGAGCACTGGATTAAACCACGAGCGGCTGGGTGGGGGTGAACGGGTGCTTCGGAGGAGCTGCGCCAAGAGGAAGCCACCCTGCCGGGATGAGGCTGAGGAAGGCAGAGCCGAGAGGCGAGGCTTCTCAGCCGTCCTGCAGGGACTTGTCCTGAGCTGCAGAGACAGCTGTGGGCCGCCACCGCCCAGCGCTCAGTTTTGAAGGCGCTCCTCAGCCAGGTGCAGTTCCTGAATCTGCACCTGAAACCCTCCGTTTTAAATGTCCCAATAGAAGAGAATATCTGTCACTCAGGGTTGCAATGAGGAGGCACTGGCACTCCCTGAACTTGGTTGTTTGCTGGCAGACGTTTTATTACCCGACTAGGTAACAACATCAGATGTCACCTAGTCAGGTAATGAAACGTCTGCAAGAAAACCACCAAACTTGGACTCCCCCCCCCCACCTCCTTGAAAAAGTGTTTCTGCGTGAAACTGGTCCCTGGTACAAAAAAGGTTGGGGACCCCTGGGTTAGAACACCTTGTTTCCGAAAAGCAAGAATGAAAATTTAGGATCTGTGGTGTTTATTAAGGTCTCGTTTAGAATCTATGGGGGTTTATTAAGGTGTGTTAAGAGAGGCGGTTTGATGAAAATAACCTGCGAATCTTAACCAACATCCTGGATTCTAAATTCTAATGCTTGTTTGGAACATTTTGCTTCTATGGTTTAGGATTTCTTATGGTTGTAAATATGAAAGGATGCTTCTGTTGTGGGACAGGGGTGTCAAACGGAAGGCCCGAGGGCTGGATCTGGCCTGTGGGGAGCTTAGATTTGGTTGGTGGGGCCGCCCTGAAACAGTGAAGGACTGGCCCGCAGGGCCTGTTAGGAATATGAGTCACCTAACAGGTATTTGGGTTAGAAATATATAAATCAGGATAAACATTTTAAAACTATCTTTAAGAAAATGCAAAACTGTAATTAGGTATGGTTTCTCAAATGGCCATAAGATGGAGCCAGAAACCTGGTTTATTTAGTCTTAGTCTCAGAAGAGAGTGTGAGTGTATCTTTGGTTCCTTCTGTTGGAAAGTATTGCCATTCCTCCATTTTTCCCTAATTGACTGTTTCTAGATTTAATGTAAGTCTGTTACCGAACTGTTTTTTGACACTGGACTTTGATATTTGGATTATCCCTGGATTGAAAACTGATTGATTTAACTTGTGAATGACTTTGGATTGCTTATTTTGGACTTTGCTTAAACCTTTCTGTAGAAACCTACATTTACTGTACAGTGTATCTGTGTGCTCTGTGTGTATTATTCCAACACTATTCTCTATACGTCTCCCTGTATGCGCTCATTTTCCTATCAGGGAATTACCTCAACAGGGCCTTTGCCAGTAAACAGAGCTCGGGAGGACTGCAGGTCTATTTTCAATGGCAGAGGGTTGCAGGAGGCCGTCACAGCCAAAAACAGAGTTCGGGAACCCGTTTTGCTGGCAGAGTGCTTGGGCTGCCACAGCAGAGGTGGTATTCACCAGGTTCTGACCAGTTCTGGAGAACCAGTAGTGGAAATTTTGAGTAGTTCAGAGAACCAGCGAATCCCACCTCTGACTGGCCCCGCCCCCATCTATTCTCTGCCTCCTGAGTCCCAGCTGATCGGCTGGGTCTTCTTTGGTTGCCCTGCACAGGAGAATAGAGCTGGAAAGCAGGTTAGTGGGGTGGGGAGGGAATGGGGATTTTGCAGTATCCTTCCCCTGCCACGCCCACCAAGCCACACCCACCAAACCAGGCCCACAGAACCAGTAGTAAATTTCTGAATCCTACCACTGCGCCACAGATGCCCCCAACACAAGTGATGTGGAGCTGGCCACGCCTCCCCAGGGCAAACACAACCCTGATGTGGCCCTCCATTAAATCAAGTTTGACACCCTTGCTCTACAACAATGAAATCCATGTCCCAGACAGAATAAGAGATCTCAATACAGGTCGTCCTCAACTTATGACTGATTGCTTAGCAACAGTTTGAAGCTACGACTGACCCAAAAGAGGACTTCAACCCAATTTAGAAATTCCGTCAGGTTCCTTCTTCAGGCAGTCAGCACCATGGCTGCATTTAGTTTGCAGCAAAACTGCACCCCAAGCAAAGCATTGGTTTGCTTAATGACCATGGGATTTGCTTTATGAATGCTGCATTCACTTAATGACAACCATAAAAAGTGATCAAATTAAAGTTGGTCATGGGTCCGACCCATTTTACGAATATTACGACACACAATCGTAATGGACAGACTCATCCTTGTCAAATTTTCTTTTGAGTAAATCAAACCAGCTGCAGAATAGAAATTAAGAGATGTTGCTGTTATGGGTTTAGATTTAGGGAACAAGAAGGGTTTAGATTTAGGGAACAAGGTATTTGGCAAAAAAAACCAAAAAAACAAACAGGCTTCTAGTTCTCTAATTTCCATACTTTTGTTTCAGCAAGCAACTTTAGAAGGGAGAAAAAGTATGTTGATAAAACAACTGAGTGTATTAATTTACACCTGAAATCTATCACACTCCACTACATATGATGTTCAAACTTGTTATCCTGTCCTGTTCTTCTTATACATCGGAATAGCTTTGTGCATCAAAATGATAATTCTGTCATTTTATCATGAGCCAAAGAATTCTGGGAGTTTCCTAATTCCCCTGTATAGGTAAGAACCTATAAATATAAGGGAATGGCATCAAATAAAAATACAATCCTACGCACAGGAACTTGGGAGCATTTTTGAACACACAGTACTATTGTGGGCTTTGCTTCTGAACATCAGGTCAACACATCTGAAAGAACCTGAAAAAACAGAGATGATACTAAATGATACTGGCGCTGGACAAACCTCTTTAATTCTTGTAACATCATATAAAGCTACTTTGTGGGGGAATAAAAGTTATTGGTTGGATTTTGATTTAGCATATTTGCATTCACTCAATTATTGGTGTTTGTAAATCACATCCTGTTAACACATATTGTGTTAATCCAGTAATTGTGGTTTATTCAAAAATCTAGCTCCATCTTACTTTAGCATGCTTGAATCCTACTAGCAAGCATAGAACTCTAATTCTAATTCATAGTGTTTTCCCAGTGCAGAGCTGAGTTTAAAGCTTGAGGTATTTTGAACTACTCTCGCTCTTTAGGAAATGATACTAATTCCTGCAGTATCCAACATCAAACTTGTGCTGAAGGTAGTGCTGAAGGTATGTATGTTAAGTACAGCTAACAATTAGGTGTGAAGTTCTTCTGTGCATTTGCTGCCTTTGATTACTTTTCTATGTGGCAACAGAATGCAGATTAATCTTCTTTTTCCCCATATGGTTCACCTGGAGGCAGTTACCTTGTCTTGTAATTACTTGTAGTTAGTTTCTTGTAATTCCTTTCAACTGAATGCCAGAAAAAAATATATCAAAGTGTACCATTACAATTGGACCAGAATATATACTGTACTCCAATGATTTATATCAGATTCCAAGATCTACTGGCTAGAGTTACAAGCAATTTCTTTGCCCGTATTTCATCACTGCTTTAATTACAATAAGTAAATGCTGGCTACCTGCAAACCACATTGTTAATCAGTCATGTGACCATGGGATGATGTAAACAGCCTCAAAAACAAACAGGTTCTTGCCAAGTGCCCAAAACCAATCACATAACCACGGGGGAGGGGGGGCAAAGGGGAGGTGGCTGTTGGAACTTTGAATCTGGATCATAAATCGAGCACTACCTATGTAATAAGGTATGTCTATGGAGACTTTCCAGGTCATGGTTGCCCCAAAGTACTTTTTTTTTTTTCAAAAGGCAACCAGATTTTCCTTTTCCTTGAAGATGTTTTTCTTCTCATCCAAGAAGCTGCTTCAGTTCTGACTGAATGGTGGAGGATGGCAGAATTTATATTCCTTGCAGTCATCTGGTTGTTAGCACTCTCTCTGAGAGTCGTGGAGGCCACTTGGAGTTTTATCTGTACCCTCAGGGTCATCTGAATAGTGCAAATGGGTGTGGAACCTTCTTGGAACTGCTGGAAGAACTGTGTTCTAAACAGGAGATAGGTGGTGTTGTCTCCCTCTCCCTCTGTTGAGAGACAGCTCTTCAATCTTAATCCAGAGGGCCTCTGTGACCCCTCTTTCAAACCAAGGTCTGAACTGCTGGTTGCACAGCCATTTGCATTATTCAGGTGACCTTGAGAGCACAGATAAATTTCCAAGTGGCCTCAATGACTTTCAGAAAGAGTGCTAACGACCAAATGACTGGAAGGAATATTAAATCCTTCCATCCTCCACCATTCAGTCAGAACCGAAGAAGCTTCTTGGATGCGAAGCGAAACATCTTCAAGGAAAACCAAAGTCTTAGTGCCTTTTGAAAAAGCACCTTTGGGACTGCCTACATAATATTTCAGTCTACTTGGATAATATGTATCTGTTAGATAAATGCCAAGTCTTATATTTTAATGCTTAACACAGCTTTTAAACAATAATTTATTTTTTGGTAAAGACCAATAAAAATGCAGGAAACGAAGTATCCAGATACCAAGTAACTGCTCAATTTCCATCCCATCTTTATTGGAGCAACTGTATCTGAAGAGATTGGAATTTCAATTTTCACAACACACAAACATTCACAAAGTTACATAGCAACCAAAATTTTAATATAAAACTTAAACACGTTCATCTCTTTAAATTACAGCTTAAAATAATGTTCAGGCTGTGCCACTATCACGGTTCTTAAGAGCAACAAGTAGAACCAAAGCCAGAAGTTCAATTTCCTAGGTTTATTTCACTTTTTTTTTTTAGAAAAAAAAAACACATCCAAAGAACGGGTGTGGGGGAGAAGTTGAAAGTCTACTGAGCCATTTGAGCTTCCATCGCCTGTGCTGTCCATTCCGGGGCGGTCTGACTTATCTTCTCTAGAAGATTGTTAACTTGGAAACAGAGTGACTGGATCTGTTTGTCCCATGTTGGTAAGGCTTCCCGTGCTATAACAAAAAAAAGTACATAAAATAAGCAACAGCAGCATTTTCATTCTTGTAACCTTCATTCTGATAAACACAGTTTATTATATATGACAAGCACTTCCACTGTATGTAGACTGCCACCTGGAGGTTGAAGGAAGAATCATTGACAGGTGTTACAACACAAATGCAAGATCTGTATTAAGGCAGTTATTTATTAAATCACCTAGAGCCTGGGTATCAAACTTGCTGCATCACACTGATGTCACATGTCATAATATGATTTTTTTTTGACTCCCTGGAGCTGGGGTGGGTGTTGCCTGCCCGTGATAAATCCAGCCCACGGGCCGCCAGTTTGACACCTATAAGCTAGAGGTTTAGAAAATGGACTTTTTCAAACTTCCATTATTTCCAAAAGAACTTTCAGGCAAGTTGTTTATCTCTACTCCAAGTTATAGCCTTACATGATGTACAGATGCTTACTTACTTACAGGTAGTCCTCACTTAATTGCTTAGAAACTGTTTGGAGTTATGACAGATTCCCCAAAAAGGTACTTATGACCCAGATTCCAAGTTCTGATGTCCGCCCAATACTGTGGTCTCATGACTGCATTTTGGCGTTTGGCAACTGGTCCACATTTATGGCCATCTGCAGCATCCCATGGTCAAGTGAATGTAATTTACAACTTCTTTTGCTGGAAAGGGGTGTTTGCTTTCAGTTTCCAACAAAAAAACCCCGCCCATTGCAAAAAAACCCGTCCATTTGCCTAACAACCGAGGCATTTGCTTAACAACTCTCACAAAATTGGAACATTCACATGATGACCTGCTTAACTGGCATGACTTCTGGGTTCAATTATAGTCATATGTTGAGACCTACCTGTATCTTTAACACGAGAGTTTAGCAAGCTGGTAAACCCTATTGCCTTCTACTGTTTGGTGTGGCAGAGAGATTGTTGTGTTCCTTCTGCCCACGAGGAAAGTGCTGGTTTTCTTCCACAAACAATGCGGAAGTGTGTTGGAATAGGCTGTCTCCATGTTTGGCTACCTGCTCCACTGAATGCAAAAAAACTTCTAAGCACATAGGCTGATGGGGGAGGAATCATCAGCTGCTCACATATTCATCTTGAGGAAATTTAACTGGTTGGACTAAAACAGCCACCTGTAGCCAAACTTACTTTCAAAGTGGACTATTCCATCTATTTGATCAATAAAGCCATTCATGCGCCCCTCGGTTATCATCTGGGAGGCTATCTTTTCTGCCTGAAAAACAAAACCAAGTGGCACATCAGCTTCACTTGACCGAAACAGGCCAGACCTGATACAGTTTTTATGACATGTATGTGAAGGGATCTAATTTACTGAAAGTTTTTAAGAAGAGATTGGACAATCATTTGTCAGAAATGGTATAAGGTTCCTGCCAAAGCAGCGGGTTGGATTTAAAGACCTCCAAGTTCCCTTCCAACTCTGTTATTGTTAATTTCTGTTCTTTTCTTTTTCATCCTTCCAGAGACTTAGTATTGTGGGGGAAAAGTGGCAGGAGGCAGCTCTGTTTCTCATCTTCAGCAACTTTAAGATGTGCGGACTTCAATTCCCATAATTCCCCAGCCAGTACATTTAAGCTTCTGAAGTTCAGCTGGTGCTGGTCTTTACCATCTTGAGCTCCTCAATGAAAGGTGGAATACAGAACTAAAACATCAGCAAACAATCCAAGCAAGTCCCAAGATTAATCTCAGGACATCTGAGTGGGTCTGTGTGAGTCTTACATTACAGTGTGATTTAAGTGTTAGAAGAATTATGCAACTGTTTGCTGATAAGTAACAGAGCCAATGAATGAGATTGTTACATTCTAACATTAAAAATGGGAACTCGAAAACTAGACTGAAATACTTTTTCCAAAATATGGGAAGTATGCTTGGAAAATATGGAAAAAAACATCTCATACTATATCATTCCAAATTATAGTAATATTGCAAGAATACTACTACATTGTGTGTCTTTTTTGTCTTTGTATTTCTTGTAGTATGTCCAAAGACCCGTTTTCCCTCAGTTTTGTCAGTTTTTAAAATCAGTTCAATTTAGTGTTGATCCTTGCAATTTCTTACATAAACTCAACCATAATGCTGTTTTCATCACCTGACTCTCAAAAATTTAGCATTACAATTTGCAGTTTAGCAAAAGAATGAATGAATCACCAAAATATGTATACCTTGGCTGCAGGTATTTCTAACAAAGCTCCAAGTTCTTCAAAGGTAATGTTGTTATATAGTTTGCTTGCAGATAACAAATTATGTTCAATGACAGCTCTGTCCAAAATACTAGAACCTGAGGAGAAAAAAAAAATCTATTGATTAGCTACGTGTTTAGCTACAAAACATGCAAATATACATAATGCATACAAAACATATGCTATTATATATGCATATGTATATTCTGAATGCTGTTCCATATAAGAAAAAAACAGAAAAGAACAGGTGAACATTACTACAGTGAAACTTCCAATTAACAGTTCATTTGAGAAGATGGGAGTCCGTTAAATCCAAATGTCTGTTAAATCTGAATGACAGAATTTTCATCAATTTGTAGAAGAGACAGAGCTCAGGGGCAGAGTCAAGAGAGGGATCAGTCTGAAGTCATTCCCATAAGCAATCCGAGTCCAGCCCTTGAATTCTATTGATTCTTATCTAGTGCCAGTTTAGTGCTGACTATTAGTTGACTAGATTCTTGTATAGGCGAGAGCAATAAATCTTAACTGGAACTAACTTCAAGACCCAAGGGCTGTCATGTGATGGGGCGAGCTCCTGTCAGTCGTTCCAGCTCCTGTTGACTCAGCAGTGTGAAAGCAGGTGGCCAAGAGTTGATAAATGGACACCACTTCAATGGGCAGCTTTACAGGGACATGAAAGGAGCCCACCAACCAGGTGCCCCCCAACTAGGGGGCACCTGGATGGGGGGGGCTTCTTTCATGTTGGTTGGTGGCTTGGTGCTTCCAACACAAGAGTGAGCGAATGACTGGAATGTAATATGCAGTCTTGATTCTTCATGCCGGACAATTTATGCCATTAGCATAAGTGGCATTATTTGCAATAAAACCTCAATGTAATGAACAAGTCCTTGACTTATGATTTTAAGCAATGGAGATTATTTATGCTACTCAGCTGAGCTGAAATCCTTTACTACTTACAAAAGGCATGTTCTACCTTTTCTGAGTGACCAAAAGTTCTGCTGTTTAACCCAGGGGTCTGCAACCTTAAACACTCAAAGAGCTATTTGGACCCGTTTCCCATAGAAATGAAAACACTGGGAGCCAGTAATTTAGCAACCAGTGTGACTGGGTGGGCGTGGCCAACTCGATGTCACTCATTCCCACCCAATCACTTCCTGCTCTGGAATATGGAGAGTCTCCATCTCCCACCACCACCCTTATCTTCTCAGGCCAGGCGAGGAGTGACAGGGAGGGGAGAGGCAGGGCCAGCCAATGATGGGATCAGCCAACAGGGAGCCGCAGCAGAGGGCCAAAAGAGCCGCATGTGGCTCCAGAGCCACAGGTTGCAGATCCCTGGTTTAACCCAAAGATACTGACCACTGATCCAGAGCAGTATCTGTTCTTTGGCCCTCCTCACTTATTACTACTGCTGCTAACTCATTTAAGAGACTTATTAGGGCTACAAATTATATCTCCCCACAATGGGATATCCTTGTTTAATAATATGCCTTCCCTTTTCTCTTCCATCACTGAAGCTACAGCAGACATTCAGAAGGGAGGGCTCTGATCAACATAGGCAATGCCAACAGCAGCTTTGACTCCCCCTTACCCTGAAAGGGCATCTAATACAGAATTAAAATAATGAAATTAACTTGCATAAAAGTGTGCGCGCAAATGAGATACAATGTAAAAACAAAAACATATGGAAAGGTAACCATAATTCTAACCCTTGCTGACTTGCACAGAATCTGTTCCAAAATAATTTTTATCGAGAACTAAGGTCAACACTGGACGGAGAGTAATATTGCCTATAAAACTAACATGCCATAACACAGAGAGATGAGCAACAGCTATAACAAATGGAAGATCTGAATACATAGCTTGGAACGCAAAAAAAAAAAAAAAAGGATTTTTAGGAAAGGAATTAGGGAGGCAGGCTAAGAACCAGTTAAGAGCAGGACAAATTGAAACCAAAGTCAGAAATCAGGCGTGACCAGTTCCTCTTTGACCTATTTCAAATATAACTCTGACATTCAAAAGAAATAAATCCACTGAAAAGCACGGAACATTCTGAGCAGGCATTATAGAAGACTTCATAATCCTTTCAAAGCATGCCAAACAACCATTCCTGCCCCCAGAATTTTCTCTTCTACAAGACAGACCAGTCAGTCATGTACTTCTATCCTTTGCCATGTCTATCCTATTTTTCATATAGGTAAGCATGAGAACAAAAATACATAATTTTTCTTTCCGGATACATCACCTTTTTGTTAGCCTTCATGACCCTGCAGCTTTGTCATTTAGGATAGAATCCCAGTTTGTGTCTGATAATCAGTTTGGGATTCATTTGAATTTAACACATGTCCTCAATACAAGACATCAATGTACAACCTTCCCCAAGTTCTCAATGAGCAATTATGTTCATTTTGTAAGTGAAGAAATGAAAAAGAAACATGTTTTGTGTGTACAGCCTATTCAATGTTTCAAATATGATGCACCATACTAGGCAGAATACCGTCAGCTGTTGTTGCTTTCTGATGAGGCATGAGCATCGCAGCGAACTCTTGCAACTGGTTTCCCCTTATAATCCTGTCAAGGTACATTTTCTCTAAAATGCCATAGGCTGCAAGCTGCTGGCATCTTTCATCCTTGAAGAGGGTAGCTAACATTCGGGAGCGCTGCTGTCCTGAAACACGTTAAGAATAACGTTAACGGCTCCAACCCAGATACAGTGTGTGAAATCTGCAATTTTTTTTTTAACCCACTTCAAACAGTCAGTAAATGAACTGTTGTAAATCAAGGATTACCTGTATTTAGTTTTTAATTTATTTTTAATCCCCTTTATTATTTTTATAAATAATTCAAGACGGCGAATATGGAGAAATGTGTGCTATTAATCATGGTTTTGCTACTTCAATCAATTTATTACAATCAAGACCCAAATATACAACAAAATACAAATATTACAAATCCAATTACACTATGCAGTAGTTATAAATACATTCAACAATGATTTACTAACACATTAATAATTTATACTTTCCTAATTAATTCACAAGTTGGGTCCCTAATCTAACAGCCATCACCAAAAATGATTGGCTGTAGCAAGAGTCATCTTTGAATCTCTGCCAGGCCACATCCTTTTAACACATTCCAAATAAGATCAGCCTGGTAGTTTTGAAACTACAGTTAGAACAATTCATTAGTGGAATGGTTTGCTTTCAGAAACTGTGGGTGCTCTATCATTGGATGTTTTCAAGAAGAGATTGGACATTTGTCTGGAATGGTATAGGATCTCTTGCTTGTGCAGGAGAGTCCAAAGTCCTTCCAATTTTGTGAACTTGAAGTCTTCTGAAAATAGCACTATGCACTGTATATATTTCAAAGATTCGAATAAAACAGAGTTAAATCTTCACATGTCATTTTACCTGCTGAGGCTAAAATCGTACAATGCAAGGCATGTTTCAGGGCTTCGAGCCGCTCACTTTCATGGACTATGCTTTTATACGAAAGCTCGTTATATCTTTGGGCAGCTTCAATGAATTTCCTTCTGTAATCAAGAACGCGAGCATAGCATACCTGGAACAAGGAAAACCATATAACTAAAAATAGTTTTGGCTGCCAAAATTTCTAATGTTGCAGAATAGCATTTCAACAGCAATCAAATCTATCAGTGCTATTTTTAAAACAAAAGTTAAATTGAGCAACTACAATTAATTGGAACAGTTTGGATATTATGAAATATATCTCTCCGAGGATGCTGCAGCTGTCATTTATCTCATCAATTCAGAGCAGCATAAGAGACTGTGGAAATGAAATTTATCAGCTGGACATTTTGTGAACCTTTGTTTCTACATATCAGCTCTACCCCTAATAATAATAATAATAATAATAATAATAATAATAATAATAATAATAATAATAATAATAATAATAATAATAATAAATAAATAAATAATAATAATAAATAATAATAATAGCTATTGTTTTGTTGTTGTTATTATAAACTTTTATTAATTAAACATGAAACTCAGTCAACTGAACATTTAAAAATGGATCACAAATATCATTGACTGGCTCTGATGGTTGATACTGGTTGCTGCCAGCATCCTAGGTATTAACCAAGTATCATCATCATCATCATCATCATCATCATCATCATCATCATCATCATTTCACTGCTGAGTGAAGGAATACGGATCACTGGACAATTTTAAATCTAGAAGATATTTCTTAATATCCTTGTTGATACAGTTCATGCTCTTATACCTACCAGTTAAAAGTATTTTGTTTAATACAACAGACCACCATGAGAGCATATTACACAAGAATAAGTCATAACTTTGCACGCAAGAAGTGATGAAGATTAGTAGTTTTGTTATAATCTAGCTGTCAGGATTCTGGCAGTGGCCCTAATTAAATCATGAGCCTCGAGCTAAACTTCAAAACCTCTAATGAATTCATTAGGAGGGAACATGTCAGCAGGACCTGGTTGAAGCCGATTCTGAGACACGTAATTCACTGTCACCCTTGAACCTGATTTCCCCCATCTCTTTGGATGCATCATCATTCATATTCTCCAACAAACACGCTCATAGCCAAGAGTCATTAATCAGGTTCTCCAATTAGAGATTTGCGGGGCAGAAACTCCACTTGCCTAGTTATAATCTCTGCAAGTTATGAATGGAATGCACTTTCGATTCTAAACTGCTGCACTACTCTTTCAAATTCCTTTCCCCACCCAGCTTTCTGTTAGCAACTATAAAACGGGCATAGAAATGTTTTATGAGTTGACACTAGCATTACATTGGGTACAAAACAAAACCCACTATGAATATTTTACCTTATAATGAATTTGTAACTGCTCATTGGTTGATTCATTTTGAAGAAGGGATGCTCTATTTATATAAGCCTCAGCCTGAACAGGATCATCATCCTCCAGATAAAGTCGTGCAATTTTCAGATAAGTTTCCAATTTATAATCCACATTGTACTGCCTTGAATAGTGAGGGAAAATATGCAGTTTCAATATTATATTTGAGCAGGATCACAATTCTTTTGCAAGTGTATTTGAACGGTCTGCAAGTTTTCACAGCAAAACACTCAGAATTGTACAAATGGAAAATCGGGGATGGTTGTGTTCAACAACAGATGGGAATTTCACACTCTAGCATGACTGAATAGGGGGAACCACTTCCAAGAAAAATGAATAGCTTGGGGGGGAAAAGAAACGGTTCTCTTCTCTGGAAGCCCAGACTGAAGCCCAGTCTTTTGCCTAATTATGGTCTGGTTTGCTAACGGTAATTCCATTCTGGATCAATGCAAGATGCCTAGCAGAGCCGTTCAGAGTCCATGGATTTTTTTCCCCAGTCTCTGAGAAATATCTATTCAGATAAAAAAAAAAAAAAAGCCTAGGTTTCATATGCTAACCACAACTTTGCAAAAATTGATTTCTGATGCAGTTCTCTATTCAAATTGTTTTCCATCCAACCTATCTAAATCTCATTAACTCCCTTTTTATGATCTTGTAATCCCTTAATTTGGAATAGAATTGGGACGACTGGGTGGAGCTGAGTGTTTACTAGCTGTACCTAAACCTCATTCAACGAACTAAATGCCCACAAAGCTTAAACAAAAATCAAGTGTACCAACAACTCCAGAAAGCCTTCAGAATGTTGGTTTTAACAGGAAGCAAGATGTAGACTAGAACTTTCAAGAGACAAATCCATAGCTTCATTAGAGTTGCTGAAGAAAACAGGCTATTAAAATGTAACTGGAACAGAATTACATTCCTTTATCAGGAATACAACAGTATCTTATTGCTAAATAGCTCCGTTTTAAGGATTACCCATAGTGAAAATATCAAGTTAGCTCCTGGCTAACTTTTTCAGGGAGGCATACAGATGTAGTTTATCTTTTGGGGGACTTTTTAAAATTCTTGATCAGTGTATTGTGTAAATATTCCCTAGATGATCTTCCAGATAAGTATTGCAGTAATTAGCTCAAACCCACTTCACCCTCCAAAGATCAGTCATGTGCTGCCATTGGCTGAGATAAGCATTTTGACATAAAAAATTGACACAAGGACCCCAACAAAGATAACACTTTCACAAGCTTGCTGAAACTAGTGATATATTTCTGTTTCAAAGACAACTATTGAAAATGATTAAGCTTCTATACCATATTGCGAGAGAGCAGCAATAACTATACAATCACTTTAGAATGAAAAGTACTGAAGAAAGGACAAAGAACATATCCATTTTTTGTGTTAAAGAAAAAAGGATAACTGTTCTATTTACTTTTGTCCTGTTTCAAGAGGAATCCCCACCAGCACTTGTGCTGCGTTCCGCCAATCTTCTTCTTTCTCATAAATGGATGCGAGGTGTTGTCTTATAGAAGCAACCTGAAGGGAGAAGGAAGGGAGGGTGAAAACACAGGATAAACTATAATCCATTTATCTTATCTGAAAGATGCTTATTTTCCAGTGGCCTTTGTGCTTTTGTTTCTCTTTTTCCCACATCCAACAGACTTTGATAGGATCCTCATTGACACAACAAAAATATTGAGGAAATATTTGTAGAAACAGGCATTTTCTCCCAATTTCTGAAAATGAACCTGTTGGCTAGGATTCAATGTATTTCAGAATGGATGGCCTTGGTAACCAGAAAGTATCTAAGTGATCAGATAAATGACAACTCTTATTTACACAGAAGTGATCAATGCTGATCTGCAAAATGAAATCCACCAACAAGGTGAATCCCAAGAGTTTTGCTATGGAGTGGGGTTTTTTTTTTGAATGAATGAAAATTTATTGCAATCCAAGTACCCAATAATCATAATGACACAGAAAGAAAACATATATTTTGTCATTATGTGGGAAGCAAATCATTCAATATGTATTTTCTTCCTACAATTCTTTAAAAACACTCTTAGAGGTCTCCTCTTGCATCAAACAAAAGTATGAACAATTTAAAAGAAAAAAAATTGCAATACAAAACTGCTTAGCAGCATAAGCATGTTGAGAGAACCATGTATCTCAAGTTGTAGTCTAGTTTCAAAGCTGAAGCAAACCAAACAAGTGGTTAATCAAGTGACCAGTGACATGCTTCCAATGCAAACATATATGCTAAATAATAGTTGAATATAATAGAACCCAAATGCTATGGGTGGGAGTGGAACAAAGGGACTTTTAATTCTTCTACCTACAGTTCTCTCTCCCCCATAGCAACTGCTTCAAAATCTGTTGATGATCCAACAATCATCTGAAGCACATTTTAAAGGTATGCCGTAAGTTACCAACTGCTCCCTCCTGTTGGAAAAGGATGGATCTGGAGTGATGCCTTGTCCTTACCTGTTCCTCAAATGAAATTACACGAGGTTGGATCTTTTCCAAGGTGAAGTGATAGATTTCTTTGGCTGTACTATCGGGAAGATTTGGAAGATGCGTGCAAAAGTCAGTCAGCAACTGGCGTGAAATTACTAAACTGACATTTTCATTTACCACTGATACAAAAGACACAAAGAAATAATTTCATGTTTGTGTTGTCATTTTAAACAGTGCTCTGATCATAACTCATTTTCTTAGTAAGCCTGAACAATGAATAAGCCAACAGTTTCCAGGGCAACATTTATAGCTTCTGAACCATCCAATGATTATATGGGACAGAAAATTTCTGCACCAGCATAACAGTGATCTATTCTGTAATTCTGCTTTGCTGATATGTTACCAAGGTCAAATTGCATAATCCAGAAGCAGACAGATAAGAACCTGCTGAATCTGCCACAACACAAGCTATTCAGAACACTAATGAGGTTCAGGTGTTCAAATATTTACTCTAGTAAGGTTATTATGCAGATTGATTCCCTTGGACTATGAGAAATACTCAGAAATTTTACTAGTGCTTCCTATAGTACAGATGAAACTCAAAAAATTAGAATATCATGCAAAAGTTCATTTATTTCAGTAATGCAACTTAAAAGGTCAAACTTATATATGAGATAAACTCATTACATGCAAAGCAAGATAGTTCAAGCCATGATTTATGATAATTGAAATGATTATCGCTTATAGCTCACAACCCCAAATCCAAAATCTCAGAAAATTAGAATATTACATGCAATCAATAAAACAAGGATTGTACATAGAACAATATCGGACCTCTGAAAAGTAAGCATGCATATGTACTCAGTACTTGGTTTGGGCCCCTTTTGCAGCAATGACTGCCTCAATGCAGCATGGCATGGAAGCTATCAGCTTGTTGAGGCATTATGGAAGACCAGGATGCTTCAGTAGTGGCCTTCAGCTCTTCTGCATGGTTTGGTCTCATGTCTCTCATCTTTCTCTTGGCAATGCCCCATAGATTCTCTGTGGGGTTCAGGTCAGGTGAGTTAGATGGCCAATCAAGCACAGTAATCCCACGGTCATTGGACCAGGGTTTGGTACTTCTGGCAGTGTAGGCAGGTGCCAAGTCCTGCTGGAAAATGAAGTCAGCATCCCCATAAAGCTCGTCTGCAGAAAGAAGCATGAAGTGCTCCAAAATCTCCTGGTAGACATCTGCGTTGACCCTGGACTTAATGAAGCACAGTGGACCAACACCAGCAGATGACATGGCTCCCCAAATCAACACAGACTGTGCAAACTTCACATTGGACTTCAAGCATCTTGCAGTGTGTGCCTCTCCATTCTTCCTCCAAACTCTGGGTCCTTGGTTTCCAAATGAGATGCAAAAGTTGCTCTCATCAGAAAAGAGGACTTTGGACCACTGAGCAACAGACCAGCTCTGTTTTTCTTTAGCCCAGGTAAGACGCTTCTGATGTTGTTTGTTGTTCAGGAGCGACTTGACAAGAGGAATACGACATTTGAAGCCCATGTCCAGGATCCGTCTGTGTGTGGTAGCTCTTGATGCACTGACTGCAGCCTCACTCCACTCCTTGTGAAAGTCCCCAACACTTTTGAATGGCCTTTTCCTGTCAATCCTCTCCAGGCTGCGGTCATCCCTGCTGCTTGTGCACCTTTTTCTTACACACTTTTCCCTTCCACATAACTTTCTATTAATGTGCTTTGATACAGCACTTTGGGAACATCCAACTTCTTTTGCTATTACCTTTTGAGGCTTTCTCTCCTTATGGAGGGTGTCAGTGATGGTTTTCTGCATAACTGTCAGGTCAGCAGTCTTTCCCATGATTGTGCTTCCTACTGAACCAGACTGAGAAACCATTTAAAGGCTCAGGAACCCTTTGCAAGTGTTACGGCTTAATTCGCTGATTAGAGTGGGACACTTTGAGCCTAGAATATTGAACCTTTTCACAATATTCTAATTTTCTAAGATTGTGGATTTGGGGTTTTCATGAGCTGTAAGCCATAATCTTCTCAATTATGACAAATCACGGCTTGAACTATCTTGCTTTGCATGTAATGAGTCTATCTCATATATTAGTTTCACCTTTTAAGTTGCATTACTGAAATAAATGAGTTTTTGCACGATATTCTAATTTTTTGAGTTTCACCTGTATTTCTAACCTTGCTTTCTTAAAATTTATTTTTAACAATCCAGCCCTAAGTACTTTTCTTGAACAAGAACCTCCAATCTCATGTCTATAGTACACAAAAATAATTACATTTCATAGTTACAAAATGTGGCCCAATTACATAGAAACTCTTATCATAAAAACAAAGGTTCCTTTTTTACCCATATGCACAGGAATAAGACAGCCAAATTACTTGTAAAGAATTCAGATTGCTAAAATGTGTTTCTCTATAAACCAACAACAAAGAAAAAAGTGCCAGAGCAACTGAGAAAGTTAGTTTTTCACTCATCACAGGATTGTGATCCCAAGCATTAATTCCCAGTGGGCTTTACTACAAATAAATCTACTCAACAAAGCACTTCAGTGTTTATTTAAAAACATGAAAACTCCAGAGTTTAGTTATAAATACAAAGTTAGAGATTTTTGTTAAGTTCCCTACTTTGTTTACAGTAAAGCTGTTCCCATTAAATGGTCAGTTCTTCTATAATGACTCTTTTGTAATATTCCAAAGGCAAACCAATAGGGCAATGAAAAACACTAGTCAAGAAATAAATTCCTTCAATTTTGTTAAAATGTCCAAATGTGCATAATTCAATTAATTATTAATGAAGTTAAAATTGTGTAAACATCTGATTAAATATATACAGTAATTTGGTTACCACTCAAAATCCCTTTCCTGATTGCAATTCAGTATGTATAACAACACTGTCATGCAACACCAGCTGCAGTTTAATAAACTCACTTGCTTCTACAAAAGCTTTTAATGCTTCCAGTTGTTCCATTCCTGACAGCATTCCTGACAGCTGAATTGCTTTCTCCAGTATTTGTCGATACCTGCCAGAACGTTGTAAAAATAGATGGCAATTAACTCTACATCCTAAACAGGAACTTTGCTTTTCATTTCTTCCCATTTTTAGATAATACTATACAAGTAAGTTTGAATGCTTTTTCTTAACCTATAAAAGTTATCCTGTTCTTACATCAGTTCTTTATTTCTTGGAACATTGTTTATGATGGGCAGCAGATCTAAAATTGGGATGACCATTTTGTTTTCAGAATAGAAAGGTATTCAGGAATATATTTTTGTTTTTCAATAAGACTGTTGGATATAATCTTATACTTGCCATACTTCTGCAGTTTCCACCAAAGTAGAGATGCCCTCAACTGCTAAGACATTCAGGTCTTTTTTTTAGCTGAAACGTAGAAATGATTTGCTACTGCAATCTTCCTACAACATTAGATTTCCCTAATGGAATTTCATGCTAGTCTCATTGTTCAGTCACTAGGTTGTGTCCAAGTCTTTGTAAACCCCACAGCACACCAAACCCCCTCTGTCCTCCATCATCTCCCCGGGTTTGTCTAATTCATGTTCATTGCATTGGTGACACTATCTAACCATCTCATCCTCTTCTCCTTTTGCCTTCCATCTTTTCCAACATCATCATCTTTTCCAAGGAGGCTTTTCTTCTCATTTGGTGGCCAAAGTATTTGAGCTTCAGCTTCAGGACCTGTCCTTCCAAAGAACAGTATGGAATCCCATTTTCAAATAAAGTCAAGTCTTATCTGAGCCAAGCTCAACTCTGGTGACTGAATGTCCATGGTATTTTCTTAGCCACAATAATGAAATAATTGTCATTGCTTTATTCCAGGATTAAAAAAAACATTTTCCAGTCTAGCCTAAACACATGTTTTATTGCAGTCTCAGATCTAAGTTCCCATTCTGTTTAAGTTTTGGGGATTAACTAAAATACACTCAGATCTCCCATTGTGCTCTTGAACTGCAGCTTGGTTCCACCAATTGTCAGATGAACATGTTTCGTGTTTAAAAAAAGCACTACAAATATTTCTATTTCACAGTGCCTTATGAAATAACTTTAAAGCAAATTTTCACCTGTTTATTTTGAATGCACAGAGATTAAGAGAGAGGCAGTTTGGTGCAGTTAATATCATGCCCCTGGTGGAGACTGACTCTGAGGGAGGAGGAACAGCCAACAGGGAGTGGAAGTGTGGCTCTGGAGGATGTGGAGGAGGCTGGGGAAGGGCAGAGGCCGGCTGGGCAGTCAGAGGAGGACCCAGGCCCATCCCCTCTCCATCCTAGGGCCGCAGGGAGGAGAGGATAAGGGAGAAACATGGTGTACTTGGGAGCAGAGGGCATTGATCCTCTTCATGGGTTGCAGCTGTGACAACTGGATAAGAGGACGGACATGCATAGGGGCGAGTGCTGGAAACAATGTATGGAAATATCTCTGGTTTATTGGTCTTGAGTATGGCATCCTTCCCAGTGTGTGTTCTGATATCTGTGAACGTCTTCAAGCCCTTATCTTGCCTGGTTTGTGTTGTTTTTTACTCTTTATAATTTAAATGACATTTCCTCCTTCTTGTAACTGTTTATGTGGGAGTTTTTTGTCTCCATTCAAGGATAGTTGGAGCTTGGAAACAAAGTGAAGGAATAAAAGGGCTTTCACCTGTTTTTTGTAACTGTTTATTTTGTATCCCACTCTGGGTCATCACAGTTAATGTGCTGGCGTAAAAATGTGCTGGCCTGTCTTAGGCTTTATGAAAGCCTGGAGCTTTGAGTCAATCCCTCTCACTCAACCTAACCAACCTCACAAGGTTGTTGTGAGGAAAATAGGAGGCAGCAGTATTAGGTATGTTGGCAGCCTTGAATTGACTTTCTCTCTCAAAATCTAATATCACAGTTCCTGGATCATTTTTTATTAATTGGCTCCTGTTTTATATTGATTCTCTAGTTGATTGTAGCACATTATTGAGTTAATGGTTGCTTTATTCTGTGTTTGCACTGCACTAAGTTATAAGCATATAACAAGACTCGGTCTAGTGTGGCAGTTCAGGTGCTGAGCTAGAAACGGTGGATTTCAGTCCTCCCTCAAGCATAAAAACACGATAGATGACATTTTCTCAGTCCAGCCTACCTCACAGGGGTGTTGTTATAATAGCATTATGTGCACTTCCTCGAGTTTCAAAAACTAAAGGCGAGATATAAATCTAATTATAAACATCTAAAAAATAAAAGCTGCCACTTCGCTACCATTTATTTCTCTGATGGGCTTACGTTACCCTATAATCCGAAAAGGGGCTGAGAAAGACTGACTGACCTGAACACCTGGGTCTCCAGCTCCGAACCCCCCAAAATAGTCACTCCCTCTCCTCTAGGCCCATCCGTGGCTTTCCCTCAGCTAATAACCCCACTCCGGCCCTTCCCAGACCTTCAGAATGGAGACGCGCTCCAGCTTCTTTCATCTCTTCCCACCCCTGTCCGATCCTCTATCAACAACCAAGAGCAGAAAAGAATGGCCGCTGGGGTCGCCTCACTCACTTCCCCGCCAGGTCCTTGTGGGAGCCGCTGGAGCTCATGAGCTGGGTCAGCTCCTGCCTCACGGAAGCCGCCATCTTGCTCGCCCGTCCCTCACGGGTGGAAAGACAACACGGGCTGCTACAACGACGCTGCGTAACCACCGAGCGGGCCCGCCTAGAGCGGATGGGCGCTGATGTGTTTTTGTGTGTGTGTGTCTGTGTCTATATGTCTCTATCTTTTTTTTCTCCCTCTCCCCACCCGCTTCTCATCGCCCGGAAACGGCTCGCGACAGGTGGGCGGGCAGAACACCGGAAGTCGGCCGACCTTTGAGGAGGGAAGGCGGGAGAATGGAGCGGAGACGGGGGGGGGAGGCTAGGGGAGGTGGATGAGGCTCCGTAGGGGTGGCGCGACGTCGGTTGTCAAGGCGCCGTAGCCGGCTTATTATGGGATGCGGCGGCGTCGGAATGGCGCGAGGCGCGTGATTTTGAACCGACGCGGAGCCCTGACATCGGGCTCGGCTGCTGTGGGGTGGCCGGGCGGCCCCGCGCGGGAGCGAGCCCCGGCCCAGGCACGCGCCGGCGGAAAACAGACGGGAAGAGCGAACGGAGGAAGGAGCCAGCGAGGCCCCGGCAGGTGAGTTGGCGGTGGTGGTGGGCTTAACGGCGAGCGGCGAACGCCCTGACAGGACCTTGCCCAACGGGGCGTGTGTGTGGGTGTGTGTGTGGGGGAAACTGACGACGAGGGAGACTGCCTGGCCGAGCCTCCTGTGACCGCCGCCGCCTCCTCAGGGCGGGGACTGCCAGACGGAGCCGGGTTGGGAAGCGCTGTGGTTGGAACCGCAGTCGGTGTGCTGAGACCCGTCCGGACATCAAGGCGGTTCCGCCTGAGGTGAGGGGCGAGAGGCGGCCTTCGCTCCGTGGTGGTGGTGGGTGGGTGAGGAAAGAGGGAGAACTGGAAGGGGGCGGGAGGGTTTTCACCTTCGCCCTTTTAGCGACGATCTAATGCAGGGGTCTCCAACCGTGGCAACTTTAAACCTGGAGCGGGAGTTGGAAGTCCTCCAGGCTTAAAGTTGTCAAGGTTGGACACCCCTGATCTAATGGATGGACGGGCGAAATCTGATCTTCGGTGTTGCATTTTTTTTTTGGGGGGGGGGGAGAGAGAGAGAGAGAGCTCTTCAAATACTTTTGCCACTGCTGTAAAAGGAAGAAAACGAACAGAATATATAATCAGAATAGAGCTGGGAGGACCTTGGAGGTTTCATAGAATAAGTTGTTTCATAGAATAACAGTTGGATGGGACCTTGAAGGTCACCTAGTCCAACCCCCTGCTCAAGCAGGAGAGTCTATTCCAAATATTAACCTCTACCTAGGATCGAACTCACAGCCTCCTGATCTTCTAGTCCACCCCCCTGCTCAAGCAGGAGAACAAGTGTCCAGTCTCTTCTTAAAAGCCTCCAGTGATTTATTTTAATTTATTATTAGAATTTGTCAAACGAAAATGAGAACAAGAATAAAAGAGAATAAAAATATGACAGGGACGATAGGCACATTAGTTATGCGCTTATGCACCCCTCTACTAACCACTTAATAATGTAATTTAATTTACCTAGCTTCCCAAAACAAACTCCAAACATATGTCCAGGGCTGTGAAAATGATAATAACTTAGTTGGGAAGGTCTTTGCTTTGTGTGTGTGTGTGTGAAAGAGGAAGAAGGGAAGAAAAAGTTTAAAGTGCATTTTGTTTGCATGTATATGGTAGTGATACTTGCCTTGTCATTTTCTTTTTTGGGGGGGAGAGGGGGTGTCAGCCACCCTTACACCAAGTGCAGAAAAGGAATGAGAAAGGAAATCAAAGACTTGCTAGATAAGATGATTAGGTGCAGATAGATGTACATATTTCCACAGCTAAGGAAGAGAAAGCAGAAATGGTTGTATTGATTATTTTATTCAAAGAGGAGAATATGTTTAAGTATGTTTGGATATCACTGCTGGATTTTGTTGCTTTGGGGACAACATTCCCAAGTACTTTGTCAGTGCTTTGAAATGAGAAACCAAACAGAATATTTACCTAGCTTCCCAAAATAAACCCTGAACATGTCCTTGGCTGTGAAAATGATAATAACTTGTCTTTACTTTTTTTGTGAAAGAGGAAGAAGGGAAGAAAAAGTTTAAAATAAATTTTGTTTGCATGCGTACCGGCCCTGTCATTTTCCTTTTGGGATGGGTAGAATCAGCCACCTTATGCCAGGTGCAAAAAAGGTGTGAAAAAGGAAATCAAAGACTTGCTAGATAAGATGAATGTAAATTAAATGGATTGGGTGTGTTTTTGTGTGTCCTTGGTGCTGTCTGAGCTTAGTTGTTTGCTTGCAGACTTTATTACCAAATATAGAATGAGCAAGTAACATTAGCAAGCAAACAACCAAGATCAGAGAGCACCAAGAACTCCTCAGTTCAACCCAGAATATATACATATATTCTCTTTTGATGGGATCTATTTTGTTCCCTCTGGATTCATGCCAATGTAGGAAAAGGAATCAGGCTTTTATCCTATTTTAGGTGTAGGCAGTGGTATTCAGACTACTGATCTGATAACAACTGAAAATACAGTATATAGTAATCTTGGCATATACAAATTTTTGCTTGAAGTTTTTGGTCATATGATTGTTGCAGCCAATGGCTTGGCAAGATTATTTGTGCTGATGAGAACCTAGAATAGAGAAACCTAAATTTGCCCAGATGTTGAATTGCTGTAAATTGGCAGCAACTGGGAATTACATATTTATTGTTATTGTTATTCTTGTGCTTATCTACAAAATAACTTGAATGCATTCATGTGTTTAACATTTGTCATTCTACAGTGCCACTTTCATTTGACTATTAAGAGGTGTGCCAACTGCTTTTAGAAGCAGTGCCTGTCATTCAAAGAAACCCAAGGCTCCAATTCCTTCCGCAATTTCAAGTCTTCAGCTTTACTTCTGAGTAAATATGTATTATGTTAGTTCACTCAAGTCCTGTAATTCTTTGTTTCCTGTTTTGCTTTAGTTTGCTCTGCTGATTTGCTGATTCTTGAGAATTTTGCAGGTGACCCAAGTAAATATTTTCTGAGATGGTCTATACCAGGGGTCTCCAACCTTGGCTCCTGGAAGCCTGGCGGACTTCAACTCCCAGAGTTCCACAGCCAGCAAAGCTGGCTGTGGAATTCTGGGAGTTGAAGTCCGCCAGGCTTCCAGGAGCCAAGGTTGGAGACCCCTGGTCTATACAGTTGTCTATGGAGATTCTCGGTTATCCAGGTTGTGGTTGTCCCAAAGGTGCTTTTTTTCCAGGAGACAACTGGACTTTCCGGTTTTTCTTTGAAGACATTTTGCTTCTCATTCAAGAAGCTTCTTCAGTTCTGACTGGATTGGTGGGGAATGATTCAATCAGAGCCACAGAAGCTTCCTGGATGAGAAGCAAAACGTCTTCAAAGAAAAACCAGAAAGTCCAGTTGCCTCCTTAAAAAAAAAAGCACCTTTGGCACACAGTTGTTGTTTTCTCTAACTGCAGCACCTGCACTGTATTTTTGCTCTTGCAGTTCTGCACTACATTTTCAAGATCTTCCAAGTCAGTTTCTGTTAACATCAACCATCCGATGTCCCCCCCCCCCACTTCCTCTGCTCGCAGGGTTAAAAAACACTTTCCGTCCCATTTTTAACGCGAGCAACTGGACCCTGAGCGAGGATTACCCCTCCATCCGAGATGAAACGTTCATAGAAAATCCGCCACTTTTTCAATGGTGCAAACCACGGCAGCCTGTTAAGGTGCCGCGCGGGGACTGGGTGGGAGGCGGTCGATCCACCCGGTGGCGATGCCGGGCCGAGTCCCCCCTTCCTTGCCCTCCGCTTGCGCCTTGGTCTCGGGGCGCAGGTCCTCCGCTCTGCTCCGCTCGCCGTCAAGGCAGGTCCGGCAGGGCATCTTCCCCGGTCCTCCTTTCCTGGCGGTGGGAGGGCTTCCCTGGGCGGGCTCCGGGGCGGAGGCGAGCCCGGCGGGAGGAGGCCGGGGTTGTTGCGGAGCTGGGGCTGCCTGGGTGATGACGAAGTGAAAATGGCGGATCTTTCGAAATCCTATCCCGGCCCTTGACATTCCAGAAGCGGCAGCTCACCATCCCGAAGAGGCTCTGCCCGCTGGCTGCCAGAGGTCCTCCAGCTGGCTCTCCCCGCCAGCCGGTCAGACCCTGCCTGCCCGCCCACCCGGGAGCTGGCACCGACCAGCCTGGAAGGACTCGCGGCTGCCTCCCGGAGAGGGTGAGCAAAGGGTGCATCGAGGTGCGGGCAGCCCTGGCTGGAGCCGATCGAGCGGGGCCTTGCTTTGGATGCAGGTGTTGCGTCCCCCGAAGCGTCCTGGTTGTGCCGCTGAGAAAGGCATTGGGAGCTCCCGGGGCCTAATTTTCTTCCCGGGGGCCGATCGAGAGGTGTCCAGCTGTGTCACAGTTTACTGGGAGGATTAGGGCTGGCGGGGTTGGGGAGGGGGTGATGGTGGCATTTTTCTTCAGGAATCCAGCCTGGGGCTTGCTGGTTATTCTGGGTTGCCCGGGAAGTATTCTTCATCCTTTGCTGTACCAGGGTAGGGAAGAATATGAGTACTGAAAAGTGCTTGTGAGATACAAAAGGGTCTGAAAAACTAATTTCAGAGCTGCTCTTTCCCACATTAATGGGGGTGTTTCAAAAGTCATCTCTTTTAATTAGCACTTGTGAAAGCTTCCACCTGTGTTGAAGCTGTTCATATTTAAAATAACATTTTAAATATGAACAGCCAAACAGAGGTGGAAGCTTTCCCATGTGCTAAGAGATTAATTAGATTCATTAACTTTTGAAAAGTGAAGAAAGCTCAGCATAGCAATCAATAAATGAAACTGGTAAAATAAACATTATTAGGAAAAAAAAAAATAGGGTTTTCTTCTCTTTTTAATAGGAGGCTGTGGATGCCAAGGGTGATTTAGGACAGGTCCTATTCCTGGCAAAAATGCTGTAGATGAGTGATAATTATTCCACATAATGTCCCTGGGAAAAAAACATTTTTATTTAACAGCTCAATCCTAAGGTGCAGCAAATTAATCTCACTTTTGTTGTTTAACTTATTTCAGGGTAGAACCATTTTTCTATAAATCTGTAGCTCCTCCACCGCTTTGAACTTTGTAGTAGCTCTATTTTATAGCTCTTATTAAATATCTGATTCAATAAATAAATCTTATTAAATCTGATTAAACATTATAGGGTTGATTTTATATTTAAAATTTAAAACAATTAGAAATAATGTATTCAAATGATACATTAGAAACTAGCTCAATACTCGTGCTTTGCTATGAAACTTTGTGGTCAGGCTTAGTTTTGGGGGAGGAAAATAAGGGGAAAAAAATTCTGTCTCTGCCTACTAGCATCCATCGGTATTCATCTGGCTAGCTTCCTGTCAGTGTGTGAGAGAGTTGAGGGCTGTTTGGAAACTGAAACAGTATTTGCTATGTGAGCAAGGAGACTGGGCATGGCTTAGCTCAACTGTTCTGGATAGGTGGGGAGGGGGAGTAGAACTCCTTAGCATCAGAGCATGTTAATAATATACGAAATTCTAATGCTCTGATGGTCATTTTGAAAAATTCTTTCTTAGTGAGCACCTAGAAGCCAAGAGGGACATAAGTGCCAAATTTCAAGTTTGGAGGCTTTAGATGATGGAGTATTTATCTTTTTTGTTTTTAAAAGACATTGGCAGAAGTATAAGAGAACTGTATGTTTAGATTTTATATTGTATGCTATAAAATGGAAACCAACACTGCAGATTACTTTCCTGTTTTTGATATATGTTACATTCTTAAGTTAAATATTTTTACATTTTCAAAAACTATACAATCTGGTTTTTACCTCTACTATACCTTGCTATGCCTAAAATCTCAAAATTTATCTCAATTAGATTAGATTCTCAAGTAACAGTAAGATACAGTATATGTAATATTGGTCCAATGAACACTAGATTTCCAAGACTTTCTATCATTAGGAATCTACTCCTAAGTCCCAATTCTTTTTTAAAAGGCAATTTAATTGCCAAATATGTGAGATACAGTTCATGCTGTGACTTAGTTCTGATCATGGATTAAACAGAAACAAAGGGTTCCAAAACTCCCTAATGAAATATATCAATTAGTTCATCAGTGAAAATATGTTTTGTAAATAGTTGCTATCTTTAGGTAATTATGCTTTTTGCCCTCTTGTTTCACCTTTCTTCTGTCCTTATCCAGGTATGTGTTTTATGCAGTATCATAATATTCAAAACGTGGAAATTAGAATCCATGGAAGCTTATGATCAACTTTGTCTTTTAGACAAAGACTGGCTTTATTATGTTCACTACAAAAGGCTAGCATGGGTTATCTCTGGAAAGTTTTAATTTTGAGAAGAGAGCATAAAGTAGAGCAACTTCTATCTATTTCCTCTAAAACATACATATTTCTTTTTTCTTCAAAAAATGTTCAGGAATGCTACAAATATTAGATGTAGAATTGGAGAATCCAATTTTTTTACTTAACGGATTTTTTTCCAAGAAATTCTAAGTTCAGTCAGTTTACTGACACTAGCACTGCAAGTTTATGTTGAAAAAATGTTGCACATTTGAGTAGTCCAAAGAAGGATTTATCAGTAAATTCAAATTTTACCTAAGAGCAGTTGATATAAGCCTAATGATAGTATTAATTACAAATAATTCTCATCCAGTAATGACAAGTGAAAATTTTAATAAAACCTGCCTATAATCTTGGATTTCATGGCCTATAAATCTGAAATCAAAATATTTATTATAACAAAGTTAAATAAGGTCCCCATAAATGTAAAGGACTCATTAAACATGAAATAGTTGATGAGCTTATAGTTAAAATGTTAAAAAAAATGCTGAAGTCAAGCACATTGTTTTATGAATGACTAAACCACCAATCCTGTAGCCTGTTTTAATTATTAGTCATAAAATAATACAGTCATAAAGAACCTTTTTAATCAGTGACCCAAACTATTAGTATTTCATTAATGTATGAGAATACTTTGTAGATAAGCCTTTAATTATGCATGGGAATTTTATATAAATAGTTTGTTTGCTATTTATAATTAACTTTGAGGAACTAAATGTAACTTTTCATGTAGTGTTGATATCTAGGATAATGTTGCCTGAACAGAGAGGTTTCTATATGAAATATATTTTCTGATGAAATCTAGTTGTGGAAAAAATAACGTCCTTATTGATGGATGTTAAAGTGAATAGACATACAACTGACTGTTTTAATATGTACAATACATACCCACACATCTCAATTATACAATATTGTTGTATTTTCTCTAAGTCAAAAATTCTTACTGTGTATTCTCATACATAAGAATACACTCTCTACAAAAATCAGAGCTAAAAATAAGCACTCTTTAAAAACAAATATCCATTTGAACCCACCATAGCCAACTATTAGAATACCAACCTGTTCTTTTGTAATATTTTTTCCTTCATTTCCCACTCAGATCCTGAAGTCTGGTTTTGAAAAATGGGAGGGGTTTCCAGAAGATGGATAATTTTTACAGATTTTTTTTAAAAAAAATAGTATAGTAAACTTGTGAGTGATACATCCAGTTAAAAATGCACACCAGTTTTTGAATTTATGAGAACCAAGGAGTTATAAACAAAATAAGCTGCCGGTTTTCTTCTACGGTTAACAAATTATGGAATAATTCATTTAATATCTAAATATACTACCTGTCTATCTGCATGTAGTCCTTGAATCTCTTGCTCCAGATTATTATTATTATTATTATTATTATTATTATTATTGTTGTTGTTGTTGTTGTTGTTGTTGTTGTTGTTGTAGTTTCAGAGCCAACTGACTGTAGTTGCTGAAATTAATGACATGATTTTCTCCATTTTGATATAAACACTCAGTATTAAAAAAAAAAAGATTTAAGAGTTTTAAAACAAAAAAATCCTGAAACTCTCTAAAAAACTTCACTTTAAAAAGTCATGCCCTATTATCTGTACTCCTGTTCAGATCAGCATCTTGATGCTGAAACATGTAGCCATCAAAAAGTAGCCCATCCCTACCCTAGTTGATTGTAAATTGACTACTGTGGGCAATAAACTATTATTGGTGCTTGGTGAGTTACTCTCAATTCTTTACAGGGTCATAATTTTCATTTGAAAAATTATGGTCCTCACTTTGTTTCTCAGGTACCTCATTAAACCATGTATGTATATGAAATACATTTCTCTGTGAAAAGTGTACTTGAAGTGCTCTTGCAATAATTAGTGCTGTGATTCATATCTGAATATTAGTGATGCAATCTTTTAATACTAATTTAATAATTGATTGAACTTATGCGCCACCCAACTGCCAATAACTCTTGAGTGGCATTTTTTTTTTGAACACCTTTGCTTTTAAAAAGTGTCTCAGTCAGTATTTGACTATCACACAGCTAATAAAACTCCAGATTATTATAATGGTTTCCTGAACATTTATTTATTATTTCATCACATTTGTCTAGCCACATATCTGATACAGCTACTTTGGTCCACATACATAGTAACAATAAAAATATAGGAAACTGATTAAAACATTGTGAATTAATTTTTTTAAAGATAACAAATAAAACAACAAAGTGGTAGCAAAACATACAGAGTGCTTTCTATTTCTATGTCATAGAGCCATCTGGCATGCTCTACAGGTAGTCCTCAATTTACAACACTTTATTTAGTAACCTTTCAAAGTTACAACAGCACTGAAAAATGTGACTTACGACTGTTTTTCACAGGTATAGCCTTTGAAGCATCCCCATGATCATGTGATCAGAATTCAGATGCTTGGCAACTGGCTCTTGTTTATGGCCGTTGCTGTCTCCCAGGATCATGTGATCCCCTTTGGTGACCTTCTGATAAGAAAAGTCAATGGGGAAACCAGATTCACTGAGTAACCAGTGTTACTAACTTATCAGCTGTAGGGATTCGCTTAACAACTGTGGCAAGAAAAGTTGTAAAATGGGGCAAAAGTCACTTAACAAATGTCTCACTTAACAACAGAAATTTGGGGCTCAATTGTGGTCGTACTTGTACTCTGTCATGGGTTCCCCAAGCTAGTTGATCAACCCTTGTTTTATTGGCCTTCTGAAACAAGTTGGGGCGAGCCTCACCTTGTAGGGAAAAAAGTTTCACAGGTCATAGGCAGAGGCAGAAAAAGCTTTCCTCCTAGGCCCTGTCTTATACATTTCCTGACTGAAGGGACACACAACGTGCATCTCCTGCTGGACCTGATATGATGGATAGATGTTCCTAGGCAGACACATCCATTAAATAATGTGGCCCCATGTCATGTAGGCTTTAAAGATTATAACCAGCATTAAATTGGACCCAGAAAGAAACTGGCAACCAGTTCAGTTCTGGATCAGAGGTATAGCATGTGCAGTCCTAGGGCACACATCACTGTCAGTGTCTCAAAAATGCTTTTTCCAAAGGCACCTGGACTTTCTCAGATTCCTTTTCTTTCTTTTTTTTCTGAAATGTTTTGTTTCTTGTTCAAGAAGCTTCTTCAGTTCTAACTGAAACTGTTTCTAGATTCTAACTGAAAAAGCTTTGTGGAGGAGAAGCGAAATGTTTTCAAAGAAAAACCCAAGAAATCCACTTTGCCTTTTGGAAAAAGTACCTTTGGGACAACCATGACCTGGGTGATTGAGAATTTCCATAGATATAACTGCCAGGGTCTCCACATTTTGCACCAGCTGAAGTTTCTGGATTCTCTTGAAGGGGTAGCCCCATGCAGAGCGCATTATAGTAGTCCATTGGGAAATGGGCACACCTGGTGACAATATAAAGCTGCATAATGGCCTTCCTAGCCATGCCTGGAACCTGCTCTTTGAGCAGGAATTGTGAGTCCAGAAGGACCCCAGATTGCACTTTGTCTAGGGCAATGCAACCCCACTGAGAACCCCAAAGATCCAAATCTCCAAATCCAAAAGACCCTACAACCTAAAGCCCCTCAATCTTGCCAGATTCATCTGAAGCCTTTTGTTCCCCATTCAGGCCCCTTCTGCCTTCAGGCACTTTGTATCTATAATTGACCTTGACAAAAAAAAAATCAAAGGTGAAGGAAAATATCCTGACAGTATAGCATTTTCTCAATTTAGGATGGATCTGAAAATAACAAACATTGTTATCTTTTGCAGCTGCAGCACATGGTGCTGCACAATGATGTCTTTGGAGGTGCCCTGATGTGAAGCAACAGGAATTTAAAAGAAATTCAGGTAATTAGAAATACTTCTATTTCACAAAATCTCTTGTCAGCGCTGCATGGCACCAATGTCCTATTGAGACATAATGACAACATGTCAAGCATTTTGCACCCTCTCTACTTTCATCATAATATTGAGTTTAAATATGAATTCCCAACATTCTTTTCAATACTTTGCTTCTGTAAAGCTGGATAACAATAATACTGTAATACATATTTTGTTTAATAGAAATGGAGTTATAGTGCTGCTTTGGCTAGCCAGAGCCCTCCCTTCTTGCCCCAACCACATTTCTTCATGCAGCAATGGTGCCACTGGGAGGTTTTGAATAAATCTATAAATATTGTTGTACACAGGGGTCACTTTCAGAGAGTTCACTGTTGAAGAAGGGTGGGATAACTTATCCCTCTGTACTGTCATTTCCAACAAAAATCCTGCCAGCCCAGTGTTTTAGTATAATGAAAGCTTATGTTGTCAACAAAGGAGGTTATTTTAAAACAAATTAAATCCCATTTGGCTATAGTTTATATTTTGGTGAGTAATGGGTTAACCATCCTCTCCCTATGTAATAGAAAAACAAAGTATCTTCCAGTCACAAATATAAGTCATGCTTCTGCTAATGGGAATATTTGCAGCATTAAAGCATTATCCTGGAAGGGAGGAAGGCTCCCCCAGAATGGCTGAAGCTGAAAAAGATCTTGTTGATTATTCAGTATATTTATGACTAATAAGTGATTAGAACTGGGAGTATTCTGATTTGCAGCCCAAGCTCCTGGTTTCTGAGGTGTAATAATCCTTTCAATATAATTAGTAACTATTCTTATTAGCTAATAGATTTGTATGTATGGGGGAAGGGATGCTAATGATATATTTATCCACAGTTGCTAATATATAACTTCCACAATTATATAGCTATCCAGCTATGACACACCTGATGTTTCAAGTTATATAGTTTGGTGGAACGTAAAAATTGGACCTTTTTTTAAAAAAATATCACTGCAGTGGCTTCCGTTGAACCTACTACCATCAACGTCTGCAAAATGGAGGTTGTGTCAGCAGAAGTGAATAGCTTGCTCCCCGAAGAGATCATGGACACAGGTATAACATTGGAGGAAGATGAAAACATCGAAGCTGTAATTGTGGGTGACCATATTCCTATGGAAACAGAACTGGAGGGACTAACAAATGTAAGCCCCGCTGATGATCATGCTACTACTGGCACACCATCGGTCACTACGGAATCTGTCACATTGCCCAGCAATTGTGTTAGCCCCATTACTGGCAATTCTGCCTTTGTAAAATCTGATGCCAGTGTGATTGCACAACCTTCTTTTCAAAGTGGCCTCCAAAAACTAGGCACCCAGACTCCCGTCTCTCTACCAGCCAATCAAATTATTCTTAACAAAGCAACGGACTTGAAAATTGGTAAACAGGCCATAAAGCAGGAAGGTCAAAAACTCATAGTAACAACTCTGGGCAAGCCCGGACAACCCATTGTCTTAGCGCTACCCCACAACCAGCTGTCACAGTCTCAGAAGACCACATCGCAATTACAAGCAAGCGACTCCAAAGTTCCAGCCCAGCAGTTCAAGGTGGTCACAATTGGCGGAAGATCAGAGGTGAAACCCGTCATTGGTGTCTCTACCTTGGCTCCAGGGTGCCAGCTGGTAAATACAGCAAACCAGTCATCCGTACTGCAGTCCCAGCAATTAAAAGCAGTGCAGGTAAGAAGGATTTTTATCAATTATTCCCATTGCAATAAAATTGATGTACCATTGGGAATTCCCTTTGGTGGCAGCCATTGGTCTGGAGGACAGCTGGCCAGATTAAAAAAACCCAACTCAATAAATGTCTAAAAAAGCAAGTTCGAAACCAAGGATGTTAAAAGACAGTGGAGAGTATGAATAATTTTAAATAATAAACCAACTTGTCCTTCGAGATGAGGTTGTAGCAGCACATATCAGAAGGTGTTTGCTCAAAATTACCAAACTTTTGGAAACTTGACTTTTCCCCAGGACTTGATTTTGTTGAGGGGGTCAGCCTCTTTCAGGATTCATCTTGAATGTTTCCTCTGGGACATATCCCTACTCTTTCCTTATTTTGGTTTCTGTTGTTTTTAATGTTGCATGCTATCTAGAGACTTACTGAGTTGATCAGTTCTCCAGAGTCAACCGATCAATCAGATGATTAGTAGAAGTGAAAATTGGTGGTTTGGAGACCAGCCTTAAGATTGGTCTTGTTCAGGTCTAGTGAAGAACAAAAGTACACACTGTGTGAAGAAAAATGTGGAAAGGAATGGCAACTATGTATAGGCAAGCATATAAACATAAGCAAAAATTTAAACCTCAGTTTAGCAGTGATTCGTGAGGGTAAGTATAAGCTCAAGAACTGTAAGTCTTCATGTCTATGTCTGAAAAATACTCCTTTGTTTCTGGCCTATTATGAAAAAGAAAAAAAATGATTAATCTATATTTGTTTTTGCTTTTCACAATAGGCCAAAACCAAAGGAATATTCTTCAGACAGGCATGAAGACTTACAGTTCTTGCGCTTATAATTACCCCCACAAATCACTGCTAAACTGAGGTTTAAATTTTTGCTTATGTTTATGTGCTTGTATATACAGTTTTCATTCTTTTTCACATTTTCTTTACCCAGTGTGTACTTTCAGCTTTTTTGCTTTTAATCCAGTTTGAGAAGATTCTTATTCATAATAAAAGGATATACATGTGGTGAACCAATGTATGAATCTATTAACTGAGTCATTTATTTTGCCTCCCATACCTCTATTACACTCCTAATCCACCCCACCCACCCCCATCTGCATATACAGGTAGTCCTCAACTTACAACAATTCTTTTAGTGGCCATTTAAAGTTACAACGGCACTGGGAAAAAAGTGACTGGTGGCCTTTTTTCACACTCCCTACCTTTGTAGCATCCCCATGATTATGTGATCAAAATTCAAATGCTTGGCAACTGTTGCATACTTACCTGTATTATGCAATCTGCATTCAAATTATAATTGCCTTGGGCCAAGAATTCTCCCTTTCTTAAACTCTGCAAAGAACTAGGACTATTTAGGCCAGGATAGTGAACCTATGGCATGCATGCCAGAGGTGGCACACAGAGCCCTCTCGGCATGCGAGCAGTTACCCCAGCTCAGCTGGTCTTTGGGACTCTGCCACGCATGCATGGGGTGGGATGCATGCACAGGGGTTGCGCACGCATGAAAGGGGGGGTGCATGCACGGGGCACACACGCGTTGCATTTTGGGGATGCGCATGCATGTGTGAACTTTGGGCACTTGGTGCTGAAAAGCTTAGCCATCACTGATTTAGGCCATGTTTGGCCAATCTTTTGGCTTCGTCTGGGCTGCATTAAGTAAAAAGGAATGTCTTGGGCTGCATGTAAAACATATAATATGCACAATGTATAGAAATAACATCTTGCGGGGTCTCAGCACTAGCTGTTCAGGGCCGCATGCAGCTCATGGGTTGTGGGTTGGACATTCCTGATTTAGGCTACAGCCATTCCTCACTTGCTGGATTCTTTCCCAGTACAGGTAGTCCTCAACTTATAACAATATTTGTTGTATTTAATGTGATATTCTTTTACTTTTGTTTTTTTGGGTGTGTGTGTGTGTGTGTTTTGGCGGAGTTGGGCCAGGGGTGATTCTCCCTTACTTCTGATTGGTCAGTGATTTGCAATGATTGGATTTCATTGGATTTCTCATTGTTTTTTTAGATTGCTAAGAAAACCAGGACACCAACTTCAGCCCCCGTGATAGCGAAACTCATCATCACCAAACCAATCAATAGCAAAGCAGTTTCAGGACAGACAACTCAAGTATCACCAGTCATTGCAGGTTTATATCTAAATATATATATATATCTTAATGGCTTTTTTCATGTCGTAATATTTACCCAGGGAGTAACAAATGAACGGGAAATATAAAGTGACATTTGATGGATTTTAATTTCCCAGTTTTCCATTGGATTTTCCATTCTTGGTTTTTTTAAATTTTTCAAAACAATGTTTTACCTATAAGCATTGGGGGGATATTAGTGTCAGTGTTCCAAGGAAATGCTCAAAACAATTCAGAACCCTGAGACAAAATCCATCAAGGTAAGAATTTATTAGAGAAGTCATCCTGGCACATCTGGGGAAAACCCAAAAACCTGAATCTGAGATCCCACGTTTTCCCCCACCCGCTTTAAACTCAACCCCTGCCCTGTTCAATAACAAACACATCAAAAGCTCCAAATCAATCTGGATTCTCTGTTGCTGCCAAACTTTGGTCTCTCCCCTTCCATAACAGACATGGAAAGCCCCCAAACAGCTTTCTGTTTTCCAGATATTTATGGTGCATCTTTTGCTGCAGGTGGGGGGAGTTTGGGAGTTGGTCCCTCCCTTTGGAGGGTACCCAGATTAGGGGAACCAGCGCTAGAAGTGATGCTGTTCAGATATAGTGGGATGATGAATTCTAGAATTCCCAACTAATGCAACCAACGGCTCTGCTGACTGGGAATTCTGGGAGTTGTCATCCAAACAATAATACATCCTGTATTGTGTTATTTTGAGGAAAGTTGCTCTAAATGCAGTGTTTTTGTCAACTTTAGTTACTTGGGTGGACTTCAACTCTGGATTCTGGAAATTGAAGTTCAACCATCTTAAAGTCGCCACGGTTGAGAAACACTTAATTTAGAACATCATTCAGTGTAAAAGGGAGTGGGATTTTTAAGCTCTTGATTTATTTTATGGTTTAAATAAACTTTCTTCTAAGCACAGGTGTTTTGAATGGCAGCCATAAAAAGGACTGTTCTTTAGCCAAGTAGAAAGAATATAAAAGTTTATCAACTTATTTAGTTTAGTTTAGTTTTAGTTTACTTTATTGTCATTGCACCTCGTACAACAAAATCAAAGACCATCTTCAGTGTACATCATAACCATGACCATGAAAGTAAACACACACATCCTTCACCCTCCACACATTGAACCAAAAACCCCCGACACCACACCAACACTGCACTGTACAGCAGAATTCAAAAGAGCTACTGCCCTGGGATAGAACTTGTTTTTCAACCTGTATGTCCTTGTTTTTATTACTCTGTACTGTCTGCCAGATTGTAATAGTTCAAAAAAGGGCTCCCAGGATGAGATGGATCTTTGAGAATGTTATCTCTAGAAGTTTGGATCTTGGACTGATTACATGGGAAGACATGCAATCATCTTACCGTGTGCTAAATATAGAAAGTTTGCTAGTTTTATGAATATGTAATAAAGTGCAGAAATGCTCTCTTGCTTGGTTTTGAATTATGCTGTCATTCCATTTGGAATTATTCACAGGTTTTGTTGCTAAGAAATCAATATATTGATCATACTTATTATTTCAAGCATTCCTGCCCCATTTCAGCATACTTATTTTTCTATTAGAGCAAAAGATCAATCTTTTCTTAGGAAATCTTTTTTTTTCAGTGCAACAATGTTTGGAATTATTTACTTTTTTTTCTTTTGTCCAAAGGGGAAAAAGTCATATTAATTCTTATAATCAAGATTAATTACTTCTCTTTCTTACTACAAAGGAATTATGGGGCAAACATTTGCAGATTCAGTTACAAAATGTACATAGGAGGGGTGGACTACAGAGGAAAGGGAGTTAAATTCTGGTATAAATTTATCTTGAATATTTTAATTTATTAAATTTGTATACCACCTATCTCACTGATTGGGGTGAGTCTGGGCATTATTTGATCAGATTTAATAAAAAAAATTATTTGTCTTTTGTTTTATGTTATTTATTTATTTATTCATTTAATTAATTAATTTATATTGCCGCCTATTCGGCCATGGCAACTTGAGGTGGCTTATACAATGTAAAACCACATTTAAAACAAAAAATAAAAAAAACTAACAAAAATAATCAAATAAATTAGTAAAGTACAATAGAACAAAATTTGGAAAAAATTCAAAACCAACTCCCCCACCCCCACCCCCCACCCCGACAACAGTAGATCACACTAGCCATTTGATGGGCTCTATCCCTCTCTGGGTTCCCCAGGCCTGCTGGCAAAACCAGATCTTCAGCGCTTCCAGAAGAGTGCTAGAGCGGGGGCCATTCTAATCTCTGGGGGAATGATGTTCCAGAGAGACGGAGCCACCATGGAGAAGGCCCTTCTTCTGGGTCCTACCAGGTGTATCTTGCTCAGGGGTGGGACCCACAACATTCCCTGCCCCCTTACTTCTAATGGTTTGGGTAGACATGACCGGCAAGAGACGTTCCCTCAAATAACCCGGACCCAAGCCATGAAGGGCTTTAAAGGTAACAACCAGCACCTTGAATTGCACCTGGAAGCAAATTGACAACCAATGCAGCTCCTGCAGGAGAAGTGACACATGTGCATACCGGGGTCTGAACAAAACCATGTGGGCTGCTGCATTTTGCACCAACTGGAGCTTCCAGATGCTCTTCAAGAGCAGCCCCATGTAGAGCATGTTGCAATAATTAAGACGGGAAGTGACCAGGGCATGGGTGACTGTGAGTAGGGACCATTGGTCCAGGAAAGGGCATAACTGATGCACAACCTGGAGTTGCGCAAAGGCCCTCCTGGCCACAATCACCATCTGCACTTTGAACAGGAGTTGTGAGTCCAGGAAAACCCCTAGATTATGCACAGAGTCTGCTTGGGGTAGTGCCACCCCATCCAAGACTAAAGGTGGTGATTCTCCTGAGCCAAGGAACCCCAAACCTGGAGCCACTTGGTCTTGCAACGCTTTAGTTTCAACCCTTTTATGGTGTTTAACAAATACTTGAAACCAGAATCAAAATTGTATCAGCATTTTGGGGTTATACTAAGATTTTTAAGTGACGACCATTTTTTTTATTGCCAAAGTACTGTTTTTTTTAAAAAAAATAAAGTAGTAGGTAAGCTATTCAAGAGAGAGAAATAATTCAGTGAAGTATGTAATATATTTTATTGTGCCACAAAACATGAAAATTGCAGCAGGTTAAATTTAAATTGTATGTTTATTTTTAAAGTTAAGTGGTCTGCTTTTAAAAGCCAATTCTCTAGCTCATAGAAAGTGCTTATAATGCCTTTACCACAAAATCATGCACTTTATCAACTGAGAAGATGGGTAAGATTATATCTCAATTTTGTTTTTGTTTTTACAGGTAGAGTTCTTACACAGACTGCTCCGGGGACACCCCCCAAAACTGTAACTATATCTGAAAGTGGAGTTATTGGGACAACTTTAAGTTCTACAATACAAGAGGCACCAAATAAGATAGCAATCTCCCCTTTGAAATCCCCAAGTAAGGTAAACTTAACATTTCAATTGCTTATGTATATATTGAATGTCAGTCTCCAGTTTTCACATTTGAGACATATTGCTAAAATATTCGACAGTCCATTCTCCCGTTTGCACAAATGGATTGGTATGAAAATGATTGGAATGGATTGGTACGTTCCACTTAAAATAAGTTAGTCTGATTTTGAAGTGGACTTCCTAAAGGGTCCCAGCGGTTTTCAGCTGTTTTAGAATCATCTGCTCTCTTGGCATCCTTCTACCATGGGAATTTGTGCTAAAGGGAAACTCAAAAATCCTCCAAATAAAAATGAGTATGAGAGAAAATATCATTTGAATCAGTGAAGGAATGTAGATACAGGTAGTCCTTGACTTAAAATAATTCATTTAGTAACCATTCGAAGTTACAACGGCACTGAAAAAAGTGACTTATGACCACTTTACAATTGTTGCAGCAGCCCCAGGGTCACATGATGAAAATCCAGATGCTTTGCACCTGATTCATATTTATGACGGTCCCCGTGTCCCAAAGTCATGTGATCACTTTTGCAACCTTCTGACAAAGTCAGCAGGGAAGCCAGATTCACTTAACAACCATGTTACTAACCTAACAACCGTAGCGATTCACTTAACAACTGTCTCGCTTAACCTCAGAACTTTTGGACTCAATTGTGGGTTGTAAGTCGAGGACTATTTGTACATTAATACAGCTGTGCAAACTCTGGATTTGACAGACTTGTAGCTGCCACTGCCCCCACCCCTCCCACTGCCTCCTTTCTTTTTTCTCTCCCTAGTTGATAATAGGTTTACTTTTTTCCAAAATGGAGTAAAACAGCCCCAATGCCTTTTGGGTCCCCCTTGCTCATTATGCCTACCCATGTTGTGGAAAGTCTTGACCTCTTGCGCATTTGCAATGTTACATATTTTGAAGTTGGGATTCTGTACTTGTGTGATCCTGTTAAGCAGCTAACGATGGTGTCGGTCGCCTCGCAGCCTCCAAGCTCCCCACAGAAAACAGTCAGTGTTCCTCTAAACGTAGCCCTGGGCCAGCAGATTCTCGCAGTGCAGCATTCAACGCCCTCTTCCCCGGGAAAAGCTGTAGCTAACAATACAACTGCTCAGGTACACACTAATCTGAGTCCTGTTCTGAAAGCCTGTTCTTCAGATTGTGATTTGCAGAATTGCATAGCTTCAGACACAATTGATCTCCCTCCCTCCCTTGAAAAGAAGGACTAGGGGTGACATGTAGCAGTGTTCCAAAATCTCAGGGGCTGCCACAAGAAAGAGGGGGGGGGGGGGTCAAGCTATTCTCCAAAGCACCTGAACATAGGACAAGAAGCAATGGAGGGAAATTATTGAAGGAGAGAAACCTAGAACTAAGGAGAAATTTCCTGACAGTGGGAACGATCAATCAGTGGAACAACTTGCCTCCAGAAGCTGTAAATGCTCCAGTACTGGAAGTTTTAAAGAAAAGATTAGAAAACCATTTGTCTGGTTTCCTGCCTAAGCAGGGGGTTAGACTAGAAGAGCTCCAAGGTCCCTTCCAACTCTTCTCTTCTCCTCTCTTCTCTTCTCTTCTTCCTTTTTCCCTTTCCTTTCCTTTCCTTTCCTTTCTAGTTGAAATTAAAACACTGCTGAAAGGAAATAGCTTAAAGCCAATGCAGAATAAACTCTACTATACCCAGCAATTAGCTTCTGGCCTAATCATGAACGGTGTGATAGCACTGTAGTCTCTGACCTGAGGAGAATTGTGCTGATTCTCATTAGAAATGAAGAATTGGCTTGCCAGCAATCTCAAAGATAATTTTATATCGTTTCAACAGGCTGTGAAATCTGCAGTACAGACCCTCACTGTTGGGGGAGTGGGTACTTCTCAATTTAAGACGATCATTCCCTTGACAACGGCACCCAATGTTCAGCAGATTCAGGTACCTGGAAGCAAATTCCATTATGTCCGGCTTGTAACTGCCACAACTGCCAGTAGTACAGCACAACCAGCTAATCAGAATCCCAGCACCAGCACTGCAACCCTGCAGCAAGGTTAGCAAAGCCTTTATTTGAATACATTTTGTGATAATTGGAAGGTGCTTAAGAAAAACGCAAGTAGGAAGCTGCAAAGGAAGTTTGATGAGATTGGCAAATTGGAGCAGATGCGTTATGCAAGTTGAAATCCTACTGCTTAGCTGGAAATGGTTGTGTATTTTTAAAATAGTGTTAAGATTGATTTATGGTTGAAATATGATTATTTGATATTGATCCTTGCTTAGTTGGAGAATGCCACTTAATTATGACCACAGCTTGCTCCTCTTACTCACAAGATCAGCTTTGCTTCAGAATTCTTGGAGGTGCTTTAGAATTACAGTAATGTTTGTTGCATTATTTTTCATGGCTTCTGTTAGATAATAGCCAACCAGGTAATAAAGACCTGATGTTTATGTTCACTTTTATTTCAAGTTCTGAAATATTTTCTTTTAAAAATGGGTATAAAGCTTTATTGATTAATTACATAATTCTACTTCATGCCATTACCTCACTTTCAGTTAATAGGTTTGCAAGTGGGGTTTTCATCAGAACACTGCAGGGCCCAGTGATCTCCCCACCTGCTTGCTTCATTTTGCTTCCACTTTCCCATTCTCCCCATTACTGATCATTTCGTGGCTCCTGGACACATTTTTGCCTTCATTGGAATTGGGGGGAGGGGGGGATTTGAGGGAGGAAGTTCCCTATGTAAGTCGTGTCTGAAATCTCGATGTTTTTGCATATCTTGGAACGCTCTTAAGCCTGCTTGTGAATTGTTGGCAGGCTCCGTAGGAAAAAAAAACCTTGCAGTGTAGAGTGCTTCCAAGCACTCCACACATTCCTATGTGCCAAGGGTCTCCAACCTTGGCAACTTTAATACTTGTGGACTCGAACACCCTGAATTCTTCACCTAGCCATGCTGGGTGGGGGAATTGTGGGAGCTGAAGTCCAGAAATCTTTAAAAGTTGCCAAGTTTGGAGAGTCCTGTTATGCACCACTGCAACAGTCTCTCCCCACCCTATCTCTTGCTGAACTTTTCCCTCTAGGACACCTTTGTTATTTAATTGTGTTGAAGATCTCCCTCTTGGACAGGGGTGTCAAAGACGATTTCATTGAGGGCCAGATCAGGGTTGGGTTTGATCTTGGGGGGTCAGGGTGGGTGTGAGCAGCTCGACCTCACTCGTGTCGGGGCGCCTTTGGCAGCCCGAGCACTCTGCCACGCGAAAACGGGATCCTAAGCTCTGTTTTCAGTTGTGACGGCCTCCTATAACCCAATGCCAGCGAAAATGGAGCTTGGGAGGTCCGTGCGCAGTCTCCCGAGCTCCGTTTTCATTGGCAGAGGCATCGCAGGCCGGTCCTTCGCTGTTTCCAGGGCGGCCCCACGGCCAGATCTAAGCACACCCCTGCTCTAGGATGTTCTCTTATCCTATTTTAAAATTCTCATGCCGCCTTTATACCACTAAGCCTGCTAGTAAAGGTAGTCCTCGACTTACAACATTTTGCTTAGTGACCATTTGAAGTTACAACGGCCCTGAAAAAAGGGGAGTTCTGACCACTTTTGCAGTGTCCTGGGGTCACGTGATCCCCTTTGACGACCTTTGACAAGGGGAAACCAGATTCACCTAACAACCGGGTTGGTAATTGAACAACTGCATGGGTTCGTTTAACAAATGTGGCAAGAAAAGTCGCAAAATGGGCCAAAACTCACTTGACAAATTTCTCATGTTGAGTTCAATTGTGGTTGTAAGTCGAGGACTATCTGTATAATCGTAGCAACATAAGTAATACTTCTTGGGAAGGAAAATTGATAACCCTGAAAACAGCTCAGAGCTGCTTTGAGCTATTTTTGACATTAAAGTTACCCAAATAAATAGAATGCATATATATGCTATTGTGGAAATTATATTACTACCTTCAAAATGCTTACGTGTGCCATGTTCTTATTTTGTTTCCCCGACATTAGATTTCTAAACGAAATTTTATCTGGCTTTTATAACAAGCATTTTTGCAATTCATGACATTTTTCTGCATCTATTTATATATGGACAGGAGGATATGACATGCTGGGTAGCATATCTTGCTGAATATGACATAGCTCAAGATAGATCTGCCAGCTTCCCTTCTAATAGAGGAGAATGAGGGATGACTGGCGAATTAAGGAAGCGTCCGATCCTTTTCTTAACGTCTTCGTCTAGCAAGTTGCCTGTTGTATCTGATGCAATTTCTTTTCAACAGCCAAACCAGTGGTGGTGAATGCAACCCCCGTACGGATGTCTGTTCCAATTATCCCAGCAACGCAGACAGTCAAACAAGTAAGTTCCACATACACTGGCTTCATATGAATCCCTAGTTTTTTTCACAGAAACTTTCAGTTCATTCAACTCTGACTATCCTTACAAAGTTATTTGTTGCAAAAGATTACACTTTGGTGCACAAGAAAGATATACTGAATATTTCCTTCCTTGCAGGTGGCCCCCAAGCCAATGAACACAACTTCCCAGATAGTTACCACAAGCCAGCCACAACAGAGACTCATTATGCCTGCCACACCACTGCCACAAATCCAACCCAACCTCACCAACCTTCCCCCTGGCACTGTCCTGGCCCCTGCCCATGGCACAGGAAACGTGGGATATGCATTTCTCCCAGCTCAGTATGTTACCCAGGTATGAGATTATGAGAAGGAATTTACAAATATAATATATAGTGTTTGTAACTAGTACTCTTGGAGGAGAAGCTAGAGCAGGAGTGTCAAACTCATGTCGTCATGGTGGCATCATGTGCAATATTGGGACTTTTTTCCCCTTCGCTAAACTGGGCATGGGCGTGGCCAGTGCCTGATGCATCTGGGCCACAGGCCAAGAATTTGACAGCCCTGAGCTAGAGAGTTTGTATATTTGGTAGTTGGAGGCAGTTGCTCAGCCTTCTGAACCTTTTCAGTATGCTGGCTAGGGAATTCTGGGAATTGAAGTCTACACATCTTAAAGTTACTGCAATGAGAAACGTCGGTTTAAAGGATGTGATTTCTAACTGCTGCGAGAAATGATTCGTCAGTAAGGTTAAACCTTAGAAAAAAAATCTTCAGTTATTTTCTCCATTTTAAAAGTTGAGATTAAACATTGTAGAATATATGAAGCAGTTATCTGCTTAACGGAGCCTAGAATTTGTCCCTCTTGCTCTCCTGAGAAGAGGGAATGTCCTTTATTCCCTAAAATCCAGGGGGGAGGGGGAGAAATTCTGAACAAAGCTGTAAGAAATGAAGTGTGATGTAATGTAATTTAGATGGCTAAGCAGAATGTATTTTTGCAGTGTCCCATTTAGAGCAACTCAGCTTGGCAATATTTAAAGCCAAGTGCGGGCAAGAAAGAAGAGCAGCTCTTCTTCCACACTGTCTCCGTAGCCCGTGCATTCTTCAGATGAGTGGGCCTCACCTCCCAGAATTCCCCAACCAACCTTCTAAGGGTTTTGAGTGTTGAAATCCATAATTTGGAGAACAGCCAGCTGGTGTAAAAGGGGAAAAAAGGTTATGATAGCAGAATACTTTTATGGAAAGCATAAGGTACGAACAGGGAAAATTGGGTTCACAAGCTCGATTTGGATTACATTTTTCCCTTCAACTCTAATGTTGTCCAGTATTTATTATACATTCTGAATGAATACTTGAGTCAGCTTTATTTTGTTCTTAAGATGCTTATTCATTCTGATGTTACCTAGCCTTAAATGTATTGAGGGGGCAATGGCGGTATTGTAAAATGAGTTTCAAAAGAGCTGAAAAGAAATGTTTTATTGAAGTCCACTAAGGGCAATAAGGGGCCCAAAGCAAATTTTGAAGCTGCAGAGAATTATAAGCTAAGAGTGCTTTAGACCAGGGGTCTCCAACCTTGGCAACTTTAAGACTTGTGGACTTCAACTCCCAGAATTCTTCAGCCGGCTAAACTTTAAACAGCACACAGTGCAAATCAACATAACATTTTTTTATGTACCTGTAGTTGAGCAGGCTGTTATTTTTAAGTGACATCTGGTAAATTAGCCTATCTCTTTTTTCACTTTAAGCTTTTATTCATAATCAAAATTGCAACTGAAATAACAAGAGATTAAGCTATCCTTATACGTATACTAAATTTGAAGATATTGTTCAGGACAAAGTTTCTATTGTTTAAAAATACCAGTGTTCTAAATATGGGAAAAGAAGGGTGTGGGATTAATGCAGCTATTTATGAAAAATCCTCACCTACAAGCAGCATGTCTTGCATTAACTGTGTGTATGTGTTTTTTAAGCTGCAGCAGCCATCTTGTGTCTCCATAGCGAGCAATACTAGTCTTAGTGGGACATCAAGTATCCAGACCCAAGCCCGGCTTCCATTCAATGGGTGGGTATTGTCTGCATAAATTATGCAACATGCATGCCACATGGAAGGAGATGAAATTGGGAAAAGTATTTAATGTTCAGCCAATAAAAAACAGCTGCTGCAGTCATAGTGCCTTGTCTACGTACACTAGATATTGAAGATTGTCCTTCTTTGCTTTGCATACAGCTTGGCTACCTGATTGTGTGTTATTGATTTGGTTACTTCATCCCAGAGTCACAAGACAGAAAAACAAAATTGAAAACAGACTGTTAAAAAGAGATAAACATAGAGATAGGATCTTACAAATATTAGAATGTAACCTTGCAGCCATCTGTTAGGCTTGGCCTTTATACAGAAGAATTCAATAAAAGAAAAGCCAGTCCAGGAAGATGGCCTATCTGGAATTGTCTTTCCCTGTTCCTTAGAAAAAGGGGCAATTTTGTAATTGCCACCTGGATAAGTTTGTTTTTAGAGTATGTACACGCATATGACTTCCAAAAGAGCTCACCTGTGAATTTTGGATTGTTGCTAATGTGGGCATACTTGCTTAAGTGGACAACAATGATTCGTGTGGAAATTTGGGCCCTGTTGCCAGGTGACAGCTTGTTACTCATTGGAATGGATAGATGACCAGCTGCACATGATTCTCATCTGAAGATGGGTCTGGAAGGAACCCAAGAGAAAAGCCACAGCAGACAGGCTCTGCTTCTTTCAATGTCTTAGACAATTTGTTTCTCATAATATATCAATGTTGTACTTTTGAAATGATACTGTGAGTCACACTTCTGTCCTCTGATTGTGGAACCTGTTGAGTTGACTTGAGCAGGCTAAGTTGTGAAGGGATGTTACGTTGTTCAGATGAAAAGAATAGAAATGAATAGAATAAATAGAATTCTATATTGGGCAAGTGTGATTGGACACATAAGGAATTTGTCTTGGTGCAAATGCTCTCAGTGTACATAAAAGAAAAGATGCATTTGTCAAGAATCATAAGACAATTCAGAAATGTCATATTCTTCTGGGAAACAAAATGGGTCTTCACTCCATCCCATTAGCTTGTCTCGCTTATTCAGGCAGGGAAGGTGTGCTGCTTGCAATGTCCTACCTGACAATGAATACTTCAGTTTCAACCATAACAACACAAGAGCAAACAATAGATACAAACTCAAGGTTAATTGCACCAAACTTGATTGCAGGAAATAAGACTTCAGCAACAGAGTGGTCAATGTCTGGAATAATCCACCTGACTCTGTGGTTTCTTCCCCAAACCCCAAAAACTTTAACCTTAGACTGTCTACTATTGACCTCACCCCTTTCCTAAGAGGTCTGTAGGGAGCGTGCATAAGCGCACCAATGTGCCTACCGTCCCTGTCCTATTGTTTCTTTTTATTTTTCTTATATGTATTCATATATTCATAACTATGTTTTTACTTATATCTATTATCTTGTAAGCAATTGACAAACCAAATAAAATAAATAAAATAAAAATAAACCTTGTCAGTCAAGGTATTTTGTCTGGCAGGATCTAGGAAGAGAGCCCTTCTCTGCTGTTGCTCTTGAAGACCCACACTCTTTTAGCCTTCTGCAAAGGGATCAAAATTTGGTTCTGTGGCCTTGGATGGGTGGACCACAAAACCATGGGATGGACTAGCCCCATGAGAACCCCTTCCTTGCCTGTAATAACCAGGATTAAATGGCCATTTCAGAAGTTTATAATGTCATTATTCTATTCTATTCTATTCATTCATTCATTTATTTATTTATTTTAATCCTAACTTAATTTTAATGTTAATTTTTCTACAAGTCATTAATTGATTATATTATGGGCCCAGAGGCCCATTTGAGGCTGATTGGTGGTTTAGAAACATGAAACATAAATAAATAAAATGATATTGAAATCTGTCTTCTAGAATAATTTCGTCTGAATCTGCAAACCGTCCAAGAAAGCCCTGCAATTGTACAAAGTCACTCTGTCTTAAGCTGTGAGTATTATACACATAGCCTCCAGGGAGGGGCCATTCAGCGTCCACGTTTATTTTGCTTCCCGAGTTGGTTTATTGTCCTAAATTGTTCACCTCTACTATCTGCTCTGTGCATACACGCATTTGGAAGAGGCCCCACCTCTTCCTCCTCCTCAGTCATCTCTGACTCCAAAGGCAACTGCCTCTCGGGCTGGGAAATGGTGGACGGCCTGGCTCTATCTTTGTGTCCAATGCTTTGCTGTATATTAGAAGAAAACCTGGAAGAACGAAAATCACATTTTCCCCAGGGATTCCACTTTAAAAATTATTCTGAACAAATCTACTGAAATGATACTGTCCATTTGCATGATTAGAACAGGTCTCTGGGCAGTGATCTGTAGCTCAATGATTTGGACTTGGGAGAAGACCAACAGTAAACTTGGGCTTGCAGAAAACGGAGTACAAGCAACATTACTTTTTCTGATATCCACAGGTTATTCCCAGGATGAATTCATGGCTGCTAAACTGAAAGAAATTCACTTTTTCCTTCAGGAGCAGTCCATGCTAGTTTATTTCCTTATTTTTGTACTGATTTAATCAATTTTCTAAATCTGATCACTCACCTAAGTGTTTCTGGGTAGCTATCAAAATGTTATAAACAATAAGATAGATAATGCTATATCATATCTCAAAATGGACACATCTAACATTCCAGTCTGCATGCCTGGGAAGACTCAGGTTTTTAATGCCTTACAAAATTCTAGCAAGGTTGGAGTCAATTGAATCAGGAGGAGGAGGGGGACAGGAGGAGACCATTTGAGCTCCATGTGAGATGAATGTCAAAAGTGTTTTCTTTAGAGGCAGCCCTTGTTTCTGGTTTTTAATTTTGTTCCCTTCAAAGGGCCTGGACATTTTTTATGGCTCATGTCATGTGGAGAATTTCTGATAAGTCCAAGATTAACATGCTCACACTCACAAATAAAGGAACCAGTGTACGTACACACACACACACACACACACACACACACGTACACGTGTATGTGTCTTTGCATAGGTTTGGATAGATGTTTTCAGATAAAAGTCCAGCAGGTTGCCACTCTCCATGTCCAGAAGTTTCTCCCAGCACTTAAGAGATTCTATGTGGTTGGATGTGGAAGAGAAAGAAGGAAGCAGTCAGAAATTCTGCACTGAATTGGTCAAGCATCATTAGAAATGTTTGTTTGTTTTCTTTTACAGATACTGTGATTGCTTTGCAAACGGGGAGTTCTGTAACAATTGCAACTGTACAAATTGCTATAACAACCTGGACCATGAAAACGATAGGCAAAAAGCAATCAAGGTAAGATAGATAGATAGATAGATAGATAGATAGATAGATAGATAGATAGATATTCCAGATGCCCCAAACTATACGGCCTCCCAAAAATACACAAAGAAGGCATATCTCTCAGACCCATAGTCAGCTCCAGAGGAGCACCACTACAAAACCTGGCTAAACACCTAGCAAAAGAGCTACAGCCCCATGCTGAAACAGAAGCTTCTCATGTACAAAACTCATACCACTTCTTGGAAATGATCAAAGATCTACACGTGGAGCAGGAAGATCTGCTTGTAAGTTTCGACGTGGTTTCACTATTCACTCAAGTCCCGATAAAAGAGACCCTCGAAATCATCAAAAATAAATACCAACCAGCTAAACACCTCATGGAACTAACAGAACATTGCTTAACCAACACATATTTCATATACAAAGGACAAATATACAAACAAATTGAAGGAGCCCCCATGGGATCACCACTGTCACCTGTCATTACAAACCTGTTCATGGAAGAATTCGAATCCAGAGCCCTGGCTAATGCCATACTCAAACCCAAACTATGGTTAAGATATATCGATGACACATTCGTGATTTGGCCCCATGGACAAGAAAACCTAAACAACTTCCTAACACACCTAAACAGCGCACACCCCAAAATCAAGTTCACCATGGAAACAGAAACAAACAAACAACTACCATTCCTAGATGTACTAATCTACAAGAAAACAGATGGCACACTAGGACACACCATATACCAGAAGAAAACACACACCAACCGCTACCTCAACGCCCAATCCCACCACCACCCAGCACAGATAAACTCCGTGGCTAAAACACTAATTACTAGAACCAAACGCCTGGCAGACAAGACACACATTAAGACTGAACTATGCACCCTGACTAAAATATTGACAGCCAACGGCTTCCACAAAAGCAAAATCACCAACTTGATCCACTAAAACACACTGAGACATAATAGAGACCCAGAAGATGAACAGACCTATGGAACAGCTGTCCTGCCCTACATAAGAGGCACCACAGACAAAATTAGTAAGATTCTATACAGACACCACATCAAGACTGCCTTCAAAACAGACAGAAAAATAGCAGCCATCCTCAGGAACCCCAAAGACAAAATTGACCTGGAAAACCAAGGCATATATGAAGTCCCCTGTGCATCATGCCCGGCCACATACATTGGACAGACCAATAGAAGAATAAGCACCCGCCTGGATGAACACAAAAATGCAGTCAAAAAGCTGGAACACACTTCCTCACTCGTCCAACACATGGAAGCCACAGGTCATAACATCAACTTCAATGGCACCAAAACCCTAGCCACCATAGAAAATCCCAGCCACAGAATCATCAGAGAAGCCATAGAGATTGAAAAAAGATCAGAAAGCATGAACAGAAGAGATGATTCCACCAGGCTGTCATTCATTTGGAAGCCTGCACTCACAAACAAACAAAAAAATCTCTACACCACAAGCCAGGCAAACACCTGGGCACAAACAGATCCCCCCTGATACCTCCAGCTCAAACACACCCAACCAGGCACCCATATGAAACCCAGCTTCCTAACTAATGATAGCCGTCCATTTAACCGAAGCCAAGCTGCACTAAAGGCCTCCAATAAAGTAACACAATGTTGCCAGCCAATCAAGATACAAAAAGACCCCCCCCCCAAAAAAAAACAGACAGAAGATATTAGTAGCAGAACACAGCAAACTCCAAGACCAATAACACAGACCAAGACTCTCAACCAATCAGGAGGAAGAAAAAACCATTCTGACACAGCAATAGGCTGCCCCAAATTCAAATCTGAAACCACTGTAAAAGTCTGACTCACAAACACTATACAGAAGCCTGATGATGGCAGATGAGATTCTGCTGAAACGTTGCTACAACTTTAAAAGCACCACTATTATGACGTGGGAAAATACCCGAACAAAGCTGAATGCCAGACATGTAAGTACCCGCGAAAATTTGAGAATATATATATATGTATATGTATATGTATATATTTGTTTTCTTAAGTTTTCGCGGGTACTTACATGTCTGGCATTCAGCTTTGTTCGGGTATTTTCCCACGTCGTGCTTTTAAAGTTGTAGCAACGTTTCAGCAGAATCTCATCTGCCATCATCAGGCTTCTGATGATGGCAGATGAGATTCTGCTGAAACGTTGCTATAACTTTAAAAGCACCACGTGGGAAAATACCCGAACAAAGCTGAATGCCAGACATATATACATATACATATACATATACATATACATATACATATACATACATATACATACATACATACATACATACATACATACATATATATTAAATAATCCTGTGTCACCTTAGGGAAATACATTTCCCAAGTTCACGGTAGCCATGAGTTTCTTCCTGAACAGTAAGTGAAAACCACAGCTGTTGCCTTTACTACGTTAGATAGATGTTCTTGTCAGTTTTTCCTGCACAGGACAGAAGTTGAATCTCTTAACATTTTGGGTTTTTCTGTAATTGATTTCTCTCTCTCTTTCTCTCTCTTTTTTATCCTCTCTCCTCTTTTTACATTTACCTTGTTAGGCTTGCCTGGACAGAAATCCTGAAGCCTTTAAACCTAAAATAGGGAAGGGAAAGGAAGGCGAGTCGGACAGGCGACACAGCAAAGGTTGTAACTGCAAAAGGTCTGGATGCCTCAAAAATTATTGCGAGTGCTATGAGGTAAAGAGGAGCTTTGTGGCGATGCTTTCTTTATTTAGTCTTGTGAAATGTATTATTTCAAAAATATCATCACTTATTTTTAAAATTTATGTGGGATATTAATACTTTACATCTCTTAAAAATCCAGAGTTAAGTTCAGTCACCAAAAACCTAATTAGTAAAAATACTTTCACTTCTAAAAAAATTCCGAATGTTGATAGATCTTAATAGAGGGAATTCACTTCTATAAAGGCCCTCCACCATTCTCTCCCTGTTTAGTAATCTTTCTGTGTATTCGATAGTGACTGTTTTTGAGGATTTTCCAGCTTCTATTTTGATAACTTTTTGTGAGATTACTTTAATGACTATCATTTGTACAAAAAGCTTCATAATTGTAGGTCTCTGAGAAAAGTAAAAACTCTACTCCCCTTTTCTTAAATTCTAATTAAGCAATAGATGGAAAATTCTTTTATCAAATCAATAGAATCAATTTTATTGATCCTGAAAAGCTTATTACTGAGTTAATATTTCACAGTAATAAACTTTTTAGGATCAATAAAATTGATTTGATTCAATTTGATTTCCTCCTGTCCATACCAAATTAGTTAGTATTTTATTAGTCTTAACTTTCTATACTATTTGTCAAAATGCTTTTACTATAAATTAAAAAAATGCTAGCCACGCCTTTAATTATAAAAAAGGTTCAAAAACAATCAGGAAAGCAATGTCACAATCATACCAGTTTCAGAAGTTCATTCAAGGTAAACGTATTTCCCTGCCAGGAATGAGACAGAAATTGAAAATCTGTATTATTTTTGAGGTGGCAATCTGGTATTATTTATTTTCAAGCATATTTATAGCACCATTCACCTTAATTTGGGCTTCAGAAGAATGCACAACTTAAAGAAATGTTTTGTAATAAAATAATCAGCAAAATTAAATGAGAGCAATAGCAGACTAAAATAATATCTCAATAGAGAATATGTCTTCGGTTAAGGAGATTGCAATGTAGGTGCCAGATAGAATTGTGTAGATGAGAAGACTCACTGACCTTTTTTAGGTCAAAAAATCTACTTTATACTTGCATAAACCATCCCCAACACAAGAATATTTTCACATACAGAGTTGGATTGAAAAAAAACGGGTCATCCTTAATCATACTTGCATTATCATGGGTTTGCCAGCAATTTTCTCACTGAGGTTACACTGAAAGGGGAAGTGCCAAATGTAATACATTTGTCCTGTTATTCTGTATGTTCCATGCAGCTCTGTAAAACCCAGTGAAAGTGCATTTGGTTGACTTTGGATTTCTCTCCGTTGTAGGCAAAAATCATGTGCTCTTCAATTTGCAAATGTATTGGCTGCAAGAATTTTGAAGAAAGCCCAGAACGGAAAACGTTGATGCACTTGGCTGATGCTGCTGAAGTGCGAGTCCAGCAGCAGACAGCCGCCAAGACAAAATTGTCTTCGCAGATTTCAGATCTTTTAACCAGGCCAGCCCCAGTGCTGACAAGCGGAGGGGGAAGGTTTGTGTCTACTTCTGGTTTGCTAGCTTTGTACCGTTTCTAAGTGTTTTCTTCCTCTCTTCCCCTTGCTAGCTGCTAAACTTTTTTTATTTTTCCCTCATGGCTTCCGCTGTTAGTGATCACGAGAGTGAAATACGGTGCACAGTTGAAGGGGTGCTGGTTTATAATTTGCCCTATTGTAGATTTAACGGTTCAGTACCTTTAAACCCGAAGAGTGAGCTGTGGGGTTGATTCATTAAAATCTGTAGAAGGCCAAATGCATAAAGGAAAGAGATGTTGTGGCCGGCCAGCCACCAGGAGAGCTGGTGACAGATTCAGATGATGAAGATGTTGAGGAAGAACTTGGGGCCGTTCTGGAGCCTTGGGGAAGGCTCTGATAGATGTTCAGCATCAGACACAAAGATAGAGCCAGGGCCAAGGGCATTTCCCAGCCAGAGAGGCAGCTGCCTTTGGAATCAGAGATGAGTGAGGAGGAGGAACAGCTGGGGCTTGTTCCAGATGTGGGTATGTGCAAAGCAGATAGGAGAGTTGAACAATGAGACAATGGGAAGCAAAACAAAAGTGGATGCTGAATGGCCCCTCCCTGGCTGGGGAATAAATAGGAGGAAAGAGGAGTGGTTTGGTTTTTCGCAGACAACTGTTTGCATTTCTGGAAAGTTTGCTCCTTGTGTGTTTCCTGTGACAAAGACTGCCTTGCCAGAACTGAGGTTTGTCTGTTTCTCTGTTTGAATTGACTTAATTTGCAGCCTCCCAGCTGGGAACTCACAGCCTTGTATTTATCATAACGAGCTGATAAGGACTATTGTTTCAGTTAACTCCTCCTGCGATTTCTGTTGGTGAAGGCAGTTAATTCCCAATGTGTAAATAAAGAGGGGTTTTCCTTTGTGGAGAATCTGTTTCTTGCTTCTGAGAAGGCTGTGTCAGAACAAGAGAAAAGGAGAAGAGGAAGAGGAAAGAGAAAAGGAAGCAAAATATAAGAGGAAAGAGAGGACAGGGAAAAGGAAGTGAAATATAATTCAAATATATTAACACTGTTAAGAACCTTCCTCCTGCTGTTTGTGAATAGCTCGGCTAACCCAAAGTGTGGTTGTTACAGCTGCATTGCATGGAAACAACTCATGCTTTTTCCCCCCCACCCCACTTTCCAGGTTACCCTTCACGTTTGTAACAAAAGAGGTTGCTGAAGCGACATGTGACTGTTTACTTGCACAGGCTGAACAGGCCGAGAAAGCAGGAAAATCAAAAGCAGTAGCGGAACGGATGATTCTAGAGGAATTTGGACGTTGTCTAATGAGAATCATTAACTCGGCAGGAAAGTCCAAGAGTGATCCTTGTGCCATGAACTGCTGATTCTTTAAAAAATGGGCTTTGCTCAGACTGGGACACTAAAAGGCACACGGACACTTTCATGGTTCACAGCAGCATTCTTCGTTTTGTTCACTGGTGCTGTGAGGTTTCCACAGGTTAATATAGGAACTTTGCCATGAGGCTTTTAACTTAACTTTCTTTTGCTTCACAGATACAAGATGCGTTTTCTTCTCAACCTTTAAACAACATGGGACAGCAAGTGCAAAGTTTAGAGGGTTTCCTTCCCTTTGTTCTCTTTAAAGGGGTAGTCTAGAAGCAATTCTTTAAATTATTATTTGCAATTGATATGCTTGACTTTTGTATTTAGAAGAAGAATGAAAGAAACTAGTCAGTCTATCAGGAGCAAATTAGTTTTTGTGCAAAACTAATTGAAATGCCTGGATATTCTTATAACAACAATATCCATATACTGGATAGATTTTTTTCCAGCCCATTCAATCAGCATCACAGCACAGATTATATTTGCAAAAATATAGGCAGTGGTACATCTGTGGGTGAGTTAATGCTGACGGGAAATTATTAAAAAATATTTGCTGAAAAACAGCTTTAAAAATGCACATTTAAAAGTTATCTTGTTGGCCACAATCTAATTTCAGTGACAGTGCCTTGTCTGTTGATCTTAAAGTATTAACACCATAGCAGTGGTAGCTGCAGATATATAACATTGATAGAAAAAAAATCAAGGTATCTTGATTGATATCTTAATCATTTTGGTACATTTTTAAAAATACATCATTGCATAATATATATTCCAAATTTTAATAAGGCATTTTCATGTCTGGCTTTCAAGGGGATTGACATTTTATTTGACAAACGTCAGTGTAATTAGATTTTTAACATTTCTGCTATATGCCCTACAACAAAATAAGGACAAACCCAGCTCTTGTTTCTTTAGAATCTAACTATGGTCAACTATTGAGTTTCCCAGTTGCTCCTTCAAATACTCCAATAGACTAATAAAAAAAAAACTTAATTAATTTAATCTTAATTTATATTTGTATTGTCTACATTTTATTCATGCTCAACGGCTGGAATAGGTGGAAATAAATTGACGATCATGCCCATATTTGTTAGTGGAAGCAATACTGGGGATGTTTCTAAACTAAGGAACACTTGGCAATATTTCTCCTTTAATTATAAAGGGGTGACCAAGATAATCCTTAGACTTCCCCAAATCTGGGTTACTTCCCAAAGTCTGGATTTCAATTAACAAAATTCCCCATCCCTGAGGATTCCAGAAACCCACTATGCCTGGAAGTGCTAAAATTAGAGGCTACCTTTAGTTGTGTAAAATGACCCAATGTTCTTACTATACTGTCTGAGTTTCCAGAAGAAGCAATTCTTTTGGGTCTCTGACGTTTCTCAAATCTTTTTGCCTCAATTCCAGATTACGCATGGTGAAATTGCTTTTGAAAAAATATTTTTAAACGGAAAGGGAAGAAGTCAGTACGCTTCCTACTATGGTCCTCATCCATTGTCGGTGAATTTCTTGGACGTAGCTCATTTACTGCTCTTATAAGAACTGCATGAGTTTTTTTAAAATTGTGCATGGCGCAACGTGGAGGGTGCAACTTTTGAAGGCTGAGGTGTCTTTTTTTTAGAGTTCAGTAGGATGAACAAGTGGCTACTCTGCAATAATGTTTGGCTTTGTGCTCACTGATGTCCGTGAGCTTTCATGCATCGACTTCAGTCTGTTGGGTTATGATTGAAGTGGATAAGACAGTGGAAGTCTGTAGAGCCACATCTGCTTGTGCAGCAAGTTAGATCCATCGTATAAAAATGTATATTTCAACTGGAGAGGGAGGGGAAGGTATTGAGGTGGGGAATCTTTTTCTTCAGCCAAGAGCAAGCATTAGTCCCAGTAAGTATTCAGCCGAGGTGTTTTTTTTAGCAGTGTTCAAACCAATTTCAAGCTATGTTCATTCTTTTTGTTACTGAATTGGCTTAGTTTATATTTTAAAAGTGTATATTAGAAGCATAGTCTTAGGACAAAAACCTAAAAGATTTCCTTGGGAAAGAAAGAAAAGAGTGGAATAACATTATTTGGATGGAATTGCTTAGGAGAGAGAACCTTTGTGATAAAAACTATTAAAATGTGAAAGACAACTGCATGGTTTTGTAGTGAAGAAATTGTTTCAATGAATTTATGAATATCTAAGTTTCATGTTTGAATTAGCAAGCACCTGCTAGATAATGTAGCCTGCTCTGTAATTATAGTGCTGCATTTTTTTCTACTCAAAGTGGATGTTTTCTCCATATAATTGTGGATGTGTATAGATATACATACACACACAAACACACGTTCTATTGTATTACAGTATATATGTACATAGCAAACTTGGTTAAATTACACACAACCCTGAAAGGGAAGCAGTTTATTTCAATATAATTCTTTTACAAATAGAATTATTTTTGGGTGGGCAAGAGTTTGTTAATTTTCTGATTAGATGAAGACTTGCCTTTTTACTAATTTCATAAATGTCCATACAACAAGATTTGTATAAATGTAAACTAGTGTAAGTGGTAAGTAAAGCTTAATCAAGTTATTTTTCAAACATGTATTGCTTTGTCTAGAATTACATTTGTTTTATGTTGTACATATTCTGTGTCTTATTGTAACTTGCACCTTTTTTGTGATGTGTATTTATAAGTGTGCAGAAAACCTTCTGTGAAGTTTGGATTCTGGTTGTAGATTATGTATAATGGAATTGTGTGTAAAAGATTTGAAGAAGGTGCAATCAAAGAAAGCTAGTTTTTTGTCTCATAAAACAAGCTGCCTCTTTCACATAGCTTGGATTTTCTCCCCTTTCAATTTTTCTTGATTGTTTGCATGAAAGTGCTCACAGGTTAGTAAAATATATTAAGATCTTGATAGCAGCTTATCAAAATTATGCCTGCATTGTGATCCTCTGTCAGCTGAGATTCTGCAGTGTTTCTTTCAAAGTCGCTATAACAATAATTAGGAGCTGCTTAGCCAGAATGCTTTTATATTGCATCCCCTTATTAGCAGATTTTGAGATGGGGGAGGGTATTTGGGAAAATTTTCTAGTTATAGTTTTCATCCAAAAATAGATAAAAATTTATATTACTAGACCTATCAAAAGAATACACTTTTCTATATTGTAAAAACAAATGTCAAATAAAGAAAAAAATAAAATGTTTATACTATTATGTACAAACTGACAAATGTGTTTTCTTTGCCAATGTCAAAAAATTGCAGTGGTACCTTGATACTCATGCTTCATTGGTTCTGGGAGGCACACTGAGTTCTAAAAATAATGAGTAGCAAACAAGCCATGTAACTTATCATGTGACCCTTTTTTTAATATATTTTATTTATTTATTTATTTGTCAAACATGTACAAGATAACAAGTATAGGTAGGAACATAAACACGAACAAAGGAAGTAAATACAGATAAATGGGGACAGTAAGACAGGAACGGTAGGCACGCTGGTGCACTTATTCACGCCCCCTTTAAGGACCTCTTAGGAATGGGGTGAGGTCCATGGTAGACAGTTCGAGGGTGAAGCGAGGGGGTGAGGCTGTAATAATGGAATCAAGTAGGGCATTCCAGGCATTGACCACTGTGGCTCAAGTTGTATTTTCTGCAGTCGAGTTTGGAGTGGTTTTTGTTGAGTTTGTATCAATTGTTTGACCGTGTATTACTGTGATTGAGGCTGAAGAAGTCGTTGATGGGCAAGATGTTGTAGCAGACAATTTTGTGAACTATGCTTAGATTGGACCGCAGGTGGCGCAGTTTCAGATTGTCCAGGCCTAAAATTTCGAGCCTAGAGGCACAAGGAATTCTATTGTGAATGGAGGAGTGGAGTACTCCTTTAACCCTTTCATCGTATCTTGAATGGCCATTCAATAATTTGGGTGAATTATGCTTCCGTTGGGGCCACTGGAAATTATTACATTCACACATCACTAGAGACTCAGAAGACACAACCTTTAAAGTTCTAATACAGAGGCCTCCAAACTTGGCAACTTTAAGACTTATGGACTTCAACTCCAGAATTCTCCAGTCAGCTCTGCTGGCTGGAGAATTCTGGAAGTTGAAGTCCACAAGTCTTAATGTTCCCAAGTTTGCGGACCCCTGCTCTAATACAATTGAGCCCAAAATGTATGTTGCTAAGTGAGAAATGTGTTAAGTGAATTTTGCCCCATTTTACAACTTTTCTTGCCACATTTCTTAAATGAATTGCAGTTAAGCTAATAACACTGTTGTTAAGTGAATCTGGCTTCCCCATTGACTTTGCTTGTCAGAAGGTTGCAAAAAGTGATCATGTGATTCCGGGACACTGCAACTGTCATAAATATGAACCTGTTGTCAAGTATCTAAATGTAAATCATATGACCATGAAGATGCTGCAGTGGTCATAAGTGTGAAGAATGATCATAAGTGACTTTTTTCAGTGCCATTGTAACTTTGAACGGAACTGTTGTAAGTGAAGGACTAGTAAATTTTTTCCCTCCTGAAGTTCTTATAATTGACAACTCTTCAGGAAGGACTAATTTTATATTGAGATTAATTCTTGATAGTGTAATTGAAAGAACCACAAACATGTAGCTTGTTAATATGACATCTCCAAAGTGGTCTGTCAAATGAATAGTATTTCAGAAAGAGATCTCTCTACTGTTATGTCCCCACAATAGATGGGACCCGAACTTTAATTTTTGCCACTGATTTCTCTAAGAAGATAGAGAAGTTATGCCAGTATTTTTCAGACTTGGCCAGTTGAAAATGTGTAGCCCTCAACTCCCAGAATTCCCTAGCCAGCCATGCTGAATATTACTATATTGAATCATGATGTCATTCATGTCACAAAAACTCCAGAAGCAAACAGCTTCTATTATACAATCTGGCTCATTTATTTGCACATTTATCATAATATCAGAATCTTGGGTCACTCCAGCACCTTATTTCTAAACATAATCCATGGTGCTTAATACTGAAGTACAGTGCGAACAATTCGGCTCTCTGAATCTGCGTCACAATCTTGCAGGCTTGAAGTGATTTCTGAATGCCATTTAATGCTCTTCTCCCTCCCTCCCTTTATTTGCAAACAGAATTCTACAGATTCTGCATCCATTTTGTATATTAATCTTCTATAACTTAAATGTGCTTTTTAAAAATCTGGAATAAAGGAATAAAACTTACTGAATTTGTTGAAGGTAATGTTTATTCAATTTATGGGATCCCCATAGCATGTCTCTCTTGCTGGACTTAATGGGATACAAACAGTCCTGCAAATAATTCTGCTTCATGCTGAATTTTACAGGGCTTTATAGCAGACAATCATCCCCTTGCGTTTCCCTGGAAGCACTCTTGTCGATAACGCAAGAGATGTAATGTGACTATACTGAAGGATGTAAACCAGGGGTCTTCAAACTTGGCAAATTTAAGACTTGTGGACTTCTGTGGGAATAAACTTTGACTTCAGTATTGGGTAATGATTAGTCTAAGACCTTATACATACATGTCTGCCTAAGGGTCACTGAGATAAGCAAGGAAATTAAAAACAAACATCAGGAACATTTAAGCAGCTCAGACGACTGTAAACAATTCTGTGTAATTATTTTAATCCACAATGTGAATGCTTACTATGTACGAAATTCTCAATAAAAGGGAGCACTAGAATTTGCTCTAGACTCCCATCCCGAGTACACCAGCCTGTGTCTCATTCTTTCCATGGGAGACCACCACAAGTGGTGACCCCGACGTGATCCACTGCAGGTGATACGTGTCCGGACCTCCATGTTTCCTCGCCTGGAATAGGTAAAGTACGTACTTAACTATTGCTGGACAATAGGATTTTTTCAGGGAACATGGGGGGAAAACTCTCAGCCACAGGAACGGCATGTTAGTGAGCTGCTGAAGTTAGTCAGGACAAACTTCTTTATCTTTAAACCCTCTGGGGGGGAGCAAATAGTTCTTTCAAAAGATAATGTGAGAGAACTGCTGCAAGAGATCTGGCGGCAGTGTCCCTGGTATCCAGAGAAAGGCTCTTTAAAGTTAAGACACATGGAGGAGAATTGGAACTATCCTTCATGAAGAGCCACGGGCAACAGCTGAAATTTTGATATATTGGAAGGTTGTTATGACTGCTTTAGAGACCCAGCAACAACCTCTTTTAAAAACTTTAGTAGAACCTCTTCCTTATAAAGGAATTGTATTGCACCCGCCTACCCCAAAACTGGAGTGTGCTTTATCATTTCCAACAGCGCCTATGCCTGTGGATGATAAAATCCAACCAAAAATGGGAAAAGTTCAAGCAATGATGCATCAGGCTTTCAATGAGGGGAAATTAGAGCCTGAAGAGATTCCCCAGATGAATTTGTTTCCAGTCAATAGGCAAGTGGATGCTCAAGGCAATCTGCAGACTGAATGGGTTCCGATTCCTTTAGCAGTTCTTAGGGAAATTAAAAAAGCAGTTAAAGATTATGGTATTCAAAGTCCTTTTACAAAGGGGCTCCTGACAAGTTTGGCTACCTCACGCATGATTCCTAGTGACTGGAAAGATTTAATGAGAATGATATTGAGCTCTACTCAGTATGTGGTCTTTGACTCAGAATACCAAAGGGAAACTGTCACTAGGGGAAGGAATTCGGGGGGGGGCTGTATACGCCAGACCAAATCTATGGGGCAGGCTTGTTTGAATCCACTGCTGATCAAGCTGCTAATTTGCCTGATCACGTATTTCCAGTGGTTATGGCAGCTGTCCTTGGGGCGTTGTCCCACATTCAGGATGTGGGAACCCCAGCACGGTCTTTTTCTCAAATTAAGCAAACAGCATCTGAGTCTTATAATGATTTTGTGGAAAGGCTACAATTGGCTATTACCAGGCAAATCTCTAATGAGGAAGCTGCAAAAGAACTTTTGCTGAAATTGGCAGTTGAAAATGCAAACGCTGACTGCAAGCGTATCTTACAGCCCTTGGTGGCTAGAGGTGAGGTTACTCTGGCTGATCTGTTAAAGGCATGTGCAGTGGTGGGTTCTCAGGCTTACAACGTGGAGACTTTGGCTATGGCATTACAAAAAGGGATGAAACCTACAGGGAATTGTTTTAATTGTGGAAAGCCTGGCTATTTTAAAGCCCAGTGCCGTGCCCCGGGGTGGGGGGGGAATGGCATTTAACAAAAACAAAATTAAGGACGTCCGTCCAAAATCGGTCTGTCCAAAATGCAAAAAAGGGTTTCATTGGGCAAATCAATGTCGCTCTGATCAGAACCAAAATCCGGGAAACTAAATTTGGGGCGTGCAGCTTGCCCCACTCCCAAGGCTGTCACAAAAGCATCACCTGAAATTACTGGGAGTGCAGGTTTGGGTTTAAAAATGTTGAACTCAATTAATGTGACCTTTCCTAATCAAGTGTACATTGAGGACACTCATCTGCATGGGCCACTGCCAGAAAAAACAGTGGGATTAGTACTTCCCATGTCTTCTGCATCAGAAAAAGGGTTTTTTGTTATTCCAGGAGTTATTGATCAAGATTATAAAGGGGTTATTAAGATACAATTGTACACTGATACTCCTGCATCATTAATGGCCGGTGACTCTATTGCCCAGTTATTATTGCTTCCATACATCCCTATAAATCCTTTAATTGGGATCCCACGAACTGATGGTTTTGGGTCCACTGAAATGGCAAGTTCTCCAGTTGCTGCAGAACTGCTAGTGCTGACAAAAAATTTGACTACAGACCAACCAAAAATGACAATTGAAATTCAGGGAAAATCATTTTCTGGCCTTATAGATTCCAGAGCAGATGTCTCTGTGATATGCCAAAAGGAATGGCCAAATGAATGGGCGCTTGAGGACTCTCCAGCTGTTCGTGGAGTGGGTAGTATGCAGTTTGCAAGAAGTAGTGTACGTTGGTTGAAGGCATTGCATAGAAAAACTGGTGAGACTGCAAGGATTCAACCTCTTGTGTTGCCCCTGCATATAAACTTGTGGGGTAGAGATTTGCTGTCACAATTTCGCACAAAAATTGTTATTGGATAATGGAAAAATTACATGATCGATGCATTCCTGATACTCCGTTTGCTTTGGCAATTTTACAAACTCCAGCCTTTCCTACTGCAGCTTTATTTCAATTACATGAAGCGCAGATTTATATCATGGAATGGTTGCATTTGCAGAATACTCCCAGAAAAACAATTTCTACTATGGCTTGCCTTACATACAAAACATTCTTAATATTACCTTATACACTTTAAATTTTTTAAACATGACAGGATCTCCCGCTGCTACGGCAGCCAGTAGGCATTTTGCTTTCTCCCCTTCTGCAGATACGCCAAGACCGAAAGTTTGGTATAAGAGACTACCCGATCCAACGTGGCAAGGACCTGTCCTGCTGATAACTTGGGGCCGGTGATACGCTGCTGTTGAAGATGGGACAGTTGTTTGGGTTCCTGCTCGCTGTGTGCGTCCTTATCATCAGCCAAAGGGGCAAGGGGATGGATTTGGGGGAATGGAAAAGAAACACGTTGATCCAGGACATGGGGAAGCTAGCAAACCTTCATAATAAAACTGATTGTTGGATATGTATGCACATGCCAACTCACAAAACATCAGGGCTTCCAATGGTTGCAGTACCTCTGGCCGAAGGTGACTGGTATAAGGGACAATGCTATGGTTGTTCAGGGATGTGGTCTAACAGTTGGACTACAAGTAACATAAATACATTGCATCTTGGAAGCCAAATCCAAGAGGTGGCGGGTATCTGCTGGACCCACAATGAGACAGTAGAGAATATGACTTATTTGGGAACATATCCATTTTGTAACAAAACTATTATTGGCAATGGAAGTCGGGTTTATCCAGATGACATGAAAACTAAAAATCTCACTTACTTTGTACATAATATTTCTAAATTTGACATCATATCTTTGATCAATGAAAATGGGTGTCCATTTATTTCTGCCAAATGTTGTCCCACCATGATAGAAAACCAGCTGCCCAAATGTGCAAATGGGAAATACGCACCACTGCCCACTTATTTGGCTATGTTAATGGAATCCTTTACACAATTAATCTATGCTGAACCAAATAAGGTTGGTCATCTCCTGGGAGCAAATCTATGGTTGCTGTGTGGACGGATGGCCTATGATCGCATGCCAGCACGATGGAAAGGAGTCTGCACCTTTGGGAAAGTAATCCCATTTCATGTCATTTTAAAATCTTTGGGGACTGCTCATATCCGCAATGCGCATTCCGCAACGGAAGTAAACTCTGTTTTGAATCATGACTACTGACACAGATATCAATGGGAGTTATTCCTCCTTTAGGAGTCATGATGAACTATAGAGATTTGCATCGTTTAAACAATTGGACAGTTACTATGTTTAAAGACACCATTAAAACTCTAAAGCTGCTTGAAGAAGAGCAAGGAAAAATCCTTGACTTTATCCTGCAAACCAGATATGCGGTGGACACTATTTTGGCTGCACAAGGGGGAGTTTGCACTGTGATTCATACACATTGTTGCATGTATATCTCTGATTATTCTCCAAACATTACAGCTACCATACAGCATATGGAACAAACCCTGAATGAGAATCCATTACAATCGGAGGACGAGGGACTGGATGTGTGGTCTGCACTTTGGTCCTGGTTGCCAGATGGTTCATGGATTCATCACCTAATTGTTGGAGTGATATTGCTTTTTATACTTTCTCTTTGTGTATGCTGTTGTATCCAATGTCTCCCTGGACTTTTAGGAATGTGTCGGTGAAGCCTACGGAAGGAGAACTGTTGTTGCAGATGGCGAAAAGCTACCGAGGCATCCGCGATCATCAAAAAACTAAAACAGGGGAGATGTGGGAATAAACTTTGACTTCAGTATTGGGTAATGATTAGTCTAAGACCTTATACATACATGTCTGCCTAAGGGTCACTGAGATAAGCAAGGAAATTAAAAACAAACACCAGGAACATTTAAGCAGCTCAGACAACTCTAAACAATTCTGTGTAATTATTTTAATCAACAATGTGAATGCTTACTATGTATGAAATTCTCAATAAAAGGGAGCACTAGAATTTGCTCTAGACTCCCATCCCGAGTACACCAACCTGTGTCTCATTCTTTCCATGGGAGACCACCACAGACTTCAACTTCCAGAATTTAACATGACTGGAGGAGGAATTCTGGGAGTTGAAGTTCATAAAAGTTGTCAAGTTTGAATACCCCCTAATGTAATCATTAGAGAAAGTATATGAGGATTAGTTTTCAGCATTCCATTTCAGAAACAACCAACAGACTGTTAACCTGTGGAAAAGCAGGCTGCTGAGAAAATTGCAGACACCTGTGCTACTTTCCTCCCCTATTTGAGCCTTCTCCCCATGGCCGAATTGCCTATAAAAACTGCAATTTACAAACAAGTGAGGGGGAGGATATGTGGAGTTTACAAGCTGGGCAGCCAGTAACACAAAAATCAGCCCAGCAAAAGGCTTTTTTAAAATTATTTCACAGACACTCACTAGTCCAGAAGAAATGCAGCAAAGAAAGCATAATGTAGAAAGTGCAAGTGGTTTATATGCTGCTTGTTAGTAAATGTCTATGGATATTTTCAGTCATCCAGGTCATGGTTGTCTCAAAGATGCTTTTTTCAAGAGGCAACTTTCTGGTTTTTCTCTGAAGATGTTTCACTTCTCATTCAAGAAGTGTCTTCAGCTCCTCACCATCCAGTCAGAGCTGAAGAAGCTTCTTGGATGAGAAGTGAAACATCTTCAGAGAAAAACCAGAAAGTCCAGTTGCCTCTTGAAAAAAGCATCTTTGGGACTGCTTGTTAGCAATGAAGAAAATATCCCAGTGAGAGAGAGATTAAGAGAAAAACATTGCTCTGACTACCAATAGTAATAGGAGTAAAATACAGTATAGAGAAAATTATAAATAGAAACAGAAGTGTTGACATGTTTGTTCTACTTTGGTATTTTTTGTTAATAAAACATCTCCCCAACTTTTATACAGAGATGCAAAAATTCAACTGCCCAGTGGTTTTAGGGATCTCTTAACTCTGGATCATTTAAATTGGGTAGTTTAAAGAACCCATGACACAATCACACTGTACTTACAAAACATTAAAGCCCTCCAAAATACCTTAAGTAAGCTAAAGGAACCTGTAGCCCAAGAAGAAGAAAAATAGGAGTTGCCTACAATATACCGTTGAAAATAACCACCATATTATATTGCCTCCCAACAATCTGGGTCCTCATTTTACCAACCTCAGAAGGATGGAAGGCTGAGTCAACTTTGAGCCACTCAGGATCAAACTCCTGGCACTGAGAATGAAGAGTCAGCCTGCGATATTGCATTCTAACCACCGCGCCATCACATCTCTCTATATAACTGAGTTATGTGAGACTTTAAGCCAGGGGTCTTCAAACTTGACTGCTTTAAGACTTGTGGACTTCAACTCCTAGAATTCTTCCTCCAGTCGTGTTAGCTCAGGAATTCTAGGAGTTGAAGTCCACAAGTCTTAAACTTGCCAAGTCTGAAGAACCTTGCTTTAAGCCATGATACGGCTTGACATCCCCTGGTTCAGTGCTCTGTGAATCCAGCCAACATGATCTGTAAAGTGGGGTTTATTCTGTATTGCATTCTCCACCAAATCTGCTTTAAAATGTGGTGGGACCCAGCCTTTTTCGCATCATTGCAGTTTGATCTTGACCGATTCAAGGTTGACTCAGCCTTCCATCCTTCCGAGGTGGAAAAAACGAGGACCCCGATTGTTGAGGGCAATAGGCTGACTCTGTAAATTGCTTAGAGAGGGCTGTAAAGCACTGTGAAGCGGTATACAAGTCTAAGTACTGTAGCTACAGCCAAAAAGCTCTGTCCGCTCATCCTGCTGTCCTGGGTGCTGAACTTCTGAGCCAAAGCCCCAAAGATGCGTTTTTTTCAAGAAGCAACTGAACTTTGTTTTTTTTACTTTGAAGACATTTCGCTTCTTCAAAGAAAAACAAAGTCCAGTTGCCTCTTGAAAAAAATGCAACTTTGGGACAACCATGACCTGGATGACTGAGAATCTCCATAGACATTTTCCGAGCCCAAGAGCTCCAAGCACATTGTTCACCTGTGCTTTAGGTGAAGTGTAGGGAGGGAGGTCTCCGTCTTTCTCTTTCCCTCCCTGTCTCTTTTTCCCTCCCTCTCTTTCTGTCTTTCTCTTTCCTGCCCCCTTTCTCTTTCCCTCCTCCCCCTTTTTCTCTCTTTCCCCCCTCTCTTTCTCTGTCTTTCTTTTTCTGTCTCTCTTTCCCTCCCTCCCTTTCTCTTTCTTTGTCTCTCCCTTTCTTTCCCTCCCTTTCTCTCCTTGCGAGAATTATATCCGTTTCCAGAGAGATAGAAAAATAAAAAACCCGATGCTTTCTAAGGGCGCCATTTCACACACATTTCACATTGCAAATTAGCATTTCTCCCCTACGTCGAACAGCGTTGATTTTCAAACTTGGCGCTTTAAGACGTTTGGACTTCAACTCCCAGAATTCCCCAGCCAGCCATACTAGTACTATAGTTTCTCCTTTAATGAAATGGTGTGTGAAATTTGCGCATTCCTTGACGCAAGGGTCCCCAAACTTGCCAACTTTAAGACTTGTGGACTTCAACTCCCAGAATTCCTCAGCCAGCTATGCCTTGAGGGGTCAAATTGAAGCCAACATCTCCGCCTATCCTTTGGTTCCCTTTCGTTTAGGTATCCCAAATTCGAAACCGATGTCCTTCCCGCAGAAAAATGGCACCTTTGGCCTTCTTTGTCTTCCCTGTGTAGCCGAAACCCCGTAAAAAAAACCACTCCGCCACCTTCTTGCCAAACAAAAGTGGAAGTAGCGCTGGAAGCGCTAAAGGACAACTGCTACACTCCTTCCTTAGTGACTCTATGACTATGGAACTAACTGCCGGACGCTCGCACACCGGAAGCGGAAGGGGAAAAAAACAAGCATTGCGCCAATCAAAGCCAAGCGTCTGACGCTAAACCAATGGGAACGCGTCTTGAAGGAAGAGGGAGTAGGTTTAATCGCGGGTTCTGGAGCGAGGCTTTCTTTCTTTCCGCGCGGCGCTTCAGGTCGTGGCGGGAGTTGGGTGCAGAGGGTCGGAGGGACCCTATGAAGGCGCCCTCGCTCTCCTCGCAGTGGGACGTTAGTTAGATAAATGGAAATGGGAAAATAATTACAGGAGATTTTTTTTTTCTTTTTCCTTTGAAATTGCGTGCGAGGGATCCGTTGTGTCGGAGTCGGGAAGGATTTCGGGTAACCGCCTCCTCGCTCGTTTGCCTTTAATTCCGGCTGAAAGGGGCGAGCATCGGGCTCGTGGGAGGGGATAATGTGTGTTGTAGTTTGCGCGGATGAAGGGCAACTTGGGTGGGGATTTGCTTCCATACCACTTGCCTTTTAAATCGGATGGCTTATTATATATAATATAATAATAATGCCAATATCAGGGGTTTTCAGTTCAGTTGTATAGAATGCGAAGGTTGTGTGTTTGTGCTTTATTTTTATAGTTATAATTATGTGCACTGAAGGTGGCATATAATTTCCTTGTACGAGGTGCAAGGCCAGTAAAATAAACTGAACTGAACTGAAGCCATGTGTTGCATGGCAAACCCGAATCACTGAAGTTCTGGGAATTCTGGGTTGAGAGGGGATCCCTGGGGGTCGGAGCAAAGCCCGGCCCTCGGTTGGCTTCTGATGGTTACATAGAAGAATTCTCCTGAAGCAACGTTTTTGTGGCTTTTTTGGTATAGCTACTAAAGTGGCCCTTTACCTTATGGTAAAAAGTGGGAACTAAAAATACAATAGGTAATGTGATTTACATCTGATTTAAGAAGATGCCTCTCAAACCTCTAGCTGTAGTTTGTGCTTTAGACACCTTTTTACTCTTGGATGATAAAAAGAAATCGCTGTTTTGCTTTTTTAAAAGAATTAATACATATGCAATGTTTGGAACATGGCGTCCCAAAATTTGAGGTAAGACTTGTTGTTTTTCCCCTGGAGATTCCTTTCCATGTATTAGTTTGTACATTGAATCAGATTTCTTCATATTTGCATAAGTTGGTGGTTCCACAATTGAATTGGTGGTTTTATGGATTCTTATGTTTATGATATTTTAATATAAGCCACCTGGAGGTACTGTGTTGGACAGCCATATAAATTTGTTTAGTACATTAATAAAGGATAATTAAAACATTGATAAAATATTTTGATTCCAGTGAATTTGTTCTTAAATATAACTAAGAATGCATACAACTTGTCGCGGTTAGGTATAATTTCTATGAATTGATACTATTCATAAAAGATTCAGAATTCTGCCACAAAATTATTAACAATGCGGTTTATATACAGTACTGCCTCCTTCCCAGTGATTCTGGCAGTTTACAAACTTTAAAACATTTAAAAATGCAAAACAAAGCCAAAAAAAAAGGTGGCAGAGAAAACAAATCTGGATGGGGATCATGGAAAATGCAACATGGTGTAAATCATCTCTTGCCAAAGGGCTGGGCAAAGAGACACATCTTTGGAGAACCTTCAAAGCAGCAGTAGTAGGCTGTTTGAATCTTAGGAGGAATCTTGTTCCAAAGGGGAGGCACTATTACAGAGAAGATGTGCTCCCAGAGTCCTGATAAGTGGTATTTGATTGAAGGAATCTGGAGCACACCACCAGATTATACTATGTGCATAAAAAAATATAATTTACTTTTAAAATGCCAGGCTAATACGTTTGCATATCTGCAACATGGATGTTCAGACCTACCTTTCTTTTGGCAGTTTTTCTGTGGTGTTCAATGATTAAAATACTTTTGCTGTTCACATCATGATTTGCTGTGATTATTATTCACATTGATGAGGACACCATATTTTGTTTCATTTCAGTTTTGGGTAAAGTATATTTCAACCTATAAATGTAAATAAAATTTATACTATTCAATGTATTCACAGTGCTTTTTTTCATGCTTTCAGGAAACAGATTTCTCTTGGAGGATAACCAGGTAACCATTAAAATATTTTGCAATATTTTATATTAGTAGAGATAAAACAATTGATCCAATGGGGGTAATATTAAACTAGGTCACTGTGTTGAGCAAACCATATATTTTAATGGGGGTCTGTAAAGGTGGGATTCATATACTATTCACTAAATTCAAGCTTAATAGTTTTGGTTTGTTAGCTGCAACTAAACCAGTGAATTACTGGCATTTTTGGGGGGGTTTTAGCAACTAAATAAAACCGTACTGCAAGAACTCATAAACCTTCTGAGTACATATCAGATTGATCACACAGATGCAAAAATTTTGTGGGAAATCAACTATTATTAAGATGTTGTATATGGTTGTATCATCCATAGAAAATTTTGTGTAGTATTTGCATGTATTGCTATTCTGTATTTTGTGACAATCTACTGTATAAGTTTTGGCAGGGCTCACATAGGGATCTTTAATGATTAAAATGTTACATAAAATGGGATCGTTTTCTAAATTTATTGTCCCTGACCACAAAATATTAAATTATACCTTTATTTTAAAAAACACTGGTGTGGCAACATTAAAAATACAATTTAGAGAAGATTAGTGTGCAATCAAGTCTCATGCTTTTCAAAAACGTGTGAAATCTTTTTTTGTTGTTGTTCCTTTAGGTATGTTTTTAAAAGGCCAAACATTTCATGTTGTGGATTCTTCATCAATGTTGCAGAAAACTCAACTTTCATCTGATTTTTCCATCTTTTTTTAAATTTAACTCCCTTTAGTGGATCAGATTTCCAAGAGAAAATGGGGAGATGAAGTTCAAGGTTTGTCAAAAGTATAGAAGTCAACATCTTGTATTTTACTGATTTTATTTACAATAAAGAAATACCTTAATGTTGCCTTACGTGTTTTGATTTCTATACTGTATTATTAGAGGGGATGCTGAATTCATAAGCATTGTAATAGTGCTTACAATACTTTGTACAATACTCTTGGTGCAGAGGAGTTGAAATATTTATTTTAAGATACATAAATGTATAATTTCTATGTGGCATTTAAAATAAAAGAATCCTTATGATGAAATGATCAATCTTGAGCAAACTTTAGAGTTACAGAAAGAAGTGGTAGGTCATTGTTTAAAGAATCAGTATTGTGATCACTAGGAGTCAAAAACCACTTGATGACATGTAATAAATTGTACAGCTTTACATTTTCTGATTTGATCTCTTATTGCTCTTACCAAGTTGCTACAGAATTCAAAGCAACCTTTTCTGAACTGGCATCCAACAGAAAATTTTACACTAAAGCATCCCTATTTCCCAGTTTTTCCCTGTTTTAGCAGGGAATTATAAAAGTTACAAATCACATATGTAGAGGATAGTCAGTAAAGAATATTGCTTTAAACTTTTGCTTGAAAGATATTTCAGGATTTGTATGAATATTTTAGGACAGATTCCCTCACCTCATGTAAATGGAAAATACCTCATATAAATGGTTAGCTGTTTTAAGATACAATGCTTTATGGCTATGTACAGATAGGTATCAATATTTGGCACTAATATTTCATTTTTGTGGTGTAAAGATATAGCTGATATTAAGTGAAAATATTTTACTTACTGTGCTTGACAGAATATCCAACATTTACTTTTTTAGCAATTTGTGCAAAAGCCAACAACAGGGCCAGTCATCTAGTCCAGTGGCCCCCAACCTTTTTTGTGCCGTGGCCCGGTACCGGCAGCAGCACGCATGGCAAGGCAAGCCGAGCGACCGGCCAGCCAGCCGTCCCCCGCTTCTCCCCGCCACCTTCAACTCCTCCTTTGTACCTGTGTCGATGGGCTTCACGACGGCTTCGGGACGGTCGCTCGGCTCGCCTTGCCATGTGTGCTGAAAGAATCCTCGCGCCTTAGTTTTGTTCGAAACTGCCCCCTCCCTCGATGAAACAGGCACGAGGATTCTTTCAGCACCCAAACACTGCTTTCTACCCGGAAAAGCTCACTGGAAGCACTTTTTCATCAAAACAAGATGGCGGCGCCCAGCAAACTGTTGGCCTGGTAGAAATTGTTCCACGGACCAGTACCGGTCCGGGGACCCCAATCTAGTCTATAACCTCCAGCCAGAAAGAAGCATGTCTGAACATGTGGGGATCCAGCATCAAGCAATTTTAGTTATAACTTAGCACCGCCTAGACTGCTATCTCTGTACAAGGTGGCTTAGGGTGATGCTTGAACCTACCTAACAGGTTTCCTGAAATAATGATTAATTACAAAAGCATTCGCTCTGTTCATACCTGATGGCTAAGTTGGATGCCCACCATAATAGTAATTTTATTGCAATCACAGACCAGCACAAGTAAGCATTAATAAAGTCAAATGTCTATGAGGATTCTGTCATCCAGGTCACAGTTGTCTCAAAGGTGTTTTGTTTTTTGAAAAGCAATGACTGATTATTTCTTTGAGTCAGTTGTACTGGAAAGTTGGGGAGATGGAAGTACTGGATGGGAAGCCAGATGTCTCATTCTTGGTGTCTTCTTCCTCCAAAAATCAGCTGCTGCTTTTTCAAAAAACTAAATAAAAACTTTGAGTCATTAATAAAGTCAAATGAAATAGACTATTCTTAACAATTGGTGGATAGGGCAGTCAAAAGTGCCTAATTTTGCAGACAAGTACAAAGAAATTTGGCAACATTCAAAGACCATCCTGATTGTAGCTGAATTTTGTTATGAGGGGTCCTTGGTGCTCTCTGAGCTTCCTTGTTCTCGCCCCCCCCAGTTATTTTGTCACCCTAACTAGAGATTCTCATTCCTCCAGGTCATGGTTGTCCCAAAGATGGAGTCAGCTGGACTTTGTTTCTGTTTTCCAGTTGCCTCCTGAAAAAAAAAAACCGAACTAAGTAACCGTATCAGTGCTGTTACCTAGTTTGGTAACGAAACGTCTGCAAGAAAACACGCTCAGAGAACACCAAAGACCATTTCAAGCCTGAGTACAAATATTGTCCTTTAAACTGTAAAAAAATGTCTGCAAAAAAATAGGCAGACTTTGTTCAATGCCCTACACCGTTTCTGCCCGTGGACTAAGCGACAGCAGCCCCGCGTAGCCCTTTGGGAGGTCTCGAGCCCCTCACCGCCTTTTGCGACGGTGCGGTCTCGTCCGCGGGAAAGGAAAGGCGCTTCACATGCGGGCAGAGGACCCTCCGCCTCAGCTGGCGGCCCCGAAGAGGCGAGCCAAGGCTCGGCGCTTGCGTGGCGGAGGAGGCCCAACCCAGCCCAGCCTTCGAGCGGGCGGCAGTTAGTGCCGGAAGCCGGCGCGATGAAGGCGGTGCTCTGGCTGCCACGTTGAAGCGGAACGTGGAGGAGCCGCGGCTGCTGCGAAACGCCGAGGAGGACTTGGAGGAGGAAGGCGGCGGCGGAGCCTGAAGAGGGGGCCCCAGCGGCGCTCCTCTTCGAGCAGGTGAGGCGTCTGCCGGGTGTGTGTGCGAATGGGGGGTGGGACCCCCAATTCCCAGCAGGCGGACGTGGGAGAATTGGGGCCAGGGACGCCCCTTTATTAGCCCATCCGCCTCGGCTTTGCGGTTGCAAAAGAGGCCGGACGATCCCAGGGAGCGGCGCTGCCTTTGGCTTCGGCTCCGCTTTTGTTCCTTCTGCTTTGGGCCTGTCCGTGGCTTCAAAGGCGGCGGTGTGCCCGTCCGTGGCTGGCCCAGCCCGGTTGGACAATATAATATAGAATGGAATAATAACTTTGTTGTCCCTTTGAATCCGCAGACGTTAAAATGAAATTTCGTGGCATGCAGCTCCCAAAGGGTCACCCCCTCCAATATACGCTACATAAACATGACTACATACATTGATTTACATACATGCATGCATAATTAGGCATGATATACAGAGGAACAACACGGATGTAGGCATGGACATGGAGCTGCAGGCCAGCCGGTGGCTTTTGCAACCCTGCTCTTGGCTGCAATTTCCAATTTCTGGGCTAAAATTCCATATTTTTGCCACCTTAAGAATTGCCAACTCTCACCTTTCCACGTTGGATTTGTTCCAGGGTTCAAAAGAGGGGAGCTTTCAGCTGGTTCAAAGGAAAAGTGGCCAGTTTGCAAACTTATCTTTCTCTTGTAGCTCTTGAGTTTGCATGGTTGTGATTGTGGTTGTAGGAAAGAACAACATACCGTCTGGGCAAAATCTTGCAGAAGAGGTTTCGCACTCAGTTCATTGCCTACTTTTCTTCTTTGAATTTCAGGGTTGCTATCCAAGCATGGGAAGGTATACAGAGAGAACACACTTCTATGATTATAGGTAGTCCTCGACTTATGATGACAATTGAGTTCCAAATTTCTGTTACTAAGTAACAGAATGGTTGGTTAAGTGGTTGGTTAAGTGAGTTTTGCCACATTTTTACAACCTTTCTTGTTGCCGTTGTTAAGGGAATCATTGCCATTAGTAATGCGGTTGTAAAGTAAATCTGGCTTCCCAGTTGACTTTGTCAGAAGGTTACAAAAGGTGTATCACATGACCCAGAGACACCGCAACTGTCGTAAGTGTGAGTCAGTTGCTAAGTATCTGAATTTTGATCACATGACCATGGGGATACTGCAATGGTTATGTGAAAAACGGTCATAAGACACTTTTTTCAGTGCTGTTCTAACTTCAAATGGTCACTAAATGAATTGTAAGTTGAGGAATATCTGTAGTTGTTGTATCAGTTGCAAAATACATAGATAGTAAGTCCTATAAGATTGCCAACATATCAATTCTTACATATACATGAATTTTCACTCTTCGTTTTCATTAGTTACTTCCCTAATTTGTATGGTTGTTACATTGGTACACGTTATCATTGTATGGCTGAGGTTACCTGACATGATTCATTGAATCGTAGTTTACTCTTTTATTTCCTGCATTTACCCAACACACTGAAATGTAAATTAATCACATAGGCAGGATCTGGGCACAGTACTAGCTAAACTTTTCTTCAGTGGCTTGGGTGAACACAGACTTTCCTTTCTGATGCCTGTTCTTGAAACCTGATTAAAAAGGCAAAATCATAGTTATTGTTCCCTCTGTATAGTTTGTTGGATTCAAAAGGATGGGAATTTTGGAGTGCAAAGGGAAGCTCCTAGAGCAAGGGTCTTCAAACTTGGCAAGTTTAAGACTTGTGGACTTCAATTCCCAGAATTCCTCAGCTAACATGACTGGAAGTCTACAAGTCTTAAAGCTGCCAACATGACTTCCTCAGCTAACATGACTGGAAGTCTACAAGTCTTAAAGCTGCCAAGTTTGAAGACCCCTGTCCTAGAGCAACTGTCTATAACTTCTTAAATCAAGTGCAGATTTTCTGTGGATGAGCTTCCACTGAAGAGAGCAGCTAAATAAAACTTGGGGGGAAATGTAGTTGTTTCAAGGAAGTACATATAGATGTTATCTGAGAACCCACATGTGCTTTTGCGCATACAGGTAATCTTTGACCACAATTGAGCTCCAAATTTCTATGGTTAAGCAAGACAGTTAAGAGCCACATTTTATGACCGACCTTATCACAGTTGCTAAGTGAATCGGTGCAGTTGTTAAATCAGGGGTCTTCAAATTTGACAGCTTTAAAGACTTGTGGACTTCAACTCCCAGAATTCCTCCTCTAGTCATGTTAGCTCAGGAATTCTGGGAGTTGAAGCCCACAAGTCTTAAACTTTCCAAGTTTGAAGACCTTTGAATTAGTGACACGGCTGCTAAGTAAATTGGTTTCCCCATTGGCATTGCTTGTCAGAAGGTGGCAAAAGGGGATCACATGACCCCAAGGCTGCCATAAATGTGAGTCAGTTGCCAAGCATCTGAATTTTAGTCACCTGGCCGTGGGGATGCTACAAAGGTTGTAAGTGTGAAAAACGGTCATAAGTCACTTTTTTCACTGCCTCGTAACTTCGAAAGATCACTAAACAAATGATTGTAAATCGAGGATTACCTATACAGTTACAACAGTTCATGTAGTGACAGTTCGAAGTTACAACGGCACTGACAAAAGTGGCCCATGACCAATTTTCACACTTACTCTATCTGGGAAAAATCATAAAATGGGGCAAAACTCACTTAACAAATTTCTCTTTTAGCTACATAAATTTTGGGCTCAATGGTGGTAAATTGAGGACTACTTAAATTTTGCCTTTGCATCTGAATACTGCTAGTAATAATTCACACTGAACAAAAACATATTTCTGTATGGTTTGGAGAGCCCTGTCTGTATAAATACTAATCCAGGGACATGGTAATTTATTAACTGTAGCATAATAAAATTTAATTTAATATTGGGTTGATTTAGATTCTTGTATTTGGCATCCTGATGTCCATTATTGTGAGAGGAAAGAAGCTACAGCTTATTCAAGAGAAAGCAAAGAGTGCTAAGGATTCTTTTTCAATATTCATCTCATTAGAGCCGATTGGAGAATTGTTTGATGTTGGAGGGTTCTGAGCATTCCTTTACAACTGCAAAGAGTAACCAGGGACCAAAGGTTGAATTATTTGAGATATGATTATGCAGAGGCCTCTCCCATATTGTCCCTCTGAATTCTTGAAATGTGCCGTGTGGTTACACTTACAACCGGTCACTTAGCCATGAGTTCACTTAACAACTGCAGTAGTTACTAAACGACTGCCACAAAAAGGTCGTAAAATCGGGTTTGGTTATTTATGACTGTCACAGCACACAATTTATGACTGTCACAACATACGACCATAATGGGCAGGCTCCATTACACTTGTATGTTGAGAACTATCTATAGTCAGTTTAAAATATCCCATGTCCAGATTAAGAACTCCTTTCTCATTGAAGGACCGTGAATAAGTAGGGATTTAAAGTCTCTTACAAATACTATTTTATGGCTAATTCTTTTGCTTCAAGCATTTTATTTCAAGATAGCTTTTACATCGGGGTGGCAAACTCGCGTCGTCATGGCGGTGTCACGTGACATATCGGGAGTTTCCCCCCTTCGCTAAATTAGGCATGGGCGTGGCCAGCGCATGACGCATCCAGCCCACGGGCTGCAACCCTGATTTACATAGTATTTTAGGTGGGAAAAAAAACGTGGCCTAGGCAGTTGTTGCAAGATTGATCCGAAAGAATGTATAAAATACAGTACAGTCATCACAATATGTTTCTCAGTTCTGTGGCCTGATGTGTTATATTTTGGGATCTTAGCATGATGTGCAGACTCACCAATTGTGATTTGTGAATCATGTGTTATATCTTTGTATATACTATAAACCCATTAATTTGGGTTTATTTAATAAATTATAGTTAAATTATAAAGATAAAGGTTTCCCTTGCCAGTCATGCTTGACTCTAGGGGCCGCTGCTCATCTCCATTTCCTAGCTGAGGGAGCCAGCATTGCCCAAAGACGCTTCCATGATCATGTGGCCACCATGACTATATGCTGAGATGCACGAAACGCTGTTACATTCCCACCAAAGTGGTACCTATTTATCTACTTGCATTTGTACTGCTAGGTTGGCAGGAGCTGGGGTAGGAATGGGTGCTTACCCTGTCACATGGTGCTTTGGTCTCGGAACTGCTGATTTTCCAGTCGACAAGTTCAGTCGGTCACCACATCCATAGTTAAACTCTGAATCGTAGAATTGTTTAAAAGCCATGGAAGTGTTTAGTTCAACCTATTGCAGGAATGCAGTATTATAGGATCCTCAGCAAAGGACCATCCAGTTTCTGTTTAAACAGGTCCAGCTGAGCCAAGATCATCATTTACTGAACATCCTTTCCAGAGGTGGTATTCAGCAGGTTCTGACCAGTTCTGGAGAACCAGTAGCAGACATTTTGAGTAGTTCGGAGAACCGGCAAATACCACTTCTGACTGGAGATTTTACAGTATCCATCCCCTGCCATGCTCACAAAGTCACGCCCACCAAACTGGTAGTAAAATTTTTTGAATCCCACCACTGATCCTTTCCATTGTCAAAATTCTTCCTTATATCTAACCAACATTGTCTTTCTTTTTTTAAGCTTGTTGTGCAAGTCCCAGTCGGTTGTCTTCCGTTGCTGTGGCTTTTTGATAGATCTTCTATGTTCTAAATTGTTTCATCAGAAAAAAATTAAATAAATACAAGAGAGGATCCTATAAAACACTTCCGCAACAATAATCAATACACAGATCAGCATGGACTAAGACTAACTCCAGACCAACAAGACCAAGAAGTTAACAGTAACCCAATCAAGGAACTGCCAAACAAGCAAACAGTAAACAGCTCAACCACCGTGAACACTCTAACCAAGACTGACAGGGCAAGCTACTAGGACAGGGGTCTCCAACCTTGGCCCCTGGAAGCCTGGTGGACTTCAACTCCCAGAATTCCACAGCCAGCTTTGCTGGCTGTGGAACTCTGGGAGTTGAAGTCCACCAGGCTTCCAGGAGCCAAGGTTGGAGACCCCTGTACTAGGATATAAATCAAGAGCAAATCCTATTCTTTACTAGCACTGATGATGTTTGGGTTAATAAAATGTCTGCAAGGAAACAACCAAACTCAGAGAGTACCAAGGACCCCTCATTTCAACCCTGAGTTAAAATATCCTCCGTTATTGACACTTGTATTAAAATAAATTTTATAGGGAAAGATCCTTGGTGCTCTCTGTTATAGGTATTTCTTGTTTGTTTTTCCTGGGGCTGCTGCGTCTTTAAGTGTACTTGGGATGTTTTGGACGGCTTTAGTTGGTTTGCGTGCTAGGATGATACCATGTGGTTGTAATAGTCTTTGAGTTTTTAACACTGCCATCTCAGCTCAGGAATTCTGGGAGTTGAAGTCCACAGGTTGTGAAGGGGCCACAATTGCCCACCCTTGCTCTGTATTATGCCCCTGGCTGAAATATATCTGGGTAATCTGCTTCTTCCAGGGCCTTCTGTTCACCTTCTTCACAACTTTTGCCAAAAAAGGGGAAGCTTTGAAGGTTGGATGAAAATTATCCAGAATCATTGGGTTTAGTAATATCTTCTTAAATAAGGAACATGCTGACCTAAAGGTGAAAGACAGTTGAAACCATAGGCATGAACTCACTCGTCATGAATTGTGCTTTGTTGCACACTGACCTGGCAAATAGCAGATATTTTATGTTCGGGTAATTTTAGATTCCAAGTGGAGCATAAAGGAGAATAAACAAGCCTCTTTCCTAGTACATGAAGCCAAGAAATTCTGTGAGAGATGCATCATAACATCACACTTATGATTATCTCAATCTTTCTCTGTTAATTCAAACCCTATTTACATTTTGAAAGTGCTGAGAGCAAATATAATAGAATGCCACAAAACTGAGGACAAAGCATTGATTTAACCGGGCTTTATATATTTTGTATTTTTATTTGGAAACGTAATGCTCCATACTCTACCTAGAAATCCAGTTTGGAAATCTAATTTTGAGAAAGATCTAGGATGGTAATACAGTGGAGTAGAGTGGAGTAGCAGGCATATAAATTTAATAAATAAATAAACAAAGAGAACACTTGTTTGGTCCTTGTTTTAGCAATAAATAACTTTTGCGTAACGTGCATCTTTCTTGCCTCTAGTGACAGTTTAAGGCAGGTTTCTCCAAGTTCGGCATGTTTATGACTTGTGGACTTCAACTCCATGGCTGGTTGAGGAATTCTGGGAGTTGAAGTCCACAAGTCATAAAGTTGCCAAGGTCATAAAGTTGCCCTGGTTTAAAGCAAAGAGAAACATTCAATCCACGAAGACCTGAATCACATACTGGTTATTGAAATGTCTTTAGTGAGGAAAAGATGTGAAACTGGAGGAAAAGGGGCTTTCCTTTCTTTCCTTTGGATGTCTTTTCTCTGGGAGGTGGGTGGGTGGGGATATTAAAATAAGTGATCTCAGTAGGATAATAGCATTGATGTTCTTTATATTCCTTTTCTCAGCAGGATGAAACTGAAAGAGGTAGACCGTACTGCCATGCAGGCTTGGAGCCCTTCTCAACATCATCCCATTTACTTGGCTACAGGTAGGTTGTTGGGTTTGATTTAAGAGGATTAGGTAGGAACGACAGAGAGGAGGCAGGATCAAGCTATTTTCCAAGGCACTTGAAGGCCAGACAAGGAATAGTGGATGGAAACTAATCAAAGAAAGATTCAACCTGGAAATAAGGGAGAAACTTTCTGACAGTGAGAACAATTAACCAATGGAACAGATGTTGCCTTCAGAAGTTGTGGGAGCTTCATCACTGGAGGCTTTCAAGAAGAGATTGGACTACCATTTGTCAGAAATGGTGTAGGGTCTCCTGCTTGGGCGGGGAATTGGACTTGATGACCTACAAGGTCCCTTCCAACTCTGATTATCTGTTATATGAATGTGGCTTCCGAAATTCTTTGCAATCTTTTAATAGCAGCTTCACTCTGAGTCATGTGACTAGGATGAGACCTGCTTAAAATGGAAAGGTGGGTAGCATTCCTGATCTTTAAACAATTGTCTTCTTTTTCTCCCCAACAATTTTGGTCCTATTTATTTTTACTTTTGGAAACCTATCGTGTTGATGGATAGATAGTTAAACAGAGCCCTGAGTCCCTTTCCATATTTTTTTCTACCATTCTATTGAACTGGACAGATTAAAAAGGACTGAGTTATTTTTTTATCACTCCATTGGACTGAACAGATTTTTTAAAAAGGACTGAATTACATTTTTCATTCCAAACATGGACATACTTGATAATTATTCCACTTGAAAGTTACAACTGGCAAAAAGTTACATTTCTTTGATTATGTGGAAAGTGGAAAAGGATGCCTAACAAACTAAAGTATTTAGGACAGACAATATCCATCTAATTCAGATCTCCTATTTAGCACCACATGCCCTATCTTTGCATGTTGATATCCAGTTCATCTTTTAGAGCCGCTGACTTCATGAATTACTGGAGCTATTGTTCCAAAATTGAAATAACATTTGTTTCATGGCTTTTTCTGAATTTTGTGCCATCCAACCAAGAGAAAAGATCCATTTATACTACAGTCCTTTGCATGTATGCATGGAAGAAAACCCTGCTGTATATGCAGATTCCAGCCTTTTTGCAGCTTTTACCTAAAGTTAAACTTGGGCCCTGAACACCACAGGGCTATTAGCACCATAACTTCTCTTTTTTTGGGGGGAGGTTACAAGTTTCTTTACCTAATGAGCATTTCAGACATTCACCAACAATGCGATATGCTGTACAGTTATACCCCTATCCTCCAATAACACCCTTTGCTTTTTCCCACTCAAAGTCCACCTCTGGAAGGAATTCGGGTCATCTAGCCCAGCCTTCTGCTTTGTGCAGAATCTGATAAAATATTCTAAATAGATGGCTGTACAGGTGGTCCTCGACTTATATCCACAATTGAGCCCAAAATTTCTGCTGCTAAGTGAGATGTTAAGTGAATTTTGCCTCATTTTACGACCTTTCTTGCCATGGTTCAGTGAATCACTGCATTTGTTAAGTGAGTAAGATGGTTGTTAAGTGATGGTTGTTAAGGCTTCTCCTTAGCTCCGCCGAATTCTGTTGGAATTCATAGGCGCCCTTTTATAATAAATCGGTATTAACCAAATGTGTGTTTCTTGCAGGTACCTCTGCTCAGCAGTTGGATGCCACTTTCAGTACCAATGCTTCCCTAGAAATATTTGAACTTGATTTGACAGACCCAGCACTGGATTTGAAGTCCTGTGCCACTTTCTCTTCCCCTCATAGGTGAGTCCTGGATGTTAAAGCTTTATTTATGCTTTTGAGAATTTCAGGAAAGGGAAGGGCGGCATGGTAGCTCAGTGGTTAAGATAGGTCCCAGACCGGAGCTGCATGCGACAGGGTGAGCTGCCATCTTTGCCCCAGCTCCTGCCAATCCAGCAGTTCGAAAGTATGCAAATGCAAGTAGATAAATAGGTACCACTTTGATGGGGAGGATACTGGCCACATGATTGTGGAAATGTCTTCAGACAGCGCTGGCTCGGTGGCCTTGAAACAGAGATGAACACTTCCCTCTAGGATTGGCAACAACTAATGGAGTAAAATACAAGGGACTTCTTTACCCTTTTTTTTTTTTAACAGAAAGGGAAATGTCAGTAGTTAAGGGCTGCATCAATTTTTCAGAGCTGTTGCAGGTTCAAACAGTCATTAAATGAATGGTTGTAAGTCAAGGACTGCCTGTATGTATTTTTATGGTTTTATTGTTTTTCATATTGTAAGCTGCCCAGAGTTGCCTTGTGGTGTGATGGGTAAGAAATAAATGTAATAACTACACATTCTGTATTTGTGGGGGCCTGGGAGATGGGACTGGAGAAGGAAGATGCAAGAATTAGGCAAGAAGTACAGGTTTCTTAGATTTCATGATACCCGGATTTGGTAGCAGAAAGTAAGTGTCTGTCAACCATCCCAACTGTCAGTTAGAAAAGAAAGATGTTTGAATACATTATTAGCAAACATACACTTTACTAAAGCCAAGTGATTACAAAAGAAGCAAAGCCGGATCTAGGATTTTCACGCACAAAGCATATGGTTAATTTTTCCCTTGTTCCCACCTCTCTCCCCCCCCTCTCTCTCCCTCCTCCCCCCCCATCTGTGAATCCAACTAGGTGCTAACGAATTGTTTGGGAAACAGTCCCTGTCTTCGTGGGCTGGATGGTTTTGCATTCCATAGTGTGATCTTGGATTCCATAGTGTGATCTTGGAGTGGCTGGTGGTTTTCACGGGATGGCACGATGTGTACTTTCAGTTCCTCTCATGCTTATCCCACCCCACAATCCCCCCCTCCCATTGAGTATGGCAGGTTGACAGCAAACAATGCATGGCATATGCATTGCTTGCTCTAGCTTCAGCCTCCTTTTCAGCCTCCTTTTCACAATCGCGCTAAGGCCATATTATGTTAATCAAGCTGTGGTCTTTTTTTTTTTTTTTTGAAAAAAAAAATAAGGAAAATTTTTACTTCCCTGACTCATTGTAAGAAAAGAGGAGTGGGCTTGTATATTAAAGAATCTATTCCAGCCAAACTGATCTGTAATGATGAAGATGGAAGAGTATTAATGGTTGAAATAGTGGATAATAACGCAAAAACACTCCTGGTTGCAATTTATGCCCCGAATGATAAGAAGAATTTTATAAAAGGTTACATATGAAAGCAATCGAACTGGACTATATTAACATAGTTATGATGGGAGATTTCAATGGAATTGTAGATAATAAATTGGACTACACAGCGACAGCATCAAGACAAAATAGACTCTCCCTAAATCCTTCTTCAAAATGATAGATGAATTAAATTTAAAAGATATATGGAGAGAAAGAAATGCTAAAACTCAACTGTATACTTTTTATTCAAATAGACATTTATCATGGTCCAGAATAGATATGATTTGGATCTCAACAGAATTAATATCTAATATTCAAGAAACAAATATTGAAAGAAGTACCATAATCCAATGACAATTAAATGGAAAGGACAACAAAGAAGATCTAAATGGACATTAAATAATACCATTTTAAAGGAAAAAGACTTCACACAATGGATGGAAAAAGAATTGACTTTCTTCTTTAGTGAAAATAAAAAAGAAGATACTTCAATACAGAATGTTTGGGATACAATGAAGGCATATGCGAGAAGATTAATAATAAGACTACACAAAGAAAAAAAATACTAGGAAGAGGCAAGCTATTAAAGCTCGAGAAGATGACTACAAAAAACTGGAAAAAGAATTACAGAAAATGCCACAGAAAAAAGATATTAAACTTAAAATGGACATAATCAAACATAAAATGGGCCAGGTAGAGAAAGAAGAACTGGCACAAAAAATCAGAAGTGCTAAACAGAACTATTTTGAAGATGCAAACAGGCCAGGTAGATGGTTAGCATATAAACTGAGAAAGGAGAAAGAATCAAGGAAAATATTACAGTTAATAGACGATCAAGGTCAAATGTGTTATGGCAATAAGGAGAAAAAGGAAATTATTCGAGACTTTTATGGACAACTATATAAACAGGAAGATCTTGATGAGGGAAAAATTAAACAGTATTTACAAAATGCTAATTTACCCAAGATACCTGAAGAGACTGAAAAAATGTTAGAAAGTACTATAACAATGATGGAATTAACTGAAGCATTCAACAGACAGAATAATGGGAAAGCACCAGGTCCAGACGGGCTTCCGGCAGAATTTTATAAAACACTACAAGAATCGTTGAGCATACCACTGCTAGAAGTCATGAATGAAGTTATGTTAAATAAGAAAATAACTAAAACATGGTCAGAAGCTTATATTACACTTATTCCAAAAGAAGGGGCCGATCCATTACAAATTAAGAACTACAGACCTATTTCCTTATTGAATGCAGACTATAAAATCTTTGCCTCAATTCTGGCAGAAAGACTTAAAAATACTTAAATAATTTTATTCATCCTGATCAGAATGGATTTTTACCAAAGAGACAAATTAAAGACAATATGAGGGTAATTTTGGACACTTTGGAATATTATGAGGCGCATTCTGAAAAACAAATAGCTTTGATATTCCTAGATGCCCAAAAGGCATTTGATAATGTGAATTGAAGATTTATGTTGTTATTACTGGAACAGATGGGCTTTGCCAAAAAATTTATTCAAGCAATAGAAGCCATATACGATATGCAATCGGCAAAAGTAATGATAGAGGGAGAATTTACAGACTCTATTAATATAAGAAAAGGCACAAGACAAGGATGCCCATTATCATCTTTGCTATTTGTACTGACTTTGGAAGTGTTGAATAGAAATATTAGGACAAAAATATAAAAGGAATGAAAGTTACAAAGGAGGAATTTAAATTGCAAGACTTTGCGGATGATTTGGTTTTCATTCTGGAAGATCCTCTAGAGATAGCTTTAAAACTATTGGAAAAGATAGAGACGTATGGTGAGATGGATGGTCTGAAAATAAATAAAGATAAAACAAAGATTCTGACAAAGAACATGTTATTAAGGCAAAGAGAAGAACTGGCAGACTTATTGAAAATCCAAGTTGCGAACAAGGTTAAATATTTGGGGATACATTTGACATCAAGATGTACTACATTGAAAGAGAATAACTATATTAAGCTTAAACAGCAGATAGCATCTGATTTGAAGAAATGGGAAAATCTACAATTGTCATTGATAGGTAGAATTTCAACAATCAAGATGAATATTTTACCGAGAATTTTATATCTGCTCCAAATAATACCAGTTAGGCTTGGCAAAGATTATTTAGAAGAATTAAATAAAATTGTGTTGAAGTATATATGGCAAGGCAAGAAAGCGAGAATAAAATTAAAACTTTTACAAGACGCTAGAACTAGAGGAGGATTTGGCCTTCCTAATTGGGAGTTATATTACCAAGCTGCAAATTTGGTCAAAGAATGGATAACATTAAGAAAGTCTAGATTGTTGACATTAGAAGGACATGATTTATTATTGGGCTGGCATGCTTTTCTGTGGTTTAAGGGAACTAAATCGCAGGACTATTTTAGAAGACATTATATACGGGAGTCTTTATGGTTGAACTGGGAGAAAATTAAGAGACAATGCTATTTGAAAATCCCAGTTTGGTTATCAACTATTGAAGCTTTTTCTTATCCTATAACATATAAGAAGGAACAAACAGTTAGATATGGGGAAATATTGGATGAAAAGGGTGAACTTAAACGATGCAAAATCTAGAAGAACAAGGTATAAAGATGAATTGATTTTGAAACAATGATTACTTGGGGGAAGAATTTTGGATATGGGATTGATTTAGAGAAATGGCAAAAATTGTGGTCTCAAAATTATAAAATGACAATGTCAACAGCATATAAAGAAAATTTGTATAAGATGTTTTACAGGTGTTACTTTCCCCCGACAAGAATAGCAAGAATGTTCAAGAATAAATCTGAAAAGTGCTGGAAATGTCATCAGATACTGGCTCATATTATCATATGTGGTGGACTTGTGAGGAGGCTAGAAAATATTGGACTAGAATTTGCATATGGTTGGAAAAAATGACAAAGAAACATATAGATTTGAAGCCAGAGATTTTTTTATTGGGAATCTTACCTGATACATATGATAAAAATTTGAAGTATTTGATTGTAAATATATTAACAGCGGCTAGGATTGTATTTGCTAAAAATTGGAAGAGTGAGAAAATACCATCAGAGGAAGAAATTATTAAGAAAATATTGGAATGTGCTGAAATGAGTAGATTGACATTTGAAATTAGAGAACAAGAAGATAAACAATTCTATGAAGTTTGGGACCTTTTTATCAATGGCTAGATAATAAAACATAATAATAGAATATTTAGAAACTAAGGAAATAATCAATTTACTGTTTAATATACAAATGTAATATGTCCTACATTTGTATATTAAACACTCCCATTCATGTCAAAAATTGATTTCCCTCACAACTGAAAAACCAGTAGGGCAGGGATAGGGAACCTTTTATGGCTCACTCAGGAATTCTGGGAGTTGAAGTCCATAAGTAATAAAGGAGCCAAGTTTCCTTACCCGTGGCCTAGACAAATCTCCACCATTGTTTCGTCAATACTTTTGGAAGTGATTTGCCCTTGTCTTCTTCCTAGTCTGGGAGAGAGGGAGTGACCTTCTCGCTCAGCTGACTTTGTGTCTAAAGCAGGACTAGAACACACAGTCTTCCTAGTTTCTAGTCTGGTGCCTTAACCCCCTACGTCAGGGGTGTCAAACTCGATTTCATTGAGGGCCACATCAGGGTTGTGTTTGACCTTGGGGGGACTGGGGTGGGAGTGGCAGGTGGGCATGGCCAGTTAATTTCACTGGTGTCGGTGGAGCCTGTGTCCTGAGTGTTCTGCCAGCAAAAGTGAACTCACGAACTCTGTTTTTGGCTGGGACGGCTTCCTGCAACTCTCTGCCAGCGAAAATGGCCCTCCTGAGCTCCACTTTTGCTGGCATAGGCACCGCAGGCCAGTATTTCATTGTTTCCCAGGCAGCCATGCAGGCTAGAACTAAGCACCCTGCAGGTTGGATCCAGCCCTTGGGCCTTGAGTTTGACACCCCTGCATTACGTCACACTGGCTTTCTTTTACCTAATATAGGGTTCTACCATCCAATCTTGTTTGCTTTATGTTCCGATGAAAATTCCAATTTGGTCCCCTACTGGCAAGCTCAATAGTATCACCTCTCAGAAGGACAGAACAAGGCTGATGGAAAAAATACTTCTCCATGACTTTTATTTCTTGACGTTGTCTTGCAGGTATCACAAATTGATCTGGAGTCCTCACAAAACCGCATCCGATGAGATGCTTTCCGGAGTTCTTATTGCTGGTGGTGAAAATGGGAATATAATTTTGTATGATCCAGCTAAAATATTAGCTGGTGAAACCGAAGTCATGATTGCTCAGAACGACAAGCATACGGGACCTGTAAGATCTCTGGATGTTAATCTATTCCAGGTTAGATTTCCCTTACAACTCTTCATAGTGTCTTCAAAGCATATAAGATCAAACTTCCCCATTCTGCTCCCCTCTTAAGTTTGATAGATCACAGTTTCTAGCAATTTCCGAGCCATCGTGGTCACTTTTTGTGAGATAGGCACAAGAATTTAATATAAATATATCAACATTTGATAAATTAATTAAAAAATCATAAGCATTAGCTTTTTTTTGAAAAAGCGGCTTTTGATGCATTGTAAATTCGTAGTGCTTGCTTTGTGTTACAGACAAATCTAGTAGCTTCTGGTGCAAATGAGTCAGAGATCTACATCTGGGATTTAAATAACTTTGCAACGCCGATGACACCAGGAAGCAAGACACAGGTATGAGATTTATATTACATCTGCATGGATTGTGAAAATTACTTGATAACGGGTGAAGTCCTAGATGTTCTGTTGCCCTTAGGTATAATTGTATTTGGTCTTTGGTGATTTGTCCTATCTCTGGATTCAGTAGGTGTCCTGTCATAATTTTTAAAATAAAGAAAATACATTTGATTTCTCCTACGGTGTATGAATGTTCTAAAATGCACAAACATCCTTAGGTGTTTGCAGGTTATTCTAGAAAAACTGGTTAAAAAAAATAATAGATACCTCTGAGTCAAAGAAGCACCATGTTCCTTAGAATAACAAATGCAAAGCATTGCATTTTAGGGAGTATCCACGTCTTATGTTTGCCCACGTCTTATGTTTGTGCATTGGATTCTTAATACCATCTTGTAAACATGACTTGACAGTTTTCCCCAATAGCTCTTCTGTTCCATCTACTTCCTGCTTGGAGTTCCTTGCCTGAGTAATAGCAATAGCCATAGCACTTAGACTTATATACTGCTTTACAGTGCTTTACAGCCCTCTCTAAGTGCTTTACAGAGTCAGCCTCACAATCTGGGTCCTCACTTTACCAAACTCAGAAGGACAGAAGGCTGAGTCAACCTTGAGCCTGGTGAGGTTCGAACTGCCAAATTGGCAGTCAGCCGGCAGTCAGCAGAAGTTGCCTGCAGTACTGCACTCTAACCACTGTGCCACCGTAGGAGAGAAAAAGCTAACACATTCATTGTGCGTAGTAAGTATTAAGCTAAGAAAGATTGAATCAATTTCCAACCTTTTTTTCCCCCAACAGCCTCCTGAAGACATCAGCTGTATTGCGTGGAACAGACAAGTCCAACATATCTTGGCCTCTGCGAGCCCCAGTGGTCGTGCTACTGTGTGGGATCTCAGGAAAAATGAACCTATCATCAAAGTCAGCGACCACAGCAATCGGGTAGCTATTCAGCTGCAGTGTCGAATTTATGCCTTAAATGCAACAGATCAGAGGAGAAAATAATTTGGGGAATAATTAGAAAGTTACAGGAACTTCAGACAATCACTAAACCAAGAGCTATAAGTTAAGGACTACCTGTAGCTTATGACCTTGTGACATCATGGCAGGAGTTGGTCTCCCTTTATTACAGTGTCTGAAGGAATATTAAATAGGATTCTACACTCTTAAAAGGTTAACTCAATAAAAGATTCTTGTTTGCCTTTATTGGCTTTAAAAGGAGATGGCTAATGCCTTTCATAAATGTAAAACATTGAAGAAAAGTCTGTTATGTGGTGTGAGTTTCTCCTTTTTTGCTATGACATTTTGTTCTAATATCCCTAAGTTTGTCACAAGAGTCTTAGAAAAAGCAGAATGGTTTAAAGATGTGGATGTACTTCTGAATTAAATACCAAAAAGTTGGAGCTTGTTACTGTAAGGAAGAATTACAAATTTAGCCAACATGGGGAACTGTAGGAAAGATTTCTGTTCAGTACTGGAAAAATGGTGGAACCCCGGATTACAACTCCATGATCGGTAGGTGTGCTCAGTGTTTTGTTTATGGGCTGATTCAGTACAGGTAATCCTCGACTTACGACCACAGTTGAGCCCAAAATTTATCTTCCAAGTGAAAGATATGTTAAGTGAGCTTTGCTTCCTTGCCACAGTTGTTAAGTGAACCACTGCAGCTGTTAATTTAGTAACACAGTTAAGTGAATATGGGGATCCTGTGACCTCTGGACACAGCAATAGTCCTAATTACAAACCAGTTGTCATGCATCTGGATTTTGATCACGTGACTACAGGGATGCTGCAATGTTGCAAGTGTGAAAAATGGTCCCATATGTCCCTTTTTTTCAAGCACCATTGTAAATTTGAACAATCACTAAATAAATTGCTGTAAGCCGAGGACTACCTGTATTAGTATAATGGAAAGACAGATCAGTATTTTTCATGTGCTCAGATTTTAAAGCTACATCTGAAAATTTGACTGAATAATTGCGTAATATAATATTTTGTGTTTTTTTTTCCTCTTCCTGGTTTTTCTTTTTTTAATCCCTTCTTGTTTTTCTTTTCTCCCATTTCTGTATATCAAAGCTATAGCACTACATGTAAGGATTTTTAAAAGATGTGTTGAATTTAAAGTTGCTTCGCCAGGTTATCTTTTATTTTTTTGTAGGGAATAAGTACAATGTCATGGTTCCGAGTAATGCATTGAAATCAGAACACTGAGGCAGGTAGATTCCTCAAGGAACATGTTTATTGGATATATCATATCAGCACAGCCGGTTCCCACACTCTTCACCTACTTAAAACAGTAAAATTCCCCCCCTCCCAGGTGTTACCGATCACATTGTCCAATGAAGGTAGAAGGCAGGCTCCTCTCCCTGTTTCAGTGACCTTGGTTCCCATAGGAAAACTTTTTGTTTTGACTAGCTTCCCTCTCTCAGGCTTCGTGGCAACTATGAGGCAGCACAAGATGGCTTCAACCAGGTTCGCTTGAGAGTTGACATGCAAATGTCCTTCATTACCAGTGTAAAATAACTATTATGGAAGTAGCGGTTCCATACAGTGCAGATTGTTCCATACAGTGCAGATAATCCTTACATTCTCTTTCTCGGTCTCTTCCCCCCCCCCTTTTTTATTTTAAGTACTTGAGATGATGCTATACATGAAGCCACATGTAGGTAGAGTGTAGCATATTCATTTACGGTATGTGGCTAGGAGGTGTGCCTAGCTTTTCCATTTTACAGATTAATTTTTGGCTTGTTAAGTGTATGTATGAACCAGCTGTTTTCATAAATATGCAGGGGGATTACCCTTCTGATCTCTTCGAAATTTTCACATTCTGCATGTTAATTGCTGCCCTAGCAGTTGTTGCAGTCAGTATGTGGGGCTACATATTGAACATGTTTTTCTAAACCAGGAAAAGTATTGTTGAAAATTACTAGGATGCTGCAGTATTTCTAAGGAAGAGAAGCCATGTACTAAAAAAGAGAAGTAGTTTTCTTTGACATTTATATAATGAGCAGTGTGGTGGCCTGGAGGTGGAGCTCTCGCCTCACAATAAGGAGGCTTGTGAGTTCAATCCTAGTTAGTGGCAGATATTTCTCTCTCTGGGCACAAAGAGAAAATACTGCTGTGAACTCTACATAGGTGTCAGGAAGGGCATCTGGCCAGTAAATGCTTAGCTCCATTCAGTCACCCCGATGCAAAGGATTACAGGGTTGTTTTTAAAAAAATGAACGTTATTCATACCATTCCAGATGCATTGCTCAGGGCTGGAATGGCATCCTGAGGTGGCTACGCAAATGGTTCTGGCGTCAGAAGATGACCGGCTACCCGTAATCCAGATATGGGACCTGAGATTTGCATCTTCTCCTCTTCGCGTTCTTGAAAACCATGCAAGGTGCATAAAATACAGATTTGATTGAATGTGGGCTAGAACAGGGGTCACCAACCTTTTGGACCTCAGGGACCACCAAACTTATAATTTTAAACCCTGTGGATAGCAGCAGCTTCTCCACTCCATGGCAGGCCAGTGCACCTGGTTGGAGGAGCAGCTACTCCAGGATGACCAAAGGGCCAGTCTTGTGACTACTGCAGCTCTGGAATATGGGACTGATTTTCCCACCAACGTCAGCAAGCCACCCCGGGGCAGATTTCCCTCCCTGTTGGTCTTACCTTCCAATTCCAGCTCATATGACTCTACTCAAGGTTTGCTCTCAGCTGAAAGGTGGGGGCCAGCAGGTGGACGGGCCATATGGGTGGCACAGCCTTATGTTCCCATGCAGCCTGGATTAATTGCTTTGGGGGGGCATTCCTCTGCAGACCACCAAAATTTTCTTGTGGACACCAGTGTCCCTGGCCCACTGGTTGGCGACCACTGGGCTAGAAAGACTGGTGAGAGATGTTAGGCCCAAATATATTGATATTCATGGAAGGGGATTGGCAAACGAACGATTAAATAACGTTGGAAAATAAACGTATAGGATTGGAAGCAGATGATTGGAGATACATATTTTTTATCAGCATTTAGAATAAGATTTTATTTTATTTGAGAAAAGGGCAAAAAATGGACTCTTAAGCATTTTGGTTGATTGTTTTGTTTATGATAAAGGCCCTTTTATTCTAAGTGTTTCCTCTTTTTCAAATTTTAATGTCCCATTGATATCAGTTACATATTTACAATGTTTGGTTAGTTTGATAAGCATTTGATTTTTTTTACACAGAGGTATTTTGACAATTGCTTGGAGCATGGCAGATCCTGAACTACTGCTGAGCTGTGGCAAAGATTCTAAAATCCTTTGTTCCAATCCAAACACAGGAGAGGTATTTGCTTTTCAGTAACATTTATACTTTAGAAATTTAAAAATATGTCAGTATATAAAGAGCTCATCAGGTTTTCACCATTTACTTGCATCAAGTAAACTTATTGCTACCAACTTTCTAAATTTTTGAACCCTAATGAAAAAATAAACATCAAATAACATCAAGTTAAGTTTTTTTTGTTTTTGTTTTTAAACCATTTGTGTAGCTTGAATATAACTTTTATATTTTATGGTGTGATTTGGGATACATGTTGGCTTGGAAAAGCTTGAATGTTACTATTTATCAACTGTATACATTAATGGAACAAGCATACATAATAAAATACAGAATTCCTTTTAAAATCTAGTAATAGTAAATACAGGGGATCCTCGACTTACAACATCAATTGGGTCCAGAATTTTCGTTGCTAAGTGATGCGGTTGTAAAATACAACCGCATCATTTATCAGTAGCAGACTCTGCGATCCTGATTCCCATTGTTAGTGGAATCTCATGGTTGTTAGGTAAGGCAACTTCCAGAGGGGTTCCAACAACCAAGTCAGTGGGGAAGCCAGAAAAAAATTGCAAGTCCCTGGCAGCTTGTAAGATAGACCAAGCAGGAAAGGAGCTGAGAGGGAGGGTTGGGGAGGGTGTACTGCATGGCCAGAGTGGGTGTGCAAGGATGTGATGGAATCTTGGAGGTTATAAGATAATATATCCTTAATTCTCCATCTTTCTTGGTGCACTGATGCATGCCACCGGCCAATTTTGCAGTTGTTTGCTTTGGAAGCCATAATAGTTGTCGTCCTTCCTTTCTGCTGGTCACAGGTGTTGTATGAGCTTCCTACCTCAACCCAGTGGTGCTTCGATGTGCAGTGGTGTCCCAGGAATCCTGCCCTTCTCTCTGCTGCTTCTTTCGATGGGAAAATCAGTGTTTACTCAATCATGGGAGGAAGCACGGATAGCCTGCGACAAAAACAAGCGGACAAGGTATCTCATTTTTTTTGAAAAATGGGGAAAAGGAAGGTTTTGCAGTTTACAATGAAACACATAAAAATAAATGATTGAAAATTTGGGCTGTCTCAGAACTCCGTGTTCTTGGTGTCTCAGTGAGGCTTTAAAATGTCCACCAGCCAAGGAGGAACAGATCCGATGCTGGCCAGTACTAGTGGCTCTTTGGCTGTATTCATTTTTCATCCTCCAATCCACTGTTTAAGATACATGTTTAAGATATTTGTTTAAGAGATATGGACTTCAACTCCCAGAATTCCTCAGTCATCCATGCTGGATTGGGAATTCTGGGAGTTGAAGTCCAGGCATCTTAAAAGTTGAGAAACATTGCTCTAATCCTCACCTATAATCCTTTGATTTTAAAAACAAACGCCGAAAGCCCTTTTGATAAATGGTAAACAGATTCTGACACACGAAAGTTTGCCCTGGAATTGGATTGAGCTAAAGACCAAGGAATAATTTCCTCTTTCTCTTCTGTTTTCAAAAGCTCTCCTCGTCTTTTGGCGATCTGGATCCCTTTGGAACAGGGCATCCCCTTCCTCCATTGCTCCTCCCACAACAGACCACCCCGCAGAGCACAGTTCTTCCTCTGAAGAAGCCACCCAAGTGGATTCGTCGACCGGTGGGAGCCTCTTTTTCCGTAAGTCTCTGCTGTTTAGGTCAAAGAAAGAGGCATGGTGTACCTACTGATCAGTTTTATGCAGGATGCTTCATAGAAATCTGTGCCTTTATTTTGGAGAAACCTTTGTGTAGAATAAGGCAGCCATCATGTCTTGGGCAGAAGAATGTATTTTAAATGTATTTATCCAATGTCAACACCGCCATTCTTGGGGTGTCTAATCACACTTGACCAATAAAGAGTTATATTCTAATTCATTGGTCACCAACCAGTGGGCCGGGGACCACTGGTGGTCCGTGAGAAAATTTTGGTGGTTCGCAGAGAAATGTCCCCCCCAAAACAATTAATCCAGGATGTCAGGGAACACAAGGCTGCGCCACCCACATGGCCCGTCCACCCGCTGGCCCCCATTCTTCAGCCAAGTACAAACCTTTCCTTGAATAGAGCCACACAAGCTGGAATTGCAAGGTAAGACAATGGCGGGGAAGGGAAATCCGCCCCGGGGTGGCTTGCTGATGTTGGTGGGAAAGTCAGCCCCATATTTCAGAGCTGCAGTAGTCACAAGACTGCCCCTTCGGTCATCCCGGAGCAGCTGCTCCTCCACCTGGGTGCACCAGCCTGCCAGGGAGTGTAGGAGCTGCTCCAGGGTGACCAAAGGGCCAGTCCTGTGACTACTGCAGCTCTGGAATATGGGAATGACTTTCCCGCCAACGTCAGCAAGCCACCGTCATTCAAAATTCATATTAGTGGTCCACGGGATTTAAAATTATGAGTTTGATGGTCCCTGAGGTCCAAAAGGTTGGCAACCCCTGTTCTAATTGCTTGACACTATGGACAGCTTACAGAAAAAGAAGAAAAACAACACTTAATTAAAAAGAGATCATGGCTGACCAGGAAAACAAAGCAGCTAGTCGTAAAGTAAATATAGTACAGCAAGTCCTTGACTTGCAGCCATTTGTTTAATGACCATTCGAAGTTACAGTGGCATTGAAGGTGCCATTGGGCTCATATGTTTGACATTTGCAGCCAGCTTTCCAACCAGCTTCCAACAATCAGACTCAATGGAGGAAGCCCGATTCACTTAACGATCAAATGATTCACTTAACAGCTGTGGTGATTTGCTTAACTGTGGTGAAGAAGATAAAATCGGGTGTGACTCTGTTAATAACCTTGCTTAGCAACAGAAATGTCTCCAGTGGAGTTTTGCTTTTCAAAAGACAACTAGATTTTTGTTTTCTTCTTGAAGATGTTTTGAAAAGCACCTTTGGGATAACCATGACTTGGCATGACTGAAAATCTCCATGAACAATCTATGGAGCTTATCGTCCATTTTTTTTGCATTTGGTATAAAACTCCAAGAATGCTTTACCTCTGGTTATAATAAACAGGAGGCACAGCCTTTTGTGCAACAATTTTAACACAAGGACAGAAAAGTACATCACTTGTAGCATAATTAAGTACCTAACAGCAACTACACCAAACAAGTATGATTTAAATTTTGCCTTACTTGTTCAACTCTTGTTGAATTTATGGTTGTATTTTACCCTCTTTGAATTAATATTCCTAATTTCAGAAATTGTTTTTATTTTAGATCTGTTTTAATTCAATATTTGTCTGTTTTTAATTGGTATTGTATGACCTAAATGGAGAGTATAGCCCCCTAGACCTAGACAGAAAGGGGCTGCCAACTTCTGTTCTAAGAGTGCTGGTTTCGTATATAGTATTCACAAGTGTGTTTCACATTGCGAACTCCTTGCGAAGCAGACTGTTGCAATTCCCACAAATCATATTGAGAATATGTCAACTATCTAGTTGTATGAGCAGGCATGGATAACAGTACCACTGATTGCTTGAATTCCAGTTTGGAGGGAGGCTGGTCACTTTTGAGAACAAGAAGACTCAACAGCAAGGAGAACATCCCCAACAGCCCTACCACGTCTACGTTAGTCAAGTTGTCACCGAGAAGGAATTCCTGAACCGGTCCAACCAGCTGCAGGAAGCGGTTCAGGCCGAAGCCTTCTCCAGCTACTGTCAGAAGAAAATTGATGTAGCCAAAAATGACTTCGAGAGGAACGTGTGGTCATTCCTCAAGGTGATTTTTTCAGGGTTGATTGCGTACAGAATCTCTCACTCACTTTAAAAACAAGAGGCGTGCAGTAATCAGATCCAAAGTGGAAAATATTTTGGGATCAGCATGGGTGCCACAGCACTTGCAGTTCTCAACTTATGACCAATTGCTTATCAAGCATTCTGAGTTAAAACAGACCTATTTTGGATCTACTTAAACGACCCAAATTCAAAGTTCTGGTAGTCGCATCACCCCCCCCTAAGGGGCCACATTGAACGAACTTAAAGTGCAGATCCCACGGTCATGTGATCATGTTTTATGATGGTTTTGCCAAAAAGTGGACCTTTTTGTTTTTGGCAAAAGTTAATTGCTTTGCCACAGAGTTTCAAATCTATGATTTAAAATTTACCACAATGTACAGCAATTGTTTGGCAGAAGGGTCTTGCACTGCAAATGCAGGAAGAATGCAAGAACTAGCTATTCTCTCAAATGCTTTTTCTGTCCTGGGTTTGTTTGTTTTTTCCTAAGGTGCATTTTGAGGAAGACTCCCGTGGCAAATATCTGGAACTCTTGGGGTACAAAAGAGATGGCCTGGGACAGAAGGTAAATGTGGCTACACTGCATTTTGAAGGACAACATTAAATATATTCATCATAGATTAAATTGCCTTTTGGGTTTGGTTTGGAAGAAATCGTGGGGATATGGGTAGAAAATAGATCGTGGCAAGAATTAAATGCCTTCCACCTCTCGATAATCTTAAGGAGACTGTTTTCTGATTAATAAAATGCTCAGGAATTAGTAGTAATTAACGAATTTATGAAATTCCTAGTAATTGCTTGAAATATCATCCTTTATTTTTGCTGATAAATTCTTAGTCTAAAGCAACCTTTCCCCAATCTTTATTTTTACCTTGCAAGAACGTCTAAAATAATTTTTTTTTTGGGGGGGGGGGTGTTGTCTAAAAATTGCAAAACAGAGCAAAACCATAGAATTCATTTCTAACCAACACAACCAACATTTTTCAGCACTTACTTGGCACCCGAGTTGCAGCACGTAAGAATCTCCCACTGCTGCTAATGCCAGGACTATACAGTGCGCACAGCTCAAAAAAGATGTTTGTGTTCTTTTTTGTTTCCATGGTAATTTCTAGTGGACTAATGTGGAAAAAGACAGGTATACATTATTTTAATAATAGAGATATCCATACCCACAGAGTGTTTCTTCCTTGAATATATCACCCAACTGGGTCAACTGACACACAAGGACAAGTGGATGAGATGGGAAGAAGGTGGGGGGGAATCACATTTTTAGTATTGCGTTCGTTGTTTCAGTATCATCGTTCAAGATCTGGCTTCAGATAAATCGAAAATATTTAATCCTTTTGCCTGGTTTTTTGTTTTTTAAAGAAGTTAAAGCTAAGAAGCTTCTTCTCCAAAATAAATGTTACACCATTTGTTTTATTTCCTTAGATTACTTCAACTCTTGCTAAGGAGAGTCCTCAGGGCAGAGATCAAGATGAGGTAAATAATAATAATCCAGTGCATTTATTTTTCTTTTTTAATTTGATAAGGTTTGGAAAGTAGCACTTTTTCACCTCGACTTTGTTGCAGCCCAGTGCTTATATAGTGAAAAATAAGAATTTAAAATCCTGACAATGCAACACCCATTAAGGGAAAACATCGGTCTCTTCAAGGGGATGTGTGGAAAACTCAGTATTCATTGCAATTTATTAGTTTTACTCTAAACTATGATTTTACGCACTGGGTATGCACAGGTCCACCTGCAACATGAATCACTTCAAAAGATTACAAAACTACAGTTTTTATTGCTCATTTTTCACAGAAGCTAATTGCTGGCTCAAGCTGAGCTGGGCATCTTCTTCATGTTATCCTTTGTACACCTTCCTGAATCCCAGTTTTGACTCCCAGTTTCATCCCAAAGTATTTCCTCCTCATTCCTCTGCAGCTGTAGTCTAACTTTCTCCTTTCCTTCTTTACAGCATGGTTTCTCTTTCTACAGAGTCTTTGATTTTGATACATTTTTCTTGCTTTATATTTATCTTAATTATTTTTTTCCTTTTGTAGATGATAGATAGATAGATGGATATGGATGGGCTGATAGATAGATGATAGTGATAGATAATGATAGATCGATCGGTGGGTAGATAGAAAAATGAGATAGTTAGATTCACTAAAATAGATAGATGATAGATAGTTAGATAGATAGATAGATAGATAGATAGATAGATAGATAGATAGATAGATAGATAGATAGATTAAGATTGTACACTTATTTTAGATCTTTATTTCAATTTTTATTCTTATTTTTCTCCTAGAAGCATGCATAACAACAACAGAGTTGAATATAAATTTTGGAATAGCAAAGTAAATAAGCAAAACAAAGCAGAAGGAATTTCATTATCCAGTACAGGGAAAAGTCTATTCAGGTTATCTCTGAAACAAGTCTATGTTTGCATACCTTCAAAACATTCAGGAAATGCCCCCGTGGTCGAACGGCTGAAAGTGAAGAGGGAGGCAACCCAAAAAAAGAGTAGTGATGGATTTCTTAACCATTTAGCGGACCTTATTAAGATCTATTAAGAACTCTAATCAGTCTGTGGGTCAACCCCAAATTAGTCTATGAAAAAGACTCCTTCAACCTGACACTGTATAAATATGCTAGACTACAATTCCCTTCACACACACACACACGTGTGTGTGTGTGTGTAAGGGGAGCTGTAGTATGACATGTTTGTAAGGTGCCAAATCAGCAAAGAATATTCTAGAACAGTGGTTCTTAAAACTGGAGGTAATTATCCTCAAGTAGGAGATGCGGTGGCTCATTGCTTAATGACGCTGGAGATGGTTTCTGCTCCGGTGGTTCGAGTCCCAGAACTGTGTGTCAGGGTGAGTTCCTGTCACCCATCTCAACTTCTGTCTATTTAACAGTTTGAAAGCATGTTCTATGCAGGTAGATAGATACCGTGTTTTCCCGGAAATAAGACCTAGCCTGATTTTTTAAAGTGTGGGCCTAATATAAGTCCTGCCTCAAAATTAGGCCCTAGTGAAGTGGCTGGGCATGGCCAGTACAGGAGGCAGCCCAACCACGTGTCCCCTCACAAATAAGGCAGTAATCCTTAAGTCAGCACTTAGCACGGTACCTCCTTCCCTTCCCCGGTCACCTCATGGAGGCTTGGCTCTTTCCCAACCTGCCAGCATGACTCCAGTGACCAAATCGGTGCGTAGGAGGAGGATCCGAGCCCCAGTGTCCCAGTAGTAACAGGGCCAGCAGAGGCCAGGGCACGCCTGTTCTGGCTGCAGGCAAACACATGGTAGCCAGGGCTGGGTTGGCGATATCAGTGCTCCCACTCCCATTGGTCCCCGCACTCACCGCCTCCTGTACATTAGAGAAAGCTCCAGTGCAGTGATGGCTGACCCTTTCCACATTACATGCCAAAAGTGCGCGTTCACATGCCTGCACCCATGTTGCGATGCGTGCGCGATTGCCCCGCTCCCCTGCCCCGCCACGCACGTCTCCCCCGTGCATGTGTAGCCGATACCAGACCAGCTGGCTGGGGGGGGGTCATGTGCCTGGACAGTGGGGCTCTTCCGGGCGACCTGTCGTGTGCCGGCAGAAGTGGCTCTGCATGTCACTTCCGGCATGCGTGCCATAGGTTCGCCTAGTGCTTATTTTTGAGCCCCAAAAATTAAAGCTGGGTCTTACTTTCAGGGAAACACCACTTTGGTGGGGAGAAGAGCCGGTAGTCTGTGCAGGCAAAATCAGATTCCTAACACCTCTGAACCTCCCCAGTTGCAGTGCCCATTGGCAAGGCTGCTCCAGGAGGCCTTGGCGATGCTGTAGAAAGAGCCGTTCGGCTTTCTCTCTGGGCGAAGCCAGCTCGCCATCCTGTGGGTGCACCTTGAAAGCGCACATGGGTGTCCTACGACACGGCTGGTATCTTGGCAAGCCAAACTGCTACTACTCTGCACTAGCATTTGTGGTCTCCTGGCTAATGTAACAAGGCTCTATGCTAATACTACTAATAATTGCCCCCAGCAAGAATATTTGGAGATATCCTGGTGGCCAACCTTAAGTATGGTTTCTGCTACACTTCCTCACATTGCTGCTCTGTTGGTGTGGGTTGAAGGTCACCTGTTATTATTTTAACAAGCAATAGATATTTGGATTCTTCAGAAAGGGAAATGTTGAAAGAAAGGAAAAAGATAGGGTTCTTCTTCTTGTTGCTATAACTCTAGGTTTACTAACATTACACTTTTGGGGAGAATCTTGGGGCTATTTGGAGGCTATTTGCATTGGTTAAGGAGTTGGTTTCTTTGCTTTAATCTTTCAAACGTCCTCTTCATATCGGTGAGAAAGGCTCACGAGGAAGCTGACATGCTTGCACAGCCTGATGGTGGAGAGGGTCTTGCCGCTAAGGACCAGCTGTTTGCAGAGGTATTCACCCCCTTTTTGTGCTAAACATGCAAACTGACTCAACATTGGTAGTGAATGTGAGTGATTTTGCATTGACTCCCAACTAACCTGTTTGCTTATGCGTGTTATCTCATGTCCTCAGGGCTGTACAGATAGTCCTTGGCTTACAACATTGTTTAGAGACTGTTCAAAGTTACACCAGCACTGGAAAAAAGGGACCTATGACCGTTTTTTAACACAACTGCTGAAGCATCCCCATGGTCGCATGATCAAACTTCAGGCGCTTGGCAATTGTCTCATATTTATGATGGTTGCGGCATCCTCCAGGGTCACGTGATCCCCTTTTGTGACCTTCTGACCAGCAAAGTTAATTGGGAAGCCAGATTCCCTTAACAACCACGTTGCTAACTTAATGGCACTTCGCTTAAACACTGTGTCAAGAAAGGTTGTACAGTGGGGCAAAACTCAATGTCTCACTTAACAACAGAAAGGTTGGGCTCCATTGTGGTCATAAGTTGAGGTCTATTTGTATCCCTGGGACTGACTTTAAACTGAGACGGCATTCAAATTTACCTTCAGAGTTTAGCCATATTTGACTTAGCAGCAAGGAGGTTCCTTGCGGTGATTGGATGTTTTGGAAATAAGTGTGTTCTGACCCAGCTCCCCAAACACGACAAACCCTCTGAAGTGAACTCAAAGATTCCTTTATTAGGAGCGCCGGCAGCCTCGGCAAAAAGTTTCTCTATCAACGCAGGCCAACAAGACCAGCCTGCCAGGAGATGAATAGTTGTCTGCCACATCTATTCATTTCCACCCCCTGCCTTTTATCCCCAGAGCTGGGGGGTGGCTTCACTAGCAGCGGTGGTTTTTCCTTCCCAGGGACCAGCCCATAGATTTCCACTACTCTCCTCTCCTCTGCCTTCTGTGCATCTGCACGTCAAGCCCTGGACCCAGCTGTTCCTCCTGTTCCTCATCAGCCACCTCCAGACCTGGGGGCTGTTGATTCTCCATCTGAGGGCTGATGGACGGCCCTGGCTCTGTCTCTTTTATCTCTCTCTCTGCCAGCTCCAATCCCTCTTCCCCCTCAGAGCTCTCAGGTTGCCCTGACTCCCCCTCCTCTTCCTGCTCCTCTGATTTGGCTGCTGAAAGGGCCGGAAGCTGACAAAATGAAGCTGGTGTGTATTTTGCACATGTGGGTAGACCTCAGCTTATGATTGGTCAGTTAGCACCCATTTGATATTATAATGGAGCGACGGCCACCCTCCCATGATCACATGACTGTATTTAAGCTGCTTGGCCAACCAGCTTGGATTTAGGACCCCTTGCAGTCACGTGACAGCGTTTTAAAGCAATTTTGCCAAAACCTCCCCATACCGATCCTAGGTTTGCTTAACAGTTGTGGCGCTTGCTTACCACAATTGCTATAAAAAGATCGTAAAATCGGGTCCGCGACGTGGGTGGCCTGCTAAATGACTGTTGCGACTTAGGATCAAAAAGAGCAGGCTCCATTACCATTGTAAGTCAAGGACTATCAATGCACAATAAATTTTAATGAAAAGTCACTAAATGTATCGTTGTGCACCCTCAGCTCGTACCTCTATAGATATTTCATAACATGACAATTTGATAATAGGGCAGAAATGATTGTACACCCAGTCCTTGTGCCTGTTTGCTCAAAATTAAGTTCCATGGTGTTTGTTTCCAAGATGAATGAGCAGAGGAATAAAAATGTAAATATACCATTTCTTACCAGAGTGAGTAGGATAACATAAATTATTGTTAAGTGGCAGTTTTGATTTCAGCACAGCTTTGTCACAATGTTTCGCACCATAAAGCACATTATAATTAGAATGCATTTAAAAATAACAAGAGAAGGAAGAAAGTGAGTATTATATGATATGGGATTTATTTTATCAATAGTTGGAAAACAAATGTGGAAGTTAGAAATCAAAGAAGATTAGCGCAAAATAGTAAACGTGGTAAGAATTAAAACTGTGAAGATGAGGAATGTTATAAGAATTAGATATATGATGCAGATTAGTACTAAGTAAGAATAGAGTATTAAAGTTAAGCAATGAATATGTATAAATTATAATGGTTATTGCACAAGAGATTTATACCCTGATGATACACTGTTCAAATGAAAGATAGAATGTTTGTATAAATAAAATTTAAAAATTACAAATAATAATAACAACAACAACATGTTCCACATTGTTAATCTGCATTGTTTTTCCCCTTCCAGAGTAAAAACACTGAGTTTGATTCACTGCAACCCATCAATGAAACCTTTAACATTTCTGTCACCGGAGGTAAATAATATATATAAATATATCTTACATATTAAATGGGTTACTAAACCCATTTAATAGTTAATTTTCTATATTTGATTCTAAGATTATGGTGATAACCATTGTCATTTAGCCTTTAAAGCCCTTTATGGCTTGGGTCTGGATTATCTAAGGAAACATGTCTTGCCTGTCTCATCCAACCGACCTATCAGAGCGAGGACGCAGGGAACGTTGCGGGTCCCACCCCTAAGGAAGATATACCTGGTGGGACCCAGAACAAGGGCCTTTCCCGTGGTGGCTCCGTCTCTCTGGAACATCATTCCCCCAGAGATTAGAATGGCCCCCTCACTAATCCTCTTCCAAAAGGCACTGAAAACCTGGTTTTGCCAGAGGGCCTGGGGAACCCAGAGAGGGATGGAGCCCATCAAATGGCTAGTGGGATTTGCTGTCTTCAAGGTGGGGGGGTGGGAGTTGGTGTTTTTTTCCCCCCAAATTTTATTCTATTGTACTTTACTAATTTATATGATTCTTTTTGTTAGTTTTTATTGTTTTTATTTTTATTTTTTGTTTTAAATATGGTTTTACATTGTGTAAGCCTCCTCGAGTCGCCCTGGGCGAATAGGCGGCAATACAAATTAAATAAATAAATTGTCTTTGTTTCTGTGTTCTCCTTCATGCAGACATTGATGGTTTGATCACTCAGGCTTTGCTGACGGGGAACTTTGAAAGTGCCGTTGACCTTTGCCTGCATGACAATCGCATGGCTGACGCCATTATCCTTGCCATAGCTGGTGGCCAAGAACTGTTGTCCAAGACTCAGAAGAAGTATTTTGCAAAAACAAGAGGCAAAATCACCAGGGTAGGTGGAAGCAAAGATAAAAATTGGCAAACCTCATGATTATCTCCCTCCTCTTCCTCTTATCCGCCTCCCAAAACCCTTGGATAATCCTGAGAATAGCCAAGCAGACATGTATTTACAAAAGGACGCATCATTTGTGTGTGTGTGTGTGTGTGTGTGTGTGTGTGTGTGTGTGTGTTCAGTGAGATTTACTCCATTTTACGACCTTGCTTGCCACAGTGGTTAAGTGAATCACTGCAGTTGCTCAGTCAGTCACGCAGTTGTTAAGTGAATCTGGCCTCCCCCATTGACTTCGCTTGTAAGAAGGTCGCAAAAGGGGATCACGTGTCATCGGGACACTGCAGCGGTTATAAATATGAGTCATTTGCCAAGTGTGTGAATTTTGATCATGTGACTTTATCAGGATGCTGTAATGGTCATAACTAAAAACTGGTCATAAGTCCCTTTTTCCAGGGCCATTGTAACTACGAATAGTCACTAAACAAAAGTGTAAATTGAGAACTACTTGTGCATCAACCTAAGCCATGGAAAAATTAAAAGATTAGATTGGACTGAACCCTTGATGTCCAGTGTGAGGTAATGTTACAAGGAATAGAGAAGGAGACGTTGCTTTCAACTGTGTATTTTGTGTAATAGGAGAGCCTAGCAGCTGAAATTTAAAGCCTAGCTCAGAGATGGGCAGGAGTTAAATCCACTTCTGACTCTGGATAAATGCCAAGATCTGACTCATTCATCTTCTTTCTTCTTTTAACGACCCCATAATCCCTTGCGGGGTAGAGTCTGAGCAACTGAATGGAGCTAGTAGAGTGTTTTAATGGCTGGATGCCCTTCCTGTCGCCAATGCGGAGTTTTGTTCAGCAGATATATTCTCAGTGTACCCAGAGAGAGAAATCTCTGCCTCTACCTACCGTGTTTCTCACAAAATAAGGCCGGGCCTTGTTTTTTTTTTTTTTTTTTTTGACCCCTGAAAAAACGGCTAGGCTGTCTTTTCGGGGGTGATTTAATTTCCTCCCCCACCTAGAGCAGCCCATACGCACGTACCTCTCCACCAGCCACTTCGATCGGCCGGTAGAAGCGGCCTCGGGGCAACCGCACACACACACTCCCCTCGCCACAAGGCCGCTTCTATCGGCAGACGAAAACTCCCTTCAAGGCAGAGTTCCCAGCCGCTTCATGGTGAGGCGTGGCTGCCCATGTCCCCTCGCCTTTAAGCAGTCTCTTTCGGGTGATGGAAGCTCCCCAAATGCAGTCACCAGCCACTTTGAATTGCTGCTCTGCTCTTAACCTGTAACATGTCTGCTTCTGTTTGAGTTTGCTCCACGTTGGAAAAATCTACAACTAGTATTGTAAAATTTACTTTATATGTTTATAAAGAAGTTAAATGATAAGTCACCTACCGTGTTTCTCCAACAATACGACCTCCCCCAATAGGAAGACCCAGCATGTTTTCTAGGCATAAAATGAAATTAAGCCCCTCCCCCCAAATTTAGGCCTCTTTTAAAACATGCAAAAGGGCGGGGGGACTTGCCGTTAGGAGCGCCCCGCGGGCAGCAATTCCTCGCCACCAGCTGCTCCTAATGGGCGATCATGGCAGAGCGCAGAGAGCTCCCTACTCCTGCCAAGCACCTTTGCGGCAGACCCAAGACCTTCAGCGCCTGCCGCTGTTGATTTCCCTTCTGCCCATGCCGCCACCACGTTTGGAGCTGCCACTTCCACATTTGGAGCACCGCTGCTGTTGGAGCACCGCTGCCATTTGGAAGTGCCACTTCTGCATTTGGAGCTGCCGCTGCATTTGGAGCTGCCGCTTCCACATTTGGAGCGCTGCCACTGTTTGGACCACTGCTGCTGTTTGGAACTGCCGCTGTTTGAAGCACCATCACCACTCCAAACACGGCGGTAGCTCCAAACACAGAAGTGGCAGCTCCAAACATGAGGCGGTGCTCCAAATGGCGGCAGCACTACAAATGGCAGCGGCACTCCAAACACGGAAGCAGCAGCTCCAAACGTGGTGGTGGAATGGGGAGAAGGGAAAGCAACAGCGGCGGGTGCCAAAGGTCTTGGGTCTGCAGCAAAGGTGTTTGGTGGGAGTAGGGAGCTCCCTGTGCTTGGCCATGATCACCTGTTAGGAGCGGCTGGTGGCCAGGCTACCCGCAGGGTGCTCTAGATAAGGATGCAAGGGGGTGGAATTAAGTCACCCCCAAAAAGACAGCCGAGCCGTTTTTTCAGGGGTCAAAAAAAAATAAGACCCGGCCTTATTTTATGAGAAACACGGTATGTTTAATTTTCTGGCACTGAATTTACATTGCGATATTCTGAACAGTTCATTTAGTGACCGTTCAAATTTACATCAAGCACTGAAAAAAGTGATTTACAACTGTTTTTCACACTTACAACCATTGCAGCATCCCCATCAAGCAAATTTAGATGCTCGGGAACTGACTCATCTTTATGATGGTGGCCGTGTCCCAGAGGGCCACGCATTCCGCTTTTGCGACCTTCTGATGAGCAAAGTCAATGGGGAAGCCAGGTTCACTTAACAACCCTGTGACTAACAAGTGCAGCTGATTCACTTAACAACTGCGGCAAGGTCATAAAATGGAGCAAATACACTTAACAACTCTCACTTAGCAACAGAAATTGGGGGCTCAATTGTGGTTGTAAGTCAAGGACTGCCAATACTGTGACAACGGAGGAAACAAGCTCCAACATTGGCTCCAGAGTTAGTCATCCTTCATGTAGACCTGTAGAAATCAGAGGGATTTGGGTTAGTCATGACTGTGATTGTCTTGACTTCAGTGGATCTCTTGTAAATATGAGCACCCATGGAGCCAAGTCAGTGCCCAGCATAAAGAAATGTGATGTGGAGCTTTCCATACGCCCTGGGATTTATTGGCTTGCACTGGAAGCTAGTGATGGCCAAATTCTGTGGGGTGGGGCGGGCGCGATCCCCACCTACCTAGAGATAGCCGATTGGGGAAGGGTCCCTTGTGTGTTCCTGGGTCTCATTACTCAGTAAAATACTCAACAGTGGAGAAGGGGCATTTTGCAGATATTGTTGACGTGTGTGTTTCCCCCCTTCCTCCCCATTCCAGCTCATCACTGCTGTTGTGACCAAGAACTGGAAGGAGATTGTCCAGTCATGCGATTTGCAAAACTGGAAAGAGGCCTTGGCGGCTGTGCTGACTTACGCTAGACTGGATGAATTTGCAGTTCTTTGTGGTAAGCCAGATGGGCATTAACAATTCTATATATTCCTCTGTCTCCATCCCCATATATATATGTGTGTATATGTGTGTCTCTCTCTCTGTGTGTCTCTCTCCACACACATATACATACATACATACATATATGTATGTGGATGCATATATAATTATAAAGTTTTCAATCCAGGGAAATTATACCTGGCACATCACCTTTACTAAATTATTTAACTTGGGTACTCGGGTTTCGTGCCTGAAAGTAAAAACGAGGCCCTCCCCCCCCCCTTTTTTTTTTTTAATGGGCCTCCTATTCTAAACTCTCCTGGTTACTAATGGCCTTTAATTTGTCTCTGACAAGGAGCACTGATCACGATTCATGTCAGAACATTAATATTTGAAAGCATTGGGCAGGATATCCAGACTCTTGAGAGGAAACGATAGCATTATTAAGCTATTAAAAAATTGTAGCTCAGAATGCAGCAACAGGGAGTGCCCCCTCCACACACACACACACACACACACACCCAGTAAAATCTGTTCTTTTCTAGCGACTCGATGAGAAACCATTCTGGATCTTGATCAGTTTTACTTTGGGATCAGTGCCCAATAGCCCAACTTGGAATATAGATGCAGCTTCCTTATTTAACTGAAAAAGTAATAGTATGGCAAGAGTATTGGTAGTCCTAGACTTACAACCACAATTAAGCCCAAAATTTATCTTGCTAAGTGAGAAAGGCTTTGCCCCCCCCCCCCATATTTTACAACTTTCCTTGCCACTTTTTTTTTATGTGAATCACTGCAGTTGTTTAATTAATAACACCGTCGTTAAGTGAACCTGACTTTCCCCACTTGTCAGAAGGTCGGAAAAGATGGTCACATAACCCCAGGACACTGCAACCGTCATAAATATGAGTTAGTTCAGAGCATCTGAATGTAAATCACATGACTGTAAAGGTCATAATTATGAAAAAATGGTCATATAACTCACTTTAATTAGTGCCATCGTAACTTCAGACCGACACTAAGCAAACTCTTGTAAGACAAGGGCTACCGTAGTTCTCACCTTATGACTATAGCTGGAACTAGAATCTCCATTTCCAAGCAAGCTGGTTTGTGCGTTCGATTTTGCAACCATTTTTACCTTAGTTGTGAAGTAAACCTTAAATCTTAAGGTTTCTTTCCAGGTCCCCAGAGCTGTTGATGGAGATTCTCAGCCATCCAGCTCATGGTTGTCCCAAAGGTGCTTTTTCAAGAGACAACTGGACTTTCTGGTTTATTTCTTTGAAGACGTTTCTCTTCTCATCCAAGAAGCTTCTTCAGCTCTGACTGGATTGGTGGGGAATGATTCAGTCAGAGCAGAGGAAGGTTCTTGGGTGGGAAGCGAAACGTTTTCAAAGAAAAATAAAGTCCAGTTGCTTCTTGAAAAAAAGCGTATTTGGGACAGATTGTCTCGTTGTACAATTTGCAAACCTGGAAAGCAACCTTAGCTGCTGCGTTTGCTTACGCTAGGTCAGACAGCATTACAATTCTTTGTGGTTAAAATTTCATCAACCTACTTCTCATTCCAGCGTCTTATTTCAGATTACCAGAAGGTGCTAACTCTCATCCCTCCCTCCTTCTGTCTTCTATTTTGCATGTTCAGTCTTTCTTCTGTTTGCTGGTATCAGCCATCTTTTACCATCTTATACATTCAGAGCAGGCCTGCCTGACTTCGATAGGAGAAATGGCCAAATTGATAAATTAAACATGATTGTGGCTGCAAAGGAATATCTGGCACACCAGTTAGCTCTCTGGTGGCCAGCAGAGCACTGGAGCTGACAGACATATAGCAGCACATCTTTTGGAGGTGTGCATGTGTGTGTGTGTGTGAATTTGTTGACTTTCTAAGAAATACCTGGGGCTGCATACATGCAGGATTGGTTTAGAGGATATTTGTTGAGAGAAACACACACACACACCCCCGTGGTCTTCCTGCTCCTTTTTTCCCTTGCCCCCATTTTAATCTTTTAATGATAAATCATCAGCATAACTGATTATTGTTATTAGTGTTTTATCTTTTTAATATTTGTAAGCTGCTCAGAGTCGCCTCCGGATGAGATGGGAAGCGCATAAATCCAAATACATACGTACATCGTACGTGCATGCGTGCACACATACAGCACCAGGAAATGAAGACAGGGCAATGGGGGAGAAGGTGTACCTGAGTCTCCAGCACTTTCTGATAATTGGGATATATTATTCTGTGGTCGTGTTGGTTCCCATGCCTATTTTGTTCATCTTCCTAACTAGATTTGTTGGGCTCGAGACTTGAAAACGAAGGGGACAGCGTTTTGCAAACTCAGGCTTGCCTGTGCTTCATTTGTGCCGGAAATGTGGAGAAGTTAGTTTCCTGTTGGACTAAAGCCCAGGATGGAAATAATCCACTGTCTCTTCAGGTTAGGCCCTTTTATTTTCGATTCCCTCTGGGTCTCAGTCATTGAAAGATGCACCGTATAATCCAGAGTTCCCAGACCTTTCTGGTTTGGCAGGCCAAGGGGGGAGGGGCAAGTGCCTTTACACGAGCGCGTGTCTACACTTTACACCAGTGTGTGTACGAGCAGGCCCGCGAGTGCCCACGCAACAAAAATGGGGCTGTGAGTGCCCTCACAATACTCGCGGTGACGCTAGTGTGAAGGGACTGCCACTCACACAGCCTAGTGGTCAAGAGGCCATAGCCTGGTAGTGGGCCATGGCCCACTGGTTAGGGACCCCAGGTGTAGGGGCTCCTGCTTGAGCAGGGGGTTGGAGTAGAAGACCTCCAAGGTCCCTTCCAGCTCTATTCTGATTGAAGTCAATTCTACTTGAAGAGTCAATCAATCAGTCTGTTTCAAGCTTGGTCTCTTTTATTTGTTGTTCTCCTTGCATTTCACGCTCCCAGGATCTCATTGAAAAAGTGGTCATTCTGGGTAAAGCTGTCCAACAGACCCAGGTGATGGATGCCAACACTGTCGGGGTCCTTCTGGCGGAAAAGATGAGCCAGTATGCCAACCTTTTGGCTTCTCAAGGCAGCATCGCTGCAGCATTAGCTTTCCTTCCGGCTAATACCAACCAGGTAAACGGACTTCACTGTGTCTATCTACGTTTTCTTCTTTTGCCTTTTACCGGTGGTCCTCTACTTACGACCACAGTTGAGCCCAAAATTTCTGTTGCTAGGTCAGACAGTTGCTAAGTGCATTATGCCCCATTTTACGACCTTTCTTGCCACCCGTTGTTCAGTGAATCACTGCAGTTAAATTAGTAACATGGTTGTTAAGTAAATCTGGCTGCCCCCGTTGACTTTGCTTGTGGGAAGGTCGCAAAATCACATGATCCCAAGACATTGCAGCCCTCATAAAGATGAGTCAGTTGCCTAGCCTAGAAGTTTGAACACCTGACTTAGGGGATGATGCAGTAACAGTGAAAATAGATCGTAAGTTGCACTTTTCAGCGCCGTTGTAACTTTGAACGGGGACTATATGAACTGGTGTAAGCCAAGTTCCACCTGTACTAGATTAGCCTACACCATGGGTGTCAAACTCAAGGCCTGGGGGCCAAATCCGGCCTGCGGGGTGCTTAGATCTGGCCCGCAGGGCCGACCTGGAAACAGTGAAGAACCGGCTCGCGGTGCCTCTGCCAGCAAAAACAGAGCTCAGGAGGGCTCCGTTTTTGCTGGCAGTGGGTTGCTGGATAATCATCCCAGCTGAAAACGGAGCTCAGGAGCCCATTTTCATTGGCAGAGCGTTCGGGCCACCACAAGTGCCCCCTCGACACAAGCTGGCCACACGTGACACCCTGGGCCCCTGGATATCAAACACAACCCTTGATGTGGCCCACAATGAAATGTAGTTTGACAGCTCTGGCCTACACGATTGAAGGTAGCCTGAGAGAAGAGAAGTTCAAGTCAGTCATCTCCAAACTGGTTGCTATGAGTCCATTGTTTTCTGTGGCTTTTCTGTGGCTCTTGATGGATCTCGTCCTGTGAACGTACTTCACTGGGTCTTTTCTCCTTTGCCAGCCCAACATCGTGGTGCTACGGAACAGGATCTGCAAAGCGCAGGGGGAGCTTCCCAGGGGCTCAGAGGCACCCGCAGCACCCTACGAGAGGCAACTAGCAGCCAAGGGGAGGAGTGGCCCTGCTGCTGGTCAGATGCCTCAAAACCAAACTCCGCAGTATTATCAGCAGGTAAAAGACTCTTAGCGACCGCCCTTATTTTAGTGGTTACAGCATTTTAGTGTTTCTGCATGATGTTCTGCTCAAAATTACCCAGAAGTGTGCCTTGAAAACTCTTTGAGGAGGAGCTTGTTATTCTACTTTCATTTTGGGAAGAGGTTCCTTGTCCTCTCGTTCCAGAGATATTTTTGGAAATCTTGCCTAGCTAGTTAAGCTGCTGGAGGTTTCGTGCAGTAGCTAGTCAAGGTTTTTCTCATTTGAAAGGCTCTTGGGAATGCTGGTGTATTTTGCCCCCAGCTAATGTCTGCAAGAACTCTCCCTTCTCTCGTTTCTTGCTTTAATTTCCCCTCTGGATCTTGAGTTTTAATAAAGCTTAGTCAGTCGTCATTTCTAGTAGACACCTTGCCCCCAGAATGTTATAGCAGGTCACTTGGCTCAACCTTTTTTCCCTGGAGACTTTCTAGATCAGAGGCCTCCAACCATGGCAATTTTAAGACTTGTGGACTTGTCCCAAAGGTGTTTTTTTTCCAAGAGTCCACTGAACTGTCTGGTTTTTCTTTGAAGACATTTCACTTCTCATCCAAGAAGCTTCTTCAGGTCTGGCTGGATGTTGGGGAATGGAAGGATTTATACTCCTTGCAGACAGCTGGTCATTTGCATCCTTTTAGCGAGTCATTAAGGCCACCTGGAGGTTTATCTGGGTCATCCAAGCCCTCCATCGACTTAGGGACTTCAACCTGAGTGGTGCAAATGGATGTGGAGCCTTCTTGGAACTGTTGAAAGAACTGGGTTGTAGGCTGGATCATCTATCCTTTATCTCCAGTCTATAACACAGTCCTTTCATCAGTTCCAAGAAGGCTCCACACCCATTTTTAGTACTTAGATGACCCTGAACCTTCAGGTGGCCTCAATCATCATCATCTTATAATGACCTCATAATCCCTTGCAGGGTGGCATCTGGGCAACTGAATGGAGCTAGTAGAGTGTTTTAATGGCCGGATGCCCTTCCTGTCGCCAGTGCCGAGTGTTGTTCAGCAGATATATTCTCAGTGTGCCCAGAGAGAGAACCCTCTGCCTCTACCTAGGATCAAACTCACAGCCTCTTGATTGTGAGGCGAGAGCTCCATCCAGGTGGTCTCAACAACTCTAAAAGGATGCAAATGATCAGCTATCTGCAAGGAATATAAATCCTTCCATTCCTCACCATCCAGTTAGAGCTGAAGAAGCTTCTTGGATGAGAATTAAAATGTCTTCAAAGAAAAAAAAAACGACCAACTGGTTGCCTCCTGGAAAAGCACCTTTGGGACAACCAGGACTGAGAGTCTCCATCGACTTATGGACTTCAACTCCCAGAATTCCTCAGCCGGCCATGGCTGCCTGAGGGATTCTGGGAGATGAAGTCCACAAGTCTTAAAGTTGTCAAGAACGGATACCTTTGTTCTGGAGGGAATGCAGTTCCCATTATCCCCTGACAACAGACTGAAGTCAACAAATATTACACAGACCTGTAAATCGGGATCCTCAATCCACCCCCCCACCCCCACCCCCCAGTCCACAGCCTGGTACCAGGCCGCGGGCCTGTTGGGAACCAGGCTGTGCAAGCAGAGGGTGACTGCACAAGCAGATGAAGCTGCATTGTGCAAGTGGCCCACATGTGTGTGAGAAACCACCCCCTCTCTCCCCCTCCCCTCTCCCTGCCCCCCCTCCACCCGCCCCAACCTGAAGGGTTTGGGACCATTACTATAAATAATCTCTGTGGCACCCAACAAAAAAAAAAAAACAGGCTCATAAACCAAAAAGGGGACGATTCATTTCTTTCAGGACACAAACCCACCAGCATGAATGTTCTTGTGGGTTTATTGTCGATCAACATTCCAATAGGTTTCTTTCTGTGAGCTGTTTATGAAGCTATTTTATGGGCATGTAGAATGAAAGCTACAGTATTTCCTATTGATTCCTTCCCCCCTGATAAATAGGGCTTGGATGTGGTTTTGATTCCCGAGAAACATCCTCATTCTCCTTCCTCATTCACATCCAGGCATTTAGGTGGGCATAAGACAGAAGCCCTATCCAGCGTCCTACATCAATTTGGAACAGCAGTTTGACCCCAGTCTCTGTTGGGGTCCAAATAGTGAGTGGTGGAGCTGTTAAGGTGCTCTCTGGCTGACCCCTTACCAAGACTTAAAGGTCCTATTTTACTTCTTAAAATCCCCTCAAATAAAAAGAAAACAGTTTTGCCTCCATGTGTACTCTAATATTATCTGATTATCTCAACCTGCTTCCATATGAAGTCCCTTAGTCTTTCTTAAAACTAAAACTAAGGAGAAATTTTCTAACAATTAGAATCATTAATCAGTGGAACCCACAACTCCAGAGGTTGTGGGCGCTTCAACGCTGGAGGTTTTCAAGGAGAAACATTTCAGACTATTTGCTTGAAATGGCATACGGTTTCCTTCTTAAGCAGAGAGTTGGAAGAAGAAGGGATCTCTAAGGTCCCTTCCAACTCTGTTCTTCTTTTGCCTGTGAGGAAGCGTCCCATCCTTGATTATCCATGTTCCTTCCCTCTGTCCCCTTCCTCCATTGACTTTCTTAACTGAGTTGCACCCTTTGATCAAGAAATCAAAAAACTCAGCTTGCAGAAGACTATGATTCTTGCAAGCAAATGAAATGTAACAGAGTTTGCAGCAGCTCTATGTAGAGGAAAAACCAACCTTGTCCCAGCCTTGTTCTATCAGCCTATGGCTGCAGGAAGAACCTATAATACTGATTGAAGAGAATATTTGTGGCTCAGGATTAAACCAAGAGAACTTTGGTGCTTTCTGAGCTTAGTGATTTTCTTGCAGACATTTCATTACCAAACTAGGAAGTGGTAGTGAAGGTGGGGTTTGCACTGATGATGTTACCTAGTTCGGTAATGAAACATCAGCAAGAAAACCACCAAGCTCAGAGAACACTCTTAAGGACCCCACAATTACATATTAATCCAACAATCAGTTTTTAAAGGTGGTCTCTTAATTAATAGCAGACCAAAAACCAGCAGAATATAATTAATTACTGATGGGAGTCATCTGGTTATTGGAATATGAGAAAGACAAAGAAAGGGACAATCTGAACATTTAATCATACAGAATAAATTCTGGGTAACTCAGAATACATTTTTTTTTTTTGCTAAGGACTGGTTTGGTTGGCAAAATAAATGTCCATAAAGGTAAGGTGGGCAACCTTTGATGTCCAGAAGCTCCTCTTAATGTTTTCTATGAGGTGGATCCTAGAATGGGTGTTGCAGTGATGGAGAATGTGGAGGCTGTGTCAGGCAGATAAACAGGTCAGGATATTCCACCACCCCCATCCCGTTTTTGGGTGGGGTGGGATAGGGGATTAGATTTTATTCTTCTTTAACTGTGCAAAGCCTCGTTTAGAGTTTGTTGTAGTGTTCTTGTGCTTCCCACCACAAGATGGAACCAGTGGAATGACTTGCCTTCAGAAGTTGTAGGAGGCTTTTAAGAAGAGACTGGACAGACAGGCATAGGGTTTCCTGCCGAAGCAAGGGGTTGGACTAGATGACTTCCAAGACCCCTACCAATCTGTTATTCTATGCTCTACTGTGGGAAAGACTCAATTTTAATCAAGTTAAATGCTGGATTTTGTCAAGTCTTCTGCATTCTGTCAGTGGTCCCTTTATGTCTATTTTTACATCACTAGTCTGCGTATGAAACATCAACAGCACTGTAGGAAATATCATCTGACAGAAGAGGGGAAATGTGCTTTGTTTCTGAAAATGGATGGGTTTGAGTTTTGTCTTTAGTCCTGGAGAACAAACATAACATAACCACTTGGTTTTAAGTTGCACCCATATGTTTCCCCTTTGCCTGTTTTAATTATCTAACCTCATTTAGCAACTTGAATCAAACATATATAGCTTTTTTCACCTGTCCCATGTCTTAATGCCAAATTCCCAGTCCAGCAACTGCAGTGGACATAAAACAGACTGTCTTGCATGAACCTTTGCTGTACCTTTTCATATGTATGTATGTATGTGTGTATGTATGTATGGCATTTAGCTTAGTTCAGGTATTTTCCCACGTCATAGTAGTTGTGCTTTTAAAGTTGCACAACTACTATGACGTGGGAAAATACCCGAACTAAGCTGAATGCCATACATGTAAGTACCCGCGAAAACTTAAGAAAATATATATATATATATTACTATATATATATATAATATCAATATCTATATCTATATCTATATATATCACAATACTATGTGTTAGGCCCTGCATTAAAGTCTCACAACAGAAGATGCTTTCCAAAGAAAGCATGGAAGCATACCTGTTTCACATTTTTTTTTCTATTGGCAAGACATTCCTGTCTAATTCTCTTTGTGTGTTATTCAGCATGACAATTCTAGCTTTGCTGCTTACCTTTTGTCAGCGGAGAAAAACGCATGAGCTGCAAAGAGTATAAACCTCTAGCATTTGTGGCATGAATATTTACTCTTAAGAGTTGGCAGTTTTGGTAAATACTAGCTGCTTGCAGGTATATTCAGTCCCTCCGTTTGTTTCCTTGTTTGCTGCTTGTTTCTTTGCATGGATGACACCAATTATTATAAATGACTTGAAAAGTTTCTTAGTGCTCATTCCTGAGCAGTCTGGCTGTCTGAAACATTTTTTGGCTTTATCACTTTCCTTTTATTTTTATTTTATTTTTTTATTTTTCCATGATTGGTATCTCTCTGTTCAATTCAGGTTAGAATTGCCCCTACTGTTACTACCTGGAGTAACCAAAACCCCACTGCCCTTCCCAGCTTTCCTGCAGCCTCTCCCTCTGAGACACAGGTATAACCTTCATTATTCCTCTTTGAGCAGAGTCTGCTCTCCTCCTGTAGACCTCACGCCATGTTCCTTGGCACTCTTTCTTTTTAAAAGCACCCTGTTAATAATTCCCCATGCGTTCTTGGCCAATTTGGGAAGCGGTTTCAGACTTTCAGCTTATCCTGGGTTTCTCCATCCTTTGTGTCCCCCGAATATCGCTCTGTTTTAAGATAACTTGCTGAATGTCAGATAATTGATGGCTTTGAAACCATCCCCGGGTTCTTTTTTTTTTTTAATTTGTTTCCCAGAAGATCCTGAATTATCTCGCCATCCTTTCCCAATCCCCCCCCCCACCAATTGCTTGAAACGGGGTCCCTGTTTATAAAACGGTCCCTGTTTATAAACATCTTGAAACGGATCCATTTCCCCATCCCTGGCCAACACCGTAAATCAATTCAAAATGCATTCAGTAATGTTGCTGCTGGAGACTGTAAGCTTCTTGGTAAATCACAACCTGAATGCTTTAGATCCAAAAATCCTTGTTGTAATGCAATAGTAGAAAGGAACGATGTGGGAGCTGAGATCAGAACATTTCACTTCCGTGACAGGTCTTCTGCTGGGCTCCCCCACCAAGACGTAACTTCTCTGTTTCTCGCTCCCCTCTCCCATTTCTTCTCCAGAGAGAGAACCCACCACCTCCTCCAGGGTTTATTATGCAAAAGGACATGAACCCCCACATGCCACCGCATCAGCCTGCCCACCCCGATTACAATATGTACACAAGACAACCGTGCCCACAACGTAAGTAGCCACCATCTTCTCTGGACCTCGCATTGCTGGATTCCTTCAAATGACTCGGCAGATATAGGATAATCGAAGGCTTTTGTTTTTCCTCAAAGCTAACCCCACTCTCTAAAGAAAGCATTATCCGGTGCCAACCTCCAGTGTAATCTAAGATAACTGTAGTATCATGTGTAAGAAAGCTAGCTATTTCTCTTCTCCGAGAAAATGGAGGAACAGGGAGATCATGGGTCTTGATTTATTCTAAAAAGAGAGCTTTCCCAACATCTCGTTTGTCTTTTCTATTGTTACTATTGGTGTTCTTTAAAAGTGTTATCTCTGGAATAGAGAAGTGAATAAGGATAAATTGTCCCAGCTTCTGTTACAATGCATTGCCCCTTTTAGGGATAAAACAATTGTTTCTTGGGCACCGCTTAGACCAGGGGTTGTCAAACTCAAGACCCGTGGGCCAGATGTGGCCCATAGGGTGCTTAGATCTGAAGAAGGAGAAGAAGGAGAACTTTATTGTCATTGTACAAGTACAGCGAAACTGTGGATGCACCCCAGCAACTATTCGCAAGACCGTGGAACCAAAGCACTTAAAAATGAAGATAAGAAAAATAGAGTTCCCACGCCTCCATTTGCAATTAGAGCATGCAATATCTACAATATAACATACACAAAATATACATCCAACATAAGAGCAAAGAACTGGCCTGTGATGCCTCCGCCAGTGAAAACAGAGCTTGGGGGGAGCCATGCATGCCACCCCAAAGCTCAGTTTTCGCTGGCAGAGGGCTAGCAAAACAAACTAAAAAACAAAACAAAAGGAGAAATGTTTCCCCTTTTGCATTTGAGCATGTTAAGAAGGGACAGGAAAGGAGAAAGGGAAAGAGGAAAAGGCAAAGAAAAGATGGGAAGAGAGAAGGAAGGAAACCTAAAGAAAGAGGGGAAAGAAAAAGAAAGGCAAACAAAGAGGAAAGGAAAAAGAAGAAAGGGAGGAAGGGAAGGAAGGAAGGAAGAGACTATAATGAGTGTGAGGGAGGGTCTCAGGGAGGTCCTGCCTTAGCACTTGGCCGCCACAATTACCCCCAACAAGAGTGACATTCAGCTGCCAACACCCACTATGCCCCCCCCCCCGCCCTCTGAGGTCAAACACAACCCTGATGTGCCCCTCAATGAAATTGAGTTTGACACCCCTGGCTTAGATGGTGAAAGAGACCTAAATATTCTGCTGTGGCCTTCCCTGTCAATAGAGTAACTCAGCCTTTTTCAACTCTGGCAACTTTTAAGATGTGCGGACCAATTCCCAGAATTCCCCAGCCAGCAATGCCACCCCGAAGGGCACCAGGAAATTACTAGGAAGCTGCGTTCTATGCCAGCTTCTGAACACTCTTCAAGGGTAGCTCCGTGTGCAGTGCAGATGCTGCCTTGCCCCGGTGGCCCATCCTTTGTGGTCTCTGACTGAGCTGGAATTCAGCCCAGATTTCTTCTTCTCTCCTGTTCTGGATATATTGCACTAGGTTATTTGTAGCTCTACTTGCTTGATTTCTCCCAGGGCATCTTAGAGGCATTAAAAAAATGAATATAGATTTTGCAGTCAGAGAGCTGCAGTTTAGTGAGAATTCATATGATTTCCTTTTTTCCTCTCTTTCCCCTCAACCTCTAATCAATAACTAGTATAACAATTCTTCACAGCCTAGCAATTTCTATTCTGGGCAAAATACTTTGTGCTTTTAGGCTGACTGATTGTACTTCCAGCTTTCATTATCGCATTTCAAAGGGGGGGAAAAAAACGGCACTTGGATGATTAATATCTTTTTCTAAATTGAAAAGTAAGTTCTGCCTTGTTTGTATCTGGATGTTTTAATTCGTTCTAAAACTTCCTTCTGGTGGTTTTTCACCATTAAAACATAAACTTGTCCAGAGGTCTCTACAGGCCGCCCTCAACTTACGACCACAATGGATCTCAAAATTTCTGTTGCTAAGCAAGGCAGTTGTGAAGTGAGTTATGCTTCATTTTATAACCATTTTGCCATAGTTGTTAAAGGAGCGAATCTGGCTTTCCCCCCATCGATTTGGCCTGTCGGAAGACAGCTGGGAAGGTTACAAATGCTGATCACATGACCCTGGGACAGTGCAACAGTCATAAGTACACGCCAGTTGCCAAGTGCCCGGATGTGATGACCTGGGACAACGCATAAAGGTCACACAGCTAGCTGGGAATTCAAACTCCCCTTTAATGCTCCACATTTCTCCTCAAATGCTCCCACATTCTGGACAACTCCCAGAGCAAAGCACACACACACACACACACACACACACAGGGAGAGGGAGGGAGACAGAGGAAGGAAGAAGCAGGCAGTCCTGCAAACTCCAAATGTCTGTACTGGCACACAAAACTCCACTAATTCAGCGTTTGTACCTGAGAAACGCCGCCTCTCCACAGCATCCCCTTAAATCTCAGTCCCCAGGTGGGCCTGGTGAAGAGAGGCAGGACACTCTCCTCCCAAGTTGTTGGGTCAGCCTGTGCTGTCCCTGCCTTCTCTCCACTCTCCGTGCTTGGGGATCAGCAGGGGACGTCCTTGCACATCGCCTGAGCTCCGTCGCTCCTCATGTCCACTGCTTGCCCTCATTCAGTCGTCCTGCCTCCATTCCAATCCTGAGGGGCCCTGGGCTGCCTTGGCCTGCTTCTCCCCACATTCCTCCAAAGCCAATGAAGCTGCCCTCCTTGATCTCTGTGGGTTCCGGCTCATAGTCCTCCTCTGCAGATTCAGTGGACATGACACCAGATTTTGATCATGTGACCATGGATACCACAACAGTAATGTGAAAGTCACTACTGATAGGTCACTTTTTTCAGCGCCCTTGTCACTTCAACTGGTCACCAGGTGAACGGGGTACAAGTCGAAGATTACCTGTCATCTGAAAGAATTGCAGATACAGGCAGTCCTCAACTTATAACAATTCATTTAGGGACCGTTTGAAGTTAGAACAGCATGGAAAAAAAGTGACTTATGACCATCTTTCACACTTATGATTGGTGTATCATCCCTGTGATCACGTGATTTACACTTGGATGCTTGGCATCTGACTCGTATTTATGATGGTTGCAGTGTCCTGGGTTGACGTGATCCCCTTTTTTGCGACCTTCTGACAAGCAAAGTCAACAGGGAAGCCCAGATTCACTTAACAGCCGTGTGACTAACTTAAGAACGGCAGTGATTCGCTTAACAGGGGTGAGCAAAGGTGAATGCAGCCTGGCTGGAGCATTGGTGAGAGCCACACCTAGAGTACTGCATCCAGTTTTGGTCACCACGTTATAAAAAAGATGTTGAGACTATAGAAAAAGTACAGAGAAGAGCAACCAGGATGATTAGGGGACTGGAGGCTAAAACAAGTGAAGAACGGTTGCAGGAACTGGGCCTGGCTAGTCTAGGGAAGAGAAGGACCAGGGGAGACAGGATAGAGGTCTTCCAATATCTGAGGGGCTGCCACAGAGAGGAAGAAGGGGTCAAGCTATTCTCCAAGGGACCCAAAAGCCAGACAAGGAATAATGGATGGAAACTGATCAAGGAGAGATTCAACCTAGAAAAAAGGAGAAATTTTCTGACAGTGAGAACAATCAACCAACGGAACAGAAGTTGCCCTCAGAAATTGTGGGAGCGCCATCACTGGAAGCTTTCAAGAAGAGATTGGACTGCCATTTGTCAGAAATGGTGTAGGGTCTCACGCTTGGGTGGGGGGTTGGACTAGATGACCAAAAGGTCCCTTCCAACTCTGATTATCTGTTAACTCACCAGTGTGCTAAGGGACAGACGAATGTCGTCAGCCTGTCTTAAATCTAAGATTTACAAGACAACCATCCGCCCTGTTGCACTTAATGCTGGGCAGCAACAACAGGGACCGAAAGCTCTTTCCATGCCATGAAAATGGGAAGGCTCCATTGGATACCAGGCATCTCCCTTCTCGACCACAGCACAAATGACACCATTCGACATCCTTTTGGTGTGGCACCAATTACAGAAAAGATGAGGCTCTGCTGGGATGGACGTGTCCATAGAGCAGCACCTTCCACCATGATCAAGATTGCTTACCAAATAGAAGCCAATGGCTGGTGACCTCACAGGCACTCAAAACACAGACACCATCAACAGAGAGACACAATCTGCAGGCCAGTGCCCTCAAGACGCGGCTGACCATGCAAAGTGGTGGTCAGTGATCCAAAAAGCAGACCCCGCAACTGTGGGAATATGCTAGGAAGAAGAAGAAGAAGAAGAAGAAATGATTTGCTTGACAAATGTGAGAAAAGTCATAAAATGGGGCAAAATGCACTTACATTTCTCACTTAACGACACAAATTTGGGGCTCAATTGTGGTCGTAAGTCGAGGACTACCTGTATTTATAAATCACTTTTTCCGGTGGCGTTATGACTTCAAATGGTGGACTAGGCCAAAGGGTGCAAGCCGAAGACGACCTATCATCTTAAAGAATTGGAAATAGTATCTAGTGAGTTTTTCTTACTAACGTTGTTCTTTTTCCTTCTCCAATGTAGCTTGTCAGCCACCCCAACCGTATTCTTTTCGACCGTCCCACTATCAGCCGCAACAGCCTCCTCTTGCTCCTCCTACTTCGACCGCTTACCCTACCTCTAACCCCCCTTACACGCCCTCTAACCCTGCTGGTGCCATGCCTCCCCCCTTATACTCCTCCCAGCCGCAGGCCTCTCCAACCAGCTTGAATCCAAGTCCTTCTCTTCCTCCTCCCCCTGCCTCCTTCCAGCATGCCCGGCCAGGAGCTCCACCGTCTTCTCTGCCGTCGTATGCGTTGCCTCCTGGACCAACAGGTACAGAGACCGCGACCAGTGAGTTGGCTGCTTCCCAAAGAACAGGTCTGCGCTTAAGAGGGCTGTGGGGGTATCTGCATTGCCTATTGAGACAGGGTGTTTTTTATATTCTTCTTATTCTTATTCATGTTGCATGTGTGTGTGTGTGGGGGGTGATCTTGTCTTGTGGTTTGACACAGCATTTTAACAGTTGCAGCGTGCTTACCCTTTTTGCATGTCACCTAGCATCCCACACTTCCTCACATCCTGTTCAGAGCAGTGAAGACAATAGATTTGTGGGCCCTCTTAAGCTAGGGTGCAATTGGCATTTCTCCCTGTTTCTTTATGGCGGGAGGGTGGGTTTCTTAGAGGGGCCGATTCGCATTGTAGTTCTCCACTGGCTGGCAGGGGTGTGTTGACAGGGGCAGGGAGCAAGATGGAACTGCAGCACTTTGCCGGCCAAAAATGACCCAGTGCCTCTGCCGGCCAAAACAGGTTGTAGTGGGAAGGCGTGTGTGCCTCCCGCACGGCCCATTTTTGGCCTCCACGGCCTCCTGCAGCACACTGCCACCCAAAAACAGGCCATGTGGAGGCCTCGTGAGTGCCACCCCCCCCCCCATCTTGTTTTCAGCCTCCCCGGCCTCCAGTAGCACTCTCCTGGCCAAAAACGACTCGGTGCTTCTGTTGGCCAAAATGGGTTGCAGGGAAGAGCAGTGTGCAGTGCTTGCATGGCCCATTTTCAGCCTCCACAGCCTCCAGCACTTTGCCAGCCCAAAAAGGGGCACGCGGAGGCCTTGTGAAGCTCCTACACACCTCATTCTCGGCCTCCCGACCCATTTTTGGTCAGCAGAGTGCTGCTGGCAGGAATATCTAACACCCAAGAAGACAGGCTCAATATTCATATGGATCTTGACAGACTAGAACCCTGGGCCGTATCTAACAAAATGAAATTCAGTGTAGAGAAAAGTAAAGTCCTACACTTAGGCAAGAAAAACCCAAAGTACCCATATAGACTGGGTGAAACCAAGCTCAATAGCAGGAACCATGAGAGGAATCTTAGAGTCTTAGTGGACAACCAGCTAAATAGGAGCCAACATTGTGCAGCAGCAGCCAAAAAAGCTAATACAATCCTAAGTTGCATTAACAGGGGGATATAATTGAGATCAAGTGAGGTACTAATACCATTCCATAAAGCCTTAGTAAGACCACACCTAGAGTACTGCATCCAGTTTTGGTCACCACATTATAGAAAAGATGTTGAGACTATAGAAAAAGTACAGAGAAGAACAACCAGGATGATTAGGGGACTGGAGGCTAAAACATGTGAAGAACGGTTACAGGAACTGGGCCTGGCTAGTCTAGGGAAGAGAAGGACCAGGGGAGACAGGATAGCAATCTTCCAATATCTGAGGGGCTGCCACAGAGAGAATGCTGATCAACCGTTCTTCACAGAGAGAATCTGGCTCTTTTGTCTATTTTGGTTCTGTCCCAGGATTGCTTAGCTATTGTTTGCAATCTGTGGCTCACCAGCCATGAATCCTTGCTGTGACATTAGCGTACTGCTCTTTTTATTTACTGACATGTTTATTCTCATCCTTCCAAGAAGTTTGGAGCACTTATGTAAATGTCTTTCGCCAGCCTCAAGAGAATTGGACCAAACCATGACCTGCTAGCTGATTTCTTGCGTTGTGCCAAGCCAGGGTTTTATTTTAACCAGGATCTGGTGTCAGAGCCAGTATGATTGGTTTCACAACTGCTTCAGTATGATGTGTGAATCCAGCACACAACCAATCTCATAGAACAGGGGCCTCCAGACTTGGCAACTTTAAGACTTGTGGACTTCAACTCCCAGAATTCCCCAACCAGCATCGGAGTTGAAGTCCACAAATCTTAGTCCACAAGCCTGGAGACTCCTGACCTTAGAATGTAACAACTTCACATCTGATTGGGATATGGAGACAAGTTCCTTCACATCCTTGTGTAAACACTAAACTTTTCTGGACTTCCAAGATCTTATCTCTTTATGGGTTCTTGGAATGGCATTCTTGGTGCACCTTATTTTTATGCTTATACCCATGCTCCTTCTCCTGCTGCTCTGGCTCGGAGTGATGGGAATTGTAATCCCAACTTATCTACGGTAGAAGGCACAAAGTTGTTGTTTTTCAGTTTGCAGAAAGTGTATGCACTTTCTTGAAGTCACTTGGCTTCGGCCATTTTTGGAGAATGCTGCAGTTTTCTGCTGCATTTTATGAGAGAGACCACTGGAGGGCAAAGATGTGATGTTTGACAAGGGGATGGGGGTGTTTTTAAATGTTATTTTGAGAGTACTCTTGGAAGAAGCTTCTTGGATGAGAAGCGAAATGTAGGCAGTCCAGTTGCCTCTTGAAAAAGCACTGTTGGGACAACCATGACTTGGATGACTGAGAATCTCCACAGATAGTTAGACTTTAGTCATTTACCCTTCCCACTTCAGCAGTGTAATCTAATTCAGGGGTCTTCCAACCCACAGCCCACAGACCAGTGCCAGGCCTTAGCCTGTTTGAAACCGGGCTGCAGAAGCACGAAGCTGCATTTAGGAAAGTGGCACATGCTCACGAAACCATCCTCTCTCTCCACCCTGCCTCCTTGCCAACCCGCCAAGCTGCAAAGGCTGGGAGTGGATCTGATCTAATGGATTCTATAGCGTTAAGTGATTTCAGAGTCATGTTTGGCCCACCTCTCTGAAATCTGGCCTATTTATTTTTTTAAATGTCACAATTCCAACCAATGACCCACTCTCAATCCATTTGGAAGCGTTTGCCCTTCCAGTTGCAAAGCAGTTGAGAAATGCCATTTAAACCAGAGGCCCCCAACCTTTGGGCACCAGGGACTGGTTACATGGAGAGAGTTTTTTTCATGAACCAGAAGGGGTGTGGTGTCATGTGCTACCAGCATATGGCGGATGGAGTTTCGCTGGTTTGTGGGGCCCAGTTACTGGCCTGCCCTGGACTGGTGCCAGTCCATGGACTAGGGGTTGAGAACCTCTGATTTAAGAAATGCAATTTCCCCACCAGGGTCTGAACAGAAGCACGTGTGCATGATAAAACATCTGCTGCTCTTAAGTTTGTTAAGCATGGCATAGACAAGGTGGTGGCTTTAAAAAACAAGCTTTTAAAATCTTTTTAACCTTGCTTTTATTCCTCTTTTCTCCCCTTTGGTCTTGGGCACACTTTAATGCATTAATAACAGACCTGTTCCTTTACTGATGTAATTTAATATTCCCTCTTTTTTTTTAAAGGATAATACCCTAAATGGAAAGTGAGGAGGGCTTGATTTCTCAGTGGGAAAAGATTCCCTCTGTCTATCTATTGGAGTGAAGGCTTAGTTGAGGTGTTGCCACTTCCACAAGTGCCTTTGTATGGATTTAAGATTGTTGCCCTTTCCTGGAAAAAAAACGATTAGGATGCTTCGCAGATTCACTGTCAGGAGGAATTGTTCCCAGGCTGTAAACTCACAATCTGTATCCTGCCCAGCTTCAATTACTGGGATTTGAAGTCTGACCTTAGTCATCCTGTTTCAACCTGCAGACTCTTCTTAAGACAGAAGACTTGGCTAAGGCAGATACTTCCCTATTCAAAGCTGTATATATAACCCTGAATTTATTTACTTGGAAGTAAGTTCTGATGAAAACAGTAGAACTTACGTCCATATCAATACACATGGAGCTGTATTGTTGGCAGATCCACCCAACATCTAAAAGGAATTGATTTATAAATGGCTCAAGAATGAATCACCAAGTCTAGTAGACCAAATCATCTTCCCAGTGGCAACAGAGTACAGAAACTTTGCACGATCCTGTTGTCCTTGCTTCTTCCTTGCCGTGAATCAGTTGCTGTATTTCCATGCATTTCCCCCTCCCCCGTTTATCTCATGCAGGACACCACATTAATGTGGGTCTTATCAAATGACCTAACTCCTTTCCTGCCAAAACAGGGCCACGTCAAGGTTGTTTATTATCTGGTGACTACCATAACCACTTAAAATAGTATTAATGTTAAGCAAAAGTCCTATGTTTTTAATTTCCTTTATAGCTATAAATATAGTTGTTTTCATTATTAGCAACAATGGATGGAAAGTAATCAAGGAGAGAGGCAACCTAGAATTATGGAGAAATTTCCCAACAGTGAGGACAGTTAATCAGTGGAACACCTTGCTTCAGAAGTTGTGGGTGCTTCATCCCTGGAGGTTTTTAAGAAGAGACTGGACAACCATTTGTCTGAAATACTATAATGTCTCCTTGAGCAGGGGGCTGGACTAGAAGACCTCCAAGGTCCCTTCCAGCTCTATTCTGATTAATTTGGTTTTTAAGGAGAACGTCAACTCCAGGGCCAGCTTCCAAATAAAATAATGAAGTATTAGGAAACATCAAGTAAGGCCATCAAGTAATCCCATCTATTACTCCCTCACACAACATCTACTGCTTTCAGGGGGACATTTGCTATGCCGCTTGTTGACCTGGATGGATTGATCTTTAGAAGTCTTCAGCGCCTAATGTCTACTGCTAGCATCACAAAATTGGAGGGATAGACAGTAGGTCTCCTTATTGTCCTTAGGACTGTGCAGATCAGATTGGTATTGGACCATAGGACAGGTGTTGTTTTCTCATTGTGAATCCAGGAAGGGTGAAAGATAGCCAATGGACAGTGGTCCCACTGATACCATTTTATTTTTTACAATGCTGCCCTTGTATCTTCCAAACCGAATTAGGAACCATGAATTGAGATGTAGACAAACTTCTCCAGAACTTCCACAGTGCAGGATTTCAAGACTAGTTGTTCCTTGTTTTTCTTTTTTCTTCTAAGAAATTTCTCAGTGAGAACATTAAGAGCAAGCACATTATTTGAAAGATACCACCACAAAGTTCTCCAAGATGACATGCCTCTACTGCATCTCTGAATATAGGAGGAAAAGGGAAGACATTGTTCTCAGCAGAAGAACCCTACAAGTTATTCAAGGATGTCTTCCTTTCCCATTTTGTCCTCCAACCTTATTACATTGATCTAACTATACAGTTTTGTCCAATGGTTTCTTTCAGAAACTATTGTCTTTAACCAGTATAATCCAATTTCATCTAGTGGTTTAGGGCATCAGGCTAGAAAGCGGGAAACTGAGTTCTAGTCCCACCTTAACTATGAAAGCCGATTGGGTGATTTGGGGCCAGTCACATATTCTCAGTCCAGCTCACCTCACAAGGTTGTTGATGTGGGGAAACTAGGAAAAAGAAGGTGTTTTGGATATGTTTGCCGCCTTGAGTTATTTGTAAAAATAATAAAGGAGGGACACAAATAAATAAATAAAAACCTTCAGCCAGCATATCAGAGGTACATCTGGAGGAATGGGCATTTTACTATGAGTAGTAAAACCAAGTATCTGCAGAGTGAAAGGTTTTAGAAGCTACACTCTACTGCAGAGAGAAAAAGCTGCATAAGCAATTCTTTCCATTTTTAATCAAGTCTGTGCTCGTTTTACACACTCTCCTTCCCATCCCCATTTCAGTAATAAGAAGTAGAAATCACCAATTGTGCATATTGCAACAAGCCAAAATTTCATTAACTTTTTAAATTGAGCTACAGTTCAGTTAAGGGGTTCACACTATGTCTGAGCCATAAACCAAGCTTTTTAATCTCCAGTGGCTGCAGTTTGCACAACATGTTAAACCCACAAATAAGGAATCCTCGTTGTGGCTGAGAGCATTATGTACATTTATTGCATATTTGATAAAATTCCAGGGCTGAATGTGGAGAATGATACGAATGGGGCTTTCATGGTGTTTACTGTATCTCCAAGTACAAACTTAGAAAAAGAAAAACGGAATAATCATTCGTAACATGTAGTTTAAAATATCTCCTAAGTTGTTTTTGTATTTTACCTGCAGAATATCATTATTTACAAGACCAAGCCAGTTTCCTGGAAGGTGAATTATGTTGTAAAATAAATGAAACCCAACAAAAGGATCTAACAAGTTTGAATCTCTAGCATTGCATGCAATCGCTATTTCAAATTCCGAGTGAATTAAATTTAGTAAATTTCAATGAAATTTAGCCTCCAATAACATTTTTTAAAATGAAAATGATCATAAAATAAAGTAACTAATCTAGGTTTTCCAATCGAGGCTCTGATCAGTCGTTAAAACAGATGATGAAGTTCTTAATAATCGTTCTGCAAAATATTCATGTCCAGTCAATTCTATAGTGAGTAAAACAGCTTTTGTAACAAGCAAGAAAATTCATCTACTTGTTATGACCAAAATTTAATCTTTAGAATAGTACCCCTAGTCTAGAAAATACGTACGGCGTTTAAAAAGGGGGGGGGATTGTGGGGCCGAAGATGGAATTATTTGGGTAATTGATGCAAATGAAAGAGTTTTACAGAAATTACCCAATATGCTTGCAACCCCAATTGGCATCACTATTTCCACTGCTCTGCGTGGCGATGGTTAAAAGAGTCGTGTCCAATTTTACAATCTTTGTTTTGGTTACGGTTAAGTGAAGCACTGAAGTTAAGTGATTGACACGGTTGTTAAGCACATCTGGCTTCCCCCCCACTGACTGTACTTGTTGGAAGCCAACTGAGCAGGTCGCAGGTGGGGATCACATGACCCCAGGATGCTGCAGCCGTCATAATTGCATGCCAGTTGCACAAGCTTACAAATTCTGATCACGTGACCATGGGGATGCTACACAAAAGTCGTAAATCACTTTTTCAGTGCCGTTGTAACTTCAAACAGTCACTAAAGGAATGTTTGTAAGTTGAGGGCTACATGTAGCTCCTTCCTCAAGTCGAACCCCCCCCCCCCCCCCAGATAAAGAACCAAAAAAACATCATGAACATTTTCATCTGAGGCCAACTCATTCCATCGCTTGTAGATAATAATGATAGTAGCAATAATGCCCAGGCTGGAATAATCTCCAAAGAGACCCAAGTGTCATAGAGAAAGAACCGTCCACATGCCCTATGTTTGAGATGCCAAGACAAAATTTTAACAACCAGGTAATTGTGTTGCAGAGCAGACCTTATTAGCCAACACTCAGATTTCAGGAGGAGAAGAGAAGCAGGAAGCAAACTGCAATAGCTTTTCAGCAAAAATTTCTAAGACGCAAAATGAGCTTCGCCTCTCATTATGTTGTGGAAAACATAAATCGGAGTTTAAGAGATGCAGCGGCCAGGAACTATAATTTGTATATCTAGCATCCCCTCATTTGCCAGGCAAGGATGCATCTGCTGGAGGGAAAAATTCAGTTTCACTTACTCCATTGCAGTCTGGCACTCTATAAATTATTGAGATTCTGTTATGTTTTTGGCTGGTTGATGAAAGAGGAATGCAGAACGCTAAATCATTGGTCATCTTAAATCCAGCAAGTGGCCAATCCCTGCATTTTGACTGAATACTGGTCATGTTCTCTTGCCTAGTATTTTTTGTGCGTTCACCTCATTTTAAAAAGCAACAAACATGAAGCTGAAATTCTTATAAAGCAGAATTGATACTACTTATGCCTGGTAGATCTTGGGAGACCTAGATGTGAACTGTATTGATGGCATGTACTGCTAAATGTACAGTTCCATCATTACAAAGGCCAATAGCGATGGTTTGCATTTGGTGCATTTCTCATATTTACTTGGCAGATTTATAAGTTCTCCAATTCTGATTAGTTTTTTAAAAAATGCGATCAGATAACCTCATGATTAAAAAAAAAAACCCCCAGAGAAATTACTCTGAAAGGCGTTGGTGAAAAAAAAGGCACTGTTGCACAACAAATGTGTTCCTTGTTTTTATTTGAAACAATCCTTGCAATGAATGAAGGACAGAACATTGAGTTCTGGGTACCATCCAAATTATTTTTAGGACGGAATCTGGGGAATTCCTGAATAAGAGGTAAAAAAAAATCCACTGGGAATATGTGCTCCTACAGCTTTGCCATTCAGAAAAGCTCTATTTTCAGTTGGGCTTTCTGAGAAACGATCGCTAATAGATTCAAATGTGCTCAGCATCATAAAAGCAGGAGCACTGAACAAAGCTAGATTTATATTGTGCGGATTATCTACCCATCTTTTCAGCGTTGCACATCGGCTCTCAGCCTGATCTCTTGGGCAAAGCACATTTCCTTGTGGACAGATATATTTCATTTGAGCTCACATTTCCCCCAATTTACAAGTCAATGTGAATGTGCACATGGAGATATCCTAATGTGAGGACTTGGAGTTGTTGTCTTTTTAACCACCATGGACCTTGAGAGAGTATTTTCCACTCTAGCTTTTTTTTTTTAGTTTTACATTTTCCTCGAGCATCCTTGTTTAGAAGTGAAAAGGCTATACGACAATCATCCTTTTAAGCATTAGAACATTAGAATAGTTAGCTTAGAAGCTTGAAGCACATGTAGAAGGTGGTATGGGCTATCAGCTTGCCAAGCTTCCCAAAAGTATTAGGCCAATACACAAAAGTCCTGGAGATGAACAATTATTAATTTTGATGGCAGTGTGACTGCCCCTGAAGGCCATTGTTCTGAACAAAGCTTATTGAGATGCTAACAAACACACATTAATCTCAAAACCCTTTTTTCTTTATTTCAACAGCTGTGAATTTTAGTCATTCACAGCCTGTAATGAGTTTCAAACAGTTGTAAAGAGTCCCATGGAAGTCTGCCAAAGTCCTTCAGGATAAGTCTGATAAGCATGCACCTTTATCTTCCTTGAAGTGCTGCCAATTACTAAATTTCCAATTAGTTATACAAGGCCAAGCGGAGCACAGATTCAACACAGAATTTCAGGGATGGAGAGAACAACACTCCATTGGCAGTTTCCCCATTGGCTTCTATCAATTTACTTGTCAAGAGTTAAATTCCACCTTTCCCACCAGAGCCAAGGGGGTGTGGGTAGCCCTTTCTCCTTTATATAAGTAGAGCTGACCCAGACTCATTCCTGGTGGTCGATTGTGAAACCTGGTCTTGCTCAAAGCCCCCTCTTTGGAATTTGTAAAGGCTGCTCTATCCTACTGACTCTTGGTTCTTCTTGCAGGTCCCCAGAATGGCTGGAATGACCCCCCTGCTCTGAGCAGGGCTGGAAAGAAGAAAAAGGTTAGTGTTCGGACCCAACTGGGTTCCCAAAGAGCAAACACAGGCAAAGGCAGCAGCCCCCACCTTTTAAGGTTTAATAACAAATTCTGTTCCTTTACAGATGAAGAGCTGTTTTCCACTAATTAGCTCCGACAAGAAAGAGCCTTGCCAAGTTGTTTGTCAATGATGCCAAAAAGCCAGAGATAAGAACTAATTTACAAGATTTTCCAAACACAAACTAAGATGTCCACAAGTTGAGCTTCTTTGCTTTCTGCAAAGAACGCTTTTCCAAACCTGGCTTTTATCCTCTTGAGGGGGAGGGGCCATGACCTGGCAGCCTTACTCCCGAGTCGCCTGTGCTGCTGTAATTCCTCTTTCCTCCGAACAATCCTTTGCGCACATGCACTTGGCACAGGCTCCTCAGGAAATTTCTCATCGCTGCTGCCAGCCCCCACAATCTCTGAAGGCAGCAGTCCACTCCCTGATGGTCCTGGCCCCTCATCAGAGTCCTGGTGCTGCTCAGCCATCTGCACCTGCTGCCAGCTAACCACAACAGGTTAGCTACAGAAGCGTGAACTGCAATAAAGACCAGTCTTCTCCTTCCCAGCATTATTCCCATGCGATGGCAGGGTCCACTTGTCGGCAAAGCTGTTTCCATTGGGATCCATCCAAGGGCGACGCCCACGTATTTCAGCCCCCCCCCCCCAAGGCAATCCATCCACCTTTTCTTGGGTCTGCCATGGGATCGCTGGTCTTCAGGAGGCAGACACATGGCTGTCCTTGCCACTGAGTCTTCTTGACCGCATCAGTACCAGTCTGGCGGACAAATAATGCTCAGCCAGGGTTTAACCCTGCAGGATGGAGGGATGGAGCCCTCTTCAAACACAACGAAATGCAAGCTTCCTCTTTTTCTGCCCCTTCCATCTTTGGGAAAACAATACGTCAAAATGTATTATTGCTTTAATGGAGTGATGGGGATTGTATTTTTTCTGTGTGGCCCAAAGCATCAAGTATTTGTTCAGAACGGCATGCAGGTTGGACCGTTCATGGCTTTTCGCTGCTTTCCTAATGGGCAAAAGAGCAATTCTGGAAAATATGAAATGCTGAGGCACATACACAGTCCTGCCAAAAAAAAAAAAAAGCCCACAGCAGAAGTGATAAACATGTCATTGTTTCCCCTTAAATAGTGGAAATAGGCAGCTTAATGTTGCAGGGATGCTGAAAACATTCTTACAGAATTGTGATTTGCAAATAGGACAGAATTAGAAAGTTACTAAAAATAAGTTAGGGAAAGTTAATAGTAACCACGTTTAATCTTAATTAAATAGAAATTCAATGGCACTGTCCTGTTCTTAACTACAGTTTGTTTTTTTAAATGACAGCCCTGAATAAGGGATGCCCCTAGGTCCAGAAAATGTTGTGGATCCCTAATTTCAAACATCATTTGGAAAAGAATGGCAATGATAACATTTGAGTCATGTGAGATTGAGGGCAGGGGGGAAAGATGGGATTTTTCTTCAAATCCAAATTTTAGGGGTGTGATTTTATGATAGGCAACGAAGAAAAATTTTAATGGCAGTTTTCATTGGAAACAGCTGCCTGTCTTTTTCTAGTCAATTGTCTTACATGTTTAAAAGGCATATTCCTAAGTTCTTAATACTAAAGTTAATTTTCATGAATATTTTTAAACCAGTCAGCTGATACCACCTGCTAGGTTTTTTTTTTAAATTCGGGATAATAAAATGAAGTAGTTCCCATAATTACTTCAACTAATAAATTCCAATATATATTTTTCTTGTTGCAATGTTTGACTTATCTGTCTGTCTGTCTGTCTGTCTGTCTATCTATCTATCTATCTATCTATCTATCTATCTATCTATCTATTTCTATCTTTGTCTATTATCTATCTCTATCATCTCTATATCTCTTTCTCTATATCTCTGTATACTATATATTGTCTGTCGTCTATCTATCTCTATATCTCTATCTTTACTATCTATCATCTATATATATCTATATATATCTCTGTATACTATATATCATCTGTCTGTCTATCTATCTATCTATCTATCTATCTATCTATCTATCTATCTGTAAAATTTATTTTCCCCCTCCCCCCTTATCTCATATCCAACAGTTCTGGATGTCTGACAACATTAAAACCTTGAAAAACATGGCACTGAATTTTAATTAGTCAGCCGTTTTAATTAGCCAACCCTCATCACGTCCTTCCTTCCTTGTTTTCCTTGTAGGTGCCTGATACCTTCCTGCCTCCTGTTCCCATCACAGCCCCCATCATGACTCCTTTGTCAGAGCCACAAGCTCAGTTGCAGCAGCCTCCCACTTCGGCCCCATCTCTGACTCAGGTCCCCTTCCAACCCTCCCATCTGCCTCCGGGCCAGCCAGGGTTACAGAACCCCTTCCAGAACGTTGCACCGCCAGGGGTCCAGACAATCATGACTCCCGCCGTATCGGCATCTAGCATGGAAGGAGCACCAGGAGCTCCAATAGGAAACACAATGCAGGTAAGCTGGTTTCGATAGGCTAGCAATTCAAGAGGTGCATGCATGCACAACTTTTTCCATAGTAGAGTCTTCTCCGGAACCTTTTGAAGAACTCCGGAGGCTGAAAACGCCATAGATGGGGAGATGTCTGCGAAGGAGGAATTGCGGAGGTAATGTCTGCAGGAAGGTCTTCAGGAAATTCCACTGGTGGAGAAGCCTGGGGTGATTTCTCTGTCAGGATTCCGGCAGTTACTCCAATTAAATCATGAGTCTTCAGCCAGACTTCCAAAACTCAAAAAGAATTTATTAGGAATTAAACTGTCAGGCACTGCCTGGGTGTAGCCCACTCTGAGACACATCATTCATTGTCACCCTTGACCCTGGTTTTCCACCCACCCCCTGTGTGTATCATAATTCATATTCTCCAATGGGACACCTCCATAGCCCAGAATCATCAATCATGCTCTCTAGTTAGAATTTTGCGCAGCAGAAACTTCAGTCACCTCGTTACTATCTTTGAAAACATTTGTGGAATGCAGTTTCGGTTTGCAAGCGGCTGCACTGCTCCCCTCTCCCTTTCTGTTGGCAACTCTAAAAAGATCATAGAAATATTTTATGAGTTGCCATTCCCCTGCCCTTTGTCCCTCCCACTGAAGTTTGTCTGTGAAAAGAATTATGACGATGAACTTTGTCCGTGATTGAACTTTGACTATGATATGAACTATGCTGAACCGATAGAAGAGAACATCTGTAGGATTGAACCATGGGGCCCTTGGGGCTCTCTGAGCTTGGTTGTTTCCTCGCAGACATTTCATTACTACATTAGGTAACATCATCAGTGCTAGTAGGGCGTGGGGGGTTGCATTTTATATTGTAATGGCTTGTCCGTTGGCAAGAACTTCCAAAGAAGCTAACCATAAACAACAGCCCAGTCAAGAAACCGCCAAGCCCACTCCCACCAACACGGACAAAATCTGGGGTTGTGCAAATTCTCACCTCCCCCCCTCCCCCCCCAAAAAAAAGCTTTAATTATTTCTTTCTCTCTCCAGCACATGCAATCCCTGCCCACGGAGAAGATCACAAAAAAGCCCATTCCCGAGGAACATCTTATCCTAAAGTCCACTTTTGAAGCTTTGATCCAGAGGTGTCTCTCTTCAGCTACAGATCCGGTACGTCTTTCACAGGACACGCCAGCTCTGCTATTTTTTTTATTTTTTTATTTTTGAAATGCATTTTGCATTTACACAATCATACATCTATAACTTGTGGCATCCATCATTAGGTGACAAGTCCCACCAGAGCTGATTTATTACACCTAGCACAGCTCTCCCCATGTTTCATATAATCAGGTTATCAGGGAAATTGCAGAAGTGCAGCTACCGTGTGATTTATGCAGTGGGTCACAGAGGGAGCCTCTCCTCTGAGAAGCCCTGATGAAATTTAGGGCTTGCCAGCACCCATGGGAAGCAAACAGTAAAGCTATGCATAATATCCACTTACAGCTATGTCTAAAATGGGAAATAGATGACAGCTGTAGTCCTGTTAGCTCTCTGACTTACTAAGAGAACACTTTTCTTTTTCTTCTTTTCGCGAGAGAGGAACATTTAATCATTTTCTCCAATTCAGTTTGTGATAAGCACTATTGCACCTGCCGTCCCCAGCCAAGATGGGAAGTGTTAGGAAATGATAGAAGCAATAGTAGGAACAAATAATGGAAAAGGTTGAGATGAGCATGACACCAACCTGGGACCTACAAGGAAATGCCAAGGCTTCCAGAAAAATTAGTGGGTTCAGTTCTGCTTGACAGGTCCATAGAGCCAGTGGAAGCTAGATAGAAGAGACATGAATTATTTGTTGACATGATGTCACAAACCACATCTCGGTTCTTCTTTGGAGAGGATCCAGAATTGAGTATTCTCTTCTTCCTATTACGAGGAGGCAAATCCAGAACTTGGATTCAGCCTGCATTAAGAAGCTTATTTTTCTTGATCCTAAGCCAGTTGTCCTTTGCAGCTTCTAGGCCAGGGGTGTCAAAACTGGTGGCCCTCGGGCCAGATGCATCACACGCAGGCCACGCCCAGCCCAGCTCCACGAAGGGGGAAAACATCACAAACGTCACGTGGCGGCAGTGGTGGGATTCACCCTTTGTTTACTACTGGTCCGATGAGTGTGATTTGCACGCACGCACAATGTTCATAAACCAACGATTTTAAGCTTCAAAACTGACCTTGTATTCAACGCTCGTGAGTAAAACAGCTGAGGCAATCACAGCTCTGCCACACAAATCAGCTGAGCTCAAAAACAAGGAAATAAAGCACATTTAAGGGCAGGTGGGCAGGGCCAACTGCTCACCAGCGCTACCCATTCACTGGTACTGGTGCGAACCGGCAGCATATTAAAATATTTAAAACACATGTGCCCACATCCCCACATGTTTCTTTTCTCCAAAAGAGAGCAGCGAGATATTCAAAGATATGGCACCTCTGGAGAATGGCAAAAGAGGACAAACTACACCAGATTTTAACATGTGCAAAAAATCCTTCGATATTGCATTCAGTCTAAATGCAAGGTGTTCCCAGGGGTAGAAATGGTTAAAGTGAAATTTCTAACTGTATTCCTTTCCCCATGGATGTACACCTTGAAAACACAGGTAAATGTGACTGTGGCTTTCTGTCAGTGGAATAAGACAGTGTTTTCAGTAATTTTCTGATTTGCTTCCTCCCATAGCAAACCAAGAGGAAATTAGACGATGCCAACAAACGCCTGGAGTTACTGTATGATAAGCTTAGAGATCAGACGGTAAGCTTTATATATTGCCATGCGTATCTCTTCCATCCAGTGAATGACATTGCATTTTGTCAGCTAGAGCCCAGTGTTCAAGTGCGTCAAGATCAGGGGTGTCAAACTCAAGGCTCGCGGGCCGGATCTGGCCTGTGAGGTGCTTAAATCTTAAATTAAAAGGCCGGCCTGGAAATATCAAAAGACCAGCCTGCGGTGCCTCTGCCAGCCAAAGCACACACACGCACACACACACGTCCCATGGCCCATTTTCAGCCTCCAGGGCCTCCTGCAGCACTCTGCTGGCCGAAAACAGGCTGCACGTGTCAGGGTTCCCAGTAACGCCCCCAATGGAATCAAAACTTGAATAATTGTATATAGGAAAATATATATATAGGTATATGTGATCTTGACCAAAAGTTACGTCAAACCAACTTCACCATGTTCAATGTTTTTAATTGTTATGTTCAATAAAATATTAAAAAATAAAAAAGCCTCCAAAGCAGGCGTTTTCCTCAAAGCTTGAATTTATTAGAAATGTCGTATTGGCACATCGTGGAAAACCTGAATCGGAAAGCCGCCTGGGTTTTCCCCACCATAGTAAAGTCAAAGTTCCTTCCCCTGCATCCACATGGGCATCACATGGTCTGATCAGGTCACTGTCCCACCTGTAGTTGACTCCCAGGTATACATCCCACCCCCAGGTGCAGGCTGAACGTTCTTGACTCCCAAGGGAAAAAAATGTTGTTATGGCTATACATCCCACGCTGTCTCCATCCACCCCACTCCTGTTCCCACAGCTTGCCCATCCACCACTTGTGGCAGCCCTGAAGATCCAAATTTAAACATGGCCTCCAGCGCTGACAGTGCAGAGGCCTACGTACGGCCCGTTTTTGGCCTCCAGGGCCTCCTGCAGCACTCTACTGGCTGGAAATGTATCGTGCGGATGCCCCAGGAGGCCCCCCACATGGTTTGTTCTTGGCCTCCCAGGCCTCCACTCTGCACAGCCCATTTTCATCTGGCAGAGTTCTGCAGGAGGCCGTGGAGGCCAAAAATGGGCCCCGCACCCCATTTTGGCCATCAGGGTGCTGCAGGAGGCCATCCATCCTGTCTCCTCCCCCAGCTGGCCCGTGGAGGACAACTACTATGCTGATCTGGCCCTCCAAAAAATCCAGTTTGACACCCCTGCGTTAGGGAAAGAGGATACGGCCACAGCCTTATAGAATAGCAATAGGAACGGAACAGAACAGAATAGAATAAGAGAAGAGAATAAGAGAAGAGAATAGAACAAGAGGGATAGGATAGGATAGGATAGGATAGGATAGGATAGGATAGGATAGGAGGATAGAATAGATAGAATAGAAAATAGAATAGAATATAGAATATAAGAGAATAGAATAGAATAGATAGAATAGAAAATAGAATAGATAGAATAGAAAATAGAATAGATAGAATAGAAAATAGAATAGAATAATAGGATAGGATAGAATAGAATAGAAAATAGAACAAAATAGAAAATACAATACAATAGAATAGAATAATAAAAGAAATGAAATGAAATGAAATAGAAATAGAATAAAATAGAATACAATTAGAATATAACAGAATAGAATAGAATTCTTTTTATTGGCCAAAATGATTGGACGCAGAAGGAATTTGTCTTGGTGCTCTCAGTGTACGTAAAAGAAAAGATACATTCGTCAAGAGTCATAAGGTCCAACACTTAATGATCGTCATAGGGTACAATAGGCAATCTAATCATACTAGGAAACAGTCAATATAAATCTTCAGGATACAAGCGACAAAGTTACAGTCCTACAGTCACAGGTGGGAATTGTATTTGGCACATGCAACTATCCTTACCTATCGGCCGCCGCTTTTTGTTAAAGCACATTCAAAGGCTAACGTTCTAATGCAGCCATTTGGAGAGTCTTTCCTGTCCAAACAGATCCCTCAATGGGGAAACAACCGTCGTGTTGAGGATGGTTCTCATGTTTATTTTCCCCTTCCTTTTCCAGCTCTCTCCAATGATAATCAATGGTTTGCACAACATTGCCAGGAGCATTGAAACCCGGAACTACACCGAGGGGCTGAACATCCACACCCACATCGTCAGCACAAGCAACTTCAGCGAAATATCAGCGTTCATGCCGGTGCTGAAAGTCGTCCTCACTCAAGCCAACAAGCTTGGCGTCTAAAGTGGGCTTGGGTGGAAAGTCCTGGAGCTGTGGAAGGGTGCATGACGTGTTCCACATTCTGTCCCTTAGAGCATGATGTGGTAGAGAGAGCAGGTCACGGCTGTATCCCTGCCAGAGGAGCTTCATTTTAGAAGGGCTCATGAGCCCTGGTACTTATTCTTTTCTCTCTTCTTTTATTACTCCGACCTACAGATACTGTATTTAATTATGCCACCCCCTCCATATCGTCTATTTTAAAAGCATGGTCTCTGCTGCTTTGAAAGTGGCTTTTAAATACTGAAAGAGAGAGGATGAGGCAGCCGTCGTCAGAAAAAAATATTCCTTCCACAAGTCTCATTATCAACCTATTAAAAGTTCCAGATTCTATTTTATAAGTGTCCTGACTTATTCTTTTAAGCATCCATTGTTGCTTCAGTTACAATCAGCTGAACTTTCTGTTTTTGTCAGTTTGGGTTTTGGGGGCCAAATGACTGCTTATTTAGGCACCGGGCTAGAAAAGCAGAAGACCCTGAGTTCTAGTCCGTCCTTAGCCTAAAAGCTTACAAGGTGACTTTGGGCCAATCACCAGAAGACCATGAGTTCTACTCCCGCCATGAAACTATGTGATCGAGCTTAGTTTTTTGGGAGGAAAATAAAGGGGGCTGGGAATTCCGCCTCTGCCTACCAGCATCCATCAGCATTCATCTGGCTAGCATCCTGTCAGTGTGTGAGAAAGTTTAGAGCTGTTTGGAAACTGAAACAGTATTTGTGAGCAAGGAGACAGCAAGGAACCTGGGCGTGGCTTAGCTCAACTGTACTAAAAACTGCTTGCTACTATGAAACTAAAACTGAAACTCCTCTGCTTGTATTTTGCAATTGGAACAGATTTCTTTTCAGGTGGGGAGAGGGAGTAGAACTCCGTAGCAACAGTGTGTATTAATAATAATATAAGAAATACTAATGATCTAGTGGTCATTTCAAAAAATTATTTTTTAATCAGCACCTAGAAGCCAAGAGGAACATACATGCCAAATTTCAAGTTTGTAAGCTTTACGGTTCTAGAGATTTTGTGATGATGATATATATACAGAGTTATAGTCCCAAGATCAAACTTACAAACAACATATATATAGTGGTTTAGGGAGGGGAAAAAAGCATATAAATAAATTACATAAAAGCCAAAGACAATGTGAAGAAAACACCAGCTGATTCCTTTAAGCTAAACCTAGATAAAACTGTTGCCATCATCCTTGAAACATTTAGGAATTGATCACTTAAAAAGAAAGCAATGAACTCTTCACCATAAGGGAATTATACTTGGGTTCATAAGCTTTAACCGCCATTCTGTACAAAGTCCATGATATTAATAAATCATAGATTCAATCTGTCTGAACACAGAAATTGTCTAGGATCTTAAGCAACATAATAAGTCTTCACAAGCCCCAAAGGGTTGCAGCCTCATTCTAATTGTGTTAACAACACTAAAAGTTGATTGAGGGATGCATGCAGGGTCATAAAAATGTGCCCTCATATAGAAATCCAGAAGTATCCATGGTACTTCATTTTGGGGGGGAAATTGTGTAGGCTTCTTTATATGTCAAAAAGAGGTTTCATCTCTATTTAAATTCCCATGGCTTTCCAGACAGTTTCAAATCTCTACTTTACTATAACCCAAAGAATGAAAATCCTCCACATATTGTCATCTCATTTCTACGTGGATTTAAACCAAAAAGCTTTCATGGCTTAAAAAAAACGTATCCCATCCCCCCAGCTATATTTGCTAGTTCATAGCTTCAAGGAGTTTATTTAGATTTCAAGAGCACACATTTTTTGCATGCATGATTTATAACAATGATTCCAAGAGAATCTGCAGGGTTCAGAGCTGAACTGTTGGAATTATGATTATTTCAGGGAAATCACCAAATTAACCAAACATCAAGAACCCAACAATTGCAACAACGGGCTAGTGAGACGTTTTCTTATCTAGCGTGGGGAGTCATTCCTAGACTATGGAAATAACCTTGAGAGTTGTATTTATGCTTTATTCTATTCTTAGAAAATCTGTAAAATGCATCTCTTCCACTGGGGTTTTCAGGGGTTTAAAATTGATTCCAAAATAACTTTTGGAAAAGGTGTTTTGTTTTTTGTTTTTGCTTTATTTAACCAATATTTGTCACCTGGGTACTCAATTTAAAGAGAAAAGTGGATTAAAATTGATTTAAAAAATAAATAAATAAAGGACAAGTCACTAAAAATTCTTTTGACGCAGCCTAATAAAACCTCAGCAAGAAGCAGTGCGAAAATAGCTGTTCCTACTGTAAAGATGGGGATTGAATGGCACCCAGATTGTACAAACTGATGCAGAGAGTTCTATATTTCCCCTGTATGCATCAGGAACCAAATTCCTTTTTATCTGTGTTGAAAAGGCTGTTCCCCCTCCTCTTTTTGATGGGCTTAAAGCACTTGAAGTCAGAAATTATGATACAATTTTTAGCTGAAGATTGCTGCTGAAAATTCAATTGCTCTGAAGGCCACACCTTGATCCACCAGTGATGGGCAACCCATAGACTTCCAGGTACTATGTAATGCATCCCCTCTGCCCAAAACAACCACCCTTAAGAGAAAGCCTTCCTCATTCATCCAGCACATATTCCTTTCCATTCTGCAGCAAAAACAAATGGAAGATAGTGTTATGGAAAGGGGAGTGGGGGAAGCACTAAATGCATTATGGAGACAAAAAAGGGGGAGGGGAAACTATGGGACGTGGAAGAGACAAGGAGAAGAGAGAAGCGGCGAGAGGAGGAGGAAAAAATAAGCCTGATCAAGGAATTTAGAAGGTTAATTTGACGAGGCGAAGACTTCCTCATACGGAATCTACCATAGAGCGTTCCATTTTTTAGCAGCATGTGTGCAGCCATTTGTATTGTTTTCTTTGTGCCTTTTCTTTCAGGCGCTGTGTGTTCTTACCAGCATGTTTTTTCCTCCCTTCCTCCCATTTTCTACCCCTATAAATATTTGGGGCAACAGATAATCTAATTAAGCAAAAAATAATGACAGTAGATCCATCATGATTTTGAAGAAGAGCAATTCAGGCGTCACTCACGACAAGGGGTACCTTGCCTGGCCTCTCCTCGCCTCAAAGAGATACAATTTCCCTGTCTATTTATTTACTACTAATGATCATCCAAAATACACTATTTAATCCTATGTATATATGCCACATGTGTGCATATATATTACATAGTATAGAGTGTGTATAGGCACACAAAAAGATACATTATCTACTAAACATACTATACTGTATATTTACTGTATATACAGACACAAACACACACACACAGCTCTTCTAAAACTATACACATTCAACCTCACTGTGTTTGGAAAAACACACCCACAGTCCACTTTCTGCCACACATTTAACAATAACTTCTGTATATTAGAACATTACACACACCTTCAGATGTTCTTCCCTAGCCTGCACATGACTGTTAGTGCCAGGAGATGTCGTGGATTGAGTAAAATGTGGTGAATCTCCCTTAACAGCACTCTTGCTAAGCAACCAAAATTTTGGGCTCAATTGTGGTCATAAGTCAAGGACTATCTCTGCCTTCCTCTGCATGGCAGCCTTATCTTAGTAAACTCCATCTCCTTTTCTGGCAATTTTCCTCTTAGAGACACCAAAATAATCCAGACTACATAAGGTTTCCTGCTGGAGCAGGGGGTTGGACTAGATGGCCTCCAAGGTCCCTTCCAGCCCTAGATTGCTGTGATATTTCACCATAGAGAAGCCTCATCACACTTACAAGGAGACATCCTGTTTGATTTGGTTTGGCAAGATTCTGTCGGTGAGAAACAATAAATAAGTAAGTGAGTGAGTGAGTGAATGAATGAGTGAATGAGTGAATGAATGAATGAATGAATGAATGAATGAATGAATGAATATACACATAAACAAACAAACAAATAAACCTGCTTGGAAGAATCACAAAGTGTCTTTCTCAGTCTTTGTCGCCTGCCAAGGATCCTTACACATTATGCCAAGTTGGGAAAATCTTTGGTTGAATATCATCTTGTATCAATTCAGTAATTAGAGATGATCTGAATTGATTAACATCTCGAGATCCACAAGTTCATCAGCACACAATGCAAAGAGATCCAAGCTTACTTTGCCATTTAGCGAGGCAGATTTTATCTTTGAAAGGTTGTACGGGTAGTCCTGGACTTACAACAGCTTGTTTAGTGACCGTTCAAAGATACAATGGCACTGAAAGAAGTGACTTATGAGTCCATTTCTCACACTGATGATCCTTGCGGCATTCCTTACGGTCATGTGATTTACATTTGGATTGCTTGACAACAGCTTCAATTTATGACAGTTGTCCCCATCTATCTTACAACTGACCTTGTATGATTCTAGCCAATGGTGGGATTAAATTTTTTTTTACTACCAATTCTGTGGGCGTGGCTTGGTGGGCATGGCAGGGGTAGGATACTGTAAAATCCCCATTCCCTCCCCACCCCACTAACCTGCTTTCCAGCTCCGTTCTCCTGTGCAGGGCAACAAAAGAACACCCAGCCAATCAGCTGGGACTCAGGAGGCAGAGAAGAGATGGGAGTGGAGCCAGCCAGAGGTGGTATTTGCTGGTTCTCTGAACTACTCAACATTTCCACTACCAGTTCTCCAGAACTGGTCAGAACTTGCTAAATACCACCTCTGTTTCTAGCTAACTTCTTTGCGCTGCCCATAAGAACACTGTTTGGAGAATTACATTCTCTATATCTTTTTTTAATGCCAACCTTCCTCACAGATTTATTGACTAGGCAACATCTCTTTCTCCCCATGTTCACCTTAACCTTAGTGTCTGATAAAATATTAACAACTCGAAAACTTTGTCTGCATAATGCATTGGCAATAGAGCAGTAACCACCTCTAAATTATGTGGGATTTCCCTCAGAAGGTGCTTATTGTATGCTGTTCTCTAAATAGGTACATTTCAGCTGAACTTTATTCCAGACTGGTATTTTCCAGGTCCTCAACTTACAACCATGACTTAGTCCAAAATTTCTCTTGCTAAGTGAGACCGTTGTTAGCAAGAACACCAGCACTTAGACTTATATACCACTTCACAGTGTGTTACAGCCCTCTCTAAGCAGTTTACAGAGTCAGCCTCTTGCCCCCAACAATCTGGGTCCTCATTTTACCCACCTGGGAAAGATGCAAGGCTGTCAACTTTGAGCCTGGCGAGTTTCGAACTGCCAAATTCAAGCAACCGGCAGTCAGCAGAAGTAGCCTGCAGTACTGCATTCTAACCACTGCACCATCGTGGCTCTTTGCCCCATTTTGCAATCTCTCTTGACACTGTTTTTACATGCATCACTGCAGTTATTAAATTGTAGTGATAAGGTTGTTAAGTGAATCTGGTTTCCCCATTGATTTTGCTCATCAAAAGGTTGCAAAAGGTGACCACAGAATCCTGGGATACTGCAACCATCATAAATATGAAGCAGTTGCCAAGCGCCTGAATTTTGATCAGGGATGATGCAATGGTCATTAGTGTGAAAAATGATCGTGTCATTTTGTAACTTCGAACTGTCACTAAATGAATGATTGTAAGTCGAGGACTATATGTACTTATAGGAATTGTGGAAGTTCTATTCTAGAAAATCTGAACAGTTGGAGGTTAGGAAAAGTGGTCCAAAATAAATATCTGGCCTTGTGTTGTTTGCATGGTTTAAAGAGAATTGCAATCATATTAATGCTATAGACAAGGAAAAGTAAAAACTGGGGTATTTCCAGGGGCACATTTGAGCTATTCCCAGGACTGGTCTGGAAAAGGCAGATTATAGTTCTGAACTAGTTTGCGTGTGTTGGAAGAAATATCCATCTGATTCAGTTCCAAGTGGGGAGAAAGATACTGGAAACATGGAGACTGATTGAAAAGTTGGTTTATTGATGGACAGGACCACATGAGTTTGAAGTCCTGGGCAGCTGAAGACATGGAGTGGAGAGTGAGGGTTTTTTATATCCTCTCTGGGCTGTGAATTGAGCTTCCTATTCCTGTGGCAAGAGCATGTATTTTATTGGTTGCTGTCAGACTCCCATGGGGTTGTGCAGGGATCATAGCTGAGGTTGTCTGAGCTCCCAGATTTGGTTGAAGCTTGGAGGGTGATGATGTAATGAAGAGGCTGATGCTCTGAAAGGGTGTTGGGCAATTCCTATTGTGTCTTAATGGCTTTGTCCTGGTTTGGAGCTAGAGTGAGGGCTAATCCCATCACCCTGAAGCTGAAGGTCTTCCCTGGCCCAGTCCTGCTGGGGCTATAAGAAAGTTGGGGGATGTTTTCCAAGAGCATGTTTCTCCTTTAGTGAAATATAATATTCTGTCTTTTTAATATTTCTCAAAATATTTCATTCTTCTAGGGGAGGGCTGGGTTCTAACTTTCTCCAGGTGATTACCAGTGGCCCTTTGATCCAGAAGTAAATATAGTCCATGCAATTTAAAGACCACTGTATAGTCTACACAATACCCTTGGGGAAAAAAAAACCCTGCAGAATTGTGCATGAGTCCTTAGCACCATGTCTCAGAACAAGAAAGTCAAGCTCCTGGGGCTGGGAGGAAAGACTTTGAATCAAAAATAAAATGGAAAAAATCCAAAGGCACAGAACAATGGTCAAATAAGTTTTTTTTGGAAAATACGCAGCAAAGCTCATGAAGGTTTATAAATGTTACAATCCCTTGAAACCAGCTAAGTTCCATCTGGTCACTAGGCAACATCTATGCAGAGTGCTAATTAAGTCTGTATCTTAGATAACCCCCTTTTTGTATATATATTTTTTTAAATTCACCCTGACTGTGATTTCTTGCTATTATTACTTCAATATTACTACAGAGTCTTGAAGAAACCATGTAATAAAGCAAGGGGGACAGAAGCCAATTCAGTTTTAAAACGAAGCGATATCCTATATTTATGGAGGTTTGGAGCTGAGTTTGAACTAGAGAAGAATCTTTGTCTGAAATGCCCTAGATTTTCCTGTCAGAAGACCTTCTCCCACAAAATATTACATTTGCACAATTTTTCTGGGCCTATTTATTAATTTTCAGGTCTCTTTTCCTAACCGATCAAATGTTAATCATACCCATTTGTGGGGTTGTTTATAATTCTGTGGAAAGGGAACTTCATGAGGACAGTGGTGACACCCAAGCAGGAAAAGCCCGAGGGGAACATCAGGCCAGCCATAAAACAAACTTGCATAGGAAAAGAGATTTAATAAAAGGTATTAAAGAAGCCCTTAGACAAAAGCCCAAATAATTAAGAAAACTAAGGAAACAAGAAAAAAAAAACCCTTACAAACACAAGACATGCCAAATCAGCTAAACAAACAGACAAAAGACACAAAATATATTGCAAAGGAGACAGACAGGAGATTGCCACAAGAAAACATAAGGAAACTGATAATCCAATCAAACTGTTATGGACTAAGCCAATGCAGCGATACAACCCTCAACAGCTTCGTATTACAGCAGGCTTGTAATCCTGCACTTCTCATTGGCCCGTAGATAGCGAGTCATGATTGGTCATTTTTGGCCAGTCTGATTGGCTGTTAACGGGACCCCCTGATTGGACGCTTGTGAAAGCGATAAACTCAGTTCATTGGTTGTTTTGACGGCAGCCAGCTCTATAAAAGAGCTGCTGCTGCCCAGGTATTTTGCTCTGTTCTTTCCTGTTAAATAAAGAGTTGAAGTCACCGTTCGATGTCTCGTTTCCGTTCCTTGCGCCCATGTCCAGGATTTAACACTGGCGTCGAAGGTGGGATGCGGAGACGATAGAGCTGACTAGAATGCATCGAACAAGACAGAACACGTGGCGAAAGAGCACATGCAACAAACGGCAAAGATGACCAGCGGCATCATACCACCTGCTCCATTCGACCCAGCAACCGAAGACTGGGACTCATATATAGATCGCTTCCAGATGTTCCTGGAGACCAACAATTTAAAAGATGCTGAGCCTGGCAAGAAACAAGCGGTATTCCTGACTCATTGAGGCCCAGCCATTTTCAAAATGGCTAAAGCACTAGCAAAACCAGCGAAAGTGAAGACCATGGATTGGGATACCCTCGCTCCGATCCTCCAAGCCCATTACGCACCCACAGTACCTACACTGATACGAAGACACGAATTTTACCAGAGGGACCAACGGAAGGACGAGAGCATTGGTAATTTCATAGCCGACCTCCGGAATCTAGGAGACCTTTGTGGTTTTGCAAACTTAGAGGAAGCCCTAAGAGACCATATAGTTCTGGGTTTAAATGCACCACACGTGCAGAGTAAGCTGATGGTGAAAGGCGACATCAGCCTTACAGATGTCATCACCAACGCTACTGCCGCAGAAGCAACCAGAAAGTCAGCTGCTCGAATGCGCCGAGTGAACGCACCACTTCGCCAACTTGCCAACGAGATCCCACTCACCACTGAGAAGCACGCTACCACTACCCACCACGAAGACCTGTCAACCGGCTCTGCTCGGAACGAGAGCAAAGGAACCAGAGACGTCTGCGCCAATGTGCTGGTTCTGGGGCAAACCACCCATGATCAGACTGCAAATTCCTCGATGCTCTCTGCTGTAACTGCAGGAAAAAAGGCCACATCGTGAAGGTCTGCAGAAGCAGACGAGAGTCCAGTCCTAACTGAAGGAAGAACAACCTCCATCGGGAGATAGGGAAATCTCCTGAGAACTGGGACCGTCTGAGCCACCAATGGAACAACCACTACTACTACAGAAACCAAGCACCTGCCCCTTCAACGAGATGAGAAGAGGCCCACCAAACCATTATCATTGGCCACGCTTCATTGTTCGATGCAAGAAAGATCCGCGTAAGGGTCACTATTGAGAATCGACCGTGCATGATGGAAGTTGATTCAGGATCATCCCTGTCAATGGTATCCTGGAAAACCCTCAAACAGCTGATCCCTGCCATCTGCTGCCAGGACCTCAGCATGCAACGAATCATCCTGAAAGACTACCAGGGAAACAGAATCCCAGTTGTCAGTTCCAGCAACGTCCAAGTATCCTTTAAGGACCGCACAGCAACGCTTCCCCTGACTGTCATCAATCGTGACCGACCCAGCTTGTTAGGGTTACAGTGGTTCGCCCCACTCGGGATTGAACTAGACGGCATACACCAAACTAGAAGCGACGACTGGGAAGAGGCTCTCATCCAGGCGTTCCAGGATGTGTTCACAGGAACATTAGGCAAGTACAAGGGGACCCCTATATCATTTAATCTCAGCCCCGATGTAACTCCCATTTGGCTTAAGCCTTGTCGAGTACCTTTTGCCTTAAAACCGAAGATCGACGAACAGCTAGATAAACTGATAGCCCAGGGCGTATTGGAACCGATTGACCATGCCTGCTGGGAAACTCCGATAGTAACGCCCATGAAGCCAGATGGTTTGTTAAGAATTTGCGGGGATTACCGGGCCACCCTAAATCATGCTCTTCAACAGAGCGCTTATCCAGTACTGTTGGTTCAACACCTTCTTCATTCCCTGGGTGGCAGAAAAATATTTGCGAAATTGGACTTAGCTCAGGCGTACCAGCAACTACCTGTAGACGCAGCAACTGCAGAAGCCCAGACAATAGTTACACATAGAGGCGCTTTCAAGTGCAATAGACTCCAATTCAGAGTAAGCGTGGCACCGGACATTTTCCAAAGTTTAATGGAGAGACTATTACAAGGCATAAAAGGCGTCGTGCCTTATTTTGACAATGTCCTAATAGCTGCCCCCACTAAGGAGTTATTAGTACAATGACTCAGAAAAGTCCTTCAGAAATTCAAAGATGCTGATCTGAAAGTAAAAAGAGATAAGTGTCAACTTTGTATGGAGGGAGTGGAGTTCCTGGGATAACTTCTTGACAAACAGGGAATCCACCCCACTGAAAAAAAACTAACTGCAATTAAAAAAGCCCCGAGACCTAGGAATAAGACAGGTTCTTGGTCCCATATCCACATCGATTTTGTGGGACCCACAAGAGGACACATTTTCCTCCTAACAGTGGATGCATATTCAAACTGGCTTGAAGTCCATAAGATGAAAAGCACCACCACAGAGGCAGTCACTAAAAAACTGAATAAACTATTCGCTACCCACGGACTTCCTGATGTCCTGGTCTCAGATAATGGCCCCCAATTCACTGCCCTGCCATTCGAACAGTATCTGGCAGATCAGGGCATCCGCCATGCTTTAACATCGCCAGCTCACCCTGCGGCCAATGGTAGGGCTGAGCAAATGGTTCAATTTGTAAAAAAGACTTTGCACAAAATGGACCACGGCGGACATTGATGACAAAATAAACTGGATGCTTCTCCTCCAGCACATAACCCCAAACAGCACCACGAACAAAACCCCAGCTGAACTCCTGATGGGCCGGAAACTTCACTTGCATCTCGATCGCCTCCACCCAAACTACACGCCGGAACAACCCCCGGGATCCAGCAGCAAGTGCCGGGCATTCCAGGAAGGGGACCTTGTATTTGCAAAAAACTTCTCGGGCGATCCATTGTGGGTCCCCGCGACAATAACGCAACTTACAGGACCCCAATCCTACCGCCTACAAACAGCAGACGGTAAGATGTGTAAACGCCACATAGGCCAACTCCGTTCCAGACTAGCACCGGAACCTCTAGCTGGGGGGGGAAGGAACGTTGAGGAGGATGAAGAAGAAATCGAAACCCAACAGCCCACACAATCAACCAGGGGATACTCACCACCCGAAGGAGAACCGAGCCATGGAGCAGCCTCGCCACGTGACAGCACCACGATGGAAGCGGATCCAGGAAACCTGGAAGACAACGCTGACGTAAGCAGGGGAAGCAGCCCAGGGCCAAAATCTCCTCCATCCAACCCGGCTAGCAGCCAACCAGAACCAGTGCCAGAACCAGGACAGAACCCGGTGGGACAGTGCAGGTCGAGCAGACAGATGAAGCGACCTGCCTACTTGCGAGAATACGTCACCCCACCCCTCAGGCAGAACCAAGGGGGGAGGGGTGTTATGGACTAAGCCAACGCAGTGATGCAACCCTCAACAGCTTCGTATTACAGCAGGCTTGTAATCCTGCACTTCTCATTGGCCCCTTAGATAGCGAGTCGTGATTGGTTGTTTTTGGCCAGTCTGATTGGCTGTTAATGAGACCCCCTGATTGGATGCTTGTGAAAGTGATAAACTCAGTTCATTGGTTGTTTTGACGGCAGCCAGCTCTATAAAAGAGCTGCTGCTGCCCAGGTATTTTGCTCTGTTCTTTCCTGTTAAATAAAGAGTTGAAGTCACTGTTCAATGTCTCGTCTCCATTCCTTGCGCCCATGCCCAGGACTTAACACAAACCACCCTGCAAAGTGTGCCTTCTGCACCCCACGGAGTTTACCCTCCGGTGGAAATGAAGACAACCCCTGACAGGATTTAAAACATTAAGAAATACAAACACAAGCACTCACACACAAAAGGAGAAAAAAAGTATAAAAATCAGGGGTTTATTATACAAAGCGAGCTAGCCCCAGGAACGCAGACTTCTTGCTATCTCTCGCCTTCCTGAAAAATAAAAAAAGAACCAGCTTCCAAGCAGTTGCCTATATCCTTGCACTGGAGTTCTCCCAGAAGGAAAATCAAACCCTCAGAAGAAAGGCATTTTTAAAGCCTTTCAACAATTCAAAATGTTAACATTAGATTACATGACTTCGTAACATGAAAAGATTAAAAAATATATCATATGCCTTATTAGTGTGTAATTATTTTTATTTGTTTAACCAAACACAAACATGCACTCAGCCTGACATCAATTAATCACTTTTATTCCTGTTACTACTACCCACAGACTGGGCCTAGCACTACCATCACAACTTTAGGCTTATCCGCCAATTTTTATTTATTTATTTCCCTCCCCCCCCCCCCCCCAAGAATTTCTTGACCCAGGAGCCTCTTCTACCTCATTGGAAATGAAAAAAAGGAATAAAAACCAATCACAGGAAATACGAAGTTCTTCGTTTTACACATTGCCTGTAAAAAAGGAAAGTAGAAATTCAGCTTCAAGCTGTCTAGCTAAAGGGTCTGAAGGAACAGATTCTGTGAAGATATTATTTGCTTCATGATATGGAAATAATCCCATGGTCTTTGGTGCTGGAAGTGGCTTGATATCTCTCTCCCTCCCTCCCTCCCTCTCCCTCTCTCCCTCCCTCCCTCTCTCTCCCTCCCTCTCCCTCTCTCCCTCCCTCTCTCTCTCTCTCTCTCTCTGTGTGTATCAGCATTAAATTCTTTGTTAGTTGTGGGTGAAAGGACTGAAATGGAAATTGTCCCATGTCTGATAAGCTCCTAAAACTAACTGACTCTTTTATCAGGCATATTGAGGAAAGGCAGGAGAAAGGCACACCAGCAACTGCCTTTAGAAGAAAATATGTGTAGTTGAGAGTTGAAATGTGGGATTCTTGGTCCTGAGCTAAGTTGTTTTCTTGCAGACATCTCATTACCAAACTAGATAACATCATTAGTGCTTCAACTACATTTCAGTGCTTCAACTACATTTCTCCATTATTTCAGTGCATTGAAAAAAAGAATTGTGTGTGCCAGCTGAACAAAGCAGAATTTCATTTGATAGTTCCTATGTACTCATATCCTCATATTTCTCCATTTCCATGCACTTTTTAATGCTCTGGATTCAGAGAGCCTTGGTGAAGTCCCTGCAGCTCCCATCACACTAAAGACTGCTAGAAACTGAAGTTCAGTGGTATCTGAATGCCCATATACACAAATACAGAATAACAGAGTTGGAAGGGACCTTGTAGGTCATCTAGTCCAAGCCCCCGCCCAATCAGGTGACCCTACACCATTTCTGACAGGTGGCAGTCCAATCTTTTCTTGTAAGCTTCCAGTGATGAAGCTCCCACAACTTCTTTTTTATATATAAATTTTATTTGGGTTTTCACACAAAAAACATAATACAAATAAAACATCCTTTTTTGAAAATAGCATGGTCCCAGGTTATCACTTCTCCATACAGACACAAACTCCATTTCATGCTCATCTTTATGTTCTATTCCATATCTTATTACTGTTTTACATTTTCTACATAGTTTTTCCCCTCCTTTGATTTTCTCAAATTCTATCATTAATATTCATTAAAATCTTAACATATTTAACATTTCTTTTCAATTAAATATCATACTTCCTTGTGAACACTTATAAACTTTCCATACTTAATTTTTTTCCATATATCTCTTCACTTATATTTTTATAAATCATTAATAATAATTAAAATGTTCCCATCCTTTCCTAATTTCATTCTCTCATTCACTTTATTTCATTTATTTATTAACAAACATTCCACTAGATTACAATAAGTATTTTATCCATTATTTTAATCATACATTGTTTCATATTTTCTAAAATTATTTCTATTTCTAATATAACAATACTATCTTATGTATCTTTGCAGAATCCCCTTTACAATTAATTTTTCACTCATTATCTCTAAACTTTCAATCCTTATATCTTTTCCCTGTTTCTCTATATCTTGTTTCTGTCTTTTATAACTTCTTTTCCTTTCCTTCTTCCCCCTCTTTTTCTCCTGCCCCTTTTTACCCCCTTATCTCTCTACTTCTAATTCTCTCTTCTGTAAGCCCCTCTTCTGTTGCTTTCTAATATACTTATTTTTCAAACTATTCTTCTTCTTTTTGATTGTTTTTTTCAAATCCTAAACTTTTCACTCTCTTTCCCCCCTTTCCTCCCCCCCCCACATAAAGTTACTTGATCATTAAAGATGGATTCTTCTTTGTCCCAATCTTCTTGTTCTGCAAGCGTTTCTTGTTGTTTCTCATAGTTCCAGATCTCCATTTCTAAGAGTTGAAATACGAAGCCAAAAGAACCTCTCCCTTCTTGTGCATCTTCTTTCCATTTTTTTAAGTTCTAGTTTCAATTCTTCTAAGAGTGGTGCCATTTTAAACACTTTTAAACAACCACCCAATTGATTTTAGTCATTTAAATGTAATAGCCAAAAGTCCAAAAATCACCAAATAATCCAAATACTCCAAAGCTGTTTCTTCTTGCTTCTTTTCCCCCACTTTCTCTTCCTGGGGTTCTATTATTTTGTTTCCAAGTTTCAGTTAAAACGTATCTTTTAGGAATCTTGTTAAGGTTTCACTGTAAATTCCTTTTAATTCTAGGCAGTCTCCTCCATTTTTCCAGATCCTGCCCTTTTATTCTTTTTTTTCTCCTTTCCTGTTTTTAAAAGCTTTTAAGTATCCAGAAGACTTTATTATCCCTTTGACATTTTATTTTCAGCTTAAATGCCTATTAATGTCAAAGTGTATTTTTTTCAATTTCTTGCTTAAGTCTCTTAGCTGTCAATATAAGAAAGGGAAGGAAAAAACCCCCAAATCCTTTCCCTTCTCTCTCTCCTTCGCTGCTTGATAAACTTCTTTGGAAATAATGTTATTTTTTATAGTTTAAATTCCAGGGTACCTTATGTTGTTGTTTTTTCAGTTTAACCCGGTCAACCAAAACTTTCTCTTCTCATCTTCCTCCTGCACATTCTTTTCCAGTTGAGTTCTTCTTTGAGGTGGCCATTTCTGACCACTGCTGCAACCGCCTTCGAGAAAGGGAGTAATGACCAGCTGGGGGGGAGAGATGCAGCTCTCCTCGACCCTGCTGGCAGTCTCCCCCCTCTTCACCACATGTACGGGGTGGCTTAGCCCTGAAACCAGCTGGCTCGGGGCGCTTTGGCAGCGAGCATGGATTGAAACCACGCACGATCGCAGATTTTGGTCCACCGCCAAAGGAACTCAAACTGGAAGTCGAAGCTCCCACAACTTCTGAATGCAACTTCTATTCCATTGGTTGATTGTTCTCACTGTCAGAAAATTTCTCCTTATTTCCAGGTTGAATCTCTCCTTATTCAGTTTCCATCCATTATTCCTTGTCTGGCCTTCAGATGCTTTGAAAAATAGCTTGACCCCCTCCTCTCTGTGGCAGCCCCTAAAGATACCACAGTTGGCATATTCCACTCTAGACTATCCTGCTGTTCTGAAGATGTTATTTCATTACCTACAGGTAGTCCCTAACTCATAACAGGTCCCTGTTGAAAATTACAACATCACTGAAAAAAGTGACTTATGGCTTATTTTCACATGTACGATCATTGTATTGATCATTCTTCATAGTCATGTGATCAAAATTCAGAAGCTTAGCAGCTGGTTCATATTTATGATGCTCCAACCTTCCAGGGTCTTGCAATCATCTTTTGTGACCTTCTTACAAGCAGAATCAAAGTGGAAGCCAGATTTACTTTACAACCATATTTAACAATTGCAGTGTTTTACATAAAATGGGGTAAAATTCACTTAATGCCTGTCTTACTTAGCAACAGAAATGTTGGGTTCAATTAGGGTCGTACGTCAAGGACTTCCTGTGTATTGGTCATCCCCAGTTGACTGCTTGTAGGGTCTCCTGCTTGAGTGGGGGTTGGACTAGGTGACCTAAAAGGTCCCTTCCAACTCTGATTATCTGTTATCTGCTCTGCAAGGCATGGGAAAAAGTAACAGATGGAAGCTGATCAAGAAGAGATTCAAGTCAACCTAAAAATAAGGAGGAATTTTCTGACAGTGAGAATAATCAACTAATGCAGAAGTCTCCAAACTTGGCAACTTTAAGACTTGTGGACTTCAACTCCCAGAATTGCCCAGCCAGCATGACTAGCTGAGGAATTCTGAGTTGAAGTCCACAAATCTTAAAGTTGCCAAGTTTGGAGACCCCTGGTCAAATGGAATAGAAGTTGCCTTCAGAAGTTGTGGGAGCTTCATCACTGGAGTCTTTCAAGAAGAGACTGGACTGCCATCTGTCACAAATGATGTCGGGTCTCCTGCTTGGGCGGAGGGTTGGATTAGATGACCTACAAGGTCCCTACCAACTCTGTTAATCTAATCTAAAGTAGGGAGCAATTGGGCTTGCTTCATCCATATTTCCTGCTCATTCTTTCTTTTGTTAAAAAAAATGCCTGCACTGCATAGTGGAGACTGATGTAGGACATGGAACTGTGAGAAATCTTCTTTGTCTCTCTTTTTCTTTCAGCTTTTCCTTTGACCTTGGTCTGATTTTGACAAATAGCAACCAAGATGAAACTGTTCCTGCATTGTGTCCAAATAGTTCAAACTACTACAGTGTGGGTCAGCAACAGATTAACAAAAGCTACCTGATACAATGGTTCGTATCTGACACCAAGGACATCTGAAATAGATTGCTTCCCTCCTTCCCACATGCTTTTTAATATATATATATATATATTGAAATATATATATATTTCACATTCTCTGATAATTGAAATTGATTATTCTCTTCTCTTGCAGCATCTCATCCGTGTCTAGTCTAATTTGAGGTTTTAATTAAAGCGACATTGGGCTCAGATACACTATAGTAAGGAATTTGGATAAATGAAGTGTGGGATGTACAAAATGGGTAAGACATTAAGTATCACCATCTATATAAATCTACTGAACAGCAGTTCATTAATCACATCAAAGTTCAGCAAGGCTTCCTCCTGAGAAAGGAGGCTTGTTCATAAATTACAGTATTCCAAAACCTGATGCAAACTTTTTTTTAATAATATGGTAGCTAGCCCATGCAGTCAACAGGGATCAAAAACTGACTCAAAGGCACACAAAAATGTATAATTAATTTGGTATTTAATATGAAGTATGAGCCATTCAAGATGTATTCTACTGATGTTGTTTAAACTGAAAGATAAACTATGGCACAGACAATAATTCAGATAACCCCCCAACCATCTTGCTGCCTGGGACAGTGGAAGTTGTAGTCCAACATGTAATAATGGATTGAGGAAAGCAGTTAAACATCTTGCATTAAAGATTATTTTCAGCTACTCTCCTTATCTATTTGCTTCATAACAGCTTAAATCAACTCTTCTGCACTCAGTACCATCTTGATATTGGGCTTACCATGATGACATATTTATAATTATAATTCAATGCAATTGGGAAGTCCTAAACTGGGGAATATGGATATACCATGTTGGTTCTTCAGTGTTTCATTGGAATTCTTAAGATAAGATAAGATAAGATTAGATTTGATTAATAGATAGATAGATAGATAGATAGATAGATAGATAGATGATGGGTGGACAGATAGATAATAGATAGACAGATGATAGATGATTGATGGATGGATGGATGTGGATAGACAGATAGGCAGACAGACAGACAGATATATAGCTAGAGAGACAGATAGACAGATGATGGATGGATGGATGGATGGACAGATAGATAATAGATAGTCAGAAGAGAGGTGAGAGATAGTTAAATAGATAGATGATAGATAGAGATGATAGATGATAGAGATAGATGAGAGACAGATGAGAGATAGATGAGAGATACATAAATAGAGATAGATGATAGATAGTAGATAGATGGTTGATAGATAGATAGATGATAGATATAGATATAGATGATATATAGATATAGATATGATAGATCCCTGCAACTGAATTTAGATTGCTTTGAGCCTAATAGCAAAGACCTTTCTTGCAAAGTAGAAAGGTTCAAAATGTACAAAAAATCGTACATGCCACTCTTGTCTCCTTTGGCAGACCTACACATAACTTTACCCCATTCAGGATCTGGTTTCACTGATCACCCTAATCCCTTTTGGTTTTAACCACGGTTTGCGCACCAAGCCCCCAATGCCTTGGATTACTCCTAATTCTCAAAACCCTGCCTTCTCTCCATCTGATTCCAGTGGCATCGGGAACATCTGCATGGCAGATTCTTCTTTGTCAGAGCTGGAGAATGCCTGCCTGTTCAGCCTAACCGCTAGGTACCACCACCACCACCACCGGCAGTAGCAGCAGAAGGCAATAAGGATTGTGTACTACTCTCTCCATCCCTCCCTCCTTCTGGATCCCTTTAAGAGCGTGCATATGATTGGCTGTAGCTATGCAGGTTTTTTCTCCCATTCTTTCTTTCTCTCTCTCTCTCTCTCTCTCTCTCCTTCTCCCCTCCACTCCACTCCCCAGTTTTTCATCCTCTGTTACTGTGAATTGTTCAGCTTTGCCACAGCAGCAGCAGCAGCAGCAGAATGAATAATATGCTGGCAACAGCTGTTAGATTTTAAGCCACACATCCCTAGATACCTGTGAACAGCAGCCCTGCGAAGGAAGAGAACAGAGGAAGGGAGAAAGGCAGGGGAGGGTGGGAGGAGAGAGACAAAAGGAAACCCGATCCCTAAACAAAAAGAGGATAATAGCTTTCCTCCCCCTTTCATCCCCTCATTGCCTTTCTAGCCCATCAATCAAATCAAGAATTGCAACCGGCGTTTGCAGTCCGTGAAGGTCCACCACTGAGTGAGTGGTGGTGGGGTTTTGTTTGGCGGTCATGTCCAAGCTAGGAACCAGGAGCATGAGGGATGGAGAGACAGACCTGTCCTGCGATGGACAAGCCGAAAGCCCTTTTGGATCAAAGGAAGAAGAAAGCGAGCAGAAAGTGGCACCCAGGCAAATTGTGTGGAGGAATGTCATCTTAATGGCCTTGCTTCACAGTGGGGCTTTGTATTCCTTTCTTCTCATTCCCAAGGCCCATTTGTATACTCTGATCTGGGGTAAGTTTCATTTTTTTTTTTAAAAAAAAAAGCATTTTCCTCCATGAGGGAAGGTTGTCTTGTATTCACGAAATTCATATGATTTGGGGTTCTTTCAGAGGTATCTGTTCCTCAGGAAACTTCATTCATAATAGAGTGCCTGTTTAAGAAGAAAAAAAAAAAAGTATTACTGTAGAATTCTTATTGTTGTTGTTGTTGTTGTTATTTTGGTCAGTAGGTAAAAACTTCCAGTTTTGTTCCAAGAATATCATTCCTTCTTTATAAACATTTGAAAAAAATCAAACCCTTGTCATTTATCCATCCAGGTGAAATAAAACTAATCTGTTTTGGTACTTTTCCTAACATATTAAAATCTCAGGTTTTTACTCATCACAATCTGAATCCTGATTAATCTTATAATTACTGGATTATTTAGACAAAAGAATAGCCCAAGGGTAACAAATCTGCAAGAACTGACCTTGTAAACGCCCCCTTTAAGGTATCCTGAATGGGCTACATATACGTCCAACCTTAGGGTAAAAAAACTGATAAAATAAATACCGTACAGCTTCTCATAAATATTTTGCATTATAAAGGTATAGTATATTTATGAGAAAAGGGGCAATATGAGTAAGAAAAAGTTTTAATAAAAAAAAAACCTGTTTCCATATTTAAAACTCATGAGGTGAGGTTGCTCTCACTGATTTGTAAGAATTCTATTTTTTAGAAGATGGCTGTCAAGATTAGATTGTTTTTTGTTTTGCCATTAGCAGGTGGTTCTAATAGGGAAGCTTTTTTTTAAATCCACCAGCACTTGTCCAGTTTTTACTTCGTGATGCGTAAGAGTGTAACCATAGTGAAATACTATACATGTCACCTTAGTAGTCCCATTGAATTAAATGAATTTATTTCCAGGAATTTATTATAGGGTAGCGGCTTTTACGACTGAGGAGAGAGAATTTCAGAAAGCTGGTGAATAAATTGCAACTCTCAATAGTTGTGCTTTATGCTTTTGAAGGAGCAAGCCATAGCAATATGAAAGATTTTTCTACGTATTTCCTGCAGCTGGGGTAAATATTCTTCTGCTTTCTGAATATTTTTCTTATTGTGTTGCCAGCTCCTTTAATTTTAGACAATACAGGGAGATAACTCTGCTGCTGAGTACAATCTGCTGCCAAGACATTTGATTTAATTCAATGCTAACTGTGCAAACAAAATTTCATACCAAGATGTGAAGAGTGATTTAAAAGATATACCTGACTAAATTTAGTCCTGTGCAAACTGTATAAAGATAATATGTTTGTGCATCACAATTGCCTTTTTCCTTTGCTGCTGAATAACTATATATCTAGGTTTAGCCTGGTCTTATTTCCATCATGCTTTGCAGATTGATATAAACTCAACAAGGTTTCTACAAACAAAATTATAATGATGGGGCAGGGGATAAAGCATTAAATAATCAGGGATGAAGGACAAAACAAAGCACATGGAAATATATACTGCATTACCAAAATGGCCCAGATTCCCAGAATAGGACATTTTTCTAAGATAATCATGTAGAGAAAGGCAGATCAAGATTCAGAACTTCCTGGTTTGTGGAAACACTTGACTAGGTTTCTCTCCATGCCATTGTCAAAGAGGAGTCTATTTGCCTTTGGGTGGATTGAAAATGTGTTCTTATAATCCCAGAGTATATAATCCCAATGTGAACCAACTGGTGCATTTTGTTCACTGCTCTTTCTCACAACTGTTGGCCAGTGTAAAAGAAACACTTACAGGCTTCTCCTAAACATGAGAGGTATGGAGCTGTGCAACATTTCATTAGAGTTCACACTAGTTCTTTGTTCCTTCTGTGTGGAAATTTTTTTTCTTTCTCCCTTTTCCACGGCTAGCACTGGAGAAGTAGAAAAGAGGAAAGGTTATCGTATTTTTGAATGTGTGAACTGGGTCTTATGCATCACCTCAGATGGTTTGGAGTCTATTTCTCCCTCCTTTAGTGAAGAAAGAGCGCTCCAGCTTTTATTGTAAGAGTAGGCTAAAAATTCGATCCACCCTACCATTGAAATCCAGAGGTTGCAACTCGTAAAGAGCCTAAACCATCAGAGAGCCAGAAAGTGACGGACTTGGTAACAAAACCAGGATAATAATTTTTCCCTTCTACCATCATGGTAGCAATGGGATTTCTTTCTTTCTATTATTAAAAAAATTTATAATGAACTGTTATCGGTTGAAGAGGAAGAGGTGTTATGAGATGCCAGATTTAGCATATGGGAATGTTCTGTAAGATACATTGACATTGTCTATAGTTTTGTAAACTGCCAGAAGGCATCAGATGGAAAAACTGCTTTATAAAGACCCAAAGAAATAATGAACTGGTCTGTTGGGCCTATATTTTCTGTAAAGCTTTATTGCGCTTTTCTTTTCAAAAAGATTTTTTATAGCAAGATCATCCTTTTCCAGAAATTATCATCCTTTCTCAAAAACTATGAATGAATAATTTTTGGAAAACTATTTGTGAATGAATCTTGGTTAAGAATGAATGTTGCGAATAAATCTTGGCTGCTCAAGAATACGAATCTTAATTTTGTTAATTTTATTTAATGAATCCACTGGCCCCCCCCCTTGCAATAATAATGGTTTTCCACTTGGGAAAACAACACATTTCTAATCTTCCATCCCATTCTCATAAGTAATTCTACATCCCTACATTTTTTATTTGGGAAAGATATATTTTTTTCCTGGGAGATTAAATGCACTTGTCTTGGGAAATAATGATTAGCTAAAAAAAAAATCCAGAATTTGCTGGTGTAAAGGTGGAATAAAGGAAATAAATTATTTATTAATCAGGGATCAGTGCCATTTGGAAGCTGTAAATCTCTTCTTTTCCCACTTTGGATAAAGAATTTGTTCTTATAACAGTTGAGAGTTATAATTTGTAAGCTATGTGAAATGTTTATAGAGACTGAAAGGTGAACCTCTTTGTTATTCTTCTCCCTGTTTTAATCTTGGCACAAGATCCATCACTCCTGAATACAGATGCCTTCTTGGAAAATTTCCCCAGACATTTTAAAAAAAAATGCAATTTCAGAAAGCTGTCAGTGAGATTTGATGACTGAAAGGTGAGCATTTTGGAGGATATAACCATAGCCCTTAGACTTATATACTGCCCCATAGTGCTTTACAGCACTTTCTGGGTAGTTTTACAACATCAGCATGTTGCCCTCAACAATCTAGGTCCTCATTTTACTGATCTTGGAAGGATGGAAGACTGAGTCAACCTTAAGCCAGTCAGGATCAAACCCTTGGCAGTGGGCAGAGTTTGCCTGAAATTCAACATTCTAACCATTGGGCCACTAGGTTTCCTCCTGAAACCTTTGCTATATAAATTTGAGACATATTAAATGGACATTGTTACAGGTGATGTGGCTGCTTACTATATTTGGAGACGTGGGAATGGAGCAGAGTGATGGAGAAAAAGTTAAACTTCTGCTTCAGTGCCTTTTTGATTAAGTCAAGGGTGCCCAACCTTGGTAACTGTACAATTTGTGGACTTCAACTCCCAGAATTTTTTTGATTTCTGGGAGTTGAAGTCCACAGATCTTAAAATTGCCAATTGCAGAGCACTCAGGCCACCAAAGGTACCCCCGACACAAGTAACCAAGCTGGCCATGCCCTCTGGCCACGCCACCAGCCCCACCCTCTAAGGTCAAACACAACCCTGATGCAGCCCTCAATGGAATCGAGTTTGACACCCCTGGTTTAAATAGTTTGATTATGACTTCTGGTTTGTTCCTCATCGGAGTCGGAGTGGAATCCGTGATTGTACATGGTTTTGCCTGAGCTCACTTGCTGGAGGGTCCCAATTGGGACCAGAACCAGCCTGGTGGGGTGGTGAAGAAGGGGAAAATCACCTGGAGGGTCGAGGGGAGTCAAAACTCCCCTCCCTGACAGGAAAATCCCTCCCAAAGGCATGCTACAGCGGTGGTCCTAAAATGGCCACCACGAAGACAAAGAACATTCCGGGAAACTAAGTTTTGTGCTGGAGCAGAAAAGTAGTGAGCAGAGTGTGGACCAGGCAAAGGACATCGCTTTTGAGGTACCCCAGTATTAAAACAAAGGGCTATTGGAGGGAAGTGTGTGGAAGCGGCGACCAGACAAAGAAATGGGATCTTATAAAACTTGGATTGGATTAATTTGGAGGAGAAAATTTAAAGGAAAATACTTTTAACACAACAAAGGTTTAGAAATTAAACTGGATAACTATTGAATTATGGGCATTTAAAGGGCATAATTAAATGCTGAAATTGAGTGTGTTGAAAAGAAAATAAATAATAGCTAATGATTGAAATTAGCAAACTTAATAAAAGTATTATATTCAATAAAGAAAGTTAAAGGTAAAAAGACTCAAGAGCACCACCTGATGGCACAAGAAAACTTCAGTACGTTTTAAAAAGTGTCTGGTCTTCTCAAGAGTTTGGATTTTGGAACTTAAAAGAAAATAAAACAAACTTTATTATTGTTATAGAACCATCCAAACAAAGACTCGAGAGTATGGATTATGGAAAATAAATTAAAAAAATATTGGCTGAAATAATATAATGGGCTTTGCGATTGAATATATGTATTAAAGAGGATTTTAGCTATTAAGGAAGAGGAAAGAAAAGGAAAAAAAGGAGAAGATATAATGGAGAAACTATTTGTTGATATAAGATTGGACTTACAAGAGTCAAGACTGGATTTGCAAAATATAAGGGACATGATAAAAATTAAACTTGAAATGTGTAATTACGTATTACAGAAGTTAGAAATGGTGACTCAGCATATACAAGAACAAAATAAACCAGAGGGGGAGGAGTTCTATAAAGAAGAAGCCAACACTGAAGGGCAAAACGAACAACAATTATTTAAGCAGGGAGGAAAAGGAATTAGAATTAAAAATTTGTGGTCTGATAGGATGATAAAAGGGAGAATGGTTCGGAAAATGGATAAAGGAAGAGGGAAAAAGCAGAAAAAGGAAGGGCAAAAGAAAAATCAAAAGAGGGAGAGAGAAAAAAATTAATAACTGGAATGAGAAATGGAGGGGAATAAAAATGAGAAAATAGGGAATTAAGAGAAAGGACTAGAAAATAAAGAGGAATAGGAAACAAACAAGGATGAAAAGAAAGTATATTGTTCAAAGAGTGAGAGATAATGGGTGAAAAAAAAAAGATAAGGAAGGAGATTCTGCAAGGTAATATGTGGTGATGTATAAGAATATATTGAAAATAGTATTTTGTAATGTATAGATGATTCATAAGGTGTTTGAGAAAATATAATGTGGAATCTGAGAAAAATATATATATATATTTGTGTTATATACTAGACAGGGAGATTGATATTAAGGTAGAATGAAGGTGGTTAGCTCAAATTATTAACCAGAGGGGACAATTATATGTACAGATAAGGATTGATGAAATGACAAACATGACAGAAAAAAGTAATATGAGAAATGACAACAGAAACGAGATGAGAATTTTAGATAACATTGTAAAATAAGATATGAGAATGTATTAATATAACATGAATTGGAATTGGATAAGATAAGCTTAATATTTAACAATAATAACTATAGTCATGTTTGTATTGAGATGTGAAACTTGGAACCACACTGCTTGCCAAATGAAAATTTAAAAAAAATAAATAAATAAAAGCAGGGAGAAAATTGAATAATGGAATTACTAGGTATGTTTAACTGATGTGGTGGTAGGCATTTGGAGAGAGTTTTGAAAGGTTGAAAATAAACATTGAAGGATTATGAATTAATGTGAAATATATGCATTGAGAGATATGATTGGTATTATTAATTTTGCCTATACTAAAATGTATGATATATTGATGCCACACTGTTAATGCATTGTTGTGCATGTGCAGATTGAAATAAATTTTTTTTTAGAAAAAAGTAGTTCAAACAGTGCACTCATGGCTACGATAACAGAATCCATCCACCTTGAGGCTGGTTGTCCTCTTTTCTTTCCTTCCATCTTTCCCAGCACCAGAGTTTTCTCCAGAGAGCTGGGACTTTACACTGTGTGTCTGAAATAGGATAATTTAAGCCTGCTCATTTGTGCCTCTAGAAAGAATTCCCAGGAGTTTTCTCCAACATCAAAGTTCAAAGACATCAAAATACTCTTTCCTGCATCTTCCAAGTCCAACTTTCACTTACATAGAATGTATGGCTTGCACAATTCTGATCTTTGTTGAAAAAAGTAAAAGTTCCCCTCGCACATACGTGCTACTCATTTCCAACTCTAGGGGGCAGTGCTCATCTCCATTACAAAGCTGATGAGCCAGCGCTGCCCAAAGACGTCTCCGCGGTCATGTGGCCTGTGGCCAACATGACTAAACGCCGAAGGCACACGGAATGCTGTTACCTTCTCACCAAAGGGATCCCTATTTTTCTTCTTGCATTTTTGCATGCTTTCGAACTGCTAGGTTGGCAGAAGCTGGGACAACTAATGGGAGCTAGAGATTCGAACCGCTGAACTGCCGACCTTTCTGATTGACAAGCTCAGTGTCTTAGCGACTGAGTCACTGCATCCCTACAACTTTCTTTCTTTCTTTCTTTCTTTCTTTCTTTCTTTCTTTCTTTCTTTCTTTCTTTCTTTCTTTCTTTCTTTCTGTATTTAATTTTTGTTTAAATTAGCCTAATTGATGTTGTTCATGTTGTTTTTCTAGTAAAGAAATACTATATCAGGACTCTGATGGGTATATTGATCTAGAAAATGTAATTATTTACAATTATTTTGAAGAATGAATTTCTTGAATGACAATTAAGTGCATTAGGCCAAAAATCCTACTCAATGTTTTTTTTTATTGGCCAATTTAAGAAGAAAATTCTGGTTATTTGGTAAAAATTCTGGTGCATTTTTTTCATAGCAAGTGGCATAATTCGGCAGACCTTGACTGATTCCCTGAAGCTAAACAGATTCAGATTTAGTTAGATATGGAAGGATGATCCCCATAATTTCTCAGGACTATAAGCTAAATTGGGACATTATTCTGGAATATGGCAATGACAAACTGCTTTCATAGGGTTAACATGAAGGAATTGAGGCAGTCCCCAGGATTTCCCTGAGAATCTTTACTTTTATCTCTTTACTCTGCAACACCCAAAAAATGAAGGATCTATATCTCCAAGAACGGGTATGTGCATTCAAAGAAAGGTAATTTGTGACATTGAGGAATAACAATAGGCTGCCTTGCAAACTTGCTAAGTCAAATTAAATATAATAAACTCAGAATTCCCCAAAGACTTGGATAATTTGCAGTAGGTATTGCTACAAAATACAGTAATGTTTAGTGATGCATCTTTATACAGAATCTTACTGTTAGAAATTCTGTTTATGTAAAGCACCACACACACAAACAAAGAGTACAGTCACCATGTGCTTTACTGCTCAACTGTATAACTTGGTTACAGGAAACAAGAAACTCTACTTAAAACAAAAGAGCATGGAGTATATATACCATGGAATCAAACTTGTGAACACTGCCATCTATGGGCTAAATACTACTGTAGTCGTTGCATAAAAATACATTCCAGCAATGAATTCCAACACTTACCCTTTGGCTCCATTAGTGGAATGGAAGTGAGAAGCATTGATCATGATTTTGGTCTAGTGGTTAAGGCACCAGGCTGGAAATCAGGAGACCAAGAGACGTAGCCTCTCCTTAGGCACGAAGCCAGCTGGATGACTTTGGGGACAGTACCTCTGTCTCTGCCCTACAAAAGAGACAAGGGCAAATAAATCACTGCTAAGAAATGCTGCCAAGAAAACATCAGGGAGTTGTTTCTTTCAAGTTCTCAGGAGTCAAGATGGGTATTTATATACAAAGTTCCAAAAGTTGAAATATATTCATTCTGTCTTGTATGAGGCAGTTTACCTGACCTATATTAATTTTAAATAAAGGATGGGTCAGCTGTGTGAGTGAATTAGACCCCCAAGGCTAAAAATATTTTTATTCATTCGTTCTTGGTCTAGTTTAGGCAATATATCTTTTTTTGGAATTGCTTTAATTTGGGCTACTGTCCAAGATGCTGAAGGACAATGATAGAGAGGAAAGAAGACCAAAGGTCAATGTAGAAAAGCAGATAATAAAATATTGAGGGTTTGTGCGAGAGAACAATAACATAAAACATGCCGTTCTTTTGGAATTCGCTTTCTCTGAGGTGCAGAGAGATGCGTTAGTTTACGATAAATAGCCAAATATCAGACGAAATCCATGCACAGGCTTTCAAACTTTATTAAAAGGCATAAGGTTTCATTTGCTCCAGGTGGCCATGGGTGTTGTGTTGTGAAACCATTGTCAATGCTGAATGAAAAGTCATACAATTCCAAAACAAGGAATTTGAGACACTCCAAACTCTTACTGACTTTGCTTGTATGCATCGTGCGCATAAAAGCAGAACATCAAATGTCGGCACGCAACTATAAAAGTAGATAAATCTGAGAAAACCATGGACAAGCCAGATCTTTGAAATTTGACCATTAACCATTGTCTTTCGAGGTATAAAGTCACAAAAACCATTATTTACTTATTTATTCATTCACACATGCATTCATTCATTCATTTGTTCATTCGTTTATTCTGGACTGTTGCAGCCAGATGTTCAGATCTGATTTGGCATTTTTGTCCACCTACCGAGTCCTTCCCAAGCAGACCTGGGATAGGCAGATGTGGATGTTTGATGGTATCCTCCCAGATGTAAGCTGTTCTCAGTAAAGTTGCCTTTTGCAATTGATTGGTGGTGATTTTGTCAATTCCGATGGTGTTCAAGGAGTGCTTCAGTTGTTTTGGGGTTGCATCTAACCTGCCCATGGTTATTGGTACTACCTCTGTCTTTTGCCACAGTCATTCTATTTCAATTTAGAGGGGGGGGGTTGTATTTGGTTATCTTTTTCAGTTTTTTCTCTTCTCTTCTGTCCAGGTACTGCCAGCTCCACTGTCTAGATTTTTTAAGTCTTTCTTATTGTTAATTGCTGGTTCAGGGATGTTATGGCACAGGTGTCTATCTTTCTGAAGTCTAAAGTCCCAGAGCACTTTACTTTCTTCTTTTTCTATGACTTTCTCTATTTTATTCTATGCTGCTCATCTCCCCTACAAGGTGACTCTACGCCTAATCGATAAAAAGATAGGATTTCCCACTCCCCACTTCTGCTCGTGAAAAAACTAGTGTTATATTAATGCTGTGCTCTTTTAGAGTCTCTGAGATATGTGCAGATATGTCTCTGTGTGTGATGTTTAAGTCCTGGTTTATTGAAGTCTTGGTTTACTGAATAAATCACAGCTAGGAATCCCAAATACACAAAGCCATAAACTATGATTTGTAAACCAGAATGGTGTTGGACTCATTGAGAGTATTAAACCTCAAAGAAACAAGCCTCATTTTGACTTACCGTAGCATAGTAGTAGCCTTTCCCAATCTTAGGTTTTCCAAATATATTGACCTTAACTCTCAATATTTTCAACTGATGTTTCCAGAGATTATTGTATTTGGCATTCCTACAAGTTAAAATCTGGAGGGTACTAGGGTACTAGGCTGGCTTATCAGACTATGGCTCAAATAACCATATTGTGTGAACTCTGAACTCTGCTGTGTAGGGTCCTTGGCTGTTTTCTTGCAGGCATCTCATTACCCTACTAGATAACATCTTCAATACGTCAGTGTTTATCACTGAATGTGTTACCTAATTGGGCATTGAAACATCTGCAGGAAAACCCACAAGCTCAGAGAGCACCTAGGACCCCACAGTTTATCCCTGAGCTGCAAATATTATTTTCTGTTGATACCCTCATATGTGCTAAACCATACTTTATTAAGTATGATTTCTGGAATAAGGCATGATTGGCTCAGACTGTGCAACCAACTAAGCTTCAAACAAACTCCAATCAGGTTTGTTGCAAGCAAATTCATTTCTCTTTGTCTCTCTCTCTCTCCCGTGAGACCGTGTAGGAATTACGAGGCCATGAAAACCTGGATTGCCTGCATTGCTGATGAGGAGGATGGAGCTTGTAATTTGAAGGCTGCTTTTTAAATTGGTTCTGAGTCAGAGGTTACCTGGGTAACAGTTGCCTCTCCTGCCTCTACTCCTTCTTGTTATCTACTTCTGTTTCATTTTTTTCTATGGCTGTGTTTATGTGCAATTGGAACATCAAATTCCTACCTTGTTAATGTTTGAGTCAATAAATGCCTATTTAAAATAATTAAAAAAACATGTTGAAAAGGAGAAATCCCTAAACTGAAGCTGCATTAGAAAGCCACGTTTTAAACCCTAGCTGTTCGTTGCAACTTCTTATCTGTGGCTGGCTGTTATGAAAAAAATATATATAATTGAGATTTTGTTCTTTGATCCCCTTGGAGACACCGATTTTGCTGCGCCATCTCCGTACAACTGATCTTATTTCATATAGCTCTCTGTAGGCTGTAACCCACCACAGCAAAAAGATCGGTTTTCACTTAATGAGATTGAAGTTCCTGCTTTTTCTTTTCTGGCACTGCTTAGGTGGGGGCGAGGGGTGTGGAAATCTGGAAATAAAAAGGGACCTTCTTGTCTGAGGAATTAGTCCAAATGTTAATCCAGCTGAGAACACTGAAAGCTATCCCGAAACAAAATCTATTGCAAAATCTATTATTCGAGCGAGTTCATAAAGGTTCTGTTACTGTCTGGAGTTTTTAAACCACTGCAACGTTTCTTTCGATCTTTACATTCTCACCTCTCTCTCTCTCTCTCTCTGATGAAAAATCCTCCATAAGTTTGAACATGCTTAAATAGCATCAGCAGATTACAAAGGCAAGTCCACAGAGCATAGGCTTAACTGTATCAACCTCAAGGCTTATAAAAATAACTATTCGGCAGGACCCACTGAACTACACAAGCTGTCTTTTCAAGATAACTAGAATAGCTTCCACATAAATTTCAATGTTACACTTTTTCTAATCCAGGGATTTACATCATAATTCCTCTGTCGTCTCTGACAGAATAGGGAGGACGGGTGGCATGAGATAACCCTGACTTCTTTCCCAAATTGCAAAATATTTTCGTGACAAACATTTTTTATCAAGGCCTAAATTATTTCCTGTATGTCTTTATAAAAAAAGAAGAAGAAAAACATCCTCTCCCTTTCTGGAGAAATACACAAGAAATCAAAGGTGAAGATATTTTAAAGTATAGTTTTTTTCATAGTTATGGATTTATGGACAACTGCCATCTGGTTCCACAGAAATGAATACATAATACTTTTTTTTATTAAGTTTGGCCTGAAGCCTTTCCAAGTCTTTGTGTTATAATACAAAATGAGATTTCCTTGGAGATTCGGTAAAATTTGATTCATTTCCTTCATCTATCCAGCCCCCCAATATTTTTTTATTCCCAGTAGGGAAATATTTTTATTGTTTTTTTAGCTCTCTATTATAACTGCTCATGAGTTTCTTCTTCCCACAAGGTCTCAAACTATTATCCAAAAAAGAAGATTATGTTGCCTTTAGATGAGATGGCTGGCACACCAATCAGGACAAGAAGAAAAAGGGTGGAAACTAATGAAAGAAAGAAGCAACCTAGAACGAAGGAGAAATTTCTTGACAGTTAGAACAATTAATCAGTGGAACAACTTGCCTCCAGAAGTTGTGAATGCTCCAATCCTGGATGTTTTTAAGAAGAGTTTGGACAACCATTTGTCTGAAGTGATGTAGGGTTTCCTGCCTAAGCAGGGGGTTGGGCTAGAAGGTCTCCAAGGTCCCTTCCAACTCTGTCATTCTATTCTATTCTATTCTATTCTATTCTATTCTATTCTATTCTATTCTATTCTATTCTATTCCAAATAAAATAAAAAACAAATAAAAATGTAATCAAGTATGATTGTGAGTGGGTTCAAGCAGATCATGGTTTCTTGTTCAACAAACCATGATCTAATATCCTGGCTTGGTGCAAGGTATGAGTTCTCTACATTTCCCTATGTTGATGTGACTGATAAAATCCCTTATGCAGATATTAAATGTTTGGAAGCAACTCAGAATTAGTTTGGCAGCAACTCAGAATTAGCCATTTAAAGATGGCATTCCCATGTTTATACTTACCTGGCAGGAAGATACCTTGATCATACTTACTAAGTTTGCAATATCAGGTCTGTGCCAATTTCATTTTCAAGTTCCTCTGAGTCATATGGGGTTCCCGGAATGAATCACCAGCGTGAAGAATAACAGAATAACTGAGATGGAAGGGACCTTGGAGGTCGTCCAACCCAAGCAGGGGACCTATACCATTTCAGAAAAATGCCTGTCCAATCTCTTCTTAAAAGCCTCCACTGATGAGTACTCACAACTTCTGGAGAAAAGTTGTTCTACTGATAATATTTCTGACTGTCAGGAAATTTCTTCTTAGTTCTAGGTTGGTTCTCTCCTGGATTAGTTTCCTTCCATCTCTTCTTCTCCTGACTTCAGGTGCTTTGGAGAATAGGTTGACCTGCCCTCCCCTTCTTAGTAGTAGCCCCTCAAATTTTGCAAGATTGCTATCATGTTACCCCTAGTGTTGGTAATAAGCAACACCTATGGCGAGAAAAAACAGAGGTGGAAGAAGAGAGGGCAATCAGTACAATATCTTCACTCAACCTTCAAAGAAAAATATGCTTGCTACTGGCTGTGCTCACCCAGGCACCATTTTGTGAAAAAAGTTCATAGCAACCACCATTTTGTGAACCTGCCTCGAACATGATCTCAAATCCCACAAGGGCCCATTAGCACTGTTGGAAGAAATATCCATCTGGTTCAGTTCCAAGCTGGGAGAAAGACACTGGAAACATGGAGGCTGATTGGAAAGATGGTTTATTGATGAAGCAGAACTACCAGAGTTCATAGTTCCGGTGCACCTGACCAATTGTACATAGTTTTTAAATAAGTTTCAGAGATGCTGCTAGGGGGTTGTGCCCACCCCTGAGATCGCCTCACTTTCTCCAGCATTCCCATCCTAAGATGGCTGAATGGCTGAGAGTAGTGGGAGTTTAAAGTCATACCAAGCAGTGGAATGTTTAACAGCTGGCAACAATTATTTTTAAATACTGTCAAAAATAATCTCCTCTAAAGAAAGCTTCAGGATTAAATTTTGTTTGTTTATCATAAACAACTCCAGGCAGCAAACATATCTAGAAATATGCCTTCCTTCTCTTATTTTTCCCACAACAACTCTGTGAGATGAGTTGGACTAAGAGAAAATGACTGGCTCGGGGTAGACTAACTTGATTGTCACTTTGAATGTACACTAATCGAAATACATTAAAATGAAATTTCGTTGCGTACAGCTCTCAAAGGGTCACCCCCTCCAATATACACTACATAATTGTGACAAACTAAAAATAAATACAAAATTATGCAAATACCCACATATATGACACAGAGAAACAACACAGTCTAGTTCTGATGCATATAGTATATGTAATATGGCAAGAGAAACAAATCTTGCGAGTTTACCAGGCAGATGGCATAGGGAAGAAAACTGTTACAGAACCTGGAAGTCCTGCTAGAAATACTTTGAAAGCTCCTCCCAGAGTGGAGCAACAGAAACAGACTGTGAAGTGGGTGTGCAGGGTCTCTAACAAGGCTTTGAGCTCTAAGCACAAAGTATTTATGAGCAGTATACTGAATGACAGGAAGCTTTCATACCGAAGGCAGGACTAGAACTCGCCCTCTCCTCGTGATCCCAAGTCACCCAGCTGGTTTTCATGGCTAAGGCGGAATTAGAACTCAGACTCTCCCCATGTTTGGCTCAAAGTCATCCAGGTGGCTTTCATGGCTAAAATGGGATCAAGAACTCACTGTCTCCTAGTTTCTAACCTTGTGCCTTCACCACTGGACCAAACTGTCACACTGAAATGCTTCCTCTTTCCTGGTTTTCTTTCTCTCTCCTCTATCGCAAAGAGGAGGTGATGATGCACAAATTCAGTTGGGCCGATTCCTTTCTGAAAAATAGGTATTAATTGTGGACTTATAGCTGAACTTCACAGTGTCAGGAGGCAGAAAGCAATAGAGTTTCTTGAAATGTTAAGCTATGATTTATTTATTTTTATTTTTTATTTTTTTTACAAAGACTGTTAAGCTTCCTCTGCAAATTTAGGAGCTGAGATTTCATTACCCATAGCCAGCTTGTCCCTCTGCTACACAATTAATTTTGGCAGGCTGCCTCTCAGAGTATTGCAAACCTCATCATGGAAAACATGCAAGCGATCAGATTACTGCATTCTCCTCACCTTTAGCATGAGGACAGAAACAAACCTTATTAAGGGAGCAGAAACTAGGCAAATACTGCATTTTTATTCAGGGAGAGAGGGAGAGAAGAAAGGGGGGGGGAAAGAAAATCAGTAATAAATATTTCCTCTACTACTAATATTAATAATCTTTTCCTAGCCTCTCCCCCACTCTCTGAATTAAAATAAGACATCCATCTGCATCTCTCTTGAATAATTTGGCAGATTTTCTCCTATAGATTTGTAAACCTGTGTATAATTTCCCTCTCTCCTCTGGAGTAAATACAGCAATATGCAGCTTCTTACCAAAAGAGCTACTGTATCACATCCCTCAGGCTTTAGATGGTAGCAAAGAAATGCATGTAGTCCTTGACTTACGGCCGCAACTGAGCCCAAAATTTCTGTTGTTCAAGTGAATTTTGCTCCATTTTACGAGCTTTCTTGCCTCGACTGTTAATTGAATCACTGCAATTGATAAATTAGTCACCTGGTTGTTAACTGAATCTGGCTTCCCCATTGACTTTGCTTGTCAGAAGGTGGCAAATGGGTGTTAACGCTTGACCCCAGGACACGATCTTGGAACACAGCAACGATCATAAATATGAACCACTTGCCAAGCATCTGAATTTTGATTGTGTGAGGATGGGGGTGCTGGAAAGGTTATAACTGTGAGAATATGTCACTTTTTTCAGTGCCATTGTAGTTTTGAATGGTCGCTAAACAAACTGTTGCAAGTCAAGTACCTCAGGGCTGGCAAATTTGCGGCTCACAGGCCAGATGCGCCATGCATTAGCCGAGCCCCTGCCCAGTTTAACAAAGGAAAAAAAAGTCACAATACGTCCCGTGACAACGCTGTGACGATGCAAGTTTGACAACTCTGGACTACCTGTAAAAATAATCTCTGCTGCCATCTAGGGAGACACCTGGACTTTTCAGTGCAGATATGCTGCTGGTCATATCCAGTGGTGGGATGCTGCCGGTTCATACTGGTTCTAGTGAACCGGTAGCTCTGGTGAGCAGTTGGCCACGCCCACCTACCCCCACCATTTCCTCCTATATATTTCCCTGTTTTTTTTTTTAACTCAGCTGATTTGTGCAGCAGAGTGAATTGCCATGCTTCAGCAGTTTTACTCACCAGCGCTGACATAGAAGAAACATTTTTAAGGTTAAAATGGACATTTTTGTTTTTTGTTTTTAGAATAGAATAGAATTTTTTATTGGCCAAGTGTGATGGGACACATAAGGAATTTGTCTTGGTGCAAATGCTCTCAGTGTACATACAAGAAAAAATACATTCGTCAAGAGTCATAAAATCATCAGGTACAACACTTAATAATAGTCATAGGGTACAATAAGCAATCGAATCATACTAGGAAACAGTCAATATAAATAGTAAGGATTTAAGCGACAAAGTTACAGTCATAAAGTCACAAGTGGGAGGAGATAGGTGATAAGGAGTGATGAGAAGATTGTTAGTAACAGTAGTGCAGACTTTGTAAATAGTTGGACAGTGTTGAGGGAATTATTTGTTCAGCAGAGTGATGGCGTTCAGGAAAAAAACTGTCCTTGTGTCTAGTTGTTCTGATGTGCAGTGCTCCACAGCAGGGGTCGCCAACCTTTTGGACATCAGGGACCACCAAACTCAAAATTTTAGATTCCAGAGACCACTAATTGGTTCTGTGGGCATGGCTTGTATGTAAATATTATAAATATTTATATAAATATTGAATTTTTTAATAAAAAAGAGCAACTTTTACCCAAAATCAGGAAAAGCAGGCAGATTGAGTTGCTCATAGAATCACAGATTCATTCAGAGATCTATCTATCTGCCATTGGCTAGCTCAGTCTGTCACATAAAATTTGCTTGCAAGCAAACTCACAAAATTAACTCACAACACACCATGCATGTAAATATTAATTTTTTTATAAAAGAGAACAATTTTTACCCAAAATCAGGCAAAGCAGGCAGATTGAGCTGCACACAGAATCATTCAGTGATCTATCTATCTGCCATTGGCTAGCTCAGTCTCTCAAATTTGCTTGCCTTGAGTTTGCATTGAATTTGCTTGCAAGCAAACCTTCAGTCCTAAGGGAGGTTCAGCTGTGCTGAGCCAAAGATCTAAAGAAATCCAGCCATTTCCTGCTTCCTAGCTAATCTAAATCTCCCAGCACAGCAGAACAGATGATGGTCGGAAAAAGTATAAATAGCAAGTTTAGCAGGCAAGTTTACCAGGTAAGGAGTGAGTGGGCAGGGAGGGTTCCCATGGGCCATGTGGGCGGTACAGCCTTGTGTTTCTACACAGCCTGGATTGATTGCTTTGGGGGGGGTGCTCTAGGGTTGAGATTTCTCTGCGGCCCACCAAAATTTTCTCATGGCCCACCGGTGGGCCATGGCCCACCGGTTGGCGACCGCTGCTCTACAGCATCGTTTTGAGGGAAGGAGTTGAAACAGTTTATGTCCGAGATGTGAGGGGTCTATAAATATTTTCACAGCCCTCTTTTTGACTCGTACAGTATACAGGTCCTCAATGGAAGGGAGGTTGGTAGTAATTGTTTTTTTCTGCAGTCCTAATTATCCTCTGAAGTCTGTGCCTGTCCTGTTGGGTTGCAGAACCAAACCAGACAGTTATAGAGGTGCAGATGACAGATTCAATAATTCCTCTGTAGCAATAATTCCTCTGTATCAGCAACTCCTTGGGCAGTTTGTGCTTTCTGAGTTGGTGCCGATAGAACATTCTTTGCTGTGCTTTTTTGATGACATTTTTGATATTAGGTGTCCATTTTAAGTCTTGTAATATGATAGAACCTAGAAATTTGAAGGCTGAATGCTGTGCGCAAAGCAGTAGTAAAATATTTTGAATCCCACCACTGGTCACATTATAAAGAATTCTAATATGGCTATCCTATCAAACAAATATTTCCCTATCATCCCATTTTCCCTTTATACACTGAACCAATGATGTTTAGGTTAGGTTCATAATTAAAGATGTGGAGATACTTAAAACCATGGTAGCTTAATAAGACACACAGGTCTGGTTCATATAAAGACCATTCAACTTTTGTTATGTTTTAAACTTTTGTTATATTTTAAACTTGTGTTATACATCAAATATGAGACCATAAGGCCATGACATTTTTTAAAAAAAGGAGTGGTAGCTATAACCATGGTTTCAGCCATGGTTAGTTTCAAGTAAGGAATGATCCACAATTTAGAAAATTGTATCAAAGAAGACAACCTATAAGTGGTCTGAATATCCATTGTGTATCCTGAGGCAATTTGTTTTTGAAGTTAGAAGCTAGATCAAGGGTCTTCAAACTTGGCAAGTTTAAGTTGTGGACTTCAATTCCCATAATTCCTGAGCTAACATGACTGGAGGAGGAATTCTGGGAGTTGAAGTCCACAAGTCTTAAAGTTGCCAAGTTGCCAAGTTTGAAGACCCCTGAGCTAGATAGTCAGACTGGATTTATTAAAACAATCCAGGGGAACCATGGAGGGGGAGGGTCAAATGAAGATGGTAGCCATGCCTGTCCAATCAGAGCAAGCCGATTTTTGACATGTGATGCCCAAGGGAACAACGTAAAACAAAACTTTAAGCTGCCTGAGCAAATCTAGACTGAATAGTACTCATTTTAAGCCATGTTCTATACTGACAAATGTTTGTGATCTTTGACATATCTACCAATTGCACTTTCCTTGGGAAGGGTTCACCAGTGTCCAAACTAAAGGAATCCAAACATTATAAATCACCAATATCAGGATTCTAGTTTGTGCTATTTGTCAAATTCTGCTTTATCCCAAATATTAATGAAAGCTGAGGTCTTTAATATGCTTCTCAAAGCCAAGGACTTGACCTTAGTCAAGTAACTTGATTAAACATCTATTGTGTGATTTATAGCATTAGCTACATTCAGCAAGCTGGGAACACTTCCAGAGTCAGTAATTGCATCTTGCATTTTGTTGGAAGAAAAATCCGGTCCATTCCAAGATGGGAGAAAAACCTCAGTTGTTAGTTGGCAGAACAGGAGCGATGACTTCTCTTTCACCCAAAGTCTTCACACAGAATGGATGGTCATTGGTCAGAAACGTTGTGGTAAAATAAGATGGGGCAGGAGGTTGAATTTAGTCCAAACCTATAGATAACCACCCCAATACATGTGAACTGCTTAAAATGCCTTTGTAATAAGGCATCCACAGCAAGCTGAAGTGATCTTGAATGGTGACCAGGGAAGGTATCAGACAGGGACCAGCAAACCACGTGATTTATATTCATTGACAATATCTCAAAGGTAGTGTAGCTAGCATGCTGACCTCGTAAGAAGGAATGGATAATAAGAAAGTCACCCAGATGGATTTATCAAACAAATATTCCAATTTCATACTCGGGAGGAGAGAGACTGGCCAAGCCAGAGGGAGGACTCAAACAGGGAATTAGCCTGGAGTCCTTTCATCAGGGGTCCCCAGCCCCAGGGCTGCGGCCCACAATTTCTGTTGCTGAATGAGACTAGTTGTTAGAAGAGCTCTGCCCCATTTTTATGACCTTTCTTGCCACAGCTGTTAAGTGAATCACTGCAGTTGTCACGATAGAAACATGGTTGTTGAGTGAATCTGGCTTTCCAATTGACTTTGCTTGTCAGAAGGTCGACAAAATGGATTACGTGGCCCCCCAGGACACTGCAACTGTCACAAATATGAGCCGGTGGCCAAGCAGCTGAATTTTGCTCACGTGGCCATGAGGATGCTGCAACGGTTGTAACTGTGAAAAATGGTCTTAAATCCCTTTTTTTGAGTGCTTCTTGTTACTTTGAATGTTCATTACAATGAAAAGTTCAAGGACTATCTGTAGGCCAAGGGAATATATGCTGTGATTCTACTTTTGTTCAGGGCTGCTCAGCCAGCTGCCAATACTTTGCTAGATGTTGTGTGCGGTGTGTTGTTTGGATGCCTAATAAATATATGTTGTATCTTCAAAGTGATTTGGTTGTTTTAAGCGAGGCAGGCACCATACCTCCGGGATCCCTTCCAGTTCTATGATGAACAGTTCAGCCTGGTGTTCAATATATAGATACAGATTAGCAGAGTTGGAAGGGACCTTGTAGGTCATCTAGTCCAACCCCCCGCTCCCAAGGAGAGCCTACACCATTTTTGACAAATGGCAGTCCAGACACTTCTTCCAAGCCTCCAGGTATGAAGTTCCCACAACTTCCAAAGGGCCGATTGCTCTCACTCGATATCTTTATTAAGAGGATCTAGGGTATGAATGCTTCTTATAAGATGATTTAAGAAATGTTCTAATTCTGGAATTTCTGGGCCAGGCTTCGGCGGTGGCAGGGATTCGCGATCCTGCACTATCCCTGTTGCGCTAGCCGTCTTGGTGCCTCTGATCCCGACGGGTCTTGAAGCTAAGGCTGCCCCGTAGAGGCAGCCGAAGATAGGGGGGATCCGGAGAGGGGTTTGGGGGTGTCACAGACCCCCTCCCCAGCCGGCAAAACCCCCTTCTCTCAAGGCGGTGGAGCGGCAGTCTGTAATGCCCACCACAAAGAAGCCGGCAACTGGGTAAGACTGCACAGGAGGAAGAGGGAGAAAGTTTTGAAGAGAAAGCTTTTTTTGGCTGACCCAGGACTTTAAGATACACCTAACATCCTGAAAACCATGACTTTTTGAATGATACTTTGTTTTCAGAGGAGATTTTCTAGCGGCGAATTTGAGGTGCTGAAAGGGAAAGTTTACTCTCCTTCCCTACGGAATCAACAAATGGACATTGAGAAACCTGTCTTTTTATAGAAGGTAAAAATTTGGCTCCTTGTTATAAGTGGGAAGGGAGAGGACAAAGAAAAAAAAAAAATTAAGATCTTGTTGGAGGAGATGCCTTGAAGATTTTGAGACTAGAAATTAATTGCAACAAGGCTTTAAAATACAGATTGGGCTTTTTCTTTTTATTGATATTACCCCAGGAAGAGAAAGTGAGAACTTTGTGCTCTGTTTGGACTGATTGATGACTCTGGGACTTTGGGGAACTGTTTTAACTTTTGAAACATCTTGGCTGCTTTAAAAAGAAGAAGAGGGGGGAAAAAAAGGTTTATAATGGCTTTACCTGTTGATGAACTTAGAAAGGAATATGGAAAAATAAAGAAAGAAGGCAAGGACGCTGTGAAAGAAGCCTTTCATTTTTTAGAAATGGCGCTTGCTATTTGTCAGCAAACACAACAACAGATGGAGGAAGCAGAAGAAGAAAAAGAAGAAGAAGATGAAGCCATCTTTAATGAATCTAAAAGTTTAATTAAGAAAGAAAGGAGAAAGAGAGGAAGGAAAATGAAGGACTTAAGACCTAAAAAAACACCCAAGAAAGAGAAAAATAAGATGCAAAATCAACACAATGTTAGAAAGCAAAAGAAAAAAGGAATACAACAGAGAGGGGAAGCTAAAAAGGCGGAGGTTAGGAGAGAGGGGGATAAAAAGGCCAGATGGGATAAGAAAGGAAGGGAAAAGGGGGAAAAAAGCCACAAAGGTATGAAACAAGATGGGGAAAAAAGGAATTTTTTTTAGGGATAAAGGGTAATGTATAATTTTTTTAAAAGAAGATTCTGCAAGGTACATAAGATGGTATTGTAGTATTTGTATTAGAAATAGAAAATTAGAATGTTATAAGAATTAATAAAAGATTAAAATATTGAAATGTTTAGTAATGATAGACTAAAATTTAACAAAATATTAAAGGGAATGTCTAAAATATTGAGTTAAATTAAAGAGTTAAATTGACTATTGTACTGATGTTATAATAAACTTATTATTGTAGCATTTGTTTTTGAAATAGATAATTGGAATGTTACAAGATTTAACATTTAGATTTATTATCTAATTATGTATTTAATCATTTTGGATTTATTATTTTTTCTTCTTTTTAAAAGTTAGTAGGTAGAATGTACTAAGTAGAATCAGATTGGGTACTAGGTGTTATTTTAAATGTTAATTTAGGGGGACGATAGAAAGGCATCATAGTTTGATTTGTGATTCCAGGAGAAATCCTTTTTTTTACTATAGGGAATGAGATAAATGGATAATTTGGAAAGAATGGACAAAAGATACAAGTATAATGATTTAAATTAAAATGAAATAAATAAAATAGAATTAAGAAGAGTGAAAAGTGGGGAGAAGCTATATAGAAGATATAGAAGATATAGAATGGTAAATAAGATAGGTAATGGTATATAAGATGAGCATGAATTTAACTGAAGTCCATATAAAGAGAGGTAATCTGGGGCCAAGCTACTTTCTAAAAAGAAGTTTTATGTTTTTGTGTTTTGTGTGTTTATGTTTGTTTGAGAATTAATAAAAACTTAATCCTACAGAGGTTTCCACAGTGGGTAATTTAAAAAAAGAAAAGAGTCAAAATGGGAGCCACAAGATAGAAGTTTTGATTGGACTGATGTGACTGTTGATTTGACTTTCTACATCTGTGATGGAGGAATGTTGGATGAGAATAACGGTAAACAAGTCAGAGAGAAATGAAGATGATGACTATAAAATGGATAAATATAGAAAATAATAATAATAATAATGAAATTGAATAAGAGTAAAGAGAAATAATGAGAAATTTGCTAAAAGATATTTATATGTCCATATGGAAATGGGGTAAAATAGAATTATGTTGTATAAAATAATGTTTTATTCGACTTGTAAAAATTTATAATGGAAAGAGGTTTTATGTACTCAATGGTTAATGAAGGTTTGTTTGTCTTTAAAATTAATAAAAAAAAATTGATTCAAAAAAAAAAAGAAATGTTCTAATTCTATCTGGGAAATTGCAGGTAGTCCTCAATTTACAACGATTCATTTAATGACTGTTTGAAGTTACAACGGCCCTGAAAAAAGTGATTAATGACCGTTTTCCACAGGAATGTTATAGCACTCCCACAATCGCATGATCAAAATTCAGTCGCTTGTCAACTGGTTTGTATTTATGACATTTGCAGCAACCCAGGGTTGGGTGATCCTCTTTTGCGAACTTCAGACAAGAAAAGTCAGTGGAGAAGCCCAATTCACTTAGTGACCGTATTACTAATTTAATCCCTGCAGCGATTCACTGTGGCAAGAAAGGTCGTAAAATGGGGCAAAATTCATTTAGCTGGGGTTGGATTTGGTTTTTTTTGGAAGGCCCTAGCTTTCTATCTACAAAGGGGAACAGGATTAAACCATTGTTTCTTCAACACAGAACAGTGATAGTGAAACTTTTTGTTGTGTGTGCCAACAGCATATGCGCGCTGGCACCCACAATGCAATGCCCCCTGCCCCCCTGCGCATGAGCCACTTCACCCCCGCCCCCTTACCTGCATTGTGCATGCATGCACCTCCCAAATGATTTTTGGCCCGTTTGAGGCCATTTTCGTCCTCCCAGAGGCTCGATGGAAGCCTCTGCAGCCTCGGGAGGCCGAAAAACAGGCCCGTTTTGACATGTCCGTTATTTCCGGAAGGCCCATTTTTCGGCCTCCAAAGGCTGCAGAGGCTTCCCTTGAGCCTCCAGGAGGGCGAAAATGACCTCAAATGGAACAAAAATCAGCTGGGAGGTGTGCGCATGCGAAGTGCAGGTAAGTTTGGCTGGGGCTAGTGTGCCTGCACAAAGGACTTTGCGTGCCACCTGTGGCATGCAAGCCATAGGTTTGCCATCACAGATGTAGAAAGTCAAATCAACAGTCACATCAGTCCAATCAAAACTTCTATCTTGTGGCTCCCATTTTGACTCTTTTTTTTTTAAATTACCCACTGTGGAAACCTCTGTAGGATTAAGAAAATCCTCATTTGCTCGTTGTCAGGGCAACTGATATACCGTAGGACTTAACAAGCCCACAGATAAACTGGTGTCCTTTTCAAATCCTCAACTTGTCAGAAGTACATCACTGATTCATTTCATCCCTCCTATTTTTATCTTTCTCTCTCTCTCTTTTGAGTTCATTGCTATTTGTTCCTTTTATAACTAGGTTAAATTTGATCTTTGACAGTCCCTGGGAACTGCTAATTGATGCAACTTTTAGCAAACCTTTGCTAAGAAGCTACAGTACTTTCTTTCTTTTTAAAGCATTTAAAACTGTATCAGCCACATTGCAGATTAATCTCTTTGGCCCACCAGAATGAAAATGAGTATGCATTTGGCCCCTTTGGGCCATCAGAATGAAAATGAGTATGCATTTGGCCCATTTGGCCCACCAGAATGAAAATGAGTATGCATTTAAAATGAGAAAATCCAATATTTGTAGGATCAGGGTTGACAAGCCAACTTCTCAATCTTTTGGGGGAAACCGCTCAAAACTGAGGAATCAAAAGAGTTGTTTTAGCATGATTTTTTTTCAAAATGGAAACTGTGAGTTTGGGAATATTCCGATTGATCCTGTTATAGGCTGCGGAGGCGGCCTTCAGGAAAGCCTTGCTGGCTGCAGAAGTTCCTGAAGGCCTCTGACAGCGAAAAGGAGGCCCTGGGTGATATGCACAAGTGAGAGTAGTCAGTGGATGACATCCCCCCAAAATAAGACCTAGTGCTGTGGTTCGCCGGCAGCAGGTGTGGACGGCTGAGGTCTCGGAGAGTGAGGACTCAGATGAAGGGCCTGTGGGTGATGCAGGGATGGGACTATCAGGGAGTGGAATGCTGCCTTTGGAGATTGTGGAGGCTGGCAGCAGTGATGAAGAGGTTCCTGAGGATCCTGTGCCCAGTGCGCGTGTGCGCAGGGCTTCTCAAAGGAAAGAACAGCTGCACAGCACGGGTGACTCGGGAGTAAGGCTACAAGGTAATGGCCCCTCCCTCAAGAGATAAAAGCCAGCTGAGAAACCAGAGTTCTTTGCAGGAAGCAAAGACATTTTTGCACTCAAGCCTTGTGGACTTTTGGACTCTCTTAGTTTGTGTTTGGAGACTTTTTGTGTTTGAAATATTTCTTGGCATCTTTAGTGTTCTTGGCAGCTTTGCACAACCTTGGCAAGGCTCGTTCTTATCAGAGACAATTAGTTTGAAACAGCCTTTTAATCAGGGAGGAATGGAATTCATAAAGAATCATTAAAAGGTTTTGCTGTTACCTTCGTTTCGTGTTTGTTTCCTTGGAACAAGGTTTGGGTCAGAACACCTGTTGCCTTTTTGATGGCAAATATACATATACATATACATATACATATACATATACATATACATATACATATACATATACATATACATATACATATACATATACATATACATATACATACACACACACACATATATATATATACATACATACATATACATATACATATACATATACATATACATATACATATACATATACATATACATATACATATACATACATACATAAATACATATATATATAAATATATATATGGCATTCAGCTTTGTTCGAGTATTTTCCCACGTCATAGTAGTGGTGCTTTTAAAGTTGTAAAATACCCAAACAAAGCTGAAGCTACAACTTTAAAAGCACCACTACTATGACGTGGGAAAATACCTGAACAAAGCTGAATGCCATACATGTAAGTACCCGCGAAAACTTAAGAAAACACCCACCCACACCCACACCCACACCCACACCCACCCACCCCCACCCCCACCCCACCCCCCCACCCCCCCACACATATATATATATGAATGACACGGTCTTATTTTGGGGGAAAACACTGTACCTTGCAGGCCGCATCTGGCCCGCGGGCCTTGAGTTTGACATTTCTGATGTAGAGGAAGGGAAACCAAGAAGTGTCACTTAACCAGAACAGAACTTGATTGGCTTTGTATGGGCTGAAGAGAGATTTAGCACATCACAGCCATAGATGTAGGATCTTCCATGTACAGTATCAGTGAGCAAGGAAGCCTCTGAAAACCAATCTTTGAGGATAATTGATATCAAAGTGTTTATTATTATTACTTTCTCTCCTCAGCTACACCTTTCTCCTCACAGAATACCTACGGCCTGATTGTGGATAAGTTCCAAATTTTCTTTGAAAAAACTTATTTCTAGACTCCTCCATTTTACTTTTCCAAAGCAAATGTTGTGCCTGGAATTTAAAGAGCAAAATTCGGTAGATGTCAAGCAGTATTATTCAGCCTTTATTTCTCCTTGCAGCTGAAAACTGCAATTCTTTCAAAAGCTTTTAAATGTTTCATGATTAAACAAGGATCCTTGGAGTTTTTGTGATGTTTGTCAACCGTCCCTCTTAATATCGCTTCGCTGCATCATACAATTAATTCGATTCCAGGCTGAATGATAGCAAGATGCACTCATCACAAGAATGTTTTGTTTAAATTACAATTTGTTAAGCAAGCAAAAGTGTTAGCACTCACACGACGTGCTGAAGTTTACACACTACAAACCACCCTACAAATCCAGATAGCTGAGTTCACACATTGCATTATAGAAGACCGAAGGAACTACATTATGGACTTTAAATTGACCTTAAATCATCACTAATAAATCTTAACTGATTTTAATAGATGTAACTCCGAATAAGATTTATTCTAAAGCCATCTTTAATTTTTAATTTTTCCCCCTGTAAAGTGCCTAGAGAACAAGCAGCCAACCTATATAAATATTAAATATTATAAATATTAACAACTCGTCTTTTCTTTTCATAACTATAATCTCTATGGTTTTTGTTTGTTTGTTTGCTTTATGTAACAAAATTGGTCAAATATTCCAGTCTCAGCTTTTTACAGCTGTCTGTCTGCAACCAGTTTCCATATTCATCTCTTTTCCACTTAAAATTAATATGATTAAATAGCATTAGGTGTTATTTTGGTTTTGATTGAAAGCAGCCCCATTGAAACGAAAGCACTGTAGCCTCAAAACTCAGATGATAATCCAATGTCAAATCATGGCACGTCTGCAGAACTACTTAGCTTAATCTAGCATCTTCCACTGAACAAACTTTCAGAGCAGGTTTTCTTTGAAAATACCCCAAAGGAATCTTTGCAAACAGAGGAACAATTTGTTTGATGTTTCCTTTAAAAAAAAACCCACTCTAATCTTTTGATATGCTTTGTAAAAACAAAAAATAAAGTCAAACAGGCTCCCAAAAAGGATTAGGAAAATTGTTTCTGTTTTCCTGTCTTCCTTCTCCTATACAAAGTTGTTTGAGACATTTTCGTCCTTTATGTGAAATAAAATTCCATGATCCTGACATCAGCCCAGTGTAACAACACAGCAAAATGACTTCAGTTTAATGCAGTAGAGCTGGGTTGCCAATCCAAAGCTAATTGCAGATGGAGAGAGTGAATTAAAAAATGTCTCTGAGCCGGCTGTCCTTTACAATTACCGGGCACTCAAAAAGCATTAGAATTTGTTAAACGTTAGGAGGAACGATGGCCCTTTCGTGTGCCTGTGAAACTAAAACTAATCTGCTTCTGATGGGTAATAAAATGAATTTTAAACAGTAAACTTGCAACAAAAGGTTATACATAAGAGAAGTGCTATTTTAATGCTTTGTCTAGCTCCGTGGGACAACCAGTTTTATGGAATTACAGCTGGAAGCCACTGTACAGAACCATGGTTAGCTGGATATTTGCGATACCGGAAAATGTCCCCTCCTATTTCTCCAACAACTATTTCTCAGAGTCAAAAGGAATGCGTATTTGAAAGGGTTAGCAGATACGCTGTAGGATTGCTTGACAGAGTACATGCAAAGAAACAGGGAAAATACATATAGTCCTTCAACTTCCAACCACAACCGAGCTCAAAGTTTCTCTTGCTGACAAGCAAAGTCAATGGGGAAGCCAGATTCACTTAACAACTGTTTTACTAACTTCACAACTGAAGTGATTCACTTAGCAACTGGGGCAGGACAAGTCATAAAAATGGGACAAAATTCCACTCAATTGACTCAGGAATTTGCCAACAGGAATTTGGGGCCCCCCATTGTGGTTCTAAGTCAAGAACCACCTGTATAATATTATAAGATAGATTTTCATTCCAGAAAATGTTAGTTGCATTGTGAATTGCCACCATGGCATTGTGTTCCTTGTTCAGAAAGAGGAAACATGTTGTGGGTGAGTCAGGAAACCGTCCTGCTTTAAGTACCCATTTTTTGCTGCCTCCATTAGAGGAGAAACGGTAGGCATGGAGAATTTTCTAAGTGAAGGAGAAAACATGGCTAATGAGAGGTGAAACAGTCTAAATTTCAACTCCTTTGAGATGTGGTTGCCAGGTTCTATGTTTTTATGCAATTTGCAGCTTTTATGACAACCCAATAGGCTAGATGGGTTAAATTAGAAATATCAGCACAGGATGATATGCTGTGGCAATAGAGGCATTGATAGTATGAGCTCAGTGGTGGGATTCAAAACATTTTACTACCGGTTCTGTGGGCGTGGCTTGGTGGGCGTGGCAGGGGAAGGATACTGCAAAATCCCCATTTCCTCCCCACCCCACTAACCTGTTTTCCAGCTCCGTTCTCCTGTGCAAGGCAACCAAAGAAGACCCAGCCAATCAGCTGAGACTCAGGAGGCAGAGAATAGATGGGGGAGGGACTAGTCAGAGATGGGATTTGCCGGTTCTCCGAATTACTCAAAATTTCCCCTACTGGTTCTCCAGAACTGGTCAGAACCTGCTGAATACCACCTCTGTATGAGCTGTAGTATAATAACCACACATTGGTTGGGTGCTTTCCTAACCTCTCCATCTTCTTTCATTTTTCTGTCATGTTTTCAGCATACATGTGTTTCCTGGTGTGCGCTCTGGGTGTGACAGCGGGTGCCCATCGCTTGTGGAGTCACAGATCTTACAAAGCCAGGCTGCCTCTGCGAATATTTTTGGCTGCAGCCAATTCAATGGCATTTCAGGTGGGTATTTGGAATAGATTCAACAAATCTGTTGAACTCTTCTTAGGCAATAGTGTAAGGCTGGAGTAGCCAGCCTTGGCGATTTGAAGACCTGTGGAGTTCAACTTTCAGAATTCCCCAGCCCATCACACCGGGGTTTACTTAACATGGCAATGATTCAGATTAATAACTGTGGCAAAAAAAATATTGTAAAATCAAGTGCAACTGTCAGGCATGAATCATCAAGGCCACATGTTAGGTTGCATTTAAGCTTTTTTAAAAAAAAAAAAATAAGTTTTTTATTTTTTTTATAAGTACAAACAATTTATCTTCCATTTAACGGTGTGTCGTCTGGGTACAGATATCTTGTGCAACAATAATCAAAATTACTACAATATTCATTACATTGATATTAGTTCTCCATTGTTATCTTATTATTAATATAGATAATATCCCTTACACTTTAACAATAACATGTTTAGATCTTCACTTATTAATAGTATATATAATATATCTATCATTTATTGCTCATACTTATACACAAGAATCTAGTCAACTAATAGCACTAAACAGGCACCAGATAAGAGCCGGAGGAATTCAAGAGGAATTGGACTTAGGCCACTTGTGAGTACCTAATGATTCCAGGCTAATTTCTTTCTTGACTCCACCCGCAGGCTCTGCCTCTCTTTCTCCTACATCAGCTCACTTAATAACCACCTTGTTTAGCAATAGAAATTCCAGTCTCAAATTGTGGTTGTAAGTTGAGGAGTACCTGTACATTAACGCTTCCATCCTATAAGGAGCAAAGACACAAAAGATGGGGTGGCTTATGATCTGAGAAGAGGTAATACTGCTCTTCAGGTATGCTATTGCCCACAATTGAAATATCCCTTGTGCTGGAATCAGGCTTATCAGTAGCTTCTGCTATTGTCCAAGGGTGTCAAACTGGCAGCCCATGGGCTGGATGCATCTTGTGTAGGCCACGCCTAACCCAGCTCTGCGGATGGGAAAACATCATGAAATGTGACGCTGCAAGTTTGACACCCCTGTTATAAATGGTAATTGTAGTGTGTGAATGAGAGAAAATGGGTGCAAAGGAAGAAAAAAAAATGTATATAAATAAAGGGCTTTTGTATTCAGTTTAATCCTGAGCAGGCATTACTTGGGATTGTACAGGGCCCTGGTCAACCAGCAACTTGGTTTGCAAAATTATTTATTTTCCAGTTTTTATTATCCAGGTATATCTTAGAAGACAAACCCAGCAGCTGGTTTCTTGGCTCCACAACAGAGAAATATTGGAAATGGCAAAGTCTATAGGGTGAAAGATGTCTGCACCTGGTACAGTATTTATATGTTAAAAATAAGCCCACCAGCTCTCTTTCTAAAAACTCAGGTAGGTGAGGTAAAAATACTTCTGAAGTCTCAGAGGAGGTAGAAGCAACAGAATAGCCAGAGGGAAATTTTCTTTGGAAACTAAGCCAGCTGCTATCTTTGATAGTACTTGACATAAACAGTTGTTTTTTCTGACAGAGCAGAAAAACTCTGCTCTGTGGCTTGTCCCAAAGGTGCTTTTCCAAAAGGCAAATGGGCTTCCTTTATTTTTCTTTGAAGATGTTTTGCTTCTCATTCTTCAGAAGTGAAGAAGCTTTTTGGATGAGAAGTGAAATGTCCTCAAGGAAAAACAAAGGAAGTCCAGTTCCAGTTCAACTGTGACCTGGATGACATAGACAATCATCATCTTCATTTAACGACCCCATGAACCCTTGAGGGGTGGAGTCTGAGCAACTGAATGGAGCTAGCTGAGTGTTTTAATGGCCAGATGCTCTTCCTGTTGCCAATACGGAGTTTTGTTCAGCAGATATATATTCTCAATGTGCCCAGAGAGAGAGAAATATCTGCCCTTACCTAGGATCGAACTCACAGCCTCCTGATTGTGAGGCGAGAGCTCCATCTCTAGGCCATCACACCCCTCCAATCTTCATAAACAATGCTGCTGCTTAAAAACACAACAACGGCAAGCAAGGATTCAGAGATCCACAATACCATGACACTTAATTTCTTCCTTTTGTTTTGTGCAGAATGATATTTTTGAGTGGGCTCGAGATCACCGGGTACATCACAAATACTCCGAGACGGATGCTGACCCACATAATGCCCAGCGGGGGTTCTTTTTCTCCCATATCGGCTGGCTCTTTGTCCGGAAGCATCGTGACGTCATTGAGAAAGGAAGAAAACTGGATTTCAGTGATTTGTTGGAGGATCCGGTGGTGCTTTTTCAGAGAAAGTGAGTGATAATGGTAAACATGAGTAAGGCTGGAGATACACTGGTGGTCCATCATGGCAGGCCTTCAAGTCAAAGTGAGACAGCTGTTGGGATTGTAATGGGGCAGAAGATTGGATTAGATGAGTGTTTCTCCACCTTGGCAAGTTTAAGATGGGTGGACTTCAACTCCCAGAATTCCCTAGCCAGCAAAGCAAAGCTGGCTAAGGAATTCTGGGAGTTGAAGTCCACCCATCTTAAACTTCTCAAGGTGGAGAAACATACTCTAGATCAGGGGTCATAAACCTTTTGGATCTCAGGGACCACTAAATTCATAATTATAAATCCCACTGACCACTAATATGATCTGCCCAATGACCGGCTGGGTAGGCATGGCTGGATAGTCATGTGAGTCAGTGGTGAGATTCAAATTTTTTTACTATCGGTTCTGTGGGCATGGCTTGGTGGGTATGGCAAGGGAAGGATACTGCAAAATCTCCATTCCCTCCCCATCCCACTAACCTGCTTTTCAGCTCCGTTCTCCTGTGCAGGGCAACCAAAGAAGACCCAGCCGATCAGATGGGACTCGGGAGGCAGAGAAGAGATGGGGTTGGCAGGGCCAGTCAGAGGTGGGGTTTGCTGGTTCTCCGAACTACTCAAAATTTCCCCTACTGGTTCTCAGAACTGCTCAGAACCTGTGAAGACCACCTCTGATGTGAGTGAACATGGCCAGCTCCGTAGAGCCTCAACAGGAAGCAGTTGCTGGAGCTAAGCAGCCACCATGAGAAAAAGTTGGCAAAACAGCCAGCTCAGTTCAAATTCGATCTGACCAAGAAGGAGGTTCAGCAGAAGCACCTCACTGAGGACTACAAGCAGAGGCTTTCCAAGCAGAGGCAAAAGCTGTGGGAGTGTAAGGCCAGGTAGTGGCACCTGGAGGCTCAGCGGGCTGAGATGGTCAATCAATTCCAGCCCATGATGCAGTCCCACTGGAACGAGGCCCTCCGGCTCTTTGCCACCTAGCGGCACTTCCCTCCAGCCTTCGCCCAAAGCCCCACACCAGGAGGCTGAGGCAGACCCCAAGTCGGAATTTCTACCCCCCTCTGACCCACACAAAAAGACCCCAAAGGGGGAGACTGTGCAGCAACACAAACGTTCATTGCATGTATCCAGCCCAGGGGACCCCTAATTTAGTGCAATATAAAAAATGCAAATAATTTTTCTGCGGACCACCAAATTTTTCTCAGGGACCACCAGTTGGTGACCACTGCTCTAGATGATCCTCAGGGTCCCTTCCAACTCAATGACTCTATCATAATTAGCATATTCCAATTAAGTGCTTGCATAGTTAGATTAGTGATTTTTCAGAGGTGCAGGACTTATGAATTTAACAAACAATGCTATTGATAGGATTGTTATGGCAGCCATGATACATTAATTACTGCACTAAGTTGAGCATAAAGCTGCTGGAAAGGTGAAAGAACAATCTCACATTCATGAAAAAGTATACAACACTCTCTTATAAATAATGACACAATTTGGGGATTGGGATCAATTCCTGCATAAAGAAATGACTTTGCCTATGATTATTAGCCAGTCTGAAAAACTATGGTGATAATTGGCTTGCTGAATTTTTTGGGAAATATTTCTAATTCTAAGGATCTTACAGGTGCATTGATCTCTGACTGAAATAATCAATCACTAATACTGCTGGGAACGACTTAATTTTGCCACAATTCCTGCTTTATTTCTCATCTGACTCCTACTTCAAAAGAAAAGGAAAGGAAAGAATGAAATGAATAGAATGGGATAACAAAAGAAACCATCAGTCAGGCTGAAAAGCATCTCTTAAGAATATCCCAGCATGGAAGAGAAAAAAACCCATACAAACATTTAAAGCATTAAAAATGGGTTTAAAATATTAAAAAGATGCTTTTAGAAGGGTTGGGCTCAAACAGATCTCTCTTCAAACAAGGTGAGTTGCACAATGCTTCTATTATTAATCCCATCTCCATTAAGACTTAAACAACCCAAAACTGCCCTTTTATTGGTTTCTTGGATACATTTGTATCTCATATTTTCACCACAACCCCGGGAAGTAGTCTAAATGGGCTGAAAGAGGGAGCTTCAGTGGCTGAGAGTGGATTTTAACCAAGGTCCAAAGAATTTATGGAAAGCAAGATGGTCCAGAAAAATGGAGAAAGCATTGGACAAGGAGGGGATCCTGGTTATCTCTGAGGTTTCTCCATTTGGAGAAGCATGCTGAAAGGAGAATTCTAGGAATTGAAGTCCACCCATCTTAAACTTGCCAAGATGGAGAAACAGTGATTTAATCCAGGGGTGTCAAACTCAATTTCATTGAGGGCCAAAGCAGGGCTGTGGTTGATCTTGGGAGGCCTGGGGGGACATGGCTGACTGGGCGGGTGTTGCTGACTGGGTGGGCATGGCCAGCTTGTCACCACTCCCCAAACTGCCGGCCCAATGTTTCCTCTTTGCACTGAGTAGACCTGTCATGCCCCTGTCAGAGTCTGAATCCGAGGAGGAAGACAAACAGCTGACAGGAAGTGGGAGTGTGGAGGAAGAGTACAGTCCAGCTGGGCAGACTAGGGGAGAAGTAGAACAAGGGAGAGGGAGTTCAGAGGAAGACCCAGGCCCACCGCCTCTTCATCCTAGGGCATGCAGGGAGGAACGGAGAAGGGAGCAACATGAGTTGCATGGCTTACAGGGGAGGAAAGGGCCCTGATTCCCTTCATTAGCCACACCTGGAAAAAGAGTTTAAAAGAGATGCAAGGTGAGAGCAGCAGCGGCTGCTGGGAACAAACGTGAGTTTATCTTGTGTTGACTTTGGTTATCTGCATTTCCGGCATCTTCCCAACTGGATTGAATTACTGCCATTCCTTCATGTCTGGAATTCCTTCTCTTGCCCTGCTGGGCTCATTACCTTATCTTGCCTTGATTGGACTTATGGTTTTTGTTGACCACATTTTGGACTTGATTCTCTGCAGCCAAAGGCTGTTCCTGGGAGAGTTTTTCTCCAGACCTGAAGGTAACCAGGACATTGGGGGCAAAGTTGGAGCTAATAAAGGGACTCCTACTGATTATCTGACGGTGTTGCCTTTGTGCCACGCCCCTTTGGGTCATCACAAGATGGGCTGAAGCCACGCAGATCAACCCCTTGGATTTGACACCCCTGATTTAATCTATTCTTCTGCCCATATGAATGATTCCAATGGCTGAGTAACTTTGACTTGAAGACCTACTTTGATGGACCAAAAGAGAATGAGGAATTTCCAGCAAGAGGGCCTTATTGCTCCCTTGCTTGAATGAAGTATCTTACAACAGCGTAAAGATCAATACATTTTTTAGCAAACAAGCCATGAATGCTTATGCTGCAATTTTGCTACGCCATGGGAATTTGTCATATTTCTTTTTAGCCAGAAGGAAAGCTCCTTTGTTCCCATTAAAAAGAAAGAAAACATGTTCACAGCGGAAGGAAGGGGAACATGATCAGTGGTGAGAAACTTCAGCAGAATGTTCATCTCTTGGGGGAGTAGGGCATAATGCTTTCCAAGCTTCTGCATTAACAAGAAAGAAATCTTGACAAAATTACAATTACTTCAAGAGGAACTGTTCCAAACAAAGGAACAGATACTATTGTGTTCCCCGCACGCACACTGAATGATAAGGGTGCAGTTCATGGCATCTTGTAGAAAGATAAATATTTTAAGGTGGTAGAGGAGGCGAAAGACAGACGTTTTAATAGATTCCCTAGCTGAAACATTTTATCTAGGAGTGTTAACTGAAAAACGTCTCTTTTTTTTTTTTTCCAGCTAGAGGTTAGACTATTCTTTTTTACTTCCTGGTGAGCAGAGATAAGGAAAATCAACTAGTTTAGTTTAGTTTAAATTATTGTCATTGCACCTCCTACAATGAAATTAAAGATCATCTTCAGTGTACATTATGACTATGAAAATAAACACAAACACACATCCTTCACATTCTATACATTGAAACTAAAGGTATTATAATAATCAAAAGTTTACAGGTGTAAAGGAAATGCTCGCGCGAATTGCGAAGATGGCAGCAGGCTTGGGTAGAGGTTTGGATCAAAATAGACTTTGGAAGGGACCTTGGAGGTCTTCTAGTCCAGCCCACTGCTCAAACAGGAGATCCTATACCATTCTAGACAAGTAGCTGTCCAATCTCTTCTTAAAACCCTCCAGTGATGGAGCACCCACAACATCTGAAGGCAAAGCTGTTCCACTGATTAATTGTTCTCACTCTTAGGAAGTTTCTCCCCAATTCCAGGTTGCTTCTCTCCTTGATGAGTTTTCTACCCATTGCTTCTTATCCTGCCCCTCTGATGCTCTGGAAAATAAGTTGACCCCCCTCCTTCTTTGTGGCAGCCCTTCAAATACTGGAATACGGCTATCATGTCACCCCTAATTCTTCTTTTCTTTAGACTAGCCCAGGGTTCAGCAACCTAAAACCAGGGATGGGATCTGACCGGTATAATTACCGGTTCTGTTGCTCTGTATCACGTGAGTGCAATTTATGACCTGCTGAGCTGCCCAGACAGCTGGGCAATGCTACGTGCAAATGCACAGCGGTTGGAAAAGCCCTTTTTTCCTGCTTTTTCAACCGCAGCTGTGTCATGCAAAGCAGCTGTGGTTGAAAAAGCAGGAAATAAAAGTTAAGGTAAGAGCCCGGGTGGGCCAAAACAGCATGGTTCAGTCTCCAGGCCTTTGATTACCATGTATTGACAACATATTTATCTTTCCTGCTCACTTGACTCCTCACTTGAATCACGGTTCCAGGAAATATTGTTTTGTATGGCCCGGTCACCCCTGTGTTTTTCTTTCTTTCTTCACAGGTACTATAAAAGTTCGGTTGTGTTGATGTGTTTTGTCATTCCTACTGTTGTGCCTTGGTATTTCTGGGGCGAGAGCATATGGAATTCATACTTCTTGGCTTCTATTCTCCGCTACACCATTGCCCTCAACGTTAGTTGGCTAGTCAATAGCGCTGCTCACATGTATGGAAACAGGCCCTATGACAAAAGCATCAACCCTCGGCAGAATAGCTTTGTCACTTTTGGAGCTATTGGTGAGTTGCCAAAAATTGGTTCCAGTGATGGGATTCAATCTTTTTTTTACTACTGGTACTATGGGTGTGGCTTGGTGGGCGTGGCAGGGGAAGGATACTGCAAAATCCCCATTCCCTCCCCACCCCACTAACCTGCTTTCCAGCTCTGCTTTCCTGTGCAGGGCAACCAAAGAAGACCCAGCCGATTAGCTGGGGCTCAGGAGGCGGAGAATAGATGGGGGCGGGGCCAGTCAGAGGTGGCATTTGCTGGTTCTCCGAACTACTCAAAATTTCCCCAACCGGTTCTCCAGAACTGGTCAGAACCTGTTGAATACCACCTCTGATCAGTTCGTCTAGTTTTGGAAAGGGGAGCCTTGAAGTTGTTTTTCTCCAGACTACTTTAATGGTGCTTTAGAGTCAGGGATGTTCCTAGGTTGTGATGAAAAAGAAGATGGCGGCTGTCGTTCCCATTTTGAGAGTATAAAATATAATCAACCAACATAAGTGGAAAATAGAAGCAAAGGGAACAAGAAATCAGGACATTGGCTGGTTGGAACATTTCATTTTGGATACCCTGTCCAAACTGTATAGTTACGGGACGTAGCTTTTAAAATCTTTTTGTTGGTCAAAATAATGAAAACGACAGCTGTTTCTCCATGAAAATGTCTACTGCCTCTGCTTGTTGATGCTATATTCTACTTTTTCCCTTCTCCATCTTTGACCCTACTTGTCATTTCTTCTGGGTTCTTTTTTCCAGGAGAAGGTTTCCATAATTACCACCATACCTTTCCATTTGATTATTCAGCCAGCGAGCTTGGCTTGAAATTCAACCCAACCACATGGTTCATTGACTTGATGTTTTGGTTGGGTTTGGTCACTGAGAGGAAGCAAACAGCGAAGGAGATGATCAAAGCTCGCAAAGAGAGAACTGGAGATGGTACTTCTTGAGAAACACACCGAGTCTTGAATTTTGATGCTGCTGTATGTGTTGTTTGTATGTTTCTGCATGGGGGTGGGGAGCTTCAAACCTTTCCCTTGTAATGAAAGTAGTATTTTTCATTGAATGATGGCCAAATTCATAACTGGATAAATGTAATTTTACTTTAGTGCAGTCCTTTTTCTATGACAGAAAACACTTTAAATATTCATTCAAGATGTGAATGTTTGTTCTCGCCTGCAATTTTTCCAAATTATAGTGCCCTTCAGATGAGTTGAACTCTAGTTCCCATAATCCAAAGGCAATTGTGGCCTTTGGACATTTTGAGTCTAATACATTTGGAAAACAACCTGGTTGGAAAAAGCTGGATGGGCAGGCCTTGGAGCAGAGGTGGGTCTTCAGCAGGTTCTGACCAGTTTTGGAGAACCGGTTGCAGGAAATTTTGAGTAGGTCGGAGAACCAGCAAATACCACCCTCTGACTGGAGATTTTACATATCCTTCCCCTGCCATGCCCACCAAGCCACACAGCCCACAGAACCGGTAGTCAAAAATATTTGAATCCCACCACTGCCTTGGAGTTATGGATGCTAGATCTATGGAAAGCATGAGATCTACCAACCATGGGGCAGAGTCAGATGCAAAAAGGGGGATACAGGAGCCAATGGGTTTTACTTCTAGACGTACAGCGGTCCATCTGACATATTGCATGTCAGGAACTCTGATGCAGAATGTAAAACTGGCCAGGAAAAAAATTGGGCAGCTTACTTAACTGGTCTAAAGCATCCCTTCAGCTCATGAACAGGTCACTAGCTGTGCTGAATACTATACATTGAACTTCCTAGATGCTCTCTATGATTTGAGGGAATGCTCTAGGACAGCGGTTGCCAACCCGTGAGCTAGGGATCATGGTGGTCTGTGAGAAAATTTTGGTGGTGCACAGAGAAATGTCACCCTCACAAAGTCTCATTTCTGGCAGAGTTTGGGGGAGAGAAAGACTTCTGCTGCTTCTGCTGCTTTCCTTGCATGAAGCCAAAAGTCTCTCTCTCTCTCTCTCTCTCTCTCTCTCTCCCTGAGAACGGAGCTGGAGATGGTATCCTGTGATCCCAAATAAAGAATGATCGATTGGTAGGAAAATGGGGTGGGGGATTTTCCTGCAGACTTTTTTTTGGGGGGGGGATTTTCCCAGGGTCTTTGGTCCGCAGGATTTAAAATTATGAGTTTGGTGGTCCCTGAGGTCCAAAAGGTTGGCGACCCCTGCTCTAGGACAAGGGTCTCCAACCTTGGCAACTTTAAGACTTGCGGACTTCAACTCCCAGAATTCCTCAGCAAAGCTGAGGAATTCTGGGAGTTGAAGTGCACAAGTCTTAAAGTTGGAGACCTCTGCTCAGTGGTGGGATTTAACTTTTTTTTACCATGGGTTCTGTGGGCATGGCTTGGTGGGCGTGCTTTGCGCAGAGGGTTTGCTACTGATCTCCTCTCCCTGTGTGTTCAACAGCTGATGCACGGCAATCCACTGTGCCAAGCGAAGCAGCTGAGCTTGAAAACCAGGAAATAAAGGTCAGAATAGAGCCCGGGCAGGCAGGCCAGCCCAGCAGCTGATTGTTGGAGCAAACTGGTTCGCTCACAGATGATCCTCAGAGCTACTGGGTCAGCTGAACTGGGCCGAACCAGTAGAATACCACCCCTGTCTCTGCTCTAGAATGCCTTCAACAGTCCCGCCGTTGTGCATGTCAGAACAAGCTCATTATCAGTAGGCAATCTTCCTTTAAAAGCGTAGCTAAAAAGCTCCCAATAACCCCCCTCCCAAAGAATGTAAAATCCCTCCATCTGCACTTGGTTTTAGTGGAATTGATTGCAGAATTAAAGCTGTCTTAAATACAACTGGGTTTTTTTTTGAAGATTGCATATTATTTAGTATTAAAATCAAATGATATTTGATTTGATGTAGTCGTCCTGACAATACACTGTCCTTCTCCAATTTGGTATTCTTGCCCTGATTGTCTGCAGTAAATATGCCTACTGGTCACGCTAGTTGGCAACGAACTGTATATAATTCAATTCCTACAATTCATACCACAAACTGTACGTAGTCCAGTTCATGTTAGCCGAACAAAGAAGCTCTGAATGTACTACTACTTAGATACATGATGCATCTCTTAACAGAATGAAGATGCTTACAGTCCTTTAATGAAAGGAAATCAACTGTTTAATTTAAAATAGCTCTAACGTGTCTTTTCCTCTGCTTTGGCCGTGGGGTTTTTTACATACCTTTAAAAAGATGCTTTGAAGAGAACTTTCCCCCCTTGTTTAAGCTAAAGGGTAGCTTGGCAGCTGTGAAGAACCCATGAAAAATGGTTGCTACATCCTCCAGTGAAGCCAATGGGAAAGTATTGTAAATTGTCACACTCTCTCCGTGATCTAAGGCAGTGTTTTCCAACCATGGCCACTTTAAGGTGGGTGGACTTCAACTCCCAGAATTCCCCAGCCAGGATAAGATAGCATAGCTGGTTGGGGATTTCTGAGACAGAAGTCCGCCCATCTTAAAGTGCCAAGGTTGAGCAACACTCCTGCAAGAAGATAGCCCGAACTGTGTTCCTATCCAAAGCAAAAGAACCTAAAAAATATAATCAGTTCCAAGAGATGTTATAAAATATAGCTATCCAAACAACCAGCATTATTTGGATGATTCAGTATTATTGTTCTCGAGAAGATGGTTTTTTTTTTCTTCTTCTTCTTCTGTTAATTGCCTGCTTCTAGCTTTTACTATTTAATAGATCCATAATGATGCCTGTAAACTATCCTGCTGTTTCTATAAGAGGAAGGCTGGACAAAATGATTAAAATCCAGGACTCTTGTGGCACTTTTTAAAAAAGGAGCATGTTTATTCCTGTATAATTTTCGGGGGATTACAGCGTACCGTATCAGATGCGTGTAGACATCTGATACAGTGAACTAGCAGCCAAGATTGCAGCCTATACAATTTTGCATCTGTCAATCTGCTTAGTGCAGGGTTCCCCCATCCTCTGGCCCACGGACCGGTCCTGGTTGGTGGCCTGTTAGGAACCGAGCCTCTCACAAGTGGCAGGCAAGCAAGCAAAGCTCCATCTGTGTCTAAATGTGATCTCAGTGAAAACCCCCGCCTGCCCCCGGTCCGTGGAAAAAATTGTCTTCTACGAAACTGGTGCCAGAAAGGTTGGGGACCGCCGGCTTATGGCCACATGTGCTTGGCTGCGAGAGATGGCAACTGCAAAAAGTAAAGAATGTAATTTATCCAACAGTGTGGAAAAAGGAGCTGACCAAATCTTTTCATAAGGGAGAATCAAGCTGCATCTTGCATTTCAATCGTTCTGGTGACACCAAGCTCTTTAGATAATTCCAAACATTGTTTTCTAGCGGTAAAAAAAAACCAACCTCCTTCGATCCATCGTGTATCACACTCCAGTCTTTTGATTTATTCCAAATTCTCACTTGCTCAGTTGGGATTTGTTTGATGTGAGCCTGGTGAAGACGTGTTCACTGAGATTATGTAAGGAAAAAGGGATTTCGTGATTGCTTTTCGATAAAGGGGTTAGCAGAAGCATCTTGTTGGGTTTTGCAATTCCCTCTTGGAGATCTTTCAAGTGCCACTCTTCAATCCTCATATAGGTGTTTGGTTTTGTTTTTTTTAAATCTGTATCCACATTGAAACAAGAAGCATTTCTAAATGACTTGGAATGGCTAATGATTAAAGCATGACACCCAGAGAGATTCCCTTTGTTGCAAGAGTAGGGCTCCTCTGCTCTATTTTTCTTTCTTTTTTCCTTATTTGCTTTGTTTCCTTGTTGAATATGCAGTTATTTTTTTTAAAAAGCAGGTATTGATATTAACATATATATGCTTTATGGGCCAAAATTCAAATGAATATGTTTAAATTATTCATTTTATTGTCATTTTGTGATATAGACATTGTCATTTCTAATGTATACAGCTGAATGATGTCTTAAAATCAAATAAAGCTTCATGTTAAACGTTTGGACTACCTGCTTGATATTCCGACTGGCCAAAGGAAGGACAGAAAGTCCATCTCAGCTATTCCATATTCAGGAGCTATTTTGATTCCTATTCACCAAATATCAACATTCAAACTTTAATTCCATGAAGCATCCATTGATGTCCAAGACACTGTATCTTAAAGTGCAGGAAGTTAGCACCTATCCCTCTCCTAGAAGAATGAAATATCCTAGGAAATATTAAAAAGGCAGAATATTTCCTCTAAAAGGGAAGTAGAAACTCAGAGAGGCAGAAACCCCCACCCACCTTTGTTAATGTGCAGGCCATTAAGGCCTGGGCTAGAGTATTCTACATAACAAAGGCCTCTACCCATCTCACCACCTGGCCTGGGAAGCCTACAAAGTTAGCTAAGACCCCCGCCCCCTGGGAGTCTGACAGCCAATGGGGTACATTTCTTACACAGGAACAGGGAACACTCAGGTGGGGCTCAACAGAGATTATAAAACTAAGGGTCTCTCAACATATCAGCCCCTTCCTTCTTTTCCTTCACCCAACATCTTGAAGCATGTGATCATCCTTTTCACTTTGGAGCTCCAAGCCATGTGGTCCTGTCCACCATTAAACCATCTTTCCAAACAGCCTCCATGTTTCTAGTATCTTTCTTCCCCACTTGGGACTGAACCCAGAAGGTTATTTCTTCCAACAATTGAAAATTTATGAAGCCTTAGACTCCGTCTGATGATTTATAAAGTAGAGCAGAGGTGTCAAACTCAATTTCATTGAGGGCCGATGTAAAGCATGCAGAAAGTATCCATGACATCAATCACTCCAAGACGTTATCTCGCCAATTGATTTATTAGAAACAGATCTAGCATGTCAAAAGCAATTTCCCAAGTGGAAATTTTTTCGCTTGTTACACAGAACCCTCCTTCTCTCCTCTCTTCTCTCCTCCCACTTCTACACTTCATAAATCACGAGAATCAATTAACTGCAACTGGAAATTCTTAATACGACATACAGAATAACCTTGAACTTTTCAACTCCTTTAACTCTCTCTCTAAAAAAAATGTGGCAGCTGAATTTCAAAGCTGACAGCCACATTAGGGTTGTGTTTGACTTGGCCAACTCAACGTCACTTGGGTCTAGGATGCCTGTGGTGGCCCAAGGGCTCTGCCGGGAAAAATGGATTCCTGAGTGCCTGTGGTGGCCCTCCTGAGCTCCGTTTTCTCTGGAAGAGGCACTGTGGGCCAGTCCTTTGCTGTTTCCAGTGCAGCCCCGTGGGCCAGATCTAAGCATCCCACAGACTGGATCTGGCCCCTGGGCCTTGAGTTTGACACCCCTGTGC